>JAWPHD010000087.1:0-682896 GCA_037043455.1 Cyrtodaria siliqua | reverse complement strand
TAGGTCAACCAGCTAACATGCAGTTCGATGCAAAATATATTTAAACATCACACTATACATTTCCTAACAAGTTTGCTACATGTTTATCAAGGAACAAGGATCTTTGCAAATAATGTCATAATGAAAGACATACTGTGAGTTTTTTTTTAATTAATTGTCTATTTTAAACGTAGATCAGGGTTACGATAATAAACGTGTTGATGGATTGTTGAGGTTTATGGTAACGGTAGCCCTGATGCAGTTGAGTTTAGGTAATACCAATATTACGAATGTTTAAGCACTCAACTCGAAAACAAGCTCTGGAAAAACGAATAAGTTCAGAAACAAATATCCCATAAGATGTTTTAGCGGGGAACATCGTAACGATGTCAAATTGGAAATAATCTTTTTAGGACAAATGCTATTACCCAAGGTTTAATATATCATCCAGAGCGAGACAACGTGACAACCCTTCCTTAGCAATGCAAGATACAAAGCTGCGACAAGAGATGCAAAGTGCAAACCCATTAGCATACCAAAAATGTGTCTATAAGCTGAAGTTTTATACTTGACGAAACTATTATCGAATCGGAACATAAGTGCTTCTTGACATTACGGGTAAGCCTACATACACTCAAGAGAAATGAAAACGCAACACGGGAATTTCCGCTATATATTGTATATACTGCACACTTAATTGCACATAATATTCCAAAGAAATCCAAAGATGTTTTGTAAAAAAAAAGTTGCAGTTAATTAGAGAAAGGACACAACTGTGATGTTGTAGACGTTTTAATCACACTACACCTTGTAACAAGAACTTCATAAATGTTGAAATTGCTCTTTGAAAAACTGAGCTAGTCCAGTACTGTATTTAACGTAAATAGTTTGCAAAATGTTGCATCCTAAGTTTGCTCACATGATTGCGCCAAACGCGTACTCTGTTAATAATGAAACTTTGAAGGAATACTATTTGCTGTATTATTTGTTGTTTTAGTATTTTTTCCAAAAGGAAAAGTCTAACGTAGTCATGTACCATTCGATTAAAAGCAGCATATTGTACATACAATATATAGCGGAAATTCCCGTGTTGCGTTTTCATATCTCTTGAGTGTAGTGTACATATAAGTTTCTGAACTGCCGTTAGTAAACACAAAGATAAATAATGTTATTACAGAACAAACATTTAAGATTTTATCAAAGATCTTCTTCTTCTTGTTATCCTGTTATCCTTCATTTAAGAAGTTTATTTTTAGTGCATCTTTTGAAGAAGAGGAATAAGCTTATATTTGATAAAGTTGTATGGTTATGTTGAATTAAGCCTTGATAAATCATAATTATTTATAAACGAAACTAGACATTTATTGCAATCTCCTGAATTTTTAATCTGACCAAAAGTAATTCATCCCAGATGTATCATAAGCTCTAGCCCAATACTGTTGATATAATGGCACGATTGTTAACGACGATAGGACAAGGCGTTAAACGTTTGTAGTGGTGCAGGCACTAGAATTAGAAAAGAAAACATCGTTATGACGTTCATACAATCTTTATTTAACTTGTTAAAATGTTTATCAAAAGAGGTTATGACCCTTTCATTTTGCAACGCACCTCATGTTTAATAGTTCACCCATTTACAGTTCGCCACGTTGCTTTCCTCTTTGATTGTGCGATAATCGGACAGATTGTGGACCCTATGATGACATTTACCTAAATCCTCAAAGAATGCTTGATTTTTATCTGTTCTTGTCGTATCCTTAATGGTTTGTTCACTTGTTACTCCGGCTTTTGCCAAGTCACTGAGTACTGCTTTGTGGCTTTCTATGCTTTTGTTGTGTATTCATATATACATGTTCATATATGTGTTATACGTATATTGCGTATTAATAATGCTTTTTATTGGGATGACAATATGGTAAAAGTGAGATTTGATGCACCCTAAGACCTGGTTTAACCCTGGGTGGCCTTTTCGCCACTGCCTGTCGTCCCAAGGTGGCAGCCCTATTATGTTTGTGATGTCACATGCCGTGCTTGTTAACATTGCAATTCCTGTTTGTTTAAATACGTGTTTTTGTTGACTTGTGTTCTCTGACGAAAGGAATGCAATTGGAAACTTGCTTTGCTTTTAGTCAATTCCAGCCTTGAAACTGGTGCACTAAGCATGGTAAGGTATATGCGTGGAAATTAGTAGATTGAAAAGGAGTATACGAATAAATATACCCGATTTCGAGATATAAATCATTTACGTTATGTAGGCGTCAAGCTCATACTTACATTCTAATCTGCTTTATCAGCAGGAACAAATACAAATTTGAAAAAATCTTGGATTTCCGAATTCAAATTCTAGGAAGTGTAGAGGAACTTCTGCTTACAAACTAATACATGTATCCATGATCTTAAGACGTGACTTTTTTCAACTGAACATAACTTTACAGATAATTTGTTAGCTCTCTAAGCTATAATAATAGAGGTCTTAAAACATAATATAGAATTGTATTTTTTTAAAGATATGTTTAATATCGTCAATACAGTTTTTACCATCAATACCTTTTTGCAATTACATGCAAAATGTCAAGCACGAATCAGATGCTCACGACCTTAGTAACAACAGAAAGGAACAACTATACCGAAATAATAACGTTCGTATACTTACATTAAAGAAACTAACACGCCAAATAACGGCAACATTACACTACAAAACTATTAATCAAAACTCTATCCAGGTGTTCATGTCATATAATAATGTATATTATGCAGGTTTAAAAACAAGTATAAAAGTCGAACAATAATAATATATATTATGCAGGTTAAAAAACAAGTATAAAAGTCGAACCGGAAATGCAGCTTTCACAGAACACAGTGACCCCAAAAAAACACAAAACGACACATGTGTTAAAGGATGAAACAGATCTAAGAAAGTCATACAATCCCAATGTAAAAATAACACTATTGATTGGATGTACGGGGAGACATTTTACGGCCGCCACACGGCACAAACCCTATTGTGATAATAGAAAAATAGGTTTGATAACAGGTTATTAAGATACCCGTGCCTGAATATGAGTAATATATCTAATTGTTATTTAAACCACGTGAGAGGGTTGTTACAATACATTGGATCTGAACGAATAAATATTGCGTCTGCTTCCTCGTCGTTCAACTAACCCGGGGCTAGAGGGCGTGAGCGGTAGCTAGCATATTTCACTACCACTCATGAACAGTCTCAATCAAACCGAGACTGCAAAATTTTGTATGTGTCGTGCTCGGCCGTTTCCAAAGGTCCATTATCATACTCTTTTTTTAAGTTGAAGGTTATAGGCTTAACGGGATCTTTAACAGCCGTTTGATAGGACTTAAATGACGCTGTTAGGGGCTTGTTTTGCTCTTCGTCCATTGTTGTTATAAGATAGACATGTGTTAGCTTGACTTATGGCGGCCCTTTTTTGATTTTGCAAGACGCTGCAAACATAACAAAAACATGTAATGAGAGATCAGGTGCAGGACAACGCGTCATGACAAAGCTTTGCTGAGCTTAGATTAGAAGAGCTAAAGTAAATTGTATCAAACAACATCCATTACTCACGTTGTGTCAATCTACACGAAATAGAATAACCAAGGACTATAATAACATGACACAAAAGGATGAATGACGACACATTACAGACGATGTCTAGAGGTTTGATTAAAACTGTGTATACGTTTATTGATTGTGTTTGAGGTCACGATGAACAATTCGCTTAGAATACGCAATGTTGTTCTAGTGAAGGACTATCCTATAATGGTCTTTAGTATTATTTCGTTTGTATAATATCAGTATTAGTTTCACTTTTTACATTTGCATTTGTGTTATCCAATGAGATCACACTGTTGGGATTGCCTGCCCAGCCATTAACTTTTAAAATATTATAGAATATCAGAACTCGAGCCATGAATAAAGTGAACACATTATTCAAATGGTTTATATGTTTTTATTTGTCATTAGAATATATGCCAATGATCACATTTGAGAAGCAAGATGTACACGAGGGCACTAGCTATCATCGGTATTATGGCTGGCATTCGAATTCATTCGAGCTTTTATCGAATAAAGATTCTGAACAAATCTAATAATTACGAAAAATGAAGGACACACAGAGTGTTTCTAAAACAAAACATAGACCCTTTCCTTCAATAAAATACCAACATTCGGCTATTTCTCCTCAAAATTGGCTGGTTATGTGAATTTGTTCAAGCTGTTAATACAATTCTGCTGTTTCTTGTCAACCGTGGTTAGTTTGTCTCAATTGTCTATACTTCCTTATATGACTGAGATAACGTTATAGAATAAAATGCAAGAAACTGGGGGTATGGCGTGGGTTAGGTGCAAATAGGTGTGAGTAAAATATGACTGTTTTCCAAATTTAACCAAGTGCTACAAATCAGTAGTTATATTTACTGATCCTTTGGGATCAACGACCCCAACATAGATGGCTCTGAAGTAGACTATTGCTTAAGCCGGTGCTAGGGGGCATGAGAGGTGTTGCTTCATACATTACCTCTCATGAACAGACTCACTAAAACCGAGTCTGCTACTTTATTCTTGTATTTGTTGTCAATCAGTATTTATTGGTATTGATAGTATGAACAAATTAAGTGCATATCGGATAATACATGAATTACCTACAGTTTTAATCATTCAAGAGCTAGTTTTTTAATTTGTTCCATTTCTGCTATGACCGAAATAACTTCAGGTGGAGGTTGGGGCATATGGATGTTTGTGAGTCATACAAACTACATTCAAACTGAGCTTTTATTAGTAATAACCTTTTGAACAAGTATCCTAAAGGTCATATAAAAATGAAGTTACTTCAGATTTAAAACAAAATATATCATAAACCAATTAATCAAGAGCCCTAAATCTGCTGTTACTAGTCTGACATGTTCTATGACCGAGATAAATACTTAATAAAACAAAATATTAAGCAGGTAAAACACGAGGGTGGGGTTTAAGGGGATGGATCGTGGGTAATGGGGGTATAGAGATGGGTGAGAGTCAGATCAAATAAAGTTGGTAATCAAACTTGTAGGAGTTTTAACCGATATTAACAGTCCGAATAGCTTGTTAAAGATCAGATGAAAAATGAATAAGCTACATATTGAACAACGCAAACTATAGTATTTTTCAAGAAATCAAAGACCATAACTCTGATGTTAATAACAGCTGTTTTTCGAAAGTAATTGAGATTTCATTGATACTAACAATTTGACAGATTGTGAAGACGGAAGGTGCCTAATTGCTGACGAGGCAAATAAAGCATTTGTTTTCATTTAAGCAAGGACCGTAACTCTGGCTTTATCATTGGACGTTTAATTTAATATATTTCAAAATCCTCCGAATTTTATTTCTATTGAAATTCTAAATGGTACATGTAAAGATCGGATGCAAAACGAAGGTGTTACAATGTTGACAAAGCAATATATATCATTTTTCAATCAATAAATCAAGGGCCATAACTCTGATGTTTATGAACCGATATTAATGTTTTTTTCATGTGTATATTTATCTGATCTTTTATCGATATTAAAAACTTAGGCCAGGGTTGGTAAAGATTGAAAAGCAAAATGAAGATGCTAGAGTGTTGATATAACACTGTCATTGGCCAGTAGAGCAAAAGCTATCAAAACCAATTGTGTGTAAATTACAATATTATATATTCTGTGATGAAATATAGAAATTTCCCAGTTTGAGAAAATCTATAACATATCCCTTCCTCTACTGAGCTATCTCGCCTAGTGCGCAAGATAGCACAGTAGCCAAATGTTATGAACTAAACGATAGACGTCACGATATTACCTCACGAATTGACGTCATAATATTACTCGCGCTGTCGCCAAAGGAGTGACAGAAGAAGGAATACTTGTGTCAAAAGACGATTGGGAAGAAATTCATCACAGAATATATATTATATAGTTTAATTAAAGGGACTGCAGCGACACAGCCAAACAAGCTCAGTTATTAAGAGTTCTGAAAAACTTGAAAAAAGGTGAAAGAATTATCAAAATCGGATGATAAACAAAAAAGATATGACCATTTAAAGGTTGTTCTAAAACGAATATGGAAGCCGCCATTTTTAGAACTATGACGTCATAGTTCCATATTACCATATTTGGAATATTGATAAATATCATATAAGACGAAGAAAATAAATGCATTTTTTTACTAGTCATATAAAGCATTATTGCCAATAAGTATTACAAATTTTTCATACAGTTGCTGTCATTTCCCCCTATAAATCAGTAAATTTTCATATTTATAAATATTCCATATATGGTCATTTAGAACCGTGATGTCATAGCTCTCAAAATTGCCGCTTCCATGTCCGTTCCAAAAGAAACTTCAAATGATCATATCTTCTTCGTTTATCATCCGATTTTGATAATTCTTTCGCCCATATTCAAGTTTTTCAGAACTCTCAATAATAAAGGTGATTTGGCAGTGTCGCTACATTCCCTTTAACATGTTTGTTGTGATACGGAAAATAATTCACTCGTAAGAAATATTCTTGCGACGATATAGAAACTCGTGCGAAAGCGCACTCGTTTCTATATCGCAAGAATCTCTCTCACTCGGGAATTATTTACCGTATCACTTCAACAATGTTAATTAAACTCTATATCTATGGAAGCGTACATAATTATTTCGAAAACAACAGCACGTACGTCGTTTATGTGTATATATTTTGGATTCAGATGCATGTGAGTAGAAGAGAAATCGACATCTCTCGTAGAAAAATTACCTGAGTATCTCAGTTGATGGACTCTGTTATGAAATAGCTTGATATAAAACAAAATCAACAAAATAAATGTAAGCATTGTATGTGTTTTAATAACGTATAAATGGGCGCAAACAAACTTCACCAAATTGCCCGTTGGCGCTGTGTCGGGTTCTGAATCTAATATCTTAAAGCTACGCAGTCTGTATCAATACATGCCCTATTAAAGAAAGCAAATAGCGTGTATCATAAGCTAATGTGACTGTGTTTGTTTCCTTTGATTGAATATAAACAGGATTTTGGGTGTACTGTGTTCTGTTATTTTTGTTCGTGTGCCTTAAAACAGAAGATGTCTATAACTTCAGTAATACGTAGCCATTTGACCAATTGAAATCGTATTTACTCCCTGAGATAAAGCACATGCTGATTCACACACAAACCAAACATACAATGGAACTCAAGGTCAATGTGTGTGGCCATACTGAGCTTTGACAATGGTGGGCGGAGTTGGGGGATCTTTAGCGACTTAGTACATGTCGCTTCAACTGAAATACGGGCACATAAAGCAAAACGTTTTATAAAGGAAAACCGTCAATCATAGCAAAACCCACTGGCCGAAAACATCCAATTTTACATGCTTAGTAACCTTCAAATACGGAACTTTCAACGGCACAGGTTTGAACAAAAATCCAACATTGTTTTTTAATGCATGCGAAATAACACACAAACACACGAACATAGGGAGCTCGTACGTGATATTTAAAAGTATAATTCGTATAGATCCACGATATATATTTAATTCTGGGTCAGTATAACATCACTAGGTCAATGACTGTTTTATTAATTTGCAATAACGGTAATGTACGTTTATGCATTACTGAAATTAATAAAATGGCCAATATGAAATGATTTTCTTCCGTGGTCAATAAGAGCTCAACTGGGCTTATATAATTTCAGTTTGGCCATTAGGAGCTCTACTTGGCTAATACGGATATAAGCTTAGTTGAGCTAGTGTTTGTTCACTGTAATAGTCATATAACGCAGACCAAAATGTTTATTTTACATTAGGTTTATCAGCGTCAATTCAACACCTTAACAATACCAACGATAAGTAATTCAAGAACAATATAATGATATAACTGCTAAATAAGCTAAGTCAAGTATTCTGGTAAATATGAAATAAAAAAAGAGCCGATTGGTCCTGACTCACAAATCTAATGACAGTGATATACTGTCCAGTTTTATTGGGATGACATTATGGTAAGAATGAGATTTTGTGAATGTTGTGAACCACAGAACCTGGCTGAACTGTTTTTGTCATTGGCTGTTCTAAAGCATTATCCCTACTGTCAACCATTTTATGTTTGTGGTTTGGCACAATTAGCTTGTATTTTCCCTTGTTATTGTTATTTGTTTTGAATGCGTGTTTTTGGTAACTGTGTTCAGAAATGCTACATTTCCTGCTTGGTTTCTATACCTACTTTCATGTAAGGGACCATATCTATCAGTTGATGAAGTGACATTTCTGCTATAGAGGGTCGGACAAATGCTACAGACACTGATGTTCAAGTAAATGTTGAACCGGCATGATAGTCCGGGTGTATACCGATCCTTCAGCAAGACAACTTTACAATTCGGTACAATGCTTCTTGATAAGATGTTGTTGTACTTTTACCTGTACATCTCTATATACGAGGACTGTTCCAGAGCTTATAATTGTGTTATGACAATACAAATAGAAATAAAATATACATCACCAGGTACTATAAATTGTAATCTCTTAGAGCGTATAATTTCACAATGCTTATATTAAAGCTGTCCTCTTTACGTGTATTCTCATATTATGCATTACATGGTCCGAGCATTAACTTTCATACCCCATCTAACCCCTTCTCAAAGAAGCGAAAACGGGGTTGGCTGGGGTATGAAATAAAACCTTAATTTCGGCTTAAAACGTTTGCATATTGTAAAATTAAAACATTAATAGGTAATTTTAAACAGATTATCGCGTTTGTTCAGTAAAACATGTTTTCAAACATATTTTATTGTCGAAATATCCATTACAAAATCCTGTTAATATAAGTTTTCCCATCGCTTAATGGAATTGAGCCTGGACCACATAATGATGTGTCATGAGCACGAAGCGGAACGCCGACGTTTGTGACGTCATGCGTAAACTTTCACGTTGATGCAGCGCTGATAAGTTTATATTTTTCTTAACATATTAAAAAACTAGGCCTCTAGTTGGAACTGACTTCTCTCCTGTTCAAATCCTTCTTTGATATTCTATGAACGGTAGCATTTCTCGAGTCTAAAGTACTGGAAACATCACGCACAGACAATCGACCGTCTCATAAACTAACGCTTAGAATCGGGCAATAATTTGCTGACACTTACTGTCCTTCCACATCCCTGATCATCTTCAATTGATTAACGACCTTCGCAAAATCACTTGTGCCACTTAAATACTAAAGATCTATAAATTATCTGTCCCATTCCAGAGTTTTCTATCAACTTAAATGCTAGCTTTGCTGTTTTTTCTAATCTCATATGAAATGTCGTATTCGTGCGTTGCTCCGTGTCGGCAATCTTGGTTGTTTTTGTTAAGCAACGCGTTCTCATTCGTTTTCGTAGATCCGCATCAGTTATAGCTCTGATATTGACAGTTTCGGGAAATAACGTCATCATCATCGTGCAGCAGCAGACGAAATGGTGCATCAATTGATGTAGATTAACTAGGAATAATTATTAACGGAAGTGAAAGGAGAAATTGATTAACTGTATAAAATGTGTGCTGCTCCGTGCAACGCAACCAATCTTGCTTTGATTGCATTTATGTTTTTAAATACATACGACAACAATTTTACATTGGATTGCTTAGGAGCAAATACGGAAATTACAGGAAAAGCGCACGGACTTCTGGCCGTCTTATATATGTAAAAGTGAGATCAGGGTGGGGGCATTTTTCCAACAGTAGAATTGAGCCAATATTGACCCCCACCCCCAAGTCCATTGTGGATATACATTTATTTTTCAAAATATCTGTATGTTACATGATCATTTAAAAAAAAAAAGGAAAAAAAAAGATCTTAAATAGTGACTCCCGGGTCTTTGTGTTTACAAATTCAGTTTAACACCAATACTACAGGCAACCTTTTTGAACAACATGTAACACAACTATGAAGTTGTTTTATTGTTTATAAGAGACAATTACTTAATAAACGTTTCCCTATATATCACATAACATCCTCAGGACGGGGCCAGAAATGACGCAAGGTAATGGTGGGTGTAACTTCAGTTCAGCACCCTAATAAATTGTTACATTAAATGGAAATAAATAATCAGAATATTAGTTTCAGAGTACAGTTTTATTTCACATATATTTCTGTCCCTTGGCAGGACCAATTGTGACCCAATGATCATTCTTTGTATAAATTGCGTATAGCACAAGAAGTTAATGTTGCAGACGAATGATTAAAGCTACAGAGTCAGAAGTGATGACATCTTTTAAAGATTTCTCAAATATATAAGAGCCCCGAGACTGGCCTAGTGGTGACTCAAAGTCCGTCGCGAGTACATCTTCAAATAGGCAACTGCCATTTTTACATATTATTTACAATATATATGCAACCACTATCATCATATAAAAAACAGAACAAAGAAAACATACTGACGGTAAATAAACATAATTTTTGTCATACGATTCTTATTAAAATGTTGCCAGGTCAGCTTTAACTGATGAACCATAAAATTCCTATTTGCAAAATATGGAAGAAACGCTTACTGGTAATCAGAGGTCACGCTATACATAACGGCATCAAGCAAGACACATAACTGAAATGAATTCCGTCAAGACAATAAAGCACAAACGCTTAATATTACTTCATCATGTACATGCATAGGTTCACTTCAAAAACTGCAGCGTTAATATAGATATAAAAATCGAACAGGAAAAGCAGCATTCAAGGACGACAGTCAACCACAAACACACACAGAAACAAAGAACAAATTTAAAGATTAATAAAAGGCCAAATAAGACATCACAAACACAAAATGGTTGACAGTAGGGCTACCGCCTTGGAACAGTCAGTGGCAAAAAGGCCGCAGGGGGTTTAAACCAGGTTCTAGGGTGCACCAAACCTCACACTTACCCTACTGTCAACCCAATAAAACGGGACAGTGTAAATAAAGAAAACCCCGCCATGAACTATTCTCTAACCAACAAGGCTAGCTTTAATAGGCAATATAAGTAAAACACAAAGATGCTCGTGTATATATAAATACAAAATAAACAATAGCCTAGAAAGTCACAAAGAAGTACTAAATAACTTGGCAGAAGCCACAGCAAAAGGAGGATAAACCATTGAGGGCACGACAAGACAAGACTGCAGACAAAAATCAAACGTCACCGTCCTTTTGGGCTTTAGGTAGACGTCATCATAGGGTCCACAGCCTGTCCGGTCATCGCACAATCAAAGAGGAAAGCATAGTGGCGAACTGTAAATGGGTCCACCACCAAGCATTAACCTTGCGTCAAACTGCATAAACGTTGGACGGTTGTGACAGATGATTATTAATCTTGTTAATTTACTGTAAAAAAAACACACTAGTTTTAAAGTTTTAAGACAATGATGTTGAATAACATACGTAAGTTTCATGTTAACATGTCCAGGAACTAATTTGCTATATTTTCCTGCAGTATCTAAGCAGAACCTTAGCTAGTGTGTCTTCACTAAGCATCGTAAATGCACTAACACACCACATCGCTTAAGCTAATAGTATGCCAACTGTTACATTTAATCTCACGTTTTAACTCAGAACCAAACCAGTCCTATCTTGTACAAAGCGTGTATTGGGAAAGAAACTCGAACGCGCATATACTCAGTTGTTATAAGGAGTTAATTTTCCCTTTATGCTATATTAGGTAGTTTGTGTATCATATCATGTACTCTTCATACTGTTGGCTAACGGTTAGCGTTTAACATAATACTGAAGTTATTTAGAACCGTTTCGATGGCGGGGGCGATGTCACCAGGAATCGCAGATCACCCTTCTCTAACTGTTAAACATATTCTGGTTGTTTTATATTCCTGGTGATGTTCCTAGACTCAAAGACATGTGATGAACGTTCAACGTCTCCTTTTAACAGACGAAGCAGTGAAAACGCGTAACTAACTGAACAAAAGTATGACTGTTAGTGCTTTAGTCAATGTGAAACCAATTTCAGTATAATCATTAAATTATACCATGTTTTACAACACACTACGGTGTAAAGAATTCAAACTCCTAAGCCAATCCACGTTCGACATTTCGTTTGACTTATGTTCGTATTTCTGTATAATTATATGATAACTGTATTGTACCTTACATGGAAGCTCTGATAAAAAGGTTTCGGATATTAGATGATTTTCTTTTTATGGTACAGTGCTTTGGGGGGTATAGAATCACTTGGGTTAAACGTCTCATTTTAAAATGAAAGGAAAATGTTTATTTAATTTCTGATTTAGATTTACCTTTTTAGTTGTATGATCATGATGATAGCAAAATTTCTAAAATTATTGTCCTGAAGCTGTAATTTTTTAATAGGCGTTTTTGCACCAATATTTACATAATTTCATTTTATCCTTAAAAGTGCCAAAATTTAACAAGTTACCTTAACTGATGATTGCATTTTGACTTTTGTCCCTAACATTTGTTAAAACAGCAAATATTTATTTCTGAGTTTATTGTGACAGTATTAATTTTTCGTTTCAAAAACACACTTCATTCAGGTAGTATAGAATCATTTTTTCTGAGAGGTGTTGCACGTAGCGATATATTCTACATGGAAAAATGTCCCAAATAATTTCACCGTTGAATAAATGTATGCTTATATGATATATCTTCAAGCCTGGAAAGTTTTAAAATAATCTAAAATATATGAGCTGAGAAAATTGATTTTAAACAGGAACTGATTCTTTACTACCAATGATTCTATACACCCCAAAGCACTGTACTATTAATTTTGTCCCCTTTAGATAATTAGCACAATGCGGTATAACCAGTCGGAAAGTGGGTAATGCGTGCCTAGTTTACAGATAGTTAAAGTTTGTATACAGAGATACTTGCGACAGTTGAACACATTATCGAACAGGAAATGTAGCATTCACAGAACACCGTCAACCAAACACAAGCATTCTAAAAAAGGATAAAAATATCGGACAGGGAAAGCAGCATTCAAGGACGACAGTCAACCACAAAACACAAAAACAAACACGCAAACAGACAAACGAAAAGACAAAAGTAATAAAAAATGCAAACGACATCACAAACACAAAAGGGTTGACAATAGGGCTACCGCCTTGGAACGGTCAGTGGCAAAGTAGGCCACTGGGGGTTTAAACCGGTTCTAGGGTGCACCAAACCTCACACTTACCCTACTGTCATCCCATTAAAACAGGACAGTGTAAATAAAGAAATCCCCGCCATGATCTAATCTCTAACCAACAAGGCAGCATCAATAGGCAATATAAGTAAAACACAAATATGGTCGTGTAAATATAAAACAAAAAAAACAATAGCCTAGAAAGCCACAATGAAGGTACTCAATGACTTTGCAGAAGCCAGAGCAGTAAGAGAATAAACCATTAAGGGCACGACAAGAAAGATCATGGACAAACATCAAACGCCACCGTCCCAATGGGCTTTAGGTAGGCGTCATCACAGGGTCCACAGCCTGTCCGGTCATCGTACAATTAAAGAGGAAAGCATAGTGGCGAACTGTAAAAGGGTCCACCACCAAGCATGCAGTACGTTGCAAAATGATAGGGTCATAACCTCTTTTGATAAACTTTTTAACAAGTTTAACAAAGATAGTATGAAAGTGATCATGACCAAGAATCTTACGAAGTTTATAAATCACATCACCATAGAAGTCAGGTTGTCATAGTCCTTGTCGCAGAAGAGTCCTTAAATTACATTTATATTTGGAAATAAGATCAGGGTTACGATAATAAAATTTTGCAAAGGTTTTACGAAGTTTATGGTAACGGTAACCCTGATTGAGTAACTTTTTAGTTATACAAAGATTACGAATATTAAAGTCCTCAACTCGAGTACAAGCTCTAGAAAAACGAATAAGTTGAGACAGATACACCCCATAAGAAGTTGCTCGGGGAACATCCCCATCCAAGTGGGGATAATTAACAATGTCAAAATTAAAACATCTCTCTTGTCATAGATATTGCTAATTATTTTACCATTTTCAATCGAGAGATCTAAATCAAGAAAAGAAGCGTTATTATCAGATATGTTTTCTTTATTAAGCCGAAGTTCTTTAGGATAAATATTATGAACCATAGTTGGAAAGAAAGGGTTGTCAATGTTCAGTATGTCATCCAGATACCGAGAGGTGTCATTAAAAGCTTCAATAATATCTGCCTGGTTATCTGGTGAAAGACTCAACATGAAATCCCTTTCATAGCAAAATAAAAACAAATCTGCGACAAGTGGTGCACAGTTCGTACCCATAGGGATACCAACAATTTTGTCTATAAACGGTGGTACCATACATGACGAAAATATTATCTAATAGGAAGATGAGTGCTTCACAAACTTCATAGCAAGTCCACATAGTATAATTGTCTAAACTGCCGTTAGTGAAAAACGCTTTAATATTATTACATGCCAAAAATGTAGTATTTTCTCTAGCGAATGTTTTTTGAATAAGAGAAATTAGCTTGTCTTTAATAAGATGATGTGGTAAGGTTGTATATAGTGTAGAAAAGTCATAGGTACTTAATGATGAAACTTGACCTTTTTTGAAAATTTTATCAAGAACGTCTCCTGAATTTTTTATAGACCAAAATAAATTAATCCCAGAGTTTTCATAAGTTTTATCACAATATAGTATAACGTGATCTTTAACGGCAGTAAGACAAGAAGTTAAAAATTTGGAGATGTTTGTTGTCGTGCAGGCACTAGAATTAGAAATAAAGCGAGCCTTATATGGATTTTTATGTAATTTAGGAATCCAGTACATGGTAGGCAGTTTATTTTGCTTATCGCTTACACCAGCCTTGAAAGTAGTGCACCGAGTGATATGTGCGGAAACAACATCATCCTCAGTAGAATTAACTGGAGTATACGAATTGGTGCTGCCGAGTTCCAGAGATAAAACATTGACGTAATGTAGGCGTCAAACAATAATTACATTATTAGCTGCTTTATCTGCAGGAACTAAAACAAATTTATTATGAAATTCCTGAATTCCCGATTTTAGATTACGAAAGGAAAACCTAGGTCTCGGAGGTAGTAAAGAGGGGTTAGCATTATAAAAGTTAATACGTGTATCTATAATTTTAAGAATAGACTTTTTCCATGTAGAAAGCGAGTTTGGGTCCGCATGTTCTCTACGACACCATTTTATACTAAAATCTTTAATGGAGTGGGCGATCTGGGCACGACAGGCATTAAAATCAATAGTTGAAGGTAATCTATATTTAGGACCTTTCGAAAACAAATGCCGAATACGTTTATCAACAATATCAAAATTACCAGTGATGACATGACCTGCTGGAGCATAGCAAAATTGTGATGTGTTGCATTCACATTCCTTAGGAGTATTAAGTACTATATTAAGGTCAGAAACTATTTTGTTGTAGTTGAAAATAATATTTCTAATAGGCTTTTTATACTTATAACAAATTACAGGACTTTCGGAATTTTTGAAATATTTTGGGATAGAATCAACTACACGAGTATCCCGAAAAATACTAGGCATGTCAATGAAATCAATACCTTTATTAATATATAGTAGTTTTAGAAAATGCCTGACGTGATCAGACTCCTTGTCAATATGGGGTCGGAGAACATGTTGTGTGTAGCTTTGAACTATGGAAGCAGTGTTATACAAGGGATCTGTACGAATGAAAATTTTGTCGGCTTCCTCGTCGACCAACTTCTGTGAAGAAATAGACAAAGATGTAAGCCGTGAAAGCATAGAGTGCTTTCCAGACTGTTTAAAAATAGTATGTAAATCAGCGACAGAAATAATTACACGCGATTTACGTTTGATGTTACCATTACGCCTAAGACCATGAGACCTAGATTTACGCTTTGGAATAGAAAATATAGAAAAAATGTCAATATTAGGATCTTTAGAAATATTTCCTTCTTGGTAAATATTGTCATTAAGGCCGAGTGGATAAGGCGTCTGTAAGTTTTTCATCCACTTAAGTTCTGCAATGTGTCTAGCTTTTATTTTGAAGCTTTTAGTAGCATCATTATCAAAAAATAAATATTCAACTGGTTGAACAGTTACGTAATTAAAATTATGACCTGACTGACGAAAGTGTTGGTACAAGTAATTTTTTAACTTTTTAGGATTACTTGCATTATATTTGTGTTCACGAAATCGAACTTTTAAGGATCGACCTGTTTGTCCAACATATTGTATACCGCAAAGTGGTGCATTTCAAGTCAGAACATAAATGACGTGAGTAGTACGTCAATCAACATTTGAAGCTAGACATACATTAAACAATCTACCATTAACAGCTGATTTAATGGTGGACTTGCACGATAAAAAATTGCAACAACTGCCCCTCTTAGCATTGCACTTATAAATAGAGGGAAACACCCTGCGTCTTGAATGAACTAAATGATTTCTGAAAGGAGACTTTACATGGTATTTCCTCAAAACAGGTGATCCTAGAGGAGTTACGGAAACTTTTGAGCCATTATTAAAAATCCTAGTAATATTATTAGAAGGAACATGAAACGAGGTTGCCGAATGAAGATTTAAAGGTGTAAGGCGTACATATAGTTTAAATAAACAAAAATGACAGAGATGGAAAAAATAGAAGCAAAGTATACGACAGCACACACATAGAATGGCTGACAATACGAATATCGCGTTGGAACAAAAGTAGGTGTAAACGTCGAACAGGAATCGTAGCTTTCACAGAACACAGGTATTCTCAAATATTATACATATTTTGATCGTTGACATTCGATAAATATAGAGAAAAATGTTTATCGTAGTCTTTTCAGATTTGTTAAAATACATTAATGGCCACGTTCCGAAGGTTTCATATTTCATTTAAGATATTTATTCTGAAGAACAGTAACATAGTTTGACAGTCGTTCATTCTGAGGAAAAAAACAACACTAATGTATTCTTGGTCCTTGAGAATATGTGTTAAGCCTTAGATAATTATTAGTTAAGACGGTCACCTGTTTGTTTTTCTGACCTATTGTTTACAAACTTGAACCTTAAATAATTTGAACAACCTCAATATAAATTGATATCGGGGATTACTGAGAAGTCGTGAAAGCAAATATTTACGCCGAAATTCGATGACAATGGAATGTCTCAAAGTGATCACAATAGCTTTGTCTAAGTTTCTTACGCGGGTGAAAGTTGCTTAGTAGACACTTGCGTTTAAAACAGAGATCAGCGCTCGCATGATTCAGATTTGGAGTATTTCCTGGTATCGTGTTTTTTTCACTTGACTCTTGAGGATAAAGATATAGCGTTAACGAACGTGAAGTGGTCCCGTAATAATACGAAATGCAGTTCTTTTATTAGTATCAAATTTGGCTCCAGATTGTCTATTCAAAGTAACCAGTCCCTGCAACACTGCCAAACGAAAAGTTGTTTTTTAAAGAGTTTTGTTTAAACTGCCGTGTATTTTAGTGTTTTTTTGTTTCGTATTTGTTCTTTTCGCGTTTGTGTACGCATGATGAAGGCGTAAGCAGAACGCGTTTGGGTTTTTATAACCTGTAGAACTGTATACATGCGTTTCCCCCATCTACCCATATTTATTAATTTTTTCCAACATTTTCGTATCCCCTCGGAGATCCAGTGCTTTTTGAAAGGTATTTTGTAGATGTATGTATTTTCTCACCCTTATACATGTATATATATATATATATATATATATAAACATTTCTATAACTTGTCGTCAGTAGGGTTATAAACGGTGAACAACTGTTGTAAAGTGTGCCTGTTGATGGCGCGATAGGGACTTTAAGCATAATTCACTTCCAATTAGTATATGTTACAACTTAATTAAACAGATTGCATACCTAGCATGCATAACTATGTGCTATGGCTTATACCGAAACACATATTTACACGTACTATAACCAACTTACAGTTTAATAAGCCATGAAACTGATAATAATTAACTGTTATTGAAATGTAATTGCCTAATTAACTGAACAATGTAGTACTGTTGATATCAAGTATGGAATGTTTCACTGTAATTGCCTGGATGTTGTTGTAAACTAGTTTCACACTGATAACAAACGTGTCTTTGGATGGAATGTTTATATAAATTCAACTGAACTATTTTATTTCTCTCTTTTTGGAAACGTTTCATTCTTCAGGCATATTTCAGTAAGACAATACTTGCAATAGGTTAATCACATAAAACGTCATGTACTTTATTTCACACTCATACACGAATGATGGCAGTTTCTATGAATGATTGTATCAAGGTCTCAAACAATATATTTAAGAAATACTATTCAATCACACGTGATAAAATACGTGATAACAAGCAGGACAAGCAAGATGCATTACGTGGTCCGAGTATTAACTTTCATACCCCATCCAACTCCATCAACAAGAAGCGAAAGTGGTGAAATAAAAAAACCTTAATTTCGGCTTAAAAAGTTTGCATATTGTAAATTTAAAATATTTAATAGGTACTTTTGAAATATCCGTTATGAAATCCTGCTAATATAAGCATTCCCATCGCCTAATGGAATTAAGGCAGGACCACGTGTTGACACTTTTACATATCCAACGCACAAGAAGTCAATTAACGTGTGCTACACGTTAGGCACGAAGACAGGACAGCGGTATGGCTACATACAATACATTCTCGAGGTCAGCTTTAGACACAGAACAGATCGAGAGAATAAAAACGACTAAACTTGACACACAAATTAATGAAATGGCTAAGTATTTCAAAACATTAGCATTTCGGTTTAATGAACGAGTTGGAACAAGTTTTTCTTTAAAAAATCCTACAACAAGAACGTATACCGTACACTTGTACTTTTACGGATAGACACGTGTATTTGTGTTCGCGTCATCGATGAGGTCACTTTTACGGGTAGACACGTGTATTTGTGTTAACGTCATTGATGACGTCACGGGTTGGAAGAAACCACTAGATAATGTTACTTAGTACGAAATTAAAAAATTGGTGTGCTCGATAATATTAACGAATACGCCCATTAGCCTGGCGTTTAGTAACATTTCTCAACACATATTTTCAGTTTTATATGGCGACCGGTGTGGCTCAAGTCTCGTCCTCGAAGTTTAAAGTGCCCGAAGAGACAAGATTATATAGAACTAAACCATTTCGGGCCCGCAAACAGCATTTGTTTACCTAGGGTGTTGTATAATTAAAGAGAAATGGAGTAGTGTCAACGCCTTAGGGTTTGTTATTTTTATCTGCAAAACATATTATATATTGTCGCAATATTATGGAGGGGGCACAATTATATTGCACCTAATTGTTCAAATGTTGTTCTGTGACATGTAAATTATGAAAATGTACATTTGTTAAATGATCAATTGTTAGGTTTCAAAATGCATAATATGAACATGTCAATTGTACATTTACCAAGAAACACCTGCCATGTCCTTTTACACAATTTGAAAGACTCGATAAACTTTTATCTCTTGTTTGTGTTTGTTGCTTCCAAGGGATCCCCTTTTTCAGTACTTATTTACATAGAAGCAGATGTAAGGATCACATTTTACAGATTGTAAACAACAATCTGCATAACGTGATCCTTACATTTGCTTCTATGTAAACTCTAAGAGTGTGTAAAAGGACGCTTTGTCAAGTGTTTCTTGGTAAATTTACAATTGTCATTTTCATCTTTTGCATTTTAAAACGTAAAAATTGACAATTTACAACATGTACATGTTCATTCCTTACCTGTCACAGAACAACATTTGAACAATTAATTGTAATATAATTTTAGCAATGATCCCCCACCATACAATATCGATTAGTTAAAATGAGATATACCCAAAGTAAATTTATGTACAGTATCCATTTAATAATTGTTCATGTACGACTGTATATCATATAATACAAATAATCCTAAACGCGCCCCTTTCCATATAAGATTCATGAAACTTGTTATCAATTATTTTTAATCTCAGAAAGGCTCGTTAAATACATAATTCTTATTACATTTCTATGCGTGGAAGATCGGGATTTCTCAGTGCAAGCATATTCATAATCGCTAATATTAATAACTAACTCAGAACACAATAATAACTAACGTTGCTAACTCAGAACACAATAATAACTAACGTTGCGACGTTGAGGCGTGACGTCAACAAAGTGTTGCTGACGTCGACGTCATACGCCGATAACGTTCAATAAAACGAATATTTGTTTGAAAAACGTAATTTAAAATGTAATAAATATATTATTTAACTGCTGGGATCGATTATTGGGTAATCCTTCACTTGATGGTAGACGTGCTTTGTTTTTTCACTCACTCTCGTGCGCTCGTTCGTGAAAAGAACCACACGTCTACCACTCGTGAAGGATTTCCCTATAATCGATCCCAGCAGTTAAATAATCTATATATAATTCATTTTCTAAATCTTACATGTAATTGGAAAACGTTCGGGTCCTATATACATGTACTATAGATGAGCCTTTATATAATTGAAATAATGGTGGATATATAAAACAAAATTAGAAACCGTATTTATCACAATCAAATAGAGGCAAATGGGAAATGGAAGGACAGGAATACAGTATATAACTGTTACTTTGCATCACGGAATACAGAATACATATTAAAATGCGGACTCCATTTAAAAAATAAGAGTAACATAACATAAGTTTCTGGTTTTGTAGAACCATCCATTGATTGGACTGATTATAACATCAATAGGTTATGACGACTCTTTGATATATCTACTCTGAAATATCTCTACTCTGAAATATAAGATTAGCAATTAAATAACTTGGTAAATTCAGATAGACAGATATTAAGCTATGTGTCGTAGCGATCATGCATCAATATGATCAACACGATCAACAGGTATATCCGCCGACGTCTCTCTTGACAACAGCTTGACAACGATGAAAATTGTTCCCCACCGAGTACCCCTTCAAAACATCTGAAAATCCGCATTTTGCTTCGCTTCGGTCCATATAACATTCTAGGTCTGACTGCCCAGTCCATAAACTTGCATATGGACCTCAGCACCATACATTATTTGTTAAATATTAGATTTATTTA
Source organism: Cyrtodaria siliqua (assembly GCA_037043455.1). Taxonomy (NCBI): domain Eukaryota; kingdom Metazoa; phylum Mollusca; class Bivalvia; order Adapedonta; family Hiatellidae; genus Cyrtodaria; species Cyrtodaria siliqua. The sequence continues at coordinate 661,891 of JAWPHD010000087.1, read as the reverse complement.
GCAACTAAATAACATGGTAAATCCCATAGGACATGACATTTTATTCTGTAAACGTTGGATTGGCGTATGACATTACGTGGTCAGAGTATTAACTTTCATATCCAATCCAATCCCTTCTCAAAGAAGCGAAAACGGGGTTGGCTGGGGTATGAAATAAAACCTTAATTTCGCCTTAAAAAGTGTGCAAAATTAAAACATTTCATAGGTCATTTTAATGAAGTTATCGCATTTGTTTTCAGTAAAAAGTGTTTTTAAACGGGTTTTAATGTTATAAACTCCTGCGAATATAAGCTTTCCCATCGCTTAATGGAATTAAGACGGGATCACGTAATGATGTTCGTATTTATCAAACGGCGCATTTATGAAAAAAAACCAAAGAACTATTATCCATAAAATGGTTAAAAATGAAACAAATAAATGTTCCAATCCTTAAATTGTTAAAAACAACAAAAATAATTGATAATAACCTTACTTAATTAATCCAATAGCCCCTGCTTTCACGATGGCTTTCTACACATGCTGATAGGTTAACAAATAAATAACCTGGAACAACCCATTGAAAAGATGCTAGGCTCATAAACAGTATAATTGACTTAATTATCAAGTGTATACATGATCCCTTTTCAAACGATTTTTGCAAGCTTGCTTATTTCAATGTAAAGGGGGATAACCTTAAAATGTAAAACTTTGTTTCGTTATTTCATTATAGTGTGCTGTTTTAGATAAATGAGAACTATCTCTGATGGGATGACGGTGGGTTAAGAGTGATGTTTGGTGCACTCTATAGAAGCTGGTTTAAACCCACAGCGGCCATTTGTGGCACTGACAGTTCCAAGGCGGTAGCTCTATTGTCAACCCCATTACGTGATCCGAGTATTAACTTTCATACCCCATGCAACCCCTTCTCCAAGAAGCGAAAATGGGATTGGCTGGGGTATAAAATACAACCTTAATTTCGACATAAAATGTTGCATATTTTAAAATTAAAATATTTAATAGGTAATTTTAAACAGGTTATCGCATTTTTCGGTAAAACAATGTTTGTAAATGTGTTTTATTATCGAAATATCCTTTATAAATTTCCGCTTATATAAGCTTTCCCATCGCTTACAGGTATTAAGGCGGGACCACGAAATGCTTTTATTTTTTATTTGTGATGTCATATTCTTTTTTTGTAATTATTGTTTGTTTCTGTATGTGCTTTTAGTTGTCTGTTGTCCTTATAGCCTCATTTTCTGTTTCGACGTTTTTATCTACTCTTATAATGAAGATAAATCACTTTTCCTATATTACTACGTAGGTAAGAATCATGTTATATATAAATGTGTAAGATGACAGGCTATAATATGAAAAATAAACCGTAAATTGCCTTAAGTAAGGAATTGTGCAAATTGTTCAAGACCTAATTAAAATATATTTCATCTTGTTAACATTTGTATCCGTTGACGTTGCAGCCTTTTCCTCGTTTGTTACAACATTCAATCTACCGAATGTTCGCCCTAACAATTGTACTTATTCCTTTTCTTTATTCTGTTTTTATGGAATGGGCGTCGTTAGGCTTGGCTTAGAAAAAAGAGTATGATAATGGACCTTTAGAAACGGCCGAGCATGACACATACGAAATATTCAGTCTCGGTTTGATTGAGACTGTTCATGAGCGGTAGTGGTATATGCTAGCTACCGCTCACGCCTCAAGCCCCGGGTTGAGCAGAACTCAGTATTCATAAAAATCAACAGTACAGAATTTTAACCATCCCGAAGATGGCAAGCATATGGCGGTGGATATAGCAAGATAAGTTAAATTCGTATCGTACTGGAATTTACACAGACAACGGGGAAATTCAACAAATTCCATTTGGCGTCGTAGTTCTGACTTGAGTCGTATAGCTAATGAACGTAATTCATAATATTTGCTATCATAACAACATGTTACCTACATATTATAGTTTCCCATTTACAATGTGTTTATACCTTATACAAATAACAACTATGTTAAAAGCTGAAAACTTACTCTATAAGCAAACAAACGCTATTTGATTTTGCATTAGTTATAGTAATCGGTGTTTAACTAAATAGTCACCACATGAAACATGTTGGTTTAAAGTTCATTTCTTCTTAGACGTTTAAACTTTAAATTGTTTTTGAACTAGGTTGTACAGTATATATTATACCGTCAATTTCATCAGGGATTCTTGTTTTTGGGCAAATTTTTAATTTATCTTTAATAGATGATACAGTATTTTCAATGCTAAGAATTTCATTTTTTAGATTATACTTTTATTTTATAACAGAATTCTTCAATGCTTTGCATCCTAATAAATATGGATATAATGTATGATTTAAGACATTAGAATATCCAATTTTAAGCATTTTGTTTTTCTTATATTGTTTTTCGTCATTTGTGACCCTTTTTTTTAGTAATAAAATAGCTGGGTAGCTCTGAGTATAATGTATCCCTTTGCTATAAAATAAATACGATATCTGTTTTTAAACAGTAGAGCATATATCTAAAAGTATATGCTGAGCTAAATATATACTCTATGTAAACATTTTGTTTACATTATTTGACAGTGATAATGTCAAAATAATTAAAAAATGTGTGTAGTTTAAAGCGTTTTTTTTTTATGAAAAATCGTTAAAAAACTGGTGATTTATATATATTAACTTTACTTGTTGCCTTAGGAAATGTTATATCTCCTTATCATACACAAGTTTTAAATAAAAGTTGAGCAGTAGAACATACTTGTTTTACCTTGAATTATCATTTTAGTCAAAGATTTTTTCTTCAAAAGAAAAAAGGTGAAGATCGGTTCATATATGTTTGTTTTTTAAAGTAAAAATAAGAGGATTACATGTGATTGTGTATGTTTCGAAATATTTGTGTATATGCAATTGAAAAGTAATCGTTGTTTTTAGTATGAAAAAATGTGAAAATGCTCAATGACTTTATTTTTTCTCTTTTCAGTGAAATTTTGGAGTTAAAATCACGTGTTGCCGTCTTCGAAGACGTATATTGAATAAAAGGCGGTGACCTACCATTTTCTTTGATAATTTCGGATTTAAATGATACCAAAGAAGCTTTAAATACCAATTTAAAAAAATCTCAGTACTACGTCCTTTCCCACCCAACCTTCTTAAAGGGAAGAAATATTATCCGCGATCTCACGTTTAATTAAGATTTCCTCAGAAAAGTGTGTTTCAGAAACATTCGACTTAATTGGACTATAGACAAGTTACGTAATCGGACTAGACCAATTACGTAATTGAACTAGAACAATTACTTGAAAGTATATATAAAAATCGAACACCCAGTGACGACAGTCAACCACAAACACACACTGAAACAAAGAACACCTTCAAAGATGAATGACAGACAAAACAGGACATCACAATCACAAAATGATTGACAATAGGTCTACCGCCTTGGAACGGTCAATGGCATAAAAGGGCCCCTGGGGGTTTAAACCAAGTTCTAGGGGCACCAAACCTTACGCTTACCCTATTGTCATCCCAATAAACAGGACAGTGTAAATAAAGATATCCCCGCCTGGTTATAATCCCTAACAAACAAAGCAGCATTAATAGGAAATATAAGTAAAACACATCAATGATCATATATATATAATATAAAAAACAAAAGCCTAGAAAGCCACAAAGTAAGTACTCAGTGACTTGGCAGAATCCAGAGCAACTAGAGAATAAACCGTTAAGGGTACGACAAGACAAGATTAAATAGAAACCTCAAACGCTACCGTCATATAAGGATTTAGGTAGACTTCATCATAGGGGCCACAATCTGTCCCGTCATCGCACAATCAAAGAGGAAAGCATAGTGGCGAACTGTAAATGTGTCCAACACTAAACTGGTAATAACTCATGAAAAGTGTGAAGTAGTTTCAAATCGACGAACACTCCAAAAGTCGGTATATAAGCAGAAATCGATGCGTAAAATTTCACATTTATATATACCCTCCTTACAGGTAACATCGATAAATATATGGCTCCAGAATATATGTGATAAAAAAATAGTTGCCCGGAACAGGCTTCGAACCACAGCCTTGCACTTGTAAGTTTTGAAGGATGTGCGCACTAGACCACTGCTATTTATTGGTATGTTATAGCATTTTTCACACTAAATAGGCATTAAGTAATAACAAGCGCGCGCACACAAACTCATCAAGCGCTAAATAACAAGTAGAGATTTGGTTGTTTGAGGCGAAGTATTATTTTCATATTGATAACATACAGAATTACACCAGGCAATGTTAATTTACATGTGCGACTATATAGACTACATATTTATTGATCCATCTTTAGTTGCGTTCAAATATGTTACGTTATTTTGCCTCTTAATAAACGGTAGTTAGTATACTATTTTCTCAAGTAGCGTTGTAGTCCAGTGCATAGAGCACCGGACTTGAAATCAGAAGGTCCTGTGTTTGAACCCTGCAAGAAGCTAACTTGTTTTTTCTGTAGAAATTACTGTTACCTGTGTATGGGTACGATGTGCACAGGTCGATGTATATACAGTAAATGATTTCCTGAGCTATATTTGCTCGCTTAAATACCCGATTTCGACATGAGCTGGTGAACATGAAGTTACAAATAAAGACACGCCTTCAAAGAAGAACTCTATTGATATAGGGACTCTGTAGCTTTAAGCCTTACGAGAAGTTGTCTTGTGGAATAAAACAAGCAACATTGAAAACATTTCGTATGAAAAAGAAAGAGATAATGGAAATAAATCAATCGTTAATTGCATCACATATGAATCATAGCTGCAGTTAGTTTTTATAATCTGTGTTTACATAATAAGTATCAGTTCTAGTCAGAATATATTACCTAGTCTAGCTATCAGTAAGCGTATGATTTAATCAACAATGGGGCTGCATCTGCTCATTGCGTTTCCCGTTACGACTCTACCTTTCGCATCGGCACTTGTTAACGATTATCTGCACACAGTACGTACGCAGTACTGCGTGTCTTCGCATGTAAAAACAGGTAAAACGCCGTGTTTATTGAACTAAGTATAGTAACGGTTCAGAAGGGGAGGAACGTAATATGTCAACACATAGCTGCTAAGAGTTATTTGTGTACATAGCGCTCCTTTATTTGCGTAAACACAGAACAAACACATGGTGTTGTTAGTTTTATCCAGTGCCGACTGGCATATGAATCCTAGAATGGAATGTTCAACAAATAAAAAAACCACGCTTGTAAACAAATCATATAGGTTTAATGTAAATATATTTTCGTTTTATTCAGTAACGACTGAACACATATGTATCTACGTATGGAATCTCGACCTAAATACTCCATCCATATGAATATATAAAGATATATAGATATAGGGTATATATAATACAAAAAATATATAGTTCACATACCCTAAAAGTGTCAAATGTTATATATATATATATATATATGAACGTATTTTCAATCTTATAGTTCAGCTAGTTTTCTCGTAATGTCAAAATAAATTTATCACATAACATGCATGCTTCTGGGAGTGCAATAAAGCCATGACTTACTTCTCGTAATACACTAGTGTATTACAGATGCAAATGAGGACCGAGTCACTGTGTTTATATACAGTAAAACATTTAATCCCAATTGTTTGCATGGTATATCATACGGTATGTTCAGACGCCTTAATTATTTATCATTATTTGAAATCTTACTGCATAAAATGAATGTTAGTAACGTTAAATTTGTTTCAAGGTGTCGCATTATTTGTAGCGCGAACGCATGTTCAGCCGCGTAACGTAGCGACGTCATGTAAACAAAAACACGACGTCATGATTTGTCTTACAAATTGCCGCCGTATATAAGGAAAATAGACAACATTAAAGCGAAACTATCACGTTGTAGGTGTGTTATGTGATAAACAGAATCTTACATTCGTGACTGTGTATTATTGACTTTAATAAACTCGTTGGATAAAAAGATAGGATACTCGGCAAGAGCCTCGTATCCTATCATTTTATCAAACTCGTTTATTAAAATCAATAATACACAGTTACTCATGTAAGATCCTCTATATATACACTTGTATGCAAGGAAATTAACGTCGCTTTATACATTTTTTTGCAAAAATATCTCCACGGTGTTTAGTGAGCTCAACCTCCGAGTGCTACCACACCGGAATACCACACCGTGACATGCTACCCCGCCTAGTCACACTATTCTGATCCCAGGAGGATTAAACTTAGCACAACTCTTAGTATCATAAACGTCATGCAAGCAAGCTACCAATAGCATGAGATGAAGTAAAAAGGAAGGGGAAAGAGAAAGTCTGTAAAATCAATATGATATACAGTTGCTACTGTCATTACGCAGCAAGATCAATCTATAAGAAAATGGGCTGTTCATGAATCTTAAGTACCTGCAGAAATCATTTTCTTGTCTCGTATTCCTGATTTAAATGTCAAGCATCTGTAGAAATCATTTTCTTGTCTCGTATTCCTGATTGATAGAACTGATTCCCATAGCAATGTGTTGTTCTCTGGTACTGATGATGCATTGCATAAAACACTTAAAGGCAATTTTTTTTAATCAAATGTTTAACACAACGGTTAACTCTTAGCCTGCTAAGGGCAACTACAGCAGCTTCGCTGTAACGAGTCACCCACAGGCTGATCAGGGTTTACACTGTCTGGCAGCTCATCAGTCATTTAACCAAAACACCCCTTTTAACATAAATGGAATGGTCTAAATTTAAAGAAATTTACATTCATAGCGGGATAAGGGTTTTAACAAATCACTCAGGAGTCAACATTTACATTGATTGATATTTCAGTAGGGATAGTTGTTTTACAGTGTATTTAACTAGAATTAGTGCAAGATAAAACCAAATTTTGAAAGCTTCGTGGCAAAAATAATAACATGCAACAGGGATGTAAACGTTATTATTGTATAATTAATATTTCAGTTTGATGCTTACAGGCTGTGGACCCTATGATGACGCCTACCTATTTACACGAGCATGTTTGTGTTTACTTATATTGCCTATTGATGCTGCCTTGTTGGTTAGAGATTAGATCATGGCGAGGATTTCTTTATTTACACTGTCCTCTTTTAATGGGATGACAGTAAGGTAAATGTGAGGTTTGGTGCAGCCTAGAACCGGTTTAAACCTACTTGGAACGGTCAGTGCAGTGGCCAAAACGGAATTAAAAAGATATGACATCACAACCACAGAATTGGCAATAGGCCTACTGCCCTGAAACAGTCGGTGGCAAAAACCCAGGTGGTGGTGGTGGGAGGTTGTGTGTGTGTGTGTGTGTGTGTGTGTGTGTGGGGGGGGGGGGGGGCTTAAATCAGGTTCTAGGGTGCAACAAACCTCACTCCTACCCTATTGTCATCCCAATAAATGGGACAGTGTAAATAAAGCTAACCCGGCCAGGTTATAATGTCTATATAAACAGGCAATATAAGTCAAACACGTAAATGGGCTTGTGTTTATAGTATGAAAAGCATAGAATGTCACAAAGTAAATACTCAATTACTTGGTACAAGCCACAGCAACAAGAGAACTGTTAAGGTTATCACAAGACAAGAATAATGACAAACATTTCTCATTTTGAATTATGTACATTTTCACCGATTGTATAAATATTGGAAATAAAATATATTTAGGTAAACATCGTCATAGGGTCTACAATCTGTCCGGTCATCGCACAATGAAAGAGGAAGCATAGTGGCAAACTAAATTCGGTCAAACACTACACATGCAGTGCGTTGCAAAATGATACGGTCATAACTTCTTTTGATAAACTTTTTAACAAAATTAATAAAGATTGTATGACCATGATTATTACCAAGAATCTCACGAAGTTTGTAAATCACATCACCATAGAAATCAGAATGTGATAGTCCTTGTGGCAGAAGAGTTCTTAAATTACTTTATTTTTTAAAAGTAGATCAGGGTTACGATAATATATTTTTGCAAGGTTTTTCGAAGTATATGTTAAGCCGGACGGCTACGTATATCTGAGTTCATCCTCTGAGCACGTTAACGAATCATAGAAATATATTCGAACGCGAGAATAGGGCACGGTTCCCAGATTTCTATGTATTCTCCTTTTTTTCCTGCTGCGTTAACTCGAAATAACCTATAATATGTTATAGGTCGTTAAACAGCAACTAAACAAAATACATACCAGCTGCAGTGTAATTCAAATATGCCGAGTTTAGCTTTTAATTGCAAGCTAATCATGATGTGATTCTGGAAATCACGGAATATCACATTTTTCGATAATATATTCATGTTTTCGATATTGATAAAAACCTAAAGAAACCAGAGCGTCCAAACGCAATTGCATCGTAGGTACGCACTGTATTAAAACAAAGAGCAATATTTAATTAATTATACAATGAAAAAGACAAAATACGACAGAAAGGGTGGTGAAGACAGGGTTACCGACTTGGAACGGTCAGTAGGCAATAAGTCCTAAAGGTTAGCTTGAATCGATGTTATGTGTACACAATCCTCGCTATTATCCTATCTTCAGCGCCCAATAAGATAAGACAGTGTAAACAAAACTACATCCCATCAAAAGGAATTCTCTAACAATAAAGTCCACATCCAGAGAAAATAACAAAAGAAACACTAAGATGTTACTGTAAAGCTATACAAAATAAGGATGTATCCAGAATTGTACTGAACAACCACAGCATTTGCAGCCAAAGAGAAAACCAATGTAGGGTACGACCAGAAAACCCGAGGGAAGAAATCTCAGGCACCTACCTCCCTTGGTCGGGGTTTTAGTAGGTGCAATCATAGAGTCCCAAGAGGTTGTCCAGTCATCGCACAAGGGAAAAGTGAGGCGTAGTGACTGACTGTAAAGGGATCAATCACTAAACACGCAGTGATTTGTTATACTACAGGATTGTACCTTTTTCTGACGAACTTCCTGATTAACTTGTGTGAAGTGGTTCGGGAATCCGCCAGATCCCTTTAACTTACGAAGTTTACAGACTACATCTCCAAAAATAAAGGTTGTGATATTCCAAGTCGCAGAAGAGTTTTAAGGTTGGTGTTGTACTTCTCCAGTATGTTTTCGTTGCGGCGGTAGATTTTGAGAAAGATCTACATAGTTTGTGATAACGAAAACCCTGCTGAAGAAGTTTACTTGTAATAACTTGATTTCGATCATGGAAGTATATAACATCATTACAAGCTCTAGCAAAACGAATGAGCTGGGAGATATAAATCCCGTATGATGTAGAACGAGGTACATCCCCATCCAGATGTGGATAGTTAAACGATGTTAAAGTTGAAGTCATCTCTCTTATCATAGAATTTAGTATGTATGAAATCATTAGAAATCGAGAGATGAAGATCGAGGAATGCTGCTTCAGTATCCGAACGGTTGGCTTTATTTAATATGAGCTCTGGTGGATAAATGTTAGTAACCAAATGAGCAAAGAACGGATTATCAATATTGACATAAAATCTCTTTCATAGCAGTACAAAGACAAATCTGCGACAAGTGGCGCACAGTTAGTACCCATAGGAATGCCAACAATTTGGCGGTAAACAGTTTTACCGTATCTTATAAAGATGTTATCGAGAAGGAAAGATAAAGCTCTACAAACATCGGCACAAGTCCACAGATTATAATTATTAATAGGGGCGTTTGTAAAGTAAGCCCTGACATTATTACAAGCTAGAAAAGTTATAACTTCTCTGGCAAATGTCTTCTGATTAAGCTGAAGCAATTTATCTTTGATTAGATTATGTGGTAGTGTAGTATATAGTGTTGAAAGGTCGTAGGTGCTTAGAGAAAAGCCATGACACCGTAGCTTCTCAAGAGTTTTTGATAGACCAAAACAGATTGATTCATGAGTTTAAACCAGAAACTTAAATTAAAACTGCATGAATGTCAGGTGTCAATCGGTTCCACTAATCACAACCGTACGAGTACTTGAAACACGTAGAAATATAAATCGAATAGAAAATGTAACATTCAAGGAAACAGACAACAAACACACGCATCGAAACAAACACAAGTAAATAAATAAGAGGCTATATAGTTTTTTTTTTTATTCTAACACGACCTCCGCAGTATTTCATATACACAAAGAAGATAGACAGTTGTATGTTATTCTACGATAAAATACAGCTGTTCCATTAATTCCCCGCGTATATTTCATCCGTTGGAAGCGCCACGTTACATGACGTCACTTGATAAATATACGTCACGAAGACAAACTCAACAGTAATTTTAATGAAATGTTAATTACAACAAACTTGCCATTCTTGCCACCCCCGAAATAAACCCACCAGATGCATCAGTACATATAAAATTAATAAGCATCTTGAACAAGCTGAGAACGTTTGACGTCATACAGCGCAAGCTATATGACGTAAGCAATGACTTAATTGTTTGTCACGGGACTACTAGTGTATTGAAACTCAGAACTTTGCATACGGGGGCGCCCAATGGAACAGCCTGTAAACATAGCAGCCTGATTACCTTGACCTCCGAGATAATATATAGTGCCCCAACAATAGAGTAAACACAGGGGTAATTGTTGTGTTAGAATCGAAATAATAAAAACGTACCTGTATTTTATCGGTGAATAAAATACAGTTAGTCGTTCGGATGCGAGAAATTAAATCACTCGTGCTAACGCACTCGTGATTTAATTACTACGCATCCGAACTCCTAACTGTATTTTATTCACCGATAAAACACAGGTACTTATTTATTATTTCTTAATTAATGACTCGTCATAGTACAACAGTACATACAATAAAACACTGCACATGCTTTCAATATTAATGTTATTTTAAAATAATGATAAGAGACTATATGCAATTAAATGCAATTCACAACAATAAAATAATATGATACATATAACGTACATGATTAGTCTTTGCATATGTGACGTCACAGACACAGAGTACAGAAAGTTTGAGGTTACAAAATAAAATAAAAGTGAGGTAAATGAATTTTGGTTTGGTCAATAATCCGATAAAAGTGTAGACTATGCGTATATATTAAACGAATTTAAACGAACACTGATATTTTAATACATTTTAGGTACGACGTTTAATACAAAAAAAAAAAGCAAAAGAGATCTATATCCAGTCACGTTTCCAAGCAAGTAATATTGCTGTTGCATTCTTTGATTTTCACACACGTTTTACTAGTACTGAATTATTTCTAATGGAAGTGCATCTCAAATTAAGGTACATGTATATTGTTAAACACAATACATAATATATTGAAACGAAAAAAAAACGCAACTCGGGAATTTCCGCTATATATTGTATATACAATATGCTGCTGTTAATCGAATGGTACATGGCTACGTAAGACATTTCTTTTCGGGAAAAAAATACTAAAACAACACATAACACAGCAAATAGTATTCTTTCAAAGTTTTATTATTGACAGAGTACGCGTTTGGCTCAAGCAATGCAACATTTTCAAAACTCTTTACGTTAAATACTGTACTCAATCATGACAATGTTTCAAAGAGGAAGTTCAACATTTATGAATAGTTTACTGTGATTAAAACGTCTACAATGTCACAGTTGTGTCCTTCCCTTACCTGCAACTTTTTTACAAAACATCTTGGAATATTATGCGGAATTAAGTATGCAGTATATACAATATAAAGCGGAAATTCCCAAGTTGCGTTTCTCTTTCGCTTCAGTATACAACTATTGCTAATTAGTACGATCTTAACAAAAGAAGATACATTACACGTTAATAAACTTTATTTATTTTACAAAAACTCACATCGGCATTGATTTTTTAACAACGACGTTTATTACAAGTGTATAATGAACACCACAGATGTTTGTGTTCACTCTAATCTATTTGTACTGTCATCGCACACAATCAATTGGAGTTCCAATCCTTTTCGTAAGTAGCAGTTACTTGCGTGTTGATTTCAAAGAAAACCTAGTTCTGGTGAAAAGCTGTGTAAATATTCAGATGAAACAATGATTTTAATAAACCACCGGAGATGCGGAAGCGAGGAAACAAATATTTTTGAAAATAAATCCTACTATGTTTGATTTTACCGTTTGAGGAATAACTTACAATTCAGCGTCCTTGTTGCACGCACAACGGTATTTCTTTGTTTTACAGTATAATGTGCCGAGGTAACGAAGTAAAGTGACCCCCATAGAATAACGACCACCCGGTCATTATTCTTTAGAAAACAACGAATCACAGGTCATTATTCTTTCGAAAAAGTGACCCCTTTTCTATAAAATACTGACCCCCGTTAAAAAATAATGACCCCCCTTGATGATATCTATAAAATATTGACCCCCATCTAGTCGATCACTAACTGAATATTAACTACTACAAGTGTTATTATTGCTAATACTTGTTGTTGTTGTTGTTGTTGCTGCTGCTGCTGCTGCTGCTGCTACTGCTACTGCTGCTGCTGCTGCTTTCGAAGAAGTAGTAGTACTTACAAATTTCATGAAGAAAATTTGTTTTCGTGTTACTCCAGGAAATTTGACAAAACCTTCAACCAGGAAGAGAACCTCACGTGCGCGTCCGCTTATAGCCCTTTTAAGATTTTCCCCACAATTGTGACCCTTGAGATGGCTGATAATATACAAAAAAGCTTTGTGAGAAGTCGAGCGAGCTCTTGTTCATCATACTGATATATTGGTGCAGTTATTTACCATGCTTTGCAAAATCCGTTAGCAATTCAAGAGTTCATTACAACAGTTTTTGTACCTATTGAGGTCAAATATAATGACCGGGGGGTCATAATATTATGACCGGGGGTCACTATTCTTTAAAAAATAATGACCGGGGGTCGTTATTCTATGGGGTCACAATTCTTCGCGAGGGGTCATTTTACTTCGCGTGGGGGGTCATAATATTATGACCGGGGGTCACTATTTTTTAAAGAATAATGGCCGGGGGTCGTTATTCTATGGGGGTCACTTTACTTCGTTACACCGGCTTATAAAATGATCACCCATGACATAATTATAGTATCACCTAATTAAGCTAAATCATGTTCAACGTACTTGGCACGTTTTAGTAGTTATCCCCAGATCAACTGTTGAAATGTTTTTGAAAATTTATTTGAAATGAAGACGTCTTCTAAACCTTAACGGGATTTATATCTAAAGGAAAATAATGTGACATAAAATTATATATTTTTGTAGGGGTAAAATAGTGTTTGTTCATTTTTAAATTGACATTTAATTGAACGAATATGCACTTACATTATACAGCATTTGCTAATCTGACAAAGTGGCTGTTAGAGTGAAGGCGTCGTTTACTTTAATTTGTACTCTGTGGTTGCAGGTTTTCATCTCTATGAATTCAATTTATTATTTTGAGATATATAACCAAATAGTTCAAACATAAATAAACCCACGTTTTTTTTTTACATTTTCTCCATAATAAAATCTTGTTTGAAACCTTAGAAAACATTAGTAAGAATGTAATAATGAAACAAATACTCAACAACTCATAAAATAATTTCTTTAGAAACAAATCCGGAGGAGGGGAACTAGACCTCCCGACTAGGTTTGCCTCGGTGATTCTTAACTCTGGATACGGGCCTGCGACTTATGTCACTAAATAATTGACGTAAGTACATACATGTTTTGTTCAAGTGTATGGCTTTGCAGGTTGCACATGTTAAGATTACTGACTATGTGTATTGGATGTTTGGATGTTTTTGTCAACGCGATTTTACTATGACTGACCATTTTCCTATACAAAACGTTTGATTCATATACCTCTATTCCTTGTGAAGAGACATCGACTAAGTTTCGTGATTACTGAAGCGATAACAACCTCCAACTTTAAAAGCGCGCGAACAAAACCTGTATTTATCCAGTAAAAAAATATACAATCCCAGCTTAGCAACTTAAGCTTGTGATACTCATTATTTCTTTAATTATGTATATGGACTGTGTAGCTTTAAGGTGCGTGTTGTACTATTATAATAATCGTAATTATGAAAATGCCACTGCGATACACGGTATACAAACCTGGACAATATTATTATCCCAGAAATGGTTAACATTTCTTCTGACCAATGCGTAAATAGGTTTGTCTTGAAATTACTGTACTAGAAAATAAATTCTCTGCTGATCATTGGCGTCAACATCGCAATGTTTAATATAAGTGAAATATTTGTTGTGGATCTTTTTTCTTTTGGTTTCCAGCTGCAAAAACATGCGCCTGTCAATTCTATTTCCGGATTGTGTGGTTAACAAGTTTTTTTTCAATTTCCAATTCAGTGTACGTACATGCGTGGTCTTCGTTTATTTGTATCAGTGTTAATACTGTGCATGAATTTGCATGAAACGAAAATCGATATTGGGTTTCACTCAGAAAATTTCAAGTGACACATGCCGTTTTGAAAGTTTTCCGAATATGTGAGCTCATACCTTATTTGGTATCAGTTTCAATTTATGAAGCAAGCAAATATTTGTCTAGTCTGAGTTCGATCGTTTGTATCACATGCCGTATTTCATTACGTAGTCTGAGTATTAACTTTCATACCCCATCCAACCCTTTCTCCAAGAAGGGAAAACGGAATTGGCGTTGGTATGCAATAAAAACCTTATTATTAGACCACGTAATGAGTATTTATTTCTGGAACACACTCCAAACTTTCTAAAATATCGCTTGTATTCAACGGCGCACCTGTATTTAAACACTATCGAAACATTATCATTTTGACATATCGCTTCTGTTTAAAGGCGCGTTAATTTGTATTATAAACTTCGAAATCAGTCTGGTACTTCAGCCATGATGTGATAAAAAATGTTATATTTGTATCTGTTTTGGCAAGTCAACATATCTGTTTTTATTAGTTTTGACTACTTTCTTGCATGTTTGTTCTTCGGGAAATCACCAGTAGCGATTTCCATGAATTTTGAAATACGTTTTTTGTTTCGCAATGCATACGTACAACTTCTCTGTTGTCGTGGTGCATGATGCAACTTCGTATTACGAACCAACTATCATTTGACGTCGTTGTCAACGACGATTGCTAATTAGGTAATTGAAGTTTTTGATTATGAACAGAATCTTTGATATCTCTTTATTTCTTTGAATAACTTATCAGATTATTAAGAACATACAATATACTCCATTTCACTGACCATCTTTTGAAGACATGGAACCCGTTTTGTAATTCCTTTTATTTATAACAGAGTATACAAATCAGTTTGCACACATGCACAGGCGTAATATATGTAGCTTTCAGTCTGTAACAACGTTCGAAACAAGTCATATCTGTCTTAAAACATAGGACACACCGTACTACCCCGCTGACAAAATGTTGATTGACTTTATGAGCGGTTAAATGAAGATAAGTAAGCAAGTGTCTAACATAATCTGCTTAAAGAGGAGAGGATTATACCCGTGTGGAATAAGATTCGCATGATTCAGTAATAACGACCAAAATCCGAAATACAATTTACACATTCTAACATGAATAAAAACAAAGATTAAATCATCAACACGCATGATTGCAAACCATTAAAGGGAATGTAGCGACACAGCCAAACAGCTCTTTTATTGAGAGTTCTGAAAAACTTGCAAAAATGTGAAAGAATTATCAAAATCGGATGATAAACAAAAAAGATATGACCATTTAAAGGTTGTTCTAAAATGGATATGGGAGCCGCCATTTTGAGACTATGACATCATAGTTCCATATGACCATATATGGAATATTGTTAAATACCATTTAAAGCAAAGTAAATCACTGCAAATGAAAAATATCATTTAAAGCAAAGTAAATCACTGCAAATGAATGCAAACACCTTAACTGGTCATTTATAGAGAATATTATGTCAGTGCCTTTTACTATCAAGTTTATTAGGCGAGGCTTAGAAAACGAAGAATGGCGAGGCTCTGCCGAGCCATTCATCGTTTTCGTGCCGAGCCTAATAAACTTGATAGTAAAAGACACTGACATAATATACTATTTATCATGTAGATTATCCACATTTTTTGTATGAATTACTATTATTACCTATTTCTCAGAATGTTACGCTTATCGAGGACGCCGCCATGTTGTTGTTTCTGTTTGTTTTATGACGTTAGGCAACGTTACGAGCATGGCGTCAGATAACGTTACGTAAAATAAACGCGGAGGGATTCCGCATTGATTTGCTCTATTGGTCATTGCCTAATAAAGCAAAATTTAATAGGTCACCCCTTTAGTAAGAGAAAAGTGCATATCTGCATGATAAAAAGCATTATTGCCATTAGTTATACATATTCTTCATACAGTTACTTTAATTTTTTCCCCTATAAATGAGTAAAATTGTCATATTTATCAATATTCCATGTATGATTATTTAAAACTGTGATGTCATAGCTCTAAAAATGGCGGCTTCCATATCCGTGTGGAATAAGATTTTTTCCAAGTTTTTCCGAACTCCTAATAATACAGATTGTTTGGCTGTGTCACTATATTCCCTTTAACATGATTTTTAACGCACTTCGGGAATGTCCCGTATTCTGTTCAATTTGCGACGTATTAATATATACTCGTGTCGCCATTAAGCAATATGTGCAGTCATTAAACGGCCGATATACCGTCTCAAGACTTGAAGAACAGACAAGTTAACCAAATATATGTATTCAAAGTAGATAATAACGTCGACCAGACTCCTTATTTGCATTTAACATTCGCATAATACATTTAAGTATGTGATATCGTTAGGCACATCTGTATTTATAGGCAAGCTAAAATCATATGAGAACTATTTAGAAGCCTGCCATTTATTTTAACTAATTAATCAACACTCGTGACCAAAATGTAAGTGATTTTTAAATGAGCAAAGTGTTTATCACTGACACTGAGCCAATTTTAAAAGTGTATATGTATAGCAATCTATACCGGTATTGAACAGAATCATAAGTATATATATATACTATACTATACAGTCTCAATAAATCCGAGACTGCGTTTTATTATATTGATCATGTTCGACGATTACTAAAGTTCCACTTTCATACTCCATTCAGACAATATATTCGTCTGTCTAATATCATAATGGAATATTAAAACGTGTTTATGGACCCTCAAACATGGAAACACAATGGATTAAATACGTTTTATTTTACATTAAAATTTTAAAATCAAATACAATATGGAGTTAACACAGTTTTTGAAAATAAACACATCTTGTCTTGTACGAGCCTGAAGAAAGTTTAAAAATAATATCTACTAAGGAACGACTAAGCAAGATCCATGAAAATATTGTTGAGAAGCAATGTTTATATTTGTGCAGTTAGTAAAGTTAAACATTCAACAATATAACGGATTCTTTTTAAAACAATGGGTTAATAAATGAAGCCACAATGGTTGGGTTTGATGATAACATAGTACCAGTAATAAAACTACCGATCTGTAGTCGGGGCTACTTGTTACAGCCACCTCACAGCACTTAACAAATGCTAGTGTGAATGTCAATACATACTGAAAAGGGGATTCGTTGGAAGCAACAAGCACAAGCAGAAGAGAAAAGTAGTAAACTATGTTATAGTGGGAATGTTCATGAGAGTTAATATAATTTGCAACACCTCTCACGCCCCTTAAAGCCACAACAGGTGGGCGTAATGTTCTTAGAGGACTAATAAGTAATACCACTACTGGTATGTAGTTGAGGCAATGACGACATTGAACACAGTAATACACGAAAACAAATTGTTTACTGACACTACACTTGAAGGTTTGTGGAGGCAATGATTTATTTTCATACCGAAATGAAATATTCTTAATACTTTAATGAAGGTTGTTGATGGGTAAAGGTTAAAGTATTTCAATCTTGCTGTTATCTTCCTTATCACTATTTAAGTTAGGCTTTGTATACTTACTAGGAGTCAACAATTCAACATGGACCTTTCTAAGGCAGATGCCCTATTGTCAACCTGCTGGTGTTGTTGATGTCACATACCTGGCTTGTATTTGTGTTTGTTTTAATAATCGATACACCCGTATTGCTATCCTCTGGTATTTACACTATATAATATATAAATCTGGTCTGACAAAGAGAATGATTAAATATGTTTTGAAAATAAAGAATGTATACATCCGGCTTGACAAACGAGAATGAATAATCTAGTTGGACGAAATATGATGGTTAAATATGGTTTGACAATAGAGAATAGATAGTCTGGTTTGACAATAGAGAATAGTTAGTCTGGTTTGACAATAGAGAATAGTTAGTCTGGTTTGACAATAGAGAATAGTTAGTCTGGTTTGACAATAGAGAATAGTTAGTTTGGTTTGACAATAGAGAATAGTTAGTTTGGTTTGACAATAGAGAATAGTTAGTCTGGTTTGACAATATTTTCATGATAATTCTAGTATATCAATACAAATACATACATTTCGTTTGAAAATAAAGAATAGATACTTCCGGTTTGACATTAGGGAATAAATAAATCCTGTTTGGCAATAGAGAATGTATAGGCTTTGACAGTATAGAATGGTTAAAACAGGTTTACCAATAGAGAGTGGTTCAATCTGATTTGACAACAAAGGCATGATACTTCTAGTTTATCAATAGATAATAGAGCAATCTGGTATATCTAGTTTGAGAATCCAGAATGGATAAATCTGGTTTTCACCTAAACCATGCATGTATATATGTGCGGTGTATCGACAAGCAGCATTTAATAAACAGGGGATTCCTTGGTCGCAACGAAACAAGCACGAGCAAGAGAGAAACATGCAAATACTCGTGTTCATGAAAGGTTATATACGGTACAAAACCTCTCACAACGGCAAGCTTTAGGTTAAGCCAAACAGGAAGTAATAACACTACTGATTCGTACCTTTAACGGCCGTCACACAATAATAAACGAACGCAAGTGTTAATGTCAGTATATACTAAAACGAGGACCCTTGGAAGCAAAGAACACAAACAAGAGAAACAAAAGTAGAATACTCGGTCTTATTGAGTCTATTCATGAAGGATTGTCTAAGGTAAGACACCACTCACGACCTCTAGTACCAACTTACGCGGTAATGACACTAATACAAACACATTCATCATACGCAAGGTTCTACTAGTTATTTCAACCAATTATAAAGATTAATTTTGTTTATTACGATTTGACCTGTTATGCTAACACGTTCATCAGCATACACATTCAACCTTTTCTACAATAATTTGTGTTAATCATGTTAATGTGTTCCTAATATTAAACTACTACGTGTATATACTAATGCTGATCAAATTGATTGTGATATTGATTTAGTAATATGTTGCACATAATATATACTCAGGGGATCAGAGACTTCCGCCAGTTGTATACATTATTTGCTAGATTATTCGATAGTTGACCGTTAAAGTTCAAATCACATTACATTAATGATTATTACCATACATGAAGTGTTTGAATTGTTTTAGCACGCGTATGATTCAGGTACAGGTGATTTATATTCTACCTTTATTTATAATTATATATACACAGATTATACCATGCTATGGTGTGTCATTTGTTATGACAGACATTTATAAATGATGGTGACCCTAAACGCATTTATTGTTAATGCGTAGTTTCGTCATTATAAATTAACATACTATTCCCTTATACCATATGCATGCCATCTTCGGGATGGTTAAAATTATGTACTATTGATTTGATTTTATGTGTTCTGCTCAACCCGGGGCTAGAGGGCGTGAGCGGTAGCTAGCATATTTCACTACCGTTCATGAACAGTCTCAATCAAACCGAGACATCATTATTTCGTATGTGTCGTGTTCGGCCGTTTCCAAAGTCCACTCTCATACTCTTTTAGTATACGTAAAGAAGATGTGTGTGTGTGGTGTGTGTGTATATATAGAAACGTCCCCAACTTTACCCATTTAGACCCAATGAAATTAAATTTTATTTAATCTTATATGCCATACCTTTGTTAAAGGCCAGCACTGTCATGAAAACAATTTTGTTTGAATCAAAGTTGTGGGAAAACTTACTCCCCTTGATTTTGTTTAAACAGCATTTCCGGGTCTTGTGTTAAGATTTTGAGTTCATACAGTTTTGTTATATTGAAATAAACAGAGAATGAACTCATCACCACAAAAACAGAGAAAAGACGCTGATCTTTTCATTCATTTTCGCGCCATACAGCTTTCAAGAACGAATATTTTCAGATTACCTCCCTTTATAATAAAAATATAGTGATTTCGCAATTTGAATAAAACATGTTTTAGCAGCAACAGACACACTCAGGTTTTTGATGATTATTAATATTGATCAGAATGATTGAGTAATAAGTATAAAATGATGAATTGTATTTAGATTGGTGTACAAGTGTAACAAAGTCAACCCTATGCAAATCACAGCTTAAAGAGGGACGTTTCTATTTTTGCTGAGTATATATATACAAAGAAGTAACATGTATAGTATGCTGTAGTTCAACTTATTGTGTCGAATGCCAATTTACAAATTAAATATAAATGCATTCATTAGAATTATATATAATTTTCTGTGTCGAAATGAAATATGTAATGCATTCTTTAGAATTACATATAAATTATTCTGTCGAATGTCATACTACAAATGAAATATACAATTCTAAGGGATGCATTGCATAGTTCATTTGTAAAATAATATGCGACTTAATAATTTGAACTAAAGCATACTAAACATTTAATTCAATGCGTGCATCTACAAACCACCGCCACCATCACCACCATCTCGCCACCATGAACTCCACCACCACCACACCAGCACCTCCGCCGTCACCACACCACCACCACCACCACCACCACCACCACCACCACCACCACCACAACAACAACAACAACAACTCCACCACCACCACCACCACCGCCACCACCACTACACCACCATCACCACAATAACCGTCACCACCTCCACCACCACCACCACCACCACCACCACCACCACCACCATAACCAACACCACCACTACCACCAACCTCAACAACAACAACAATATCAAAATAACAACAACAACACACATTTTCGCCAATAAAAATGTCCATATGTTTTCAGGATTTCGTCTTAACATATGCTATCTAAGATAATGCTGGTATATGTTATTCAATTACAGATTATCTTGGTAATAAATAATAAAGGTGAGCCAAACATATCAACATCTTACAGTTTTAATTTCAACAAAGTGCCTGAAATAAAGGCACTGTTTTACCACCTTCTGTTTCTTACCAATTATGTTTCTACCTTTCTATAAAACGTGTATAATCATGGTAACGCGAGTTCTAAGATCTTAGAACATGAAGTTAAATGTAAACCCCTCTTTACCAATTTCTTTCCATTACAATTCCTGAGATCGTGTTCCCTGCCACCAACAAGCAATAAAAAAACGACTGATTTACGATATTGATTAATACACAAAATTTTCATACATATTCGATTTATACACACTAATGTTTTTGATCGAATCAGTTCGTCTGTGAAGCGTATTACTGCATGGGGCTTTGTCTGTATAACACATATCTTTACTGTAACAAATATGAACGATCCTAAAGCAGCACTTATCAAAACATGAACTGAGACGATATTAATAGCAAATCAAGAATGCCTTCCTGGCGGCTGGTACATAAGCTGTATTACTTTAAGAAGTTCAATATAAACACGTTTCGGAAGATCTTGTTTTTAAATAATGTTAGCCATTGAGCTTTAGTTCATATGCAGGTAATATTTACAAATATTTATAAGTTGCAAAAACTTGCTTCGCAATCGATGTAAAATAAATTTGTTTAAATTACGACTTTACCTTACAATTATAAACATGACAATTTGGTTACTAGATCATTTCTTTTGAGGACATTGAAGTTCTATTTAGGAAACCGTTTTTGTAAATAAAGTCATACATAGATGAATGGTTCCATTACGATCTTGTAGCATGGTCGCTGAAATTCAATTTTGCATTTACACTAGTGTAAATCTTTTAACTGAAAATAACACATGCTAGCATAAATGGTGTACTCTAACTACCAGTTATTAGAAGATAGAGTATGGCATACAGCTGACATGTCTGCTACGCCCTTTCCGATGTCTATTTCAACCAACTCGATGAGACCATATTCTATATATTACTAATTTCACACATTGATTGACCATTTGAAAGATTTGAAATTGCCATAGTCATATTTTAAACAGTTTTTCAGTTATAATGTCCAACCGTCACGTCATATTTGCAAACTTTTGAGTTATTTTCTTATCGGTGTATGTTACGAAAACATAAATGACATGATGAGACATATATCATATAATCTCCATTCAGATATTAAGGACATATGAAAACGGAAATAGCCCCTTAAATTTCCTATAAATCAAACAAAACAGAAATTACAAAAGTAAACGAAGAGTGTGTAATGGTGTCCTTTCACACGATAATGATCTGTCATCCTTATTCTGAGTACAATTAAATTGAAGTTAGGACTTTGAACAAGAAAACCATATTATTTCCTTTATATTTGTGTTTGATAGCTTAACGGGACGGACACATGCCAATCTTAAAGCATTTGTCAACCTTTATCATTGATTTACTATACAGTATTATTGTTTAAATCTGTTTTCATATAATTTACAGAACGGTAAAATAAAACGAAGTTTTCAAATTGCTCCGTTATTTGCCCTTAGGTTTATATATTGTGTTGGCACTGCATAGAAAACAGAGAGTAAACGGCAAAAAAAAACATTTTTTAAATAATTATTACCATTATTAATATCAAAGTTTCTACAGGCATTCGGATATGGCTGAGATTCACCGAAAAAGTTCCCTTTTTAAATGTGCTCCCAGGGCTGTTTATTGATTTTGTTCTTTGTTTAGTATTCAACCCACATCCTGCCCCACTATACGCCATCCAACACACCATATCATTAACGTGTTCATGGTAAGGACAGTGTTTCTATAGAAGCAGTTTCAATAAAATTACCGAGTCATCGCTAGAGGCACTCGATGAAAAAGTTTTAGAGCTAGATTTCCTCTGAGTCATTGAAAAGCAAAATAGACACACCAATGTATCACTAGACGACAAAAGCTAATTAATCCGCGAAACGGAAAACCCAACACTAGGAAGAGATGAAATGGGTGACAACATTGTTCCATTACTGGCTTGGAAAAGTCAGTGAACGGAGTTATTTCTGCGGAGAAGAAATATATATCTGGCAATGTATTCCACGTCATTAACATGATAAAAAACACAAATGTTTTGTTTTTGTATAAACCAGATTCTTAGAAATATGATAATATTTTGTTTATTTATAGACAAGTCAAGTTAAAAGCGACCATGGCAAATCAAAAACAGTTTAGTTTAAACTTATTTAATTTTACATCGATTGTAACGAAAGCTCTATGAACTTATTTGAATCACTCTCGATGTCTTCCTGGGTAGAACCAGTACTAAGCAATGCAGATAAAGTGTCTTGCTCAGGGACACAACGCATATGGCAATGACGGGAACCGAACCCACGACTTTTGATCATGGGTCCAACGCTCTACCACTAGACCACAGCGCTCCACTGCAAAACAGTTTACCGAACGTTGTTAAATTTAAAACAGATAGAGAGGCCCTGCTGAGACAGGACCGTCTATACTCTACCTGACTGTGTTGATAATATTCACTAACAAAGCATTTGTAGACTTTGTAAGTATCCTTTTTAAAAAAAAAATATTTTTCAATATTAGAATGTATCGATACAAAATGAAATCGTTAAAATCGTTAGAAAATATGTGATAATAAGTTTCATTTTTATAGTTAGGTAAGTACTGATAATCAATCAGAATTTACTTTATCCTTCCAAGAATACAAGAAGTTATTCATCCGAACGTAAACATCTCAATACCATCAGGGTGGATATAGAATTACACGTTTTAAATTGTTATCCCTTTGAAAACTTACCTGCTTGAAGTCCGGCATAATTTTCAATTATTCGTCGACCCCGGATCTTAAGTTTTGATATTTCTCCATAGAAAACATGGGATGCCCGGTGTTGCTGTTTTGCCTTGGCATTGCACCCAGCAAAATAGTTCACTATTCAAAGTAGGTGTATCGTAGTTATGTGACATGAACGTTTATAATATGAACATTGTCATGTTTATAAATGTAAGGTACATATGTGAAACATTAGCATTGTGAGCTAACATCACAACTGGACACTATATATTAATTTCCAGAAAAATACACTATCAAATCCAGAAGTAATTCTATTACTATGTCCCACGCTTTTTACGTTTCTTACACACACTGTTAACTCATTTGTCTATCGTATCCATTTGAATTATTTACATAAAGACACACAAGCAAATATCATGGGCTAGACACACACCTTTCTGAGTGAAAATACCGCCGATAAATGTTCGTATCATAATATATATTGCAAATATATTTCCACCTGTGATTTTGTGTTACGAAACACAGAATGGGTTGGTATTATACACTTGAGATCCTCTGATGATATAAACTACATTTCTGTAGCAAGCTTGATTTTTGAAAAGCTTGCATCTTCTCGTTACTTTTTTCTACATACATTTTATTTATTTATTGAAGCTACGTAAACACTTGTCTGACATATATTCTGCTTATACGGTGGGGATTATACACTTGCAATTAGTTATCATATCATAGGTCGTATTGTAGGCTAAGGATACTTGTGTTGAGTAGATAAAAACATCAGAAACACTATATACACATCAGTGTATATAAAGACAACGTGTATACAAGTAGGAATAAATGTCGAACGGGGAATGTAATGTCTATTTATCCAGTAAAGACAGTACGAAGAGCTAAGAATATAAAATGACACTGTATTTCGGTACAGACAAAATACATAATTACCCTTACCGAATCTACATATACAAACATATAAGTGACTTATATGCAACTAATATGCGGCGTATATTTAACATATATGTCGCATATAATTCGCATATAAGTCACTTAATATATTGTCTAAGTGGGTTATATGTGTAAGTGGCTTATATGTCCAGATCACGGAGACATATAAGTTACTTATATGCCAATTATATGAAAGTGCCAATTTCCTCATCATGAAATACATTGAGTCAATCTGACCTGTAATCAAGTATGACCCTTTAAAGGTTTTAGTATACAAACTTTGTCTGATCTACTTCTCTTGAATCCCTCGCGAAATTTCAATGAAACTTTGCAGGGATGATCAGCACCAAGCCTAGTTTTGCATGCCATCGTCGCGTTCCGGTTTACAGATATTTGGCAGAGTTATGGCTCTTTAAAGGATTTTGATACATCACATGTTTCCGGGCTAATTCTCCTGAACCCCTGGCTGGATATAGACAAAACTTGACAAGGATTATCAGTATCAAGCCTAGTTGTGCATATCATCGCCATATTTTGATTGAATGATTTTTGGCAGAGTTGTGGCTCTTTAAATGTTTTAATACACAAACTTTGTCCAGATTAGTCTCTTCTGAACTCTTTCCAGATTTCAGCGATTCTTGGCGGGGATGATCAGTACTAAGCCTAGTTGCACCTATCATTGCCATGTTCTGGTTGAATGAATGTTGGCAGAGTTAAGAGCCCTTAAAGGTTTTAATACACTAACTTTGTCTAGATTAGTTCTCCTGAACCTCTAGCTGGATTTCAACGAAACTTTGCAGGGATGATCAGTACCAAGCCTAGTTGCGTATATCATCACCATGTTCCGGTTGAATGATTTTTAAAAGACTTATGGCCCCTTATACAAAAACTGTATATTGAGCCAGTAGAGTGTCCACAGGCCCTCTTTGGCCTCTTGTGTGTTAAATATAGTTCAGAAATTCTCAGAGCTTATATGTAAATATATGTTATCGTAAAGTACCTTGTAAAATAATTGCAGCGCTTAAATTTAATAATAGCATATTGATTTTCTGTATGCACCTCTTAGATTACATGTACCATGATTGCCCAAGAGATCATCTCATAAAAAATACAGCAATTAAAGTCGATATACGTGTATCACTTAACACGATAATGAATGTATTCTATCAACAAAGTATTAGTGATTCATGAATGAGCAAACATCTTCATCACTGAGTCCAAGGCAATTTCAAGCAATGCATAGGTGGATTGTTTAACAGAACCCATATTGGGTGTATGTATTATATTATGTACGTTCTGCAATATTTAGATAAGAATTGAGTTATGTGCAATAAAGCTGTTATCAAAGCTTAGTAATGCATGTTCTAGAGAACAAACATTGACAGATCTAAGGACCACTAATGACAAATAAATAGGACAACGAAGCCTAGGGAATTGGTTTTGGAAGTAATACAATGGCTGACGTGTTAAGGGAAATTAATTTTATCACTGACATTAAACAGTTATAGATAAAACTTTTCAAATTAATTTAAAATATATGAGTTTAGAAATTGAGATCTTTTTTGCACTCCAATTATATTCTTTTTAAATAAAATAAGTACTAATAAAGTAGAGTATGAATTATTCTTGTTTTTATCCATTACGTGGTCCGAGTATTAACTTTCATACCCCATCCAACCCCTTCCCCAAGAAGCGAAACGGGGTTGGCTGGGGTATGATATAAAAACCCAATTTCTGCTTAAAACGTTTGCATATTGTAAAATTAAAAGATTTAATAGGTAATTTTGAACAGATTTTCATATTTTTTAGTAAACAAATGTTTTTAAACGTGTTTTATTGTCGAAATATCCGTTATAGAATCCTGCTAATATAAGCTTTCCCATCGCTTAATGAAATTAACGCGGGACCACGTAATGTATTGTGTTCACAACATCTCTTTTATATCAAAATCTAAGTTAGACACAGGCAAAGGAAAAAAAACAACCACACAGTGTAGGTATAAAACAACCACACAATGTAGGTATAAAACAACCACACAATGTAGGTATAAAACAACCACACAGTGTAGGTATAAAACAACCACACAATGTAGGTATAAAACAACCACACAATGTAGGTATAAAACAACCACACAATGTAGGTATAAAACAACCACACAATGTAGGTATAAAACAACCACACAGTGTAGGTATAAAACAACCACACAATGTAGGTATAAAACCAACCACACAGTGTAGGTATAAAACAACCACACAATGTAGGTATAAAACAACCACACAGTGTAGGTATAAAACAACCACACAGTGTAGGTATAAAACAACCACACAGTGTAGGTATAAAACAACACACAGTGTAGGTATAAAACAACACACAGTGCAGGTATAAAAGTCAAACAGGAAATGTAGTCTTCACAGAACACAGCCAACCAAAAACACGCATTAACAAAAACGACATTTACAATGTCAGTAAGAAGCGAGGCACGTGACATCACAAACACAAACGGGTTGACAAAAGGGTCGGTGGCAAGCTGTCCACTGGGGGTTTAAATCATGTTCTAGAATGCACCAAACCTCACTCTTAAACAATTTCACCCCAATATAACGGGACAGTGTAAATAATGGAATACCCGCCAGGTCATATGCTCTAACAAACAAGCTAGCATTAATGGGCAACACACGTTTAACACATAGAAAACTAAAAGATTCAATCATTGTGAGTGTGTTTCATCAAAAGAATAAATATAAATAAATGTCAGGCAATATGCAGGTCTGGCTCTTATTCTATTGGAGTACATTGACTCCAAGCATGAAAACGCATTAAATATTTATTTTTTAATTTTAAAAGACAATCTGGAGTTAACACGGGTTTGAGAAATAAAAGTGGTTATCGCTTTTTATCTTGCACAAGCTAGAAGTAAAACACAAATAAATACAAACCATCTTCTAATCAACGCCTCAACAAAAGTCATGTTATATTTTTGACATTACGTGGCCCCGTTTTAATACCATTAATCGATGGGAAAGCTTATATTATCAGGATGTTATAACGGATATTTCGACAATAAAACATGTTTAAAAAACATTTAAACATGATTACTGAAAAGATGCAATAACCTGTTTAAAACTGCCTTTAAAATGTTTTAATTGTATAATATGTAAACATTTAAATTAAGGTTTTATTTCATACCCCTGCCAACCCCGTTTTCGCTTCTCAGAGAAGGGGCTGGATGGTTTATGAAAGTTAATACTCGGACCACGTAATGGCAGCAACGTATATATCTGGACAATATATGGTAGTTAAATTTTTCCCGTACCAGTATTTCAACAACATAACGTATGATCAAAATAAAAGATGTTCGTATTTTTTTATAAATGCACCAGTATTTTCTGCATACTATAATTAGTTATAATATATGGCTGGGTGTAGCTTATTAGCATTTGACTAGTAAGTCTGGCAATTCTAGTTAGTGGTAAATCTGTCATATAAATATTATAAATAATAAACAATGTATAAATATGATATATAGGTATGATATATAGGGTCCTATAGAAACCACAGCGTCCAAACACAATGGCATCGTATGTCCACACTGTACTACAAACAGGGAGCAATATTTAATTAATTATACAATGAAAAAGTTGCCGACTTGGAACGGTCAGTAGGCAATAAGGCCTACAGGTTAGCTTTAATCGATTGTATATGTACACAAACCCCGCTATTATCCTGTCTTCAGCGCCCAAATAGACAAGACAGTGTAAACAAAACTACATCCCTAGAGCGCTGTGGTCTAGTGATAGAGCGTTGGACCAATGATCCAAACTTCGTGGGTTCGATCCTCGCCATAACCGTATGCGTAAACCATGAGCAAGACACTTTATCTGCATTGCTTAGTCCTGGTTCTACCCAGTCAGTCAGTCAAGAAGTACCTTAGAAGCGAATAGCTTACAACACATATAGAATACTGTAAATTCATAACATCATTACAAGTTCTAGCAAATTGAATGAGCTGGGAGATATAAACCCCGTATGATGTAGCACGAGGTACATCCCCATCCAGGTGTGGATAGTTAACGAAGTTAATGTCATCTTTCTTATCATAGATTTTAGTATGTATGAAATCATTAGAAATCGAGAGATGAAAATCGAGGAATGCTGCTTCAGTATCAGAACTGTTGGCTTTATTTAACGTGAGCTCTGGTAAATCAATGTTAGTAACCATTTGAGCAAAGAACGTATTATCAATATTGAGTATGTCATCTAGATACCGAGATGTATTATTAACCGCATCGATAACTTTACTCTGGTTAACATGTGACAAACTCAACATAAAATCTCTTTCATAGCAGTACAAAAACAAAACTGCGACAAATGGCGCACAGTTAGTACCCATAGGAATACCAACAACATGGCGGTAAACAGTTTTACCGTATCTTATAAAGATGTTATCGAGAAGGAAAGCTCTACTAACATCATTTTCGACTCACTTGCTACATTTTATGCAAAACATGGTACACAATTGAAAACACAAAAACAAACACACAAATAAAACGTTCAGCCTTATGAATTTGTTACGTCAAATGAATAAATGTAAATAAGTGTCAGACAATATGTACATCTGGCTATTATTCTAATGTAAATGTGAAAAGAGTTGATGGATTCCAAACTTGGAAACGTGTTTGAGAATAATGAATGAATACTTTACACAAGATAATGATAACATCTGGTTTGATAACATATTATCAACATTAAATACGAGTGAGAAAGGTTCAACATGGGCATACTACTTCAATCAATAGATAATGGATAAATGTAGTTTATGTGGTTTGACGTAAGAGAATGGATAAATGTGGTTTATCTGGTTTGACAAACAAAGGTTCATACCTTTTTAACGAGTTTGTTTAAATTTGTTTTTTGTTACTTAAAGCTACAGAGTCTCACTATCAATCGATTTCATCTTTGTGTCTTTATATGTAAGTTCATTTTCACCAGCTCATGTCGAAATCATGTATTTAAGCGAGCAAATATAGTGCAGGAAATCATTAACTGTATATACATCAACCAGTGCGCATCGTACCTATACACAGGTAACTATAATCTTTCGGGGCTCGAACGCACGACCTTCTGATTTCAAGTCCGGTGCTCTATCCACTGAACTATAACGTTAATTTGTTAATTTAGTATTTTCGCTGTTACTTACGATACGCAGGCTCCATAATCGCTGCTCCCAACTAAATTCCATTTTGTTTATTTCGCTCTTCGGGGCATAGTATTTTGTTAGATACTGAGACTATACGCCGCTGGTAATGGGGGAAGAAAATATCTCCACCGCCATATGCATGCCATCTTCGGGATGGTTTAAACTATCTACTATTGATTTTATGAATATTGAATTCTGCTCAACCCGGGGCTAGAGGGCGAGCGCGACAGTTTGCATATTTCACTGTGAACAGTCTCAATCAAACCGAGACTGCAATATTTCGTATGTGTCGTGTTCGGCCGTTCCCATAGGTCCACACTCATACACTTTTATGTAGCACAGCGGCGTTGCTTGTTCAGTGTGGCGGCAATAAAACGTCTCCCCGCGCTTGCAATCAGGACTGTTATTAAGTTGATCTTTGGAGATCGCTGAACCCGATAATTATATTTAGTTATCGGTGGTACATTTTTAATTGATTTTGTTTTCTTACTTAATTTTCGATTCGGTGGTTCCACTACTCCGGTCGATAAGAGGCTCTGGGTATTGTTTAACCACTCATAGGATATGTTGTCTGCTTTTTAATTTAGTCTTTTGGCTGTTACTTGTAATAGGCAGGCTTCATAACAGCTGCTTCCAACTAAATTCCATTTTGTTTATTTTGTTACGATACTTGGACCATACGCCGCTGGAAATGGGGAAAGAAAAGATCTCTATGTCCTCCGACATATGCATGCCATCATTGGGATGGTTAAAATTATGTAGTATTTACAATTTTATAAATATTGAGTTCTGCTCAACCCGGGTCTAGAGGGCGTGAGTGGTAGCTAGCATATTTCACTACCGTTCATGAACAGTCTCAATCAAACCTAGACTGCAATAGTTCGTATGTGTCTTGTTCGGCTGTGTCTAAAGGTCCATTCTCATACACTTTTTGAGAAAAAAGTATACTATCTACAGTTTGTTATGAAGCAAAATAACTTAACATATTTGAACGCAACTCAAGATGGATCAATAAATTCTTGTCGCACGTGTAAATTAACATTGCCTGGTGTAATACTGTATGTTATCAATATGAAAAGAAGGATTAAAATATCGGACAGGGAAAACAGCATTCAAGGACGACAGTCAACCACAAAACACAAACACAAACACGCTAACAGACAAACGAAAAGGCAAAAGTAATAAAAAATGCAAACGACATCACAAACACAAAAGGGTTGACAATAGGGCTACCGCCATGGAACGGTCAGTGGCAAAGTAGGCCACTGGGGGTTTAAACCGGTTCTAGGGTGCACCAAACCTCACACTTACCCTACTGTCAATCCCATTAAAACAGGACAGTGTAAATAAAGAAATCCCCGCCATGATCTAAACTCTAACCAACAAGGCAGCATCAATAGGCAATATAACTATTACTTCGCCTCAATCCAACCAGATCTCGACTTGTTATTTAGCGCTTGATGAATTTGTGTGTACGCGTTTGTTATTACGTAATGCCAGTTTAGTGTTAAAAATCTACAACATACCAATGAATAAGCGTGGTCTAGTGGTTCAGCGCACATCCTTCTAAACTTACAAGTGCAAGGCTGTGGTTCAAATCCAATTTCGAGCAAATTTTTAAATCACATATATTCTGAAGCCGTATATTTATCGATATTGATTGTACGGAGACTACATCAAATGTGAAATTTTACGCATCGATTTCTGCTTATAAACCGACTTTTGGGGTTGTTCGTCGATTTGAAACGACTTCACACGCGATTCATTCATATTCATGAGTTATTACCAGTTAAAATAGGGACTATGTAGCTTTAAAAATGCATGTTTATTCGATGTATCTACACGCAAGACTAAATACTGAAAAGGGGAATCATTGGTCGCAGGTAACAAAAGCAATAACATAATAGGTTGTATTGAGACTGTTCCTGATAACATATACATAATACAAAACAGTAAACATCGCAATGGCATCTGCATGGTTTCAGAGTTACACTTTTTAGCATTGTACTTTCAAAAACTTACCTTGATAAACTCCGTTATAATTGTCATTTATTCTTCGACCGCGGATCTTAAGTTTGGATATTTCTCCCATAGAAAACATAGGACCTTTGGTGTTGCGTGTTTGCCTCAGCATTACAACCACCAAACTAATTCGCTATTCAAAGCAGTGTAATTATAGGTCTGTCATATGAACGATATGTGTTTTACGCGATACATGTCAATTTATCCAGTACATGAATAAGATAAAAATGCCACTAGATTTATTTATACGGACAAAATACACGGCTAAACAGATCCAGAAATATTTATATGACTATCACTTCCAAGATGTTTTATGTTTGTAACACACAAGGTTAATTAATTTGTCCATCATTTCTAGTAATATTGTTTACATATAGAACACAACAAGAGAATATCATGTGCTAGACACTGTAAGCACACATAACTTGGTGAATGAACATTGGAGATACCTGGAAGAAGTGAGATACAAATTGACGACGTTAATTGTATCAGAATCGGTATTACAGAACTCCATTTACAACTGTGACTTTGTGCTAAGAACTATAGCATGATAATGACATAATACACCTGAGATGAAGATCATCAGATGATAGAAATTATGTTGTTGTGTTTCTTGTACAGTTAGGAGTTTGATATCGACTTTTTACATGCTGTTTAGAGACAGGCTGGCCGTATGTGCATCTGGAGTTGAATGGTGAGTAGGGACTAAGACACCTTTTTACTGGCCATAGTTTCGTTTGTTAAAGAAACATTAAGAGAAATAGTAAATGTTACAAGTCGCTCAAATAACTGGCGCATAGAGCTTGGCGTTAGTTGTTTATACCCCGCGCCCGAGGATTAATAGAAGACAGGCATACAAATAATAAATTTAGTTCAAATAAATTTGCACAAGGCAGGTTGAACTATTGATATACAATATAAACCACGGCTTAAAATTGTTAAGGTCGTTAGATTTTGTATACTGACAAAAGACCGGACGAGCTTATGTAATGTCATGACGCATCATTTAAGGCCCCTTTACACAGGGCTGCGACCTTTGTGCCACCTTTGAGCTACCAAAAACTGGCCAAGACGCTCAATGGTCGCCTAAACCCAGAAAATCATGTTTCTATGTAACTGCTCCAGCGATCCTTGTGCCTCCTTTGAACCACCAAAAATGCAATTTTCGGGCATTTTCATGGCGATCTACGAACGACCTGTGCGTCAACTGAGCCACCTGCCTGCCTCTCATGTGCTTCCACTGTGCAACCTACGGCAACAAGCGCGATTATAGGCTACATAGGCGACCCCCGAGCAATGTTTGGGCAACCATTGAGCCTCCAATGTGCCTCCTCTGTGCCATCATCGGCGACCAACGGCAACTAACGGCGATCACTGGACGACCATTCAGCCATGCCTCTGCATCCTAGGCGACCCTTGAGCATTGTTTGAGCGACCCTTGGCGACTGCTGGGCAACCTGAGGTGCCTGGGTATATATATGCCCTGATTCTGACGCTTTTCCATTACTTTCATCCTAGCTGCCAAAGTGGGAACATCTCCAGAAGATAAAGATTTTGGGATGAACAACCAACTCCTCTTGCATACTGCCATCTTACAAGGTCACCAAGCACTTCTGGTGAACCAGATGGCCATTTCTGTCCTTAGAAGAAGGATGAACAGGCACAGAAGAAGGAGACCACGAACCTGGTGGGTCCGCCCCTGGCTGACACAACAAAGAAGGTCACAATTCGGGGACTACTGCCAACTGAAGATGAAGGGTCCTTCTACAATTACCTTCGAATGGAGCCAGCGATATTCGATGAACTCCTCCAAAGGGTTGGCCCAAGAATTGCGAAACAAAATACAAGTCGGAGAGCAAGCCTGGTCTGAAGGGAGGCAGAAGCATTGCCATGGTGGCTCAAGGGTTGCCGTGGTCGCCGAATGGATGCACAGTGGTCGCCACAGTCATCATTCAATGCAAGCTATTGCTCGTCTAAAGGAGGCACACGGGAGGCACAAGCATCGCCCAGATTGACGGGAAAATTTGCAGCAGAACGCATCTATTACCTGGCGACCATTGGGCGACAACTGTGCCTCCATTCTGCAACCACAGTAATGCTTGTGCTTCCCTTCTGCCTCCTTTGAGCCACCTATGAGCAACCAACCTTCTCGGCGACCTTTGTGCGACTGTTTTGAACATGTTCAAAAATTCACGGCGACCATGGCGTCCATGGCGATGTCTGAACCTCCTGTGTACCACCTTTGAACGACCTAGGCAACCATTCTGCTTCCTTTGAGCCTCCAACGACGACCTGGCAAATTTTATGGTCGCACACGGGAGGCACAAAGGTCGCCATCCTGTGTAAAGGCCCCATTAGTAATGGGGCCTTTACACAGGATGGCGACCTTTGTGCCTCCCGTGTGCGACCATACAATTTGCCAGGTCGTCGTTGGAGGCTCAAAGGAGGCAGAATGGTTGCCTAGGTCGTTCAAAGGTGGTACACAGGAGGTTCAGACATCGCCATGGACGCCATGGTCGCCGTGAATTTTTGAACATGTTCAAAACAGTCGCACAAAGGTCGCCGAGGAGGTTGGTTGCTCAAAGGTGGCTCAAAGGAGGCAGAAGGGAGGCACATGCATTACCGTGGTTGCAGAATGGAGGCACAGTTGTCGCCCAATGGTCGCCAGGTAATAGATGCGTTCTGCTGCAAATTTGCCCGTCAATCTGGGCGATGCTTCTGCCTCCCTTGTGCCTCCCTTGTGCCTCCTTTGGACGACCAATAGCGTGCATTGAACGATGACTGTGGCGACCGCTGTGCCTCCATTCCGCGACCACGGCAACCCTTAAGCCACCATGACAATGCTTCTGCCTTCCTTCTGCCTCCTTTGAGCTACCTGTAGTGCCTCCTCAGCGTGCCTATAAATAGAGGGCTGGTACCTGCAGTGTTTCATTGTGTTTGCAGACGCTGAATGGCCATCTGGTTCACCAGCAGTGCTTGGTGACTTTGTAAGATGGCAGTATGCAAGAGGAGTTGGTTGTTCATCGCAAAATCTTTATCTTCTGGAGATGTTCTCACTTTGGCAGCTAGGATGAAAGTGATGGAAAAGCGCCAGAATCAGGGCATATATATACCCAGGCACTCCAGGTTGCCCAGCAGTCGCCAGGGGTCGCCCAAACAATGCTCAAGGGTCGCCTAGGAGGCAGAAGCATGGCTGAATGGTCGTCCAGTGATCGCCGTTAGTTGCGGTTGGTCGCCGATGATGGCACAGAGGAGGAACAGAGGAGGCTCAATGAAATCCCAAACATTGCTCGGGGGTCGCCTATGTAGCCTATAATCGCGTTGGTTGCCGTAGGTTGCACAGGGGAATCACAGGGGAGGCAGGCAGGTGGCTCAGTGGACGCACAGGTCGTTCGTAGATCGCCATGAAAATGCCCGAAAATTGCATTTTTGGTGGTTCAAGGGAGGCACAAAGATCACTGGAGCAGTTACATAGAAACATGATTTTCTGGGTTTAGGCGACCATTGAGCGTCCTGGCCATTTTTTGGTCGCTCACAGGTGGCACAAAGGTCGCAGCCCTGTGTAAAGGGGCCTTAAATGAGTATGGTTAATAAGATTTCAGAATAGTTCGAAAATAATAAAAAAAAGGAAAGTTTGCATTAGTTACAGAGTTATCGTTTTATTGTTCTTGATTGCCGAACAGTATCCTTTATATTGTGAAGACATTAAGTTGAGCACTAGTAAAAGGATTCACACAGTTCAGAGACATGGTTTCATGTACCATTTTGACTGGTAAGTGAAGTTGTTTATATGAGTAAAGTATGTGTCATATTGCGTGTAGGATAACTTAAAAAGAAATATAAAAAGATCGGACAGGGAGGGTAGCATTCAATGAGGACAGTCAACTACACAACACAGAAACAAACACGCAAACAGACAAACAAGAAGGCAAAAGTAATAATAATGCAAACGACATCACAAACACAAAAGGGTTGACAATAGTGCTACCGCCTTGGAACGGTTTGTGGCAAAGTAGGCCACTAAAGTAAATATAGCTATCCCGCCAAAAACAGACACATTTTACAACATATGTGCACCGTTTGTAAACCTACTGACGACGAGGTATATATATAATTAACCAAGTATGGGAATCCAAACTCTATAGACACAATATAAACGGATTTAACCAGCCAGGCAAAACCCCACAACCTGAGCGTCGAATTAAGAGTTACCAACTCATAATTCCTTTTATGCATATTCTATCCGGGGTATTTTAGGAACCAGTCAATAAACATTTAATTGTTCGGCGCCCCTTGAGGGCGCCGGACATACTGTGGTAGTACTTTGACCTTAGGCATGGGGAATCAAAAGGACTGATAGTTGAGTATGTTTGGATTGTAATTAAAAATGTTTAAATGGCATTTAAAGCATGCTATAAAACGCACCAGAATAAGATATAAAACACAAGAGATAAAACTGCTTAGCGATTTCTTGAATTTCTGTAAGAAATGATGCACCAATAATTCAAAAATTATACAAAATCATTTCATTAAAACGATGTCTCCCTGTATTTTGACTGAAAACGAGGCTGATTATAAAATCAAATGGTTAAATGCGTAATAAGAATTTTAGAAAAATTTAACGAAATTTATCGATCGTAATATCTGCGTTTCAAATGTTTTCACATTGTTCTCGTTTTTAAATCGTTTTGATTAATTATTATTGGCAAATTACATTAAATGTTGCTAAGAAAATGAGAAAATACGATGATATATCGGAATGTTTTGGCATTTAAATTTCGTTTACGGGAAATCGCTAATTTTGTAATGCTTCATTTTGACTGTCAAATGCAGACAAATGTATTGAAAACGAAAGTAGATTTATGAGCGCAGACTCGGAATCAAAAATATTCAAAATTATGCGACTTCCAGTCGAAATGGTGTTATGTAAAGGGTGTAATAGATTTGTTTGAACCCATCCCCCTTTACTTTTGAAAATCCCCCCACATTTTTAGAGGAAGGGGATCAGCTTTACCATAGGCTGTCATCCATCTGTCTTCTTCTCAGTAACCAACACTGAAATTTTCATGAAACATTATGTTAAGCATCTTAGCATTGACCTTTCAAGTTTGTTCAAATTGGGTGGATGTATGTATGTGTGCCCTCCGGCCGACTAGAAATGCCATAAATACACACAATATGTATTTAAATTAAATAATTCTCAGGAATAGGAATAAAAATATGAATATATAGGGATATAGAACATATATGTAGACTAACAAATACGATACACTTACAGGAAAACAATGGAGAGATAAGCTTGCTTATGTTAAAAATACTCTAGCGAGCACTGAAACTGACAGGCAAATCAAACAGTGTATGGCGACATAGACACAACACAATATCATATAATTAAAAAGCACACAAGCCGTCGTATACCAAGGTAAATCACAACGTGCTAATTGTCGAGGCAAATTACATCACACATACATCGTGACTATCACGGATTGATTTATACTAAGGATTGTAACTGAAAATTCAAATAAAAGATATACTAAAAGGTACATTAAACTTGTTGTAGGGAAAATATATACTCGAGTTTTTACTTTAATAAAAACTATATTTATACACGCATAGAGAAAGAAATACATAAAGAGACACTTATAAAATATGCTCTTGGAAGTAAACACGGCTGTTAGATTCTAATATCTGGTGGTTTACTGAAAAATGACATTAACGCATTTTTAACTATTACCTCATCGAGATCTCGTACAGTATCAGAAGTACTGCCGAAGGGTAATTAATCATGATATATCGGCGGTAGTATGGTCAGAAGAATTTCTCACCTTGAGCGTGAACTAATTGACCACACTGAGCGCGTCAATTGATTCGCGTCGAAACAGTTATCAAAAGGAAGACGGTAGACACACAGATGGAACCAATTAATGACCAACACACTACACTTTGTAGAAACACCAGCAGCGAGATAGGTAGGCAGTCGCTGTCCCTACATCGACTGAGTCACACGCATGTTTTCAGCTCTGAAAACATTGTATATTTCACTTTCTGTTAGCTATCTATATACAGTACAGATTTACACACTTCTGGAGATACTCCAGAATTTGTCTCGGTACCAACCCGACGTGTAATCTACATAGCTATATACAGTACAGATTTACACACTACTGGAGATACTCCAGCATTTGTCTCGGTACAAACCCGACGTGTAAACTGCATATTCCTCGGAATATATGACACATTCGTGTCTTATTTTGCTAATATATTTGTTATGAGAACATATTTACTCACATTTGGAGATACTCCAAATTTTGTCTCGGTACCAACCCGACGAGTAATTATAAATAGTGTTTTCTTCGGAATACATGCTACCTATAAGACACATTTAAGACGGTACCAACCCAGTCGTGTCTGAACATCGTGCTGCATGTTCATTAAAAGACAATACATTCGGTACCTACCCGATCTGTCTTACAGAACTATTGTACTTTAAAATAGCAGTTCTCAATAAGAACCACACATATATAAAGTAGTGAATATGTATTACTAACTAACTCAGACAGATTGAATACACTATACATACTTAATTGGTTAATCACAGTGTACCGATATAAACCTCATTACATCCGTAAATGAGAGAATTTATGTATTAAATAGAAATCGTTTAGGATTGCATGTTGCAACTGAAGAAGGTTTCAAGATCGAAAGCGCTCTTGCAGTTTGGATTATTGTCTATCCGAGTGGAATCAGAGACGATTTCTGTGCTTGAACTATAAACACACGTGACACAAACATAGTGTCTCTATAACATACGTGTTACATAGAAAAAGTGTGTATACATAATATACACATACAAACATTAAAAACTGTTAAACTAATTGACGGGTTACTTAACACAAAAGCAATCATACATGATTATATAATAACCATACTATACTGTCCATAATTATACAGGGTAGTAAGTAACCGTAATCAACTGTTGTTGGTGATAAAAGCAATCACAAACACATTGTACCACCTTTGTGTACAATATGAATAAAAACAACAACAAACGCAAAACCCTGGGGGTGAGGAAATCCCCCGTGCGTAGTGTGCTAACTGGGCAGGCCGCTACCACGAGGCAATCTGGAATCTCTTCTTTGGTCAGACACTCGTACCCACCCTATACAAAATAAAAACGACGTTAAAAATTCAAACAGATATGTGAAGTGCATTGTCCATTAATTCTTGGCTTACTTAGCTTTCTCTCCAATGTTTCAACAACGACTTTGTAATCACTCGGCATTCATCACCTTATCTTTCCATAAACTATTTATTTAAACCTAATGCAGTCAATTCATTTAACACATTTTAAGGAAAGTCCTGCAACGAAATCGT
The DNA here is from genome assembly GCA_037043455.1 of Cyrtodaria siliqua. Classification (NCBI taxonomy): domain Eukaryota; kingdom Metazoa; phylum Mollusca; class Bivalvia; order Adapedonta; family Hiatellidae; genus Cyrtodaria; species Cyrtodaria siliqua. Next base: position 622,488 of record JAWPHD010000087.1, on the reverse strand, counting down.
TTGGAAAATTGTCTGAATGACCTAGTTAATTCAAAATACATTTAACCAAGTCAACATAGCAACGTTTGTTAATATTATGTCCATGACCACTAAATATACCAAGGTTTAGTACTGATGATAAGATAGTTAAAATAACTGATAAACACGTGTACTGTTATTTAATAACGTATGTTTTAATTCTTCAAAATTTTGGCGCCGAATTGATGCTTTGCATCAAGTTTTTCTTGTATTAGTATGTATATGTGCAGAATAAAAATGTATAGGTTTATTGCCAACTGGCTAGAGTTTTGATAAACGGTTTTGTCGTGTAATTTTGCCATTATTTGGAGGGTTAGTTTCTTTACGTAAACAGCTTTGGATTTTAATATTGCCTCAGCTTGAATCCTCGAAATGAACGATTTACCGTTATGACATATTACTATATTGAACTTTCACCAAATAGATTAACTGTTTGTTTCACATAGATTTCAACGAATTTGAAAATGAGTAAAACAGACTCATGCAAGAGTTATTCAACTTGATTAAGTGAAACAAATGATCGATATAAATAAGCAATACATGTAATATATTGTGTCCATTTCAACACCGAGATGGGTTTAGCCCATCGTTTATTTTCATTCATTTGAAGTTTGCGCATGGTATAGTTCCGCCATATTAGTTTTTATTCTGAATTAAAAGATGTAATGCTTTTATTGATCATAATCATCGAAGGAAATTTCGACAACCATATTACAATTAGTCAATGATTTCTAACTTTTAACATGTGTGGCGGCAGTAAAACGTTGCCCCGACTGCAAATAAGTTGTGTTAATACTTACTGGTCCTTTGAGATCACCAAGCTCAAATCTTTGTGGCGTTAAAGTAGAATATCGCTTAAGCCGGTGCAAGGAGGCGTGGGATATGTTGCACTTCACATTACCTCTCATGAACAGACTCAATAAAACCGTGTCTGCTACTTTTATCTGTTTTTTTGTGTTTGTTGCTACCAATGGATTTATTGGATTGTATTTTTTACGTAACAACATGTGTGTATATGTAGACGGCTCCACTTGTATGACATCTGATGCTATATGTCAAGGTCAAGAACACAGGTCCAGATCGTGTAATAAATGTGTCTTGTCCATAACGCGTGAAATGCTTTAGTTCATGAAATTGTATGTGCATATGTTTAGCATATACTGTGTCATGTATCAAATTCGGGGCTGTATGTTAAGGTGAAAGGGATGCCTTGTTTAGTTGTCACCATTTAGATACACATTAGATAAAACCGGCTGTTGTAATATATGCAAAGTCCAAATTGTTTCGTGTATTAAATCAAAGTTCATGTAAATTTCGGTACACATTAGTTGTCTAGAGAAAAGAGTTGTTTCAAATAATATAATTATAAAAGTAACTTGTATTTTCATATACTGCTTTGTAGATAACAACACTGATTGGTTCTTATGCATCTAATTGGCAGAATAAGTACCTACTTCTTATCAAGTGATATAATTGGCATGCTAACAAGCGATATATATAACATATGACTATATTTTACTTTCTAAATGATTATCATCAAGGCATACGCACACATGTTGATTTTATTAAACTTACATTTAAAGGATGCCAGTAAATTCAACCTATCTGTTACTAGACAGAGAAATCATACGAGAGACCACACATATTTTCCGGCCTAGTTCTCCTGAACGCCTGGCTGGATATAGACAAAACTTGACAAGAATGATCAGTATCAAGCCTAGTTGTGCATATCATCGCCATATTTTGATTGAATGATTTTTGGCAGAGTTATGGCCTTTTAAATATGTTTTAATATACAAACATTTTCCATATTAGTCTCTTCTGAACTCTTTTCCAGATTTCAGCGAATCTTGGCGGGGATGATCAGTACTAAAATAAGAGTACGATAATGGACCTTTGGAAACGGCCGAGCACGACTAAGCCTAGTTGCACCTGTCATTGCCATGTTCTGTTGAATGAATTTTGGCAGAGTTATGAGCCCTTAAAGGTTTTAATACACTAACTTTGTCTAGACTAGTTCTCCTGAACCTCTGGCTGGATTTCAACGAAACTTTGCAGGGATGATCAGTACCAAGCCTAGTGCGTATATCATCACCATGTTCCGGTTGAATGATTTTTGAAAGACTCATGGCCCCTTATACAAAAACTTTATCTTGAGCCAGTAAAGTCGATATACGTGTATCACTTAACACGATAATGAATTAATTCTATCAACAAAGTATTAGTGATTGAATGAGCAAAGATCTTCATCACTGAGGCCCAGGGAATTTCAAGCAATGCATAACTGGATTGTTTAACAGAATCATATAGTATTATGTAAGTTCTGCAATATTTAGATAAGAATTGAGTTATGTGCATTAAAGCAGTTATCACTGCTTAGTAATTCATGTTCTAGAGAATAAACATTGACAGATCTAAGGACCACTAATGACAAATAAATAGGACAACGAAGCCTAGGGAATTGGTTCTGGAAGTAATACAATGGCTTACGTGTTAACGGAAATGAATTTTATCACTGACATTAAACAGTTATAAATCAAACTTTGCAAGTTAATTAAAAAAATATGAGTTTAGAAATTGCGATCTATTTTGCACTCCAATTATATTCTTTTTAAATAAAATAAGTACTAAGTAAAGTATGAATTATTCTTGTTTTTATCCATTACGTGGTCCGATTATTAACTTTCTTACCCCATCCAATCCCTTTACCAAGAAGCGAAAACGGGGTTGGCTGGGGTATGAAATAAAACCTCAATTTCTGCTTGAAACGTTTTGCATATTGTAAAATAAAAAGATTTAATAAGTAATTTTGAACAGGTTTTCATATTTTTAAACGTGTTTTATTGTCGAAAATCCTGCTAATATAAGCTTTCCCATCGCTTAATGGAATTAAAAGCGGGACCACGTAATGCATTGTGTTCATAACATCTCGTTTATATCAAAATCGAAGTTAGACACAGCCAACGGAAAACAAAAACACACACACAATGTAGGTTAAAACAACCACACAATGTAGGTATAAAACAACAACACAATGTAGGTATAAAACAACCACACAGTGTAGGTATAAAACAACCACACAGTGTAGGTATAAAATAACACACAGTGTTGGTATAAAACAACCACACAATGTAAGTATAAAACAACCACACAGTGTAGGTACAAAACAACCACACGATGTAGGTATAAAACAAGCACACACAATGTAGGTATAAAACAACACACAGTGTAGGTATAAAACAACCACACAGTGTAGGTATAAAACAACCACACACAATGTAGGTATAACACAAAACACAGTGTTGGTATAAAACAACCACACAATGTAGGTATAAACCAACCACACAGTGTAGGTATAAAACAACCACACAATGTAGGTATAAAACAACCACACAGTGTAGGTATAAAACAACCACACACAATGTAGGTATAAAACAACACACAGTGTAGGTATAAAACAACCACACAATGTAGGTATAAAACAACCACACAATGTAGGTATAAACCAACCACACAGTGTAGGTATAAAACAACCACACAATGTAGGTATAAAACAACCACACAATGTAGGTATAAAACAACCACACAGTGTAGGTATAAAACAACCACACAGTGTAGGTATAAAACAACCACACAATGTAGGTATAAAACAACCACACAGTGTAGGTATTAAACAACCACACAATGTAGGTATAAAACAACCACACAATGTAGTTATAAAACAACCACACAGTGTAGGTATAAAACAACCACACTGTGTAGGTATAAAACAACCACACTGTGTAGGTAGTGTAGGTATAAAACAACCACACTGTGTAGGTATAAAACAACCACACAATGTAGGTATAAAACTACCACACAGTGTAGGTATAAAACAACCACACAATGTAGGTATAAAACAACCACACGATGTAGGTAAAAAAAAACACACGTTGTAGGTATAAAACAACCACACGTTGTAGGTATAAAACAACCACACAGTGTTGGTATAAAACAACCACACTGTATAGGTATAAAACAACCACACAGTGTAGGTATAAACCAACCACACAGTGTAGGTATAAAACAACCACACAGTGTAGGTATAAAACAACCACACAATGTAGGTATAAAACAACCACACAGTGTAGGTATAAAACAACCACACAATGTAGGTATAAAACAACCACACAATGTAGTTATAAAACAACCACACAGTGTAGGTATAAAACAACCACACTGTGTAGGTATAAAACAACCACACTGTGTAGGTAGTGTAGGTATAAAACAACCACACTGTGTAGGTATAAAACAACCACACAATGTAGGTATATAACAACCACACAATGTAGGTATATAACAACCACACAGTGTAGGTATAAAACAACCACACCGTGTAGGTATAAAACAACCACACAGTGTAGGTATAAAACAGCCACACAGTGTAGGTATAAAACAACCACACAGTGTAGGTATAAAACAACCACACAATGTAGGTATAAAACAACCACACAATGTAGGTATAAAACAACCACACAAAATGTAGGTATAAAACAACACACAGTGTAGGTATAAACAACCACACAATGTAGGTATAAAACAACCACACAATGTAGGTATAAACCAACCACACAGTGTAGGTATAAAACAACCACACAATGTAGGTATAAAACAACCACACAGTGTAGGTATAAAACAACCACACAGTGTAGGTATAAAACAACCACACAATGTAGGTATAAAACAACCACACAGTGTAGGTATAAAACAACCACACGATGTAGGTATAAAACAACCACACGATGTAGGTATAAAACAACAACCACACAGTGTAGGTATAAAACAACCACACGATGTAGGTATAAAACAACCACACGTTGTAGGTATAAACAACCACACAGTGTAGGTATAAAACAACCACACTGTGTAGGTATAAAACAACCACACAGTGTAGGTATATAACAACCACACAGTGTAGGTATATAACAACCACACAGTGTAGGTATAAAACAACCACACCGTGTAGGTATAAAACAGCCACACAGTGTAGGTATAAAACAACCACACAGTGTAGGTATAAAACAACCACACAATGTAGGTATAAAACAACCGCACAAGGTAGGTATAAAACAACCGCACAGTGTAGGTATAAAACAACCGCACAGTGTAGGTATAAAACAACCGGACAGTGTAGGTATAAAACAACCACACAGTGTAGGTATAAAACAACCACACAGTGTAGGTATAAAACAGCCACACAGTGTAGGTATAAAAACAACCACACAATGTAGGTATAAAACAACCACACAGTGTAGGTATAAAACAACAACACAGTGTAGGTATAAAACAACCACACAGTGTAGGTATAAAACAACCACACAATGTAGGTATAAAACAACCACACAGTGTAGGTATAAAACAACCACACAGTGTAGGTATAAAACAACCACACGATGTAGGTATAAAACAACCACACGATGTAGGTATAAAACAACCACACGTAGTAGGTATAAAACAACCCATCAATGTTGGTATAAAACAACCACACAGTGTAGGTATAAAACAGCCACACTGTGTAGGTATAAAACAACCACACTGTGTAGGTAGTGTTGGTATAAAAACAACCATACTGTGCAGGTATAAAACAACCACACAATGTAGGTATAAAACAACCACACGTTGTAGGTATAAAACAACCACACGTTGTAGGTATAAAACAACCCATCAATGTAGGTATAAAACAACCACACAGTGTAGGTATAAAACAACCACACTGTGTAGGTATAAAACAACCACACTGTGTAGGTAGTGTAGGTATAAAACAACCACACTGTGTAGGTATAAAACAACCACACAATGTAGGTATATAACAACCACACAATGTAGGTATATAACAACCACACAGTGTAGGTATAAAACAACCACACCGTGTAGGTATAAAACAACCACACAGTGTAGGTATAAAACAGCCACACAGTGTAGGTATAAAACAACCACACAATGTAGGTATAAAACAACCACACAGTGTAGGTATAAAACAACCACACAGAGTAGGTATAAAACAACCACACAGTGTAGGTATAAAACAACCACACAGTGTAGGTATAAAACAACACACGGTGAAGGTATAAAACAACCACACAGTGTAGGTATAAAACAACCACACAGTGTAGGTATAAAACAACCACACAGTGTAGGTATAAAACAACCACACAGTGTAGGTATATAACAACCATACAGTGTAGGTATAAAACAACCACACAGTGTAGGTATAAAACAATCACACAGTGTAGGTATAAAACAACCACACAGTGTAGGTATAAAACAACCACACAGTGTAGGTATAAAACAACCACAAAGTGTAGGTATAAAACAACCACACAGTGTAGGTATAAAACAACCACACGATGTAGGTATAAAACAACCACACGATGTAGGTATAAAACAACCACACAGTGTAGGTATAAAACAACCACACGATGTAGGTATAAAACAACCACACGTTGTAGGTATAAAACGGTATAAAACAACCACACGTTGTAGGTATAAAACAACCACACAATGTAGGTATAAAACAACCACACAGTGTAGGTATAAAACAACCACACTGTGTAGGTATAAAACAACCACACTGTGTAGGTATAAAACAACCACACAATGTAGGTATATAACAACCACACAATGTAGGTATATAACAACCACACAGTGTAGGTATAAAACAACCACACCGTGTAGGTATAAAACAACCACACAGTGTAGGTATAATAACAACCACACAGTGTAGGTATAAAACAACCATACAATTTAGGTATAAAACAACCACACAATGTAGGTATAAAACAAACGCACAAGGTAGGTATAAAACAACCGCACAGTGTAGGTATAAAACAACCGCACAGTGTAGGTATAAAACAACCACACAATGTAGGTATAAAACAACCACACAGTGTAGGTATAAAACAACCACACAATGTAGGTATAAAACAACCACACAATGTAGGTATAAAACAACCGCACAATGTAGGTATTAAACAACCGCACAGTGTAGGTATAAAACAACCGCTCAATGTAGGTATAAAACAACCACACAATGTAGATACAAAACAACACCACAGTGTAGGTATAAAACAACCACACAGTGTAGGTATAAAACAACCACACAATGTAGGTATAAAACAACCACACAATGTAGGTATACAACAACCACACAGTGTAGGTATAAAACAACCACACAGTGTAGGTATAAAACAACCACACAATGTAGGTATAAAACAAACACACAGTGTAGGTATAAAACAACCACACAGAGTAGGTATAAAACAACCACACAGTGTAGGTATAAAACAACCACACAGTGTAGGTATAAAACAACCACACAGTGTAGGTATAAAACAACCACACAGTGTAGGTATAAAAGTCAAACATGAAATGTAGTCTTCACAGAACACAGCCAACCAAAAACACGCATTAACAAAAACGACATTTACAATGTTAGTAAGAAGCGGGGCACGTGACATCACAAACACAAACGAGTTGACAAACGGGGCGGTGGCAAGCAGTACACTGGGGGTTTTAAAACATGTTCTAGAAAGCACCAAACCTCACCACCCCAATATAACGGGACAGTGTAAATAATGGAATACCCGCCAGGTCATATTCTCTAAGACACAAGCTAGCATTAATGGACAACACACGTATAACACATATAAAACTAAAAGATCCAATCATTATGAGTGTGTTTCATCAAATGAATAAATATAAATCAATGTCAGGCAATATACACGTCTGGCTCTTATTATATTGGAATTTATTGACTCCAAACATGAAAACGAATTGGAGTAAATATTAATTTTTCAATTTTAAAAGACAATCTGGAGTTAATACGGGTGTGAGAAATAAAAGAGGTTATTGCTTTTTATCTTGCACAAGCTAAAAGTAAAACACAAATAAATACAACCCATCTACTAATCAAAGGCAACGCCTCAACAAAAGTCATGTTATATTTTGACATTACGTGGCCCCGCCTTAATTCCATTAATCTATGGGAAAGCCTATATTATCAGGATGTTATAACGGATATATCGACAATAAAACATGTTTAAAAACATTTAAACATGTTTACTGAAAAGATGCGATAACCTGTTTAAAACTACCTTTTTGAATGATTGTACAATATGTAAACATTTAAATTAAGGTTTTATTTCATACCCCTGCCAACCCCGTTTTCGCTTCTTGGAGAAGGGGTTTGATGGTTTATGAAATTTAATACTCGGACCACGTAATGGCAGCAACGTATATATCTGGGGAATATTTATTAGTTAACTTTCTCCCGGCAATTCTAGCTAGTGGTCAATCTGTCATATACATATTATAAATAATAACCATTGTATAATAATGATATTTAGGGTTCTGTAGAAACCACAGCGTCCAAACACAATGGCATCGTAGGTCCGCACTGTACTACAAACAAGGACCAATATTTAATTAATTATCAAATGAAAAAGACAAAATACAACATGAAGATTGATGAAGACAGGGCTACCCACTTGGAATGGTCAGTAGGCAATAGGGCCCACAGGTTAGCTTTAATCGATTGTATGTGTACACAATCCCCGCTATTATCCTGTCTTCAGCACCCAAATAGACAAGACAGTGTAAACAAAACTACATCCCATCAAAAGGAATTCTCTAACAATCTAGTCCACATCCAGAGAAACTAACAAAAGAAACACTAAGACGTTGTTGTAAAACTATATAAAATTCAAACTAAGAAACATCACAGCATTTATCCAGAATAGTACTGAACAACCACAGCAGTTGAAGCCAAAGAGAAAACCATTCTAGGGTACGACCAGAAAATTCGAGGGACGAAAGCTCATGCACCTACCTCCCTTGGTCGGGGTTTCAGTAGGTGCAATCATAGAGTCTCAAGAGGTTGTCCAGTCATCGCAAAAGGGAAGGGTGAAGCGTAGTGACTGACTATAGATGGATCAATCACTAAATATGCAGTGCTTTGTAGTACTAAAGGGTCGTACCCTTTTCTGACGAACGTCCTGATTAATTTTGTAAACTGGTCAGGAAACCAGCCAGATCCCTTTAACTTCCGAAGTTTATAGACCACATCTTCATAAAATAAGGGTTGTGATATTGCAAGACTCAGAAGTGTTTAAGGTTGGTATTGTACTTCTCTAGTATGTTTTCGTTGCGGCGGTAGAATTTTGAGAAAGATCTACGTAGCTTGTGATAACGAAAACCCTGCTAAGAAGCTTACTTGTAATAACTTGATTTCGATCATTGAAGTCTATAATGAGTAGAACGCTGTGGTCTAGTGGTACAGCGTTGGACCAATGATTCAAACGTCGTGGATTCGATCCCCGTCATAATCATATGCGTAGTGTCCCTGCGCAAGACACTTTATCTGCATTGCTTAGTCCTGGTTCTACCCAGGAATCAATCAAGAAGTACCTTAGAAGCGAAAAGCTTACAACAGGTATAGAATACTGTAAGTTCATAACATCATCATGATCATTACAAGTTCTAGCAAATTGAATGAGCTGGGAAATATAAACCCCGTATGATGTAGAACGAGGTTCATCCCCATCCAGGTGTGGATAGTTAACGATGTTAAAGTTGAAGTCATCTCTCTTTTCATAGATTTTAGTATGTATGAAATTATTAGAAATCGAGAGATGAGGATCGAGGAATGCTGCTTCAGTATCAGAAGTGTAGGCTTTATTCAACGTGAGCTTTGGTAAATAAATGTTATTAACCATATGAGCAAAGAACGGATTATCAATATTGAGTATGTCATCTAGCTACCGAGATGTATTATTAAACGCATCGATTACTTCACTCTGGTTACAAACTCAACATAAAATCTCTTTCATAGCAGTACAAAAACAAATCTGCGACAAGTGGCGCACAGTTAGTACCCATAGGAATACCAACAACCAGGCGGTAAACAGTTTTACCGTATCTTATAAAGATGTTATCGAGAAGGAAAGATAACGATCTACAAACATCATGTCCGACTCACTTGCTACATTTTATGCAAAACATGGTACACAATTGAAAACAAAAACAAACACACAACTAAAACGTTCAGCCTTACGAATTTGTTTCGTCAAATGGATAAATGTAAATAAGTGTCAGTATATGTACAACTGCCTATTATTCTAATGGAAATGTGAAAAGAGCTTATGGACTCCAAACATGGAAACGTGTTTGAGAATAATGAATGAATACTTTACACAAGAGAATGATTACATCTGGTTTGATAATATGAAAGAAAGGTTTTATCAACATTTAATAGTTAAATCGGGTTTCTCATTAGAGAAAGGTTCAACATAGGCATACTACATCAATCAATAGATGATGGATAAATGCAGTTTATGTGGTTTGACATAAGAGAATGGATAAATGTGGTTTATCTGGTTTGACAATAGAAAGGTTGATACCTTTTTAATGAGTTTGTTTAAATTTGTTCTTGTTCCTTAAAGCTACAGAGTCTCTATATCAATCGATTTATACTTTGTGTCTTTATTTGTAACTTTATATTCACCAGCTCATGTCAAAATCATGTAGTTAAACGAGCAAATATAGCGCAGGAAATCATTTACTGTATATAAATCGACCAGTGCACATTGTACCTATATTAAGGTTGCTACCTGCTATGTTTTACACAAAAAAATGTTAGCCCCTTTCGGGGCTCGAACACACGACCTTCTGATTTCAAGTCCGGTGCTCTATCCGCTGAACTATAACGCTACTATTTTAAATTAGTCTTTTGGCTGTTACTTGTGATACGCAGGCTTCATAACCGCTGCTGCCAACTAAATTCCATTTTGCTTATTTCGCTCTTCGGTGCATAGTATTTTGTTAGATAATGGGACCATACGCCGCTGGACATGGGGGAAGAAAATATATCTATGTCCACCGCCATATGCAAGCCATCTTCGGGGTGGTTAAAATCATGTACTGTTGATTTTATGAAAATTGAGTTCTGCTCAACTCGGGGCTAGAGGGCGTGAGCGGTATATAGCATATTTCGCTACCGTTCATGAACAGTCTCAATCAAACCGAGACTGCAATATTTCGTTTGTGTTGTGTTCGACCGTTTCCAAAGGTCCACTCTCATACTCTTTTTGAGAAAATAGTATACTAACTACCATTTATTATGAAGCAAAATAACTTATCATATTTCAACGCAACTCCAGATGGATAAAACATATGTAGTCCATATTGTCGCACGTGTAAATTAACACTGCCTGGTGTAATAAGGTATGTTATCAATATGAATCTAATACTTCGCCTCAATCCAACCAGATCTCGACTTGTTATTCTGCGCTTGATGAGTTCGTGTGTGCGCGCTTGTTATTACGTAATGCCTATTTACTGTTAAAATAGTTACTACATACCAATGAACAGCCGTGGTTTAGTGGTTCAACGCACGTCCTTCAAAACTTACAAGTGCAAGGCTGCGGCTCAAATCCCGTACCGGACAACTACTGTTTTTATCACATATGATCTGAAGCCGTATATGTGTCGATATGAATTGTACGGAGGCTAAATAAAAATCTGAAGTTTTACGCATCGATTTCTGCTTATAAACCGACTTTCGGGGGTGTTCGTCGATTTGAAACTACTTCACACGTGATTCATTCATATTCATGAGTTATTTCCAGTTAAAATAGGAACTGTGTAGCTTTAAACAATGCATGTTTATTCGATGTATCGACACGCAACACTAAATGCTGAAAAGGGGTCCCCTTGGTCGTAGGTAACAAACGCAATAACATAATAGCTTGTATTGAGACTGTTCCTGATAACATATACATAATACAAAACCGTCAAGCACCAACTGTAATGGATTTTACTTTAAGCCACACATATCGCGCTCGAATACCCAAAAGGATCAGTAAGTAATACCACTACTTACTCGTATTCGCTGTGAGTTTTAACGGCCGCCACACAGCAATACACAGTGTTAATGTCAGTACTGAAAGGGAAATGCCACGCAAGCAACGAACGCAAACAAGAGAAAAAAACAGTAGACTCGGTGCTATTGTCATGAGGGATTGTATGAAGTATTGTATATGGTAAAACACTGCTCACGTACTTTAGAACAGGCCTAAGCAAGCGGTAATTTCACCATTATAAACATACATCGCAATGAATTCTGCATGTTTTCAGAGTAACACTTTTTAGCATTGTACTTTCAAAAACTTACCTTGATAAACTCCGTTATAATTGTCATTTATTCTTCGACCGCGGATCTTAAGTTTGGATATTTCTCCAATAGAAAACATAGGACCTTTGGTGTTGCTTGTTTGCCTCAGCATTACATCCACCAAACTAATACGCTATTCAAAGCCGTGTAATTATAGGTCTTTCAAATGAACGATATGTGTTTTACGCAAATACATGTCAATTTATCCGTTACACAAATTACGAATAAGATAAAAATGCCACTAGATTCATATATACAGACAAAATACACGGCTAACAGATCCAGAAATATTTATATGACTATCACTTCCAAGATGTTTCATGCTTGTAACACGCAAGGTTAATTTATTTGTCCATCATTTCTAATAATATTGTTTACAGATACAATACAAGAAGCGAATATCATGTGCTAGACACTGTAAGCACACATAACTTGGTGAATGAACATTGGAGATACCTGGAAGAAGTCAATATTGACGACGTTAATTGTATCAGAATCGGTATTACAGAACTCCATTGACAAATATGACATTGTGCGAAGTACTATAGGATGATAATGACATAATACACCTGAGATGAAGATCATCTGATGATATGAATGATGTTGTTGTGTTTCTTGTATAAACCAACAGTTAAGAGTTTGCTGTTTTAGAGACAGGCTGGCCGTATGTGCAACTGGAGTTGAATGGTGAGTAGGGACTAACACACCTTTTTACTGGCCATAGTTTATTTGGTTAAACAAACATTAAGAGAAATAGTAAATGTTACAAGTCGCTAAAGTAACTGGCGCATTTAGCTGGGCGTTAGTTGTTTATACCCCGCGCTCCAGGATTAATAGAAGACCTCCATAAAAATAATAAAGTTAATTCAAATAAATTTCTACAAGGAAGAGTGAAATATTGAATATAATGTAAACCACGGCTTGTTAAAGCCGTTAGATTTTGTATACTGACAAAAGACCGGACGAGCTTATGTAATGTCATGACGCATCGTTCAGTAAATGAGTATGATTGATAATTTAATTTAATTTGAATGTTGTTTAAATAAGATTTTGCATTAGTTACAGAGTTATTGTTTTATTGTTCTTGATTGCCGAACAGTACACTTTATATTGTAAAGACAATAAATTGAGCACTAGTAAAAGGATTCACACAGTTCAGAGACATGGTAGCATGTACCATTTTGACTGGTAAGTGAAGTTGTTTATATGAGTATAGTACAGTGCTTTGGGGGTTATAGAATCACTTGGGTTAAACGTCTAATTTTAAAATGAAAGGAAAATGTTTATTTAATTTTTGATTAAGATTTACCCTTTTAGTTGTATGATAGCAAAATTTCTAAAATTATTGTCCTGAAACTGTGATTTTTTAATAGGCGTTTTTGCACCAATATTTTCATATTTTCATTTTATCCTTAAAAGCGCCAAACTTCAACAAGTTACCTTAATTGATGATTGCATTTTGACTTTTGTCCCTAACATTTGTTAAAACAGCAAATGTTTATTTATGAGTTGATTGTGACAGTATGAATATTTCGTTTCAAAAACACACTTGATTCAGGTAGTATAGAATCATTTTTTCTGAGAGGTCACGTAGTGATATATTTTGCATGGAAAAATGTCCCAAATAATTTCACCGTTGAATAAATGTATGCTGATATGATATTTCTTCAAGCCTGGAAAGTTTTAAAATAATCTAAAATATATGAGCTGAGAAAATTTAATTTAAACAGGAAATGATTCTTTACTACCAATGATTCTATACACCCAAAAGCACTGTATGCATTTGAAGCGTGTGATATTGCGAGTAGGATAACTTAAAGTAGATCTAGGTATCCCACCAAAAACAGCCACATTTTACAACATATGTGCACCGTTTGTATACCCATTGACGACGAGGTATATATATAATTAACCCAGTATGAGAATCCAAACTCAATAGACACAATATAAATGGATTTAACCAGCCAGGCCAAACCCCACAACTGGAGCGTCGAATTAAGAGTTACCAACTCATAATTCCTTTTACGCATATTCTATCCGGGGTATTTTAGGAACCATTCAATAAACATTTAATATTAGTATGTATATGTGCAGAATAATAGTATAGGTTTATTGCCACCTGGCTAGAGTTTTGATAAACGGTTTTGTCGTGTAATTTTGCCATTATTTGGAGGTTAGTTTCTTTACGTAAACGGCTTTGGATTTTAATATTGCCTCAGCTTGAATCCTCGAAATGAACGAATTACCGTTATGACATATATTACTATATTGAACTTTCACCAAATAGATTAACTGTTTGTTTAACATAGATTTCAACGAGTTTGAAAATGAGTAAAACTGACTCATGCAAGAGTTATTGACCTTGATTAAGTAAAACAAATGATCGATATAAAAAAGCAATACATGTTATATATAGTGTCCATTTTAACACCGAATTGGGTGTAGCCCATCGTTTATTGAATAACCAACGAGATGAGACTTCATACGTTTTATGGTATGGTGTCATAAGTGAGACTGTGTATATAGAAATAATACCGTTTTCTTTTTTTTATTCATTTGATGTTTGAGCATGGTATAGTTCCGCCCTATTAGTTTTTATTCTGAATTAAAAGATGTAATGCTTTATATTGATCATATTCATCGAAGGAAATTTCCCCAACCATATTACGATTAGTAAATGATTTCTAACATTTAACATGTGTGGCGGCCGTAAAACGTTGCCCCGACTACAAATCAGTTGTGTTATTACTTACTGGTCCTTTGAGATCATCAAGCCCAAATATTTGTGGCATTAAAGTAGAATATCGCGTAAGCCGGTGCCAGGAGGCGTGGGAGATGTTGCACTTCACATTACCTCGCATGAACAGACTCAATAAATCCGTGTCTGCCACTTTTATCTGTTTTTTTTGTGTTTGTTGCTTCCAAGGGATTTATTGAATTGTATTTGTTGATGTAACAACGTGTGTGTATATGTAGACGGCTCCACTTGTGTCAAGGTCAAGAACAGAGGTCCAGATCGTGTAATATTTGTGTCTTGTCCATAACTCATGAAATGCTTGAGTTCATGAAATTGTATGTGCATTTGTTTAGCAAATACTGTGTCATGCATCAAATTCGGGGCTGTATGTTAAGGTGAAAGGGATGCTTTGTTTAGTTGTCACCATTTAGATACACATTATATAAAACCGGATGTTGCAATATATGCAAAGTCCAAATTGTGTCGTGTATTAAATCAAAGTTCATGTACATTTAGGTACACATTAGTTGTCTAGAGAAAAGAGTTGTTTCAAAAAATATAATTATAAAAGTAACTTGTATTTTCATATACTGCTTTGTAGATAACAACACTAATTGGTTCTTATGCATCTAATTGGCAGAATAAGTACCAACTTCTTATCAAGTGATATAAGTGGCATGCTAACAAGCGATATATATAACATATAACTATATTTTACTTTCTAAATGATTATCATCATACGCACACATGTTGATTTTATTAAACTTACAATTAAAGGATGCCAGTAAATTCAACCCATCTGTTACTAGACAGAGAAAACATACGAGAGACCACACATTTTTTCCGGCCTAGTTCTCCTGAAAGCCTGGCTGGATATAGACGAAACTTGACAATGATGATCAGTATCAAGCCTAGCTGTGCATATCATCGCCATATTTTGATTGAATGATTTTTGGCAGAGTTATGGCCCTTTAAATGTTGTAATATACAAATTTTGTCCATATTAGTCTCTTCTGAACTCTTTTCCAGATTTCAGCGAATATTGGCGGGGATGATCAGTACTTAAATAAGAGTACGATAATGGACCTTTTGAAATGGCCGAGCACGACTAAGCCTAGTTGCACCTGTCATTGCCATGTTCTGTTGAATGAATTTTGGCAGATTTATGAGCCCTTAAAGGTTTTAATACACTAACTTTTTCTAGACTAGTTCTCCTGAACCTCTGGCTGGATTTCAACGAAACTTTGCAGGGATGATCAGTACCAAGCCTAGTGCGTATATCATCACCATGTTCCGGTTGAATGATTTTTGAAAGACTTATGGCCCCTTATACAAAAACTTTATCTTGAGCCAGTAAAGTCGATATACGTGTATCACTTAACATGGTAATGAATGAATTCTATCAACAAAGTATTAGTGATTCTTGAATGAGCAAAGATCTTCATCAATGAGGCCATGGCAATTTCAAGCAATGCATAACTGGATTGTTTAACAGAATCATATAGGATTATGTAAGTTCTGCAATCTTTAGATAAGAATTGAGTTATGTGCAATAAAGCAGTTATCACTGCTTAGTAATTCATGTTCTAGAGAATAAACATTGACAGATCTAAGGACCTCTAATGACAAATAAATAGGACAACGAAGCCTAGGGAATTCGTTCTGGAAGTAATACAATGGCTGACGTGTTAACGGAAATGAATTTTACCACTGACATTAAACAGTTATAAATCAAACTTTGCAAATTAATTTAAAAATATGAGTTTAGAAATTGCGATCTATTTTGCACTCCAATTATATTATTTTTAATAGAATAAGTACTAAGTAGAGTATGAATTATTCTTGTTTTTATCCATTACGTGGTCCGAGTATTAACTTTCTTACCCCATCCAACCCCTTCCCCAAGAAGCGAAAACGGGGTTGGATGGGGTATGAAATAAAACCTCAATTTCTGCTTAAAACGTTTGCATCTTGTAAAATTAAAAGATTTAATAAGTAATTTTGAACAGGTTTTCATATTTTTAAACGTGTTTTATTGTCTAAGTATCCGTTATAAAATCCCGCTAATATAAGCTTTCCCATCTCTAAATGGAATTAAAAGCGGGACCACGTAATGCATTGTGTTCACAAAATCTCGTTTAAATCGAAGTTAGACACAGCCAACGGAAAACAAAAACAACCACACAAGGTAGGTATAAACAGGAAATTTGGTCTTCACAGAACACAGCCAACCAAAAACACGCATTAACAAAAACGACATTTACAATGTTAGTAAGAAGCGAGGCACGTGACATCACAAACACAAACGGGTTGACAAAAGAGCTTCTGCATTTGGAACGGTCGGTGGCAAGCAGTCCACTGGGGGTTTAAAACATGTTCTAGAGTGCACCAAACCTCACTCTTAAACAAGTTCACCCCAATATATCGGGAAAGTGTAAATAATGGAATACCCGCCAGGTCATATTCTCTAAGAAGCAAGCTAGCATTAATGGGTAACACACGTATAACACATATAAAACTAAAAGATCCAATCATTATGAGTGTGTTTCATCAAATGAATAAATATAAATAAACATCAGGCAATATGCACGTCTGGCTCTTATTATATTGGAGTTTATTGACTCCAAACATGAAAACGAATTGGAGTAAATATTCATTTTTCAATTTTAATAGACAATCTGGAGTTAATACTGGTTTGAGAAATAAAAATGGTTATTGCTTTTTATCTTGCACAAGCTAAAAGTAAAACACAAATAAATACAACCCATCTACTAATCAAAGGCAACGCCTCAACAAAAGTCATGTTATATTTTGACATTACGTGGCACCGCCTTAATTCCATTAATCTATGAGAAAGCCTATATTATCAGGATGTTATAACGGATATATCGACAATAAAACATGTTTAAAAACATTTAAACATGTTTACTGAAAAGATGCGATAACCTGTTTAAAACTGCCTATTAAATGATTATACAATATGTAAACATTTAAATTAAGGTTTTATTGCAAACCCCTACCAACCCCGTTTTCGCTTCTTGGAGAAGGGGTTGGATGGTTTATGAAATTTAATACTCAGACCACGTAATGGCAGCAACGTATATATCTGGGAAATATTTGAATAAGAAACATTGTATAATAATGATATTTAGGGTTCTGTAGAAACCACAGCGTCCAAACACAATGGAACCATAGGTCCGCACTGTACTACAAACAAGGAGCAATATTTAATTAATTATCAAATGAAAAAGACACTATACAATATAAAGGGTGATGAAGACAGGGTTACCGACTTGGAATGGTCAGTAGGCAATAGGGCCTACAGGTTAGCTTTAATCGATTGTATGTGTACACAATCCCCGCTATTATCCTGTCTTCAGCACCCAAATAGACAAGACAGTGTTAACAAAACTACATCCCATCAAAAGGAATTCTCTAACAATCTAGTCCACATCCAGAGAAACTAACAAAAGAAACACTAAGATGTTGTTGTAAAACTATATAAAATTCAAACTAAGAAACATCACAGCATTTATCCAGAATAGTACTGAACAACCACAGCAGTTGCAGCCAAAGAGAAAACCATTCTAGGGTACGACCAGAAAATCCGAGGGACGAAAGCTCATGCACCTACCTCCCTTGGTCGGGGTTTCAGTAGGTGCAATCATAGAGTCTCAAGAGGTTGTCCAGTCATCGCAGAAGGGAAGAGTGAAACGTAGTGACTGACTATAGATGGATCAATCACTAAAGATGCAGTGCTTTGTAGTACTTAAGGGTCGTACCTTTTTCTGACGAACGTCCAGTTTAATTTTGTAAAGTGATCAGGAAACCAGCCAGATCCCTTTAACTTCCGAAGTTTATAGACCACATCTCCATAAAATACGGGTTGTGATATTGCTAGACGCAGAAGTGTTTTAAGGTTGGTGTTGTACTTCTCCAGTAGGTTTTCGTTGCGGCGGTAGAATTTTGAGAAAGATCTACGTAGCTTGTGATAACGAAAACCCTGCTAAGAAGCTTACTTGTAATAACTTGATTTCGATCATTGAAGTCTATAATGATTACAGCGCTGTGGTCTAGTGGTAGAGCGTTGGACCAATGATCCAAACGTCGTGGGTTCGATCCCCGCCATAACCATATGCATAGTGTCCCTGAGCAAGACACTTTATCTGCATTGCTTAGTCCTGGTTCTACCGAGGAATCAATCAAGAAGTACCTTAGAAGCGAATAGCTTACAACAGGTATAGAATACTGTAAGTTCATAACATCATTACAAGTTCTAGCAAATTGAATGAGCTGGGAGATATACACCCCGTATGATGTAGAATGAGGTACATCCCCATCCAGGTGTGGATAGTTAACGATGTTAAAGTTGAAGTCATCTCTCTTTTCATAGATTTTAGTATGTATGAAATTATAAGAAATCGAGAGATGAGGATCGAGGAATGCTGCTTCAGTATCAGAAGTGTTGCCTGTATTCAACGTGAGCTTTGGTAAATAAATGTTATTAACCATATGAGCAAAGAACGGATTATCAATATTGCGTATGTCATCTAGCTACCGAGATGTATTATTAAACGCATCGATAACTTCACTCTGGTTACAAACTCAAAATAAAATCTCTCTCATAGCAGTACAAAAACAAATCTGCGACAAGTGGCGCACAGTTAGTACCCATAGGAATACCAACAACCTGGCGGTAAACAGTTTTACCGTATCTTATAAAGATGTTATCGAGAAGGAAAGATAACGATCTTTAAACATCATGTCCGACTCACTTGCTACATTTTATGCAAAACATGATACACAATTGAAAACAAAAACAAACACACAACTAAAACGTTCAGCCTTACGAATTTGTTTCGTCAAATGAATAAATGTAAATAAGTGTCAGACAATATGTACAACTGCCTATTATTCTAATGGAAATGTGAAAAGAGCTTATGGACTCCAAACATGGAAACGTGTTTGAGAATAATGAATGAATACTTTACACAAGAGAATGATTACATCTGGTTTGATAACATAAAATAAAGGTTTTATCAACATTTAATAGTTAAATCGGGTTTCTCATTAGAGAAAGGTTCAACATAGGCATACTACATCAATCAATAGATAATGGATAAATGCAGTTTATGTGGTTTGACATAAGAGAATGGATAAAAGTTGTTTATCTGGTTTGACAATACAAACGTTCATACCTTTTTATCGAGTTTTTGTTTAAATTTGTTTTTGATACTTAAAGCTACAGAGTCTCTATATCAATCGATTTCTTCTTTGTGTCTTTATTTGTAACTTCGTGTACACCAGCTCATGTCGAAATCATGCAGTTAAACGAGCAAATATAGCGCAGGAAATCATTTACTGTATATAAATCGACCAGTGCACATTGTACCTATACAAATGTAACAGTATGTTTTACAGTTTTTTTTTTATCCTCTTTCGGGGCTCGAACACACGACCTTTTGATTTCAAGTCCGGTGCTCTATCCGCTGAACTATAACGCTACTATTTTAATTTAGTCTTTTGGCTGTTACTTTTGATACGCAGGCTTCATTACCTCTGCTCCCAACTAAATTCCATTTGTTTATTTCGCTCTTCGGTGCATAGCATTTTGTTAGATACTGGGACCATACGACGCTGGACATGGGGGAAGAAAATATATCTATGTCCACCGCCATATGCAAGCCATGTTCGGGGTGGTTAAATTCATGTACTATTGATTTTATGAATATTGGGTTCTGCTCAACTCGGGGCTAGAGGGCGTGAGCGGTGGCTAGCAATTTTTTCACTACCGTTCATGAACAGTCTCAATCAAACCGAGACTGCAATATTTCGTATGTGTCGTGTTCGGCCGTTTCCAAATGTCCACACTCATACTCTTTTTGAGAAAATAGTATACTAAGGCCTCACCAAACTGATTTCATGGTCGTCGGATTTCCCGCATGTAAAATCAATAAAAAAAAAAAAAAAAAAAAAAAAGTTTCCGTTCGTGACCACGACGACAACAATATTAAAATAGATGACGTACGCAAATTCTACAAGACTATTTTTTTTGGTTTACTTGCAATAAGCGTTTAGATAACTTTGATCAATCGTAGTTTATTGTAATAAGCGTCTAGATTTGCAAACCTTGTTAACTCGAGTATACACTCAAACTCAATCGGGTAAATTAGAAAAAATTAACGAAGCAGAACACTTCTTCGAAATGATAATACCAACATTTTTTTTAATACTTCAATCTAATAAAACATATAGTTTTGACCATGTTTCATAAAGTAAGTCACAAAAGTTCAGAAAGTGTTTAATTTTTTAATTTTACGATAAAAACTGGTGGTGTTTTCCCATTTGCTCGATTAATTTATTTGGTTCCAACGTGTTGTAAATCGAGTCGATCCATGACGGAAGATTGCGGGGGTTTTCGTGCTGTCTGCCAGAAATTTCTTGCAGCAAACTGTCGTCCTTATGGACGATAATGAAACGTTTGAGGACGCTTTTTTAAAGGCGACAGCCAACAAAAATATATCGCCTGCATCTATAGTAAGTGTAAAGGTGCGCGAGAAGCAGGACAGCCCATCAATAAATGTATCGCCGGAAATGCGAGTAAGTGTTGCTAAAGAACTTTCTTGCAAGTACATCGAGATCGAATTAAAAGAAAATCGCAGTTCGTCAATATGCAACAATGGTGCTTCTGCCTTTGATCTAATGATGTCAGTCCAAAACAAGTTAATTCTTCCGTCCAAACCAACCACTAATAATAATGGGAAACTGACGGGACCCCAGCGTCTTTATAGTAACTGTGTTGATTTGTGTATGGAGTTGCATTGTAGTTGGTCTGCAGACTATATAGAATCTGGTGAGAAAGCTATCAAAACGCTGTCAAATGCACTTTGGATCATTGATTGTTGTCACACAAAGCTAGCAGATAATTCATGCCATGTCCCTAAAAAATTACAAAATTTTCAAGGATATAACAACTGTACAAAAATGCACAGAAAAGCTCCAGTGTTAACTGTTGAGAAACTAACAGAAACTACTAATGACCTTGCCAATGTTATCTCATTTCCATCAATGAATGCACGTCAAAATAAGTCACTTGCAGTTCATTTAGAAACTCTTCTGCAGTGTCTTGTAAAATATAGAGATCGATTGAAAAATGACAGTGAGAAATAAAGCAAAATCTTTAAAAAAAGAACAGAACCATCAAGATCACCCCTGGATGCTTCTTGTATTTTCATTGAGCCGAAACCAAAGATGAGCACCTTACTCTTTTATATTAATTCTATAATTATTGAATATTCATAAACTACTGGATATGTAATTAGACGCATGATTGAGTTACTTTTCATTGAATAAGCTTTAATAACTACACCACATAATAATGTGTTTTTTTTTGTTGTTGTTACATATGTTTGTTTTTTCATTTCTTTTATTCATGTGTTAGAAGAAGAGCATGTAAGGCCCTCTTGGGCCTCTTGTGCTTTATGTTGATGTACTTGATACATTTAAAATGTTGAATCCATATTAAATATGGCTTGTTTCCTGTTATTTTGCCTGCTAGTATACCATATTTACATATAACATGGTAATCAGTGTAAGTGCATTTCAAAATTATAATTATATTATAACTTCAGTCTTGTCATATATTTTCTAGCTCTAATAGTTTAAGACTAGAAGAGCTTTGCGATCACCTTGTGTCTGTCATTAACATTCAATCTAGTTCTGTCTTCTTTTCGTCAGATTATCATATTCAAACTTGGATACATGTTATAAGTAACGAAGGTCTAGGACAAGTTGGAAATCTAGTCCGACTCTGGTGTTGCTAGCAGAACTTACTCTTGAAGTGTAGAAAATGCCATAATATGGTCATGATACCTATTTATAACTTTTCTTTCCATATATAAAAACTGTATACAATAAGTGTATAGAATCTTGAATTAGTTAGCAAGTATGTCATTGAAAGAGCTGTGTGCATTTGTATTGTAAAAATAAATGCTATAACATGCTTAAATAGGAAAACTATAGATGGTATTATTCTAGTTGCGCATGCGCAAACTGTTTTATTTATTTTTTTAGATACTGAAATGATTTTTTAGGGGAAAGTTAAAAAAAAAAGATTCCGTATGGTTAAAAAATATGGCCCTTATGAAAAATCTGAAACCGAGGAAAAAAAACAAACAAAAAACTTTCGTACTGTCGTTTACATTTTTGAAGTTAAAAATCCGAGGACCTATTTTTTAATTTGGTGTGGCCTAACTACCATTTATTATGAAGCAAAATAACTTATCACATTTCAACGCAACTCCAGATTGATAAAACATATGTAGTCCATATTGTCGCACGTGTAAATTAACACTGTCTGGTGTAATACTGTATGTTATCAATATGAATATAATACTTCGCCTCAATCCAACCAGATCTCGACTTGTTATTTTGCCCTTGATGAGTTCGTGTTTGCGCGCTTGTTATTACGTAATTTTTATTTATTGTTAAAATTGCTACAACATACCAATGAACGGCCGTGGTCTAGTGGTTCAGCGCACATCCGTCAAAACTTACAAGTGCAAGGCTGCGGCTCAAATCCCGTTCTGGACAACTACTTTTTTATCACATATAATCTGAAGCCGTATATGTGTCTATATGAATTGTACGAAGGCTAAATAAAAATCTGAAGTTTTACGCATCGATTTCTGCTTATATACCGACTTTTGGGTGTGGTCGTCGATTTGAAACTTCTTCACACGTGATTCATTCATATTCATGGGTTATTTCCAGTTAAAATAGGAACTGTGTAGCTTTAAACAATGCATGTTTATTCGATGTATCGACACGCAACACTAAATGCTGAAAAGTGTTCCCCTTGGTCGCAGGTAACAAAAGCAATAACAGAATAGCTTGTATTGAGACTGTTCCTGATAACATATACATAATACAAAACCGACAAGCACCAACTGTAATGGTTTTTACTTTAAGCCACACATATCGGGCTCGAATACCCAAAATGACCAGTAAGTAATACCACTACTGACTCGTATTCGCTGTGAGTTTTAGCGGCCGCCACAAAGCAATACACACTGTTAATGTCAGTATATACTGAAAAGGAAATCCCACGCAAGCAACGAACACAAACAAGAGAAAAAAGCCGTAGATTCGGTGTTATTGAGTCTTGAGGGATAGTATATAGTAAAACACCGCTTACGTCCTTTAGAACAGGCCTAAGCAAGCGGTAATTACACCATTATAAACAGTAAACACCGCTTGCTTGTTTGCCTCAGCATTACATCCACCAAACTAATTCGCTATTCAAAGCAGTGTAATTATAGGTCTTTCTTATGAACAATATGTGTTTTACGCAAATATATGTCAATTTATCCGGTACACAAATTACGAATAAGATAAAAATGCCACTAGATTTATATATACAGACAAGATACGGCTAACAGATCCAGAAATATTTATATGACTATCACTTCCAAGATGTGTTATGCTTGTAACACGCAAGGTTAATTTATTTGTCCATCATTTCTAGTAATATTGTTTACAGATAATACACAAGAAGCGAATATCATGTGCTAGACACTGTAAGCATACATAACTTGGTGAATGAACATTGGAGATACCTGGAAGAAGTGAGATACAATTTGACGACGTTAATTGTATCAGAATCGATATAATAGAACTCCATTTACAAATGTGACATTGTGCGAAGAACTATAGCATGATAATGACATAATACACCTGAGATGAAGATCATCAGATGATATAAATGATGTTGTTGTGTTTCTTGTATAAACCAACAGTTAGAAGTTTGATATCGACATTTTGCATGCTGTTTTAGAGACAGGCTGTCCGTATGTGCAACTGAAGTTGAATGGTGAGTAGGGACTAACACACCTTTTTACTGGCCATAGTTTATTTGGTTAAACAAACATTAAGAGAAATAGTAAATGTTACAAGTCGCTAAAATAACTGACGCATTTAGCTGGGCGTTAGTTGTTTATACCCCGCGCCCCAGGATTAATAGAAGACTTCCATAAAAATAATAAAGTTAGTTCAAATAAATTTGTACAAGGGAGAGTGAAATATTGATATACAATGTAAACCACGGCTTGTTGAAGCCGTTAGATTTTGTATACTGACAAAAGACCGGACGAGCTATGTAATGTCATGACGCATCGTTCAGTAAATGAGTATGATTGATAATTGAATTTAATTAAATGTTGTTTAAATAAGATTTTGCATTAGTTACAGAGTTATTGTTTTATTGTTCTTGATTGCCGAACAGTACATTTTATATTGTAAAGACAATAAATTGAGCACTAGTAAAAGGATTCACACAGTTCAGAGACATGGTATCATGTACCATTTTGACTGGCAAGTGAAGTTGTTTATATGAATATAGTACAGTGATTTGTAGGTTATAGAATCACTTGGGTTAAACGTCTAATTTTAAAATGAAAGGAAAATGTTTATTTAATTTTTGATTTAGATTTACCCTTTTAGTTGTATGATAGCAAAATTTCTAAAATTATTGTCCTGAAACTGTGATTTTTTAATAGGCGTTTTTACACCAATATTTTCATAATTTCATTTCATCCTTAAAAGCGCCAAACTTCAACAAGTTATCTTAATTGATGATTGCATTTTAACTTTTGTCCCTAACATTTGTTAAAACAGCAAATATTTATTTCTGAGTTTATTGTGACAGTATGAATTTTTCGTTTCAAAAACACACTTGATTCAGGTAGTATAGAATCATTTTTTCTGAGAGGTGTTGCACGTAGTGATATATTTTGCATGGAAAAATGTCCCAAATAATTTCACCGTTGAATAAATGTATGCTTATATGATATTTCTTCAAGCCTGGAAAGTTTTAAAATAATCTAAACTATATGAGCTGAGAAAATTCAATTTAAACAGGAAATGATTCTTTACTACCAGTGATTCTATACACCCCAAAGCACTGTATGCATTCGAAGCGTGTGATATTGCGAGTAGGATAACTTAAAGTAGATCTAGCTATCCCGCCAAAAACAGACACATTTTACAACATATGTGCACCGTTTGTAAACCTACTGACGACGAGGTATAATTAACCCAGTATGAGAATCCAAACTCTGTAGACAAAATATAAACGGATTTAACCAGCCAGGCCAAACCCCACAGCTGGAGCGTCGAATTAAGAGTTACCAACTCATAATTCCTTTTACGCATATTCTATCCGGGGTATTTTAGGAACCATTCAATAAACATTTAATATAAGTATGTATATGTGCAGATTAAATATATAGGTTTATTGCCACCTTGCTAGAGTTTTGATAAATGGTTTTGTCGTGTACTTTTGCCATTATCTGGAGGTTAGTTTCTTTACGTAAACGGCTTTGGATTTTAATATGTCCTCAGCTTAAATCCTCGAAATGAACGAATTACCGTTATGACTTATATTACTATATTGAACTTTCACCAAATAAATTAAATGTTTGTTTAACATAGATTTCAACGAGTTTTTAAATGAGTAAAAATGACTAATGCAAGAGTTATTGACCTTGATTAAGTAAAAAAAATAATCGATATAAATAAGGAATACATGTAATATATAGTGTCCATTTCAACACCGAGATGGGTGTAGCCCATCGTTTATTGAAAAACCACCGAGATGTGATAGACTTCAAATCTTTTATGGTATGGTGTCATTACTACATTAGTGGTACTGTCATAAATAATACCGTTCTCCTATTTTTATTCATTTGAAGTTCGAGCATGGTATAGTCCCGCCCTATTAAATTTTATTCTGAATTAAAAGATGTAATGCTTTATATTGATCATATTCATCGAATGATTTCTAACATTTAACATGTGTTGCGGCCGTAAAACGTTGCCCCGACTACACATCAGTAGTGGTATTACTTACTGATCCTTTAAGATCATCAAGCCCAAATATTTGTGGCGTTAAAGTAGAATATCGCTTAAGCCGGTGATAGGAGGCGTGGGAGATGTTGCACTTCACATTACCTCTCATGAACAGACTCAATAAAACCGAGTCTGCTACTTTTATCTGTTTTTTATGTTTGTTGGTTCCAAGGGATTTATTGAATTTTATTTGTTTATGTAACAACGTGTGTGTATATGTAGACGGCTCCGCTTGTATGACATCTGGTCAAGGTCATATATGTATGTCAAGGTCAAGAACACAGGTCCAGATCGTGTAATAATTCTGTCTTGTCCATAACTCATGAAATGCTTGAGTTCATGAATTTATTTGTTTAGAAAAAGACTGTGTCATGCATCAAATTTGGGGCTGTATGTTAAGGTGACAGGGATTGTAATATATGCAACAAATATAATTATAAAAGTAACTTGTATATTCATATACAACTTTGTAGATAACAACACTAATTGGTTCTTATGCATCTAATTGGCAGACTAAGTACTAACTTCTTGTCAAATGATATAAGTGCCATGCTAACAAGCTATATATATATAACATATAACTATATTTTGATTTCTAAATGATTATCATCAAGGTACAGGCACACATGTTGTTTTTATTAAACTTACAATTAAAGGATGCCAGTAAATTCAACCATCTGTTACTAGACTGAGAAAGCATACGAGAGACATGAGGTACTTATTCATAAACATATCATCAGCATCAACACATACAGGAAACACATTTGCAAAAATAGAGCACTGCTGCCAAACTCTTCTCATTTTCTGTGGAAAGTCTGTTGTTTGTAGGAAGTGTTCTAAAAGCGTGCTTTTAGTTGACTGTGTTCTGTGTCGCTACATTTCCTGTTGGAATGTTATACCCATTGCTATATGTTTCAATGTTATATATTTATTGCACATCCGTATCATACCACATTACATTCAAGTATTGAGCATTTATGATGATGTGCGTGAAATTTAATCAGGCATTGTCTATACCTTAAACGATAAATTTATATTCAGAAGGTTATTAGCAATGCCTTTAAAATAGCAGGCATCAGACGCGAGGTTTATTCAGTATTAAATTCACAGTGCTTGTTGCTCTAAAAACAAGACACAAGAGACACGAGAAAGGCCGAGGACGCTCTTGTGTTTAACAGTGTTCACACAGAGGCGATATTATTTATATGTATGTTTTCGCAAAATAGCAGGTGTCATTCATGACTGAAATGTGTAAAGCAATATTGGAGAAGAATAGAATTTTGTTTACATGTCCAATTGATGACGAACACGTATTTCTCATTACACTAAGCAAATCGGTATGTGGTCATTCGCCCGATGCAAGGGCATTTGATGAAATGTAATTTAATGTGCGCCACACCGCATATATCTCACGTGTATCAACTCCCTGATAACTATTGCCTGGTTCCTAAATAGACACATCATATTTTCACTCTAGCGTTCGTTTAGTGATGTGTGCTAGATAGGTAATGTTATTACTTACTGCTAAGAGGGCGTGATAGGTGTTGCAATAGTGGAGATAAACGTCCATTGCTATGTAAATTTATGAGAAATATCTGCATATTCAATATAACTATACGTTATAAAATCAGAATCTTTGGACTTGTACATGTAATATATATAGGAAAACATTCAAGAACTGGACAGTTATATATTTTGTTTTTAAAATACCAACAGCTCCTTTTTTATTAAAAAACCTGTGGGTTTAATCTATATTTGATGAAATAATACTTCATACCGACGTGTACAGGCATATTTACTTTAATTGTAATAGAATATTTAAGAGCAAAATTCACTGTGTTCATTTTATCACACAGGAGAAGATATAATTAAAAAGCATAACTATTTGTGTGCATTGTCAACAGATTATTCAGAAGTTGGCACCCTAATAAAGCTTACATGCTATATAGTAGTCAAATTCAAATTCCAGATAAAGTATCTGGTGTTTTTTTTCGTAGGTGTCGTGTTCGGTCGTTTCCAAAGGGCCACTCTCATACTCTTTACTATTAAGGATACTATCGATTGGGATCTCCATAGTCGGATACAATGTCTAGTTTTCATAAGTTTGGTATTCTGTGTTGTAATCTCAGTTTTAAAGAAATTACGTCCACCGCTCACATGTCATTCATTATTTCGACCATATGTTAAGTATGCTTGCTATATATGGAACTCATATACATAAACTAATATATATATATAAGATGTCCACAGAACTAGAAGATTGCACAACACTACATATGCAATTGTGCCATATACATTAAACATATGATTGCATTCTAATACGATTATCATATGATTCACATATGATTCTCATATAAAAAAAAGCCACATATACTATTTCTCACATGAATCACACATTTCAGTATATAAGACCAAGCGCCTAAACAGATGTATTGGAATAGTCGTACTTTGCGGGAGAAATATACTATGGAATAACCCCAGCATCAACACCGCCTTCTCCGCGGCAATACAATACAGGGGGTTCCGATCGACATTTAAAGATGAATGGCCACCCTTTTTGTAGTATTATTACAAATTTAACTCTTAAACATCATATGAACATTTCTTGAGAGTCCCGGAGAGGAACATATATTTAAATCCGCTACTAAGTTATTTATAAAAATAAGTATTATTTGCATGACTACTTTTACCACTGCGTGACTGCACGGGGAAATGAGGTAAATCTGAATTGTACAGCTGCAAAACTATTGCCAGATAAATGACAAATGCATTTACCTGCGGATTAATTCACCTGTTCAAAGTTTTCTACGTCATCAAATACAATCGTATTCTCTCTTTTCACAGATATTGCAATGTGTGAATTGTAAATATCTATTGTTGTATATTGTTGTGTATGTATTTCGATTTAAATCAATATGTTCATGAAACAAAACATAGCCGGGGAACTTTAAGCACCAAATCAAAGATTAACAGTTGAACCTCCATTTGTTTTAAATGGTGGAACAAACAGTAG
The DNA here is from genome assembly GCA_037043455.1 of Cyrtodaria siliqua. Lineage (NCBI taxonomy): Eukaryota > Metazoa > Mollusca > Bivalvia > Adapedonta > Hiatellidae > Cyrtodaria > Cyrtodaria siliqua. The sequence goes on along the minus strand of JAWPHD010000087.1, from coordinate 592,605 downwards.
TCAAAGACAAATCTTGTTGTTTGCTTGTTTGATGTTTTGGCAAATGTAAAATAGTTTGAAAATGCCATCATCCTTCCTCCTTTATATTCCAATAAGACCGATGACAGTATATAGGCTATAGAGAAAAACTATACATCTGCTAGTGTAACACAAGTATATATCATACATATTATATAAAATTAACATTACACACACAACGCTATTTCTTAAAAAGGCTTGTAAAGCTACACGTCTCGATTAGTAACGCCCTGTCTACAATTTACCTATCAAATATCAAACGCACACAGACAGGGAGGAGAGTTGTAAAGTTGATCTCTTAGAATAACGTGTAACAGAGAAATATAAATGGTGAAGCGCGGTATAGTAGAAGTAAAGGGAAAGTTAGCAAATGTGTTTAGAATTAAGATATATTTTAGTTAATATGGATAAATGTATTTTAGCAAGTAGACGAATAACAATTTGTTAGAGTGTACAATAAACATTATAAAACAATGCAGGAGTTTGTAAAATCTATTAGGTACTAAAGACGGTTTAAACAAATGCCGGTAAAGTGGCGTAACCCTATTCTTATCAAAAGATGAGATAGAAGGTTAACGTTACATGGTGGAAAATCCGGCGTTGTAAAAATGACACACCATGACGCATAATTATGATTTGCGATCGAAAACGTCAAAAACGGACAAAAGTCAACAAAATTCTTCAGAAACAATCAAAAATGTTTCAGACTTATTAACTACATCGCGCAAGAAATTTCAACAATTACGATCTCAATATTACCTACATTATAATGAACTATTATCACCACCGAAAACTTCAGATCGCAGTCTGAGCAGACAACTTACTTTTGATAAACCGCCAGGGTATACCCAGACTGTTTCGGAGAAACAACTTTTAAATTTAGAAAATCCGGCAAACGAAGAAAATTCGACAAATCCCGGTAAAGTGAAGTAACCCTATTCTTATCAAAAGATGAGATAGAAGGTTAACGTTACACTAGTAATATTTCTTTCTGCACGCTCTAGAGAAAAAGAGCTGCACCACATATGCTACCTGTAATACCAATCAACCAGTTATAGTGCAGCACATGTGGTTAACACGGTGGATGAGTAATACAGTGCTATCTGTAACATGACAGTTGTAGCTTAATGTTTTGCGTTACCTCAAACGTACTCACAAATATCTGCGTAACCACGCACGCCTCCACGAACGTTCTCATCCAGTTAAACTTAGTCATTAGATATCATTCTACACAGAATGGTCGGAATAACCACTAGAAAATGACTAACTGCTAATATCGCAATCTACAAAACCTTTCATAAGCAATATGCTTGGCGACTCACGTGTTTCATCAACTAGAGAAATCACCTACATGTATCGGGCGCAAGTGGCCTGCTCCAAGTTACGTAAATGCAGCGTACCATATTGTTTACATAATGAAATATCCGGGGTGAAATAATTTCAAAATTGATAAGCATACGAGCTTGTAAAATCAGGCCGATTCCAGGTCAACTACTTAGGCAAGCAAACAAACACATGTATACATAAACTATAGACACAGTGAGACATAATGTAGACGCATCACATACTATATATGTGAAGTGTAGAGTAAAGCAAGTTTGAGGTTACTAAACAAAACCACGGTAAAAAGGCGCTGGCTTTGTCAGCCCCGTTGATTTCGAGACAAGGAGATTTATATTGAAAGAAATTTGCGTAAATGCCGACGGTTTAAGAAATAATCCGCCGTTCGCTCATATCGTCACTAAAATTTTCCATTATTCTGAATAAAACCAATCATTCTAAAACAATAGCATTAGTACTCTCTAGACCTCCATCTCTCGATTTTAATAAGTTCATACATACTGAAATCTAAGACAAGAGAGATGACTTTACTTTGACATCGTAAACTATCCACATGTGGGATGTATATCTCTCAGCTTAGTCATTTTACTAGAGCTTGTAAAGATGTTAAGGACTTCAATGAACGAATTCAAGTCAAGAAATTATTACGAGTAAACTTCTTCAGCAATGTTTTCGTTATCACAAACTACGTAGATCTGTCTCAAAATTCTATCGCCGAAACCAAAACTTACTGGAGAAGTACAATACTGACGTTAAACATGTCTGCGATTATATCGCAACCTTTATTTTATGGAGATGTGGTCTAGTAATTTCGGAAGTTAAAGGGATCTGTAAAGGATAACACCCTATACTATATTCATATCTGTATAGTCTTTCAAAAGGAAAGTTAATTCAATATTAAATAAATAGTAACTCTTCCCTATATTATATATTCTGTGATGAATTATAGAATTTTCCCAGTTTGAGAAAATCTATAACATATCCCTTCCTCTACTGTGCTATCTCGCCTAGTGTGCAAGATAGCACAGTAGCCAAATGTTATGAATTAAACGATAGACGTCACGATATTACGTCACGAATTGACGTCATGATATTACTCCGCGCTGTCGCCAAAAGAGTAACAGAAGAAGGAATACTTGTGTCAAAAGACGATTGGAAAGAAATTTATCACAGAATATATATTATATAGTTTAATTAACATTTTTTTTCGTGATACGGAAAATAATTCATTCGTGAGAAATATTCTTGCGATATAGAAACTCGTGCGAAAACGCACTCGTTTCTATATCGCAAGCATCTTTCTCACTCGGGAATTATTTCCCGTATCACTTCAACAATGTTAATTAAACTCTATTTATTATTTCAACGAACTTCATGTTTAGTTCTTGACCCCTCTACAGTCATCATTACGCTTACCTTTTCCCTCGTCAGATGACTCGACAACCTCATGAGTGTGTATGATTGCATTTGCTGAAACCAGGACAAAGAGAGGTAGGTGCATAAATGTTCTTCTCAGGAGTTTTTGGTCGTACACTAAATTGTTTTTCTCTGCTGTGGTTGTTCAGTAAAGTTCTGGATACATCCTGAGGTGTTTCTAACTATATAGTTTTATATAGCTATACAACAGCATTTAAGTATAGCGTTTGCTAATTACACTGGATATGAACTTTATTGTTAAACGTTTCCTTGTGATGGGATGTATATTAAAAGTATACACTTTTATAAAATATATCGTATTGTATTGTCCTTTGCATTGACTTTTTAAAATATGCTAATTTATTTCTGTTTGCGGTACAGGACAATTTCTCTCATTTTGGTTACGTTTAAAACCAAAACTAAAGAAAGGAAGATTTCCATCCAAGATTTTTAATCGTGATAAGACGTTGTTTGCATTCATTTTATATTTGTATTTACATTTAACTCGCCATGGAAAATTAATAAGGTGTGAAACATACACCTCAAAGAAAGGCAAATCTCAATGTGTTTTTAAAACACATAAATACGAGTACTGATATATTAATACCATCAAAATAGAGGATCTTACATGAGTACTCATTCATTATTGAATTTATTAAACGAGTTGGCCAAATGATATAATGCGAGGCTCTGGCCGAGCATTATATCACATTTGCTATCGAGTTTAATAAATTCAATAATGAATGAGAACGAATGTTTGATTCTATTTATCACATAACTCATATATCGACTTTTATTGCATTTTGCCTGTCACTTCAACACGCAAAACCGGCATAAACCGTAGGAATTGGATAAAAGTCACTATCGATTTTTTTTGACAGCACATACTAGGCTTTTTGCATACTTATTTAACTAGTGGTATATCGAAAATATAGAATGGTGTTATTCCATTCCCACACCGTAAGTTATGTTACAGTGTATTAAGTCTCTTATTAAACACACAGACACTCAAACATCCGCATTGATTATTGAAAGGCGTGCATTGATTACAAAGTTATTGTGGAGGCCACAGCTATTTATTTTTACTCTAACTATGCTCAACAAAAAAAGAAACTTCCGCAACTTTGCCCATACATGTAGACACAATGAAAATATATTTTGTTTGATCTTATATGTTAATGCCTTTGTTAAAAGGCCAGCACCGTCATAAAAACAATTTTCCTTGAATCAAACTTGTACGCAAAGTTATTCCCCTTGTTTTGTTTCAAACAGCATTTCCGGGTCTTGTGGTTTAAACTTTGATTGAACACAGTTGTGTTGTATGGAAATAAACAGAAGATAACCCCGGCACCAATAAGACGGAGAAAGTAAGCTGACCTGTTCACTCACTTTTGCGCCATACAGCTTTCAAGAATGAATATTTTCAGATTACCTCCATACAAATATAGTGATTTCGCATTTGAATAAAACATATTTTAGCAGCAACACACTAACTCTGGTTTTTGATGATTATTAATATTGATCAGAATGATTGAGTGATAAGTATATACTGATGAAATTATATCTAGATTGGTGTACAAAGTGTAACAAATTCAACCCTATGCGAATCACAGCTTAAAATGCGAAAGTTTCTTTTTTTGTTCAATATATTTGTACAGCCATCGGCCTTCGAAGTTTTTAAGTGCCTCTTTTAATTCTGAGAATTTGAGTTTAAATCAGTTTGGTAGGTAGAAGCTACTTGCGCGTTGATTTATAAGAAACCCTAGTTAAAATGAAAAGCTGCGTAAACAGTCTGATGAACAATGAGTTTAATAAAGCACCAGGATACGCACAAGCGAGTAAATAACTTCTCTTGAAAATTAATCCTCCCGTGTTTGTTCTTAATGTTTGAGGAGTAATTTATTCCACGTCCTTGTTACACGCAATATTGTAATTGCGGAAAAAACAACGTTTTATGTAGTCTTCAGTCTGTGAAAATCGAAAAAACAATATACCTAGGCGAGTTTAAAGAGCTGCGCCATAACATAATGTTGTATTTGTCAAAGATCAGATAGCATAATATTACCATGAAGGTACGAACATGGTTTAAACCCCTAGCGGCCCTGTCGCCACTGACCGTTTCAAGACGCTACTATCCATATTGTCGACTATTTGATGTCTATGGTATTATGAAAATCGTTTACGTTTACTTTGATTTATTTGTATTTGAGGTTAACAAGTTTCTCTTTTAAGTCTGTGACACAATTTATTTGAGTCTCAATCATTTTAGAGATTTTATTTTCAAGGAAATGATGCAGGTGATGTCTGTGTTTCCGTGGTGCTTTAAGCATTTTATTATGAACCAACCAGCATCTGACGTCGTTGGTGTTTTTGATTATGAACATTATCTTTGAAATCTTGTTTTTTAGAATAAATTATCAGGCTTTTGAGAAAATATAATTATCTTCATTTCATTGACCAACTTTTGTAAATATTAAAATGAAATACTTTTTGGAATTATTTTTTGTAACAGAATATATAACTTTGTCATTGTTGACACATGCACAAGCGTAATAGCTCTCAATCTCTAACGACGTTCTAAACAAATTATATCCCTCTTCAAACGTCATAGTACTCCGTGGACAAAAAATGACTGACTTTCAAAAGTCTGACTTTGTCCTTACGATGGGTAAACTTAAGCTAAGTAAACAACTTTGAAGGATATATTCTGCTTTATAATTTTATGAAATTAGTTGTCATAGGGCGTATGTTCTGTTGACAAGAACATCGGAACTAGTATGTACATACACTATCCGGATTTAAAACAAAGGTATAAAAGTCAAACAAGAGATGTAGCATTTACAGAAAACAGCCAACAAAAAGCCTATACAAAACAAACGACATATTTAATTACAAGGAAAAAGCAAAGTGTGCTGCACCACAAGCAAGCATCAACATGCATTGGCATCAACATGCAATGGTGTTTCTGCCACGTTTCAATAATGACTATTCTATTGACAAATGACTTGAATGTTTATAAATAGAGTGCAGACATCATATTTCCTTTGTTACGTATTGTGCAGAATTTCACAGAGCTTATTTGATAATAACTGCTTATGTAAAATGTAAATATAATCATAAAATCATATTATGTAAACGTCGTTTTCAGACAAAAAAACTATCAAGGTTGTTAGGGAAGTGCTAAAGCTGATATAACGTTGTTTCGTATATCGTATAATTAATATCGTAATTAAGTTACGTCTACATAGTATCAGCCTAAACCTAACATCTCACATTATTCAAAGGTAAAAAAAACACTAACACTAACTATATATAAACATATAATTAACAACCAATTATTGTTAAGTACCTTGTAAACTAATGGAAGCGGTTAAATATAATGGTTACATATTGGTTTTCTATCTGTACCTTTTAGGCTCTCTTACAGTTATAAGGATTAAAATCGATATATTGTCAACCCATTTATGTTTGCGATGTCAAATCTTGCCTTTTATCCATCTTTGTAATTGTTGTTTGTTTCTTTAAGCGTTTGTGGTAGACTGTGGTCATTGAAAGCTACATTTCCTGTTCGACTTTTATATCCACTTATACATGCATCACTTACCACGATTACAGGTACAACCAACAATACTGTCTGGAGAATATACATCAGAGCGTATAAAGTAGCTCTTCACTTTTATGAAATAATCTTTTTTGTTATTGTAATTATATCGAAAATTTATACTGTACAGTTTAGAGGATGAAATATAGGGGATATATTTACACTGTCCCGTTTAATTGGCATGATATTGGGGTCAGATTGCGCTTGTGTGTCCCATAAAGCCTGGTTAAATAACCCAGTGGCCTTAATGTCACTCACCAATCCAAGTGGATATCCATGTTGTCAACACTTTTATATTGTGGTGTCGCGTTTCTTGCTTCCAGATGGTTTTCTTGTATTTTGAATGTGGCTTTGTCTCCCCGTGCTTGCAATCAGAAATGTCATTCATTCCAATCTTTGGAGATCGCTGAGCCCGATATTTATAGATATCGGAGGTATAGTCTCAAATACTTTTGCTCTCTTACTTGAATTTTAAACAGGTGGTTCCACTACTCCAGCCTTTGAAGGTTCTGAGTATTGTTTAATCATCCTTAGGATATGTTGCCCGCTTTTTAACTTAGTCGTTTGACTGTTACCTGTGTAACGTATGCTTCATTACCTCTGCTCCAAACTAAATTCCTTTCATTTTATTTTGCCCATTGTTTTCTCGTTTAGGTGGTGTGGAAAGGAAATACGTCATTGAAGGTTCCATGTTCACCGTCATATGCATATCATCGTCGGGATGGCTCATTTTTCTGTACTATTGACTTTTTTAAATATTGAGTTCTGCTCAACCCGGGGTTAGAGGGCTTGAACGGTAGCAAGCACTTTTCACTACCGTTCATGAACAATCAAACCGAGACTGCAATATTTATTTTGTATTTATCGATTTCCAAATTTCTCTTTTCATACGTTTTTTGTAGCTGATTACGTTCTGTGAATGCTTCATTTCCTTCGTCTGACTTTTGATACTGGTTAAATAATGAAATGGCGTGAGGGTGTTTGGAGGAGGATATGAAAACAATTAACTTTGATTGATATATGTATTTAAAAACAGATGTCGAACAAACTATTTCTCCTTTCATACTTTCTTATTTGTATTTAATATTCGCATACTACCTTTAACTATTTGTTACCGTCAGGAATATCTATAACTTATAGGTAAAATAAAAACCTTATATGAAATATTTAGCGAATAATCTGACTTTTCTAATAAATCTCCCGTAAACAAAATATCAGTGATTATTTTAAAAGATGTGCATGTTGCATTGCAAAAATACAATGCAAAATGCATTACGTGATTGTTTAATATAATCATATAATCATACGTATATATATTATTCTGTAAGTCTCGCATATGTTCGATAAGCATCCAGTTATGTCAACTAAATGTGAATCTAAGTTATAATGTGTTACCATTGACAGACCAAAGGACTACTAATGGTAAATAACATTACGTGGCCCGGCTTTAATTCCGTTAAGCGATGGGAAAGCATATATTAGCATTTTTTTTTGAAACGAATATTTTAACAATAATAAAACACATTTAAAAACATTTTTTACTGGACAAAACGGAATAAAAAAGAAACGAAATAATCTGCATCAAATTACCTATTCAATGTTTTAATTTTACAATACGCCAACTTTGTAAGCCGAAATTAAGTTTTTTTTTCTTACTCCAGGCAACCCCGTTTTCTCTTCTTGAAGAAGGGGTTGGATGGGGTATGAAATAAATACGGCAAATAACCCTAAAGGTTATATCTGTTTGTGGAACGTAATACACTGGCTGACGTGTTGGCTGATAAGGAATGCCATGTAATAGTGGAATTGCAACTATTACTAAGTATTAAAAATCCGTGATGGATTAATAGGCATGTATATTTGTACTAATATTCACATTATATAAGCACTCGTACACAACTTTTTTAATTACTTTATTGTTTTTTGTGTTCACATTATTTAAAGGGACATATGGCAATCTTGAAGTATTTGAAATGGGTGTCTCGATTTATATATCCAGTATCATTTTTACTTTTAGCCTAGTGACATTTAAATAAATCAATTTTTAAGTATTCAATATTTCGTATTATTATACTATAGGTTTTAATATATTATTGGTGCAATAATATCAAAAATGAATAATATGCGAAAACAAATGGCTTAATACAATTTTATAATTAACATTAATGATTGAACAAATACAATTTATGTAGAAAAACTAACGGGACGCCGTTAGTTTTTTAAAAATCAAGATTGCCATGTATCCCTTTAAATGTGTATCTCACTGAGTTTACAGAACTCCGGGTATGACAACACGATCCTCATATTATCATATTTGTATAAATATGCATGAACCTTTTCTTATTTTAATTATCAATTTAAATAATGCTTTATCTGTGTAATGCAATTATAAGATGGTGACTAGTAAGCTAAGTTAGGCATATATACTTTATATATGTATATTTTATGTTACATATATGTCCTATATATGTAATATTTTGTAAAATTTGTGACTGCCACTGAAATAAATAAAAATGCATATATAAATAAATCAAAGTGAACTTTCGACAATATGTACGTCTGACTCTTATTCTAATTGAATATTGAAGAACGTTTATGGAATCCGAAACATGGCATGAATGTTTTTGGAATCCGAAACATGAAAATGGAAACGCAATTTACATTTTAAAAGCATAGATACTATGGCGTGAAGCGGTTTGAGAAGTAAACAAATGGTTATCATATCTTGACATTTACGAGTCATGAGAACGAACATAAATACACAAAGCATATACTTATCAAACGATAATACTCAGCAGGAAATATGTTATATTTTTGACAAGGACAGTTGTTATATGTGTGCAATATATGATGATTAACTTTCCATAACATAACGGATGATCAAAACACAGATTTGAATAAGTGTTAATGAATACACCAGTAGTATATTATAATTCAGTCATATAACATGGTTTCTGGGATTGTAATAAAGCCATTGACTTATTTATCATAACTAGTGTATTATAGATGCAAATGAGGATTGAATCAGCGTGTTTGTGTACAATAAAATAATTTATTTCCAGTCCCTCAGACACCTTAACTGTTTATCATTATTTTACTATATTACTTTATAAAATGCATGTTATTAACGATAAATTTTGTTTAGATATCGCATTATTTGTAGTGCGAACGAATTACAGCCGCGTAAATTAACTGACGTCACGTAAACAATACACATGACGCCATGATTTCTCTTAGAAATTGCCGCCCTATACAAGGTAGATTAACAACACTAAAGTGAAACTATCACATCGTAGGTATGTTATGTGATAAATAGAATCTTTCATTCGTGACTTTGTATTATTTACTCTAATGAACTTGTTGGATAAAAGATAAAATGCTCGGCAGAGCCTCGTATACTATCACTGATCCACCTCGTGTATTAAAATCAATAATACACAGTCACCCATGTAATATCCTCTATATAATATATGGGTTGGTTGAGCTTATTAGTATTTGACGAGTAAATCTGGAAATTCCAGCAGATGGTCAATGTATAATATAGTATAATTGTCCAACTCACTCTCTGTATTTAGTGCAATAAATGTTCACATCCAACTGAAATGAAACAGACACAAATGTAAAACGTCCAACAGTTATGAGTTTGTTTTGTCAAATAAATAAATTTGAAGTGAATTTTAGCAAATATGCATATCTGGCTCTTACTCTAATGGAATAATAAAAAAATAGTTTATGGACTCCAAACATGGACATGAGTTTGACAATAGATAATGAACATAAGAGAATGATTACATTTGGTTTTACCACAGATAATCTATAGGTGTCGACACCTTATTGAGTTTGTTCATGATACGTTAAATATAATTCAACACCACTTAGAACGAGCTTCAGTGATATTCTACTTTAAGCCACAAGATCTGGCTCGAAAACACAAAGGATCAGTAAGTAATACATACTTCTATGTATTTGACGTGACTTAACGGTTTTGTTTGTTTGTTTGGTGTTTTACCTCATTTTGAACACATGTAAGGTTATACATAACGGAGCTACACAGTAATAAACGAACGCAATTTTAATGTCAATGCACTGAAAAGAAAATTCCGTGAAAGCAGCAAACACAAACAAGTGTGAAAAGCAGCAGACTCGATTTTGTTTAGTCTGTTCATCAGAGATCGTATATGGTAAAACACACCTGTAATGCATTTTAACACCCGCTTCAGGGGTAAATACACTATTATATACCGATTATACGCAAGGCTACACTAGTTATTTTAATCAACCAAGTATACAAACTAATCTTGTTTATTGCGATATAACCTTTAATGCTAACAATTTCATCAGCATATGCATTCATCCGTTTCTACAATAATGTGTGTTAATGGGTTCTTATTTTTTGTGTTCTTATTTGCACATATTAATGCTGATCAACGTCAGCTTTGTACATTAATGACTAGACTATTGGATAGTTGACGTTAAAAAGTTCAAATCAAATTAATTGATAGATTATAGCCTTGAAGCGTTTAAAGTGTAAACAGATAACTGAGTGTTATCAACTACTCCATTATTGACATTATGGATTTATAAACTTAACAAAAGGATACAATTAGACAATGGACGATATAAATAATTGACATACTGATCAATGTAAACATCTTTCAGACATGACTTGGTACGATGTGCATTTGTCAACATATGTAACATACGTGCATTGTGCATGTCGTTACGGAAGTTGAAGAAGAACCAGATTTGTGCAGTTTAATATATATACTATTTATGGACATCAGTTTAAAAAACTCTTAACAAATGCATTTGCAAAACTATATATACGTCTAAGGAATGAATTTCATATTTCAGAATTCATGAAATAATAGTCGACATAACTGTTTTACTCTATAGCATACTAAACAGTTTACTTAACTGTGTGTATCTACAAAAAAATGTTCAGGCGCTACAATACATTTACGTATATAAACATATCCATATGTTTCAGGATGCATTCTTAACACGTGTTATCAATGATGATTAATATATTATATTTCTGAGCAAGAAAAACATTCACAATCGTGCCGATTTAAATGACAACAGCTCGCACGCAATAATGATACCGTTTTATCATCTTTAAGTGTTTTAACGTATTCTGTTTCTGCGGTTTCTAATAAACGTTTATTGTAGCATGGTCACTGAAAATTCTCTTTAGCACAGGTGTAAATCGTTTAATTGAAAATAACAGAATAACAGTTAGAATAACAGTTAGAATAACAAGTTAGAGTATTGCAGGGAGCCGAAATGGACATGCAGCAAAACGAATAGGGTATGGTTTCATCTCGTTGGTTAATTTAAACACCTCGATGGGCTACGCCCATCTCGATTTTAAATTAACCAACTCAATGAAACCATACTCTATCTATTAATTAAGATAGTAACGAGAGTTATTTAGATCCTGGAACTTAAAGATACTATCCAAATCAACACCCAGGATAACGCCTTGTCAAATTCTTTCCATCATACGTCTCTAGATTGCGATTCTTATACCTCTTCCACCAAGAAACAATAAAAAAGGAACTTAATGAGATTGAATGTATAGATACAATTTAAACATTTTCGATTATATCCGTCACGTAATGTGTTTGATCGAATCAGATCGTCTGTGAAACCGTATTACAGCACGGAATATTTATCTATTGAACCCCGGTTTAACTGTAATTAATCCAACATGATGACTTCTAAATTTGCTATTCAAATTGTCACACAGTAAACTTGTATATTGAATTGTCTGAAAAATACAGTGTCAATAGCATGTTAGTTATGTATTGATACATTGATATTAATTATAAATAATGAACAGGAAATGTAGCATGCAATGACCACAATCAACTAAAAACACACATAGAAACAAACAACCTAAATATATCCTAAATACAGACCTATAGTTTGGGAGATCATGTTTTTAAATTTATTCAGCTATTGTTAGTTTACAGGCAACATTAAGAAAGATATCAAGTTGTATCTCTTAAACTGACAATTTACTTTACTAGATCACTGTTATTCAGGTCATTGACGAACCTTCTAGGAGCAGACCGATTTATCAGGTTAATACATATGAATAATTTCATTTAGGTTCATTTAAACACTTTGCATATTTGAAAGGTTTGAAAAAATGTAATTTCATCGTTATATAAATAGATCATCAAACCCATGCAGTGATACATACCATACTTTGGTTCGTTTCATATCGGCTTAGGCTTCGACAAAATAGGATATGAAGAAAATATGTCATTTATTCTCCATTCAGATAAGGACAGATTAAGACAGAGAAGTCATTTGCAGTTGTTTTAGTAATCACATAAACTCAAACAGAAAACAATGATTGACTGCTAAATGGTCTATCAGCACGCAAGCAGTTCGTTCAGATTGACAAACATGATTATTTAGCGATATAAATGATCTGGCATTCTCATTGCTAATACAACTGATTTGATATGTTAGGAGTTTTAACAAAAACAACAACATTGTTTGTCATTTTATATCACACGACAATCTCAAAGCAGTTAAAGAACATTAACATTAATTCACTTGACTTAGTATACGGTATCCATTACGTGATCCAAGTATTAACTTTCATACCCCAACCAACCCCTTCTCTAAGGAACGTGGGGTTGGCTGGGATATGAAATAAAACCTTGTATTCGACTTAAAAGGTTTCCATATTGTAAATTGAAACATTTAATAAGTAATTTTGAACAGATTATCGATTTTCAGTAAAATATGTTTTTAAACGTGCTTTATTGTCGAAATATCCATTATAATATTCTGCTTATATAAATTTTCCCATCGCGTAATGGAATTAAGTCGGGATCACGTAAGGCATATTTTAAATCTGAATGCATATAATTAAATAAATAGTAAAATAAAACACAGTTTTCAAATTGCTTTTTTTTCCTTTTTCCTGCTAGGTTAATATATTAGTGTAGGTACAATATAGACATAATATATTGAGCATTTGCATTGTGACTTTCTAGGATTTTGTTTTTACATTTATATATCATGACCATCTATTTGGTGTACTTATATTGCCTTGAAATGCTGCCTTGTTAGAGAATATAACAAGACAACGTTTTCTTTATTTCTTCTGTCCCATTTTATTGGGAAGAATGAGATTTGGTGCAATCTAGAACCTGGTTTAACCATCCCAAACCCGCAGCGGCCCTTTCGCCACTGACTTTTCCTAGACGGCACCCTAAACGTTTGTGTTTGTGATGCCACATGCCTTGCACCTTTGTAACATTGTAATTGTGTGTTTTTTTGTTTAAATTCGTGTTTTAGATTTTTTTCTGTGACTGCTACATTTTCTGTTCAACTTATTAATAATATCAAAAATTATTTAATACAAACTATTTGCATATTTTCTCTTTTTTTACGCAAGTGAAAAGGACGTCGACATTTTAAACACATGTACGTCCCTTTTAAGAAATGATAAAAAAAGAAATAATGATAAAAAACAAAATACATGACAAATTAAAATTCGAACGTTGAAATAGAACTATATATCACGGATTGTACTTACTCGAATATAATGTTTACAACATGCTTTGTCGGATATTAAATGAAAGAAATTGTTAAGAAACAAATAACGGGACAAGAAAAAATGGACAGTAAAACACATGGTTTGCTCAACTACACCTATTTTGAAAGATAAGTTCCACTCAAAGTTTACAGCATGCTTTTGCGTCTAATGTTAAAGAATAGTTCAATTGTTTTATCGACTTCCTTTGTTGCTCTGGATTCTGCCAAATCATTGAGTTCTTGCTGTGTGGCTTTCTAGGCTTTTTTATATTAATATACATAAATTATCATTTATTTTTTCTACTTGTATTGCCTTTTAACTGTGCATTGTTTGTTAGAGAATAAAACCTGGCGGGAATCTCTTTATTTACTGTGTCCTATTTCATTGGGATGACAATTGGGTAAGAGTAAGGCTTGGTGCACCCGAGAAAACATGGTTTAAATCCCCATTGGCCCGTTTTTGCCACTGGTCGTGCCCTATTGTCAACCCGTTTATTTATGTGATGTCGTGCCGTTTAGTCTTTAAAACTATTGTTTGTTTTTATGCGTGCTTTTGGTTGACTGTTGTCCTTAAATTCTACATTTCTTGTTCGACTTTTATATCTGCTTTTAATGACAAATTAAATATGTTTTAACTTCCATTCTTATAGTAATGTCAGTATTGATTATCATATCAGAAATATGTTTTACCTTCCATAACTACAATATGTTGTTCCACATGTAAACATATCAATGTCGACTGCATGTATGCAGAGTGACACGTTTTAGCACTGTAAAACTGTTCCTCTAAAAACTTACCTTGATATGTATTTTTATAACTGTCAATTATTCTTCGACTTCGTATCTTAAGTTTTGATATTTCTCCCATAGAAAACATGGGTCCCCCGGTGATGCTGTGCTGCCTCGCCATTATATCCGGCAAACTATTCCACTATTCAAAGTAGTTTAACATATGTGACATGAGATATTACTATAATAACCAGTACACATGCGGAACTTAGCCTTGTAAGACATTACGGTGAGCCAGGACAACAACATGACACTATATTTAGTTATCACTGAAATAATTCACAATTAAATCCAAAAGTAATTATGTTACTATAACTTCCACGTTTGTTATGTTCGTAACACACAGAGTTAATTCATTTGCCTATCCTATCCAGTTGAATTGTTTACATATATTACACAAAAAACGAATAGCATGTGCTGATGATTGAGTATTGACTACTGGGAAATGCGATACATATCAATATTGACGATCTAGATTGTATCATATGTACCGCAGAACCACAGTTCCACCTGTGACTTTGTGACGAAGAATGGAACCAATTGACATGATACACCTGAGACGAAGACCATATGATGATATGTGTTTTATAAATAGGAGTTTGAATTAATTATATTTTTTAGCTAATTCTATTTCTGTTTTAAGCGATTTGCTTCTTGATTGTCTTCCTGGATAGAACCAGTACTACATGTAAGCAATGCAGATAAAGTGTCTTCCTCAGGGACACAACACATGTGGTTATGGCGGGGATCGAACCCACGACTTTGGGATCATGGGTCCAACACCCTACCACTAGGTAACACAACGCTCCACATGCTATATAAGTATTTTAATTTTTTTATTTTGTTGCATACACATTTACAAGCTCCGTTTATCTTCAATGTAACAGGAAACGTCAATATTAGCTCATATTGACAGATAAACATTATACTGATTCATATTTATTACAAGATGAGCAATTACCAGAATGTATAATTATTACCCTGTTTTGCACCGTTAACGGTCAAACATATCTTGTTGGAATGTGTAGACTTTGAACATATGCGGCAAAGGTACTACACAGTTATTACTATGAAAGAGTTATTTGATACTATAGTTTTAGTCTTGTTGCAGATTTTCTGAAAGAAATCAGACTTTATAAATCATTATAATATGTTCTTATATATACATTTACTTGTTTACACACCCGTTGATGGGCATTTGTTGATTTAAATAACATTTTTTATAGACATAGTTTATATTACTACCATATCATCCCTTATTTGCTAATAGTTTTATCTTTATACATTTACATCAATTGTCAATTACTACTTTTCATCAGTTTTTGCGCACAATATGACCTATTTATGTGTCGACGTGCGGTAAAACACCAATCATTCATTCATTATGTTTGAATTGGGATAGTTTGTTCTCAAGTTCTACAGCATTTAATATATTAGGACGGTTAGAGAAATTTCTTTTTATATACTGTTTTGTTAAATCACGATATATTGGATATTCATATAAAAAAGTGAAACCTGTCTTCTAATATAATACAATGGCTCCAGTTTCGTTCACTAAATGATTTTTACTTGGAGGACGTACCTATAGCTTATGCAAAGACAATCAAAGTTTTGATATAGCTATTCTAATCTTTTAAAAGCGATTGTTTCTAGTTAATTTTGTAATCCAAAAATTGAAAATAATATAAACATATAGCGTTATTATGTATTCCAGATTTGAATAAATGTGACATGCCACCGTGGTTGCAAAATAGTCAAAAATGAATCACATCTTGATTTAACCAAACATTTTTAGATCTTGGAAAACCTGATCGTAATAATGTTTCATCAACTTAATTTCATCACTACACATTATTTTAAAGTTTAACCAATATTTAACAATACTGAATATTCTGTACTCTGTCTGTTTGGGTTCCTTGTTTTATATTTAATATCCGTCTGCAAAAGTCACAAACCTCGCCGATATAGTCAAGTATTGGAGTGACTAGCTTGTTATATAAAATAAAAATGTTTAAATGTGATACCTTTAAATTTCAGGGTTCTCCCAAGAATTTCAGGATAGCCGGGTATTTTGAAATTATAGACTGGCACACCTTTTGGCGCTACATTGACTCCATAATACTATGCGCATGGCGGCGCGCATTGTGTTTTTATTAATTGATAAATAAAGAGAAAACATTGTATACATCAATAATCACTTATAATTTACGCAATGATCATAACTTATGTAAGAGTAAAACGTCTTGACTTCAAATCACACTTTTCTGCTACAGCCTCAAAATTAAAAATGTATAGTTCGGGTTTATTCAGTATTATGTGACTCCTTATCTTGTAGATCTATCCCTCTCTTCGCCTCCGCCACCCTTTCACGCCTGCCGGACTGAATCACCCTCCTCCCCGCACACCCACGTAGCCACACCTACTATTTCACACACACAACCCGGAGATGTTATAAACGCTTCGAAGAATATTTACTCCGAGAAAAGTTGCCTTGCAAAAATGCCAACGTAGCCAAGATGACCGCCAAAATGCTTTGATGGATACCGTTTGTACTAATCAAGATAGTAGATATACAATTTATCTCACGCCACATTTAGTGTATATATGAGGCAAAGTTCAAAGTCACTCTCAAGAGTCAAATGTCAAATTTGAGCTCTTTTGGTGTCTTCGTGTCTTCTTAGTTTATTTTAAAACATACATAAAGGTAATAAAATGTAATTCAAGATGACGTACAATTTGTAAAATGTCTGCGAAGATATTATTTAGAGCTTGACGGATATTTGTGTACATTATAACATGCATTTCGTACTACAAGTTCAAATCCTAAACACAATTTGGAAAGTCACAGCCAGGGGTCAAAGGTCAAATTAGTGGAAAAAAAGTTTCAGTCGACATTACATTTTTTTAAATATATATAATCTTCTGTTGCGATTAAGTACTGCTCTTACATATCTTTAGAGGGACACACGCAATATTGAAGTTTTTAAAAATAAAAGTACTCAATTTCGATTATCTCCTTTCTGAACAGGTAATGTAATAGAACATAATATAATAGAACATTCTAAAACCCTCATTTTGCGGATAGTTTCTTTCCTTTTGTTTTAATTTGTGTGATACAACCAGTTTAAACTAATCATGTAAGACACAAACTAATTGTTTAGCAACTAGTGATTATTATTAAGCTGTAAGCATTACAATATAATATGTATTGCATTAAACAAACATAAAAAATGTCAAAGCAGTGTTAACCAATGAAAATTAATCTCCCCAAGGGGAATTCATGGCAAGGTTGAGACTTGTTTAATACAATTAGAAGTGAATATTCACTAAAGGCAAATTACATAACAAATACGTATGAATAAAGCAAAATTACATAACAACTACGTATGAATAAAGCATAGCAAATATATATAAACTGTTAACGATTGCCAATTACAGCGACAACAATAGTTGTCGACAATGCCAAAGAGTGCCACAGGGTATCACACGGGGGTTACTTTATTTTTCCAAAGGAATCATCATTGCTCTTAATATTTAAAGGAACAGCAAACTGTCCGCAAAATATGCATATTACGCAGTTTTATATATCGATATAACATTATAGTGTATATCTATCGTGGTTTCCAAGGACCTATGTGTATAGTGACGTCTTGGTATTGACTTATACTGCTAATATGTATAAATAAATCTACCGTTATAGCGTATCCACTTCTGGTTTCCGGCGAGGTTGCAGGATGGTCCATATCAGTATTGACTTATACTGCTAAAATCCACCATTATAATGTAAAACATATCTTTAATTTCAAATAATAGGCATTCTGCCCATGAGTTCACAAATATCAATAAATACAGATTTACATGCATATGATATACAGTTCCGGTAATTGACAATATATTAGTATGCATAAACTAAGTTGATACCGTCATGTTATGGATTCATATATAAAAGAGGTTGTTGTTTTTTAAACAATTTGAAAAGAAGAAAAGAAAAAAGAAAAACAAACAACAAAAGAAAAGAAAACGTACATTGAGATAAATTTTCTTTCTTCTCTAGGTATTTTATGTCGTTTATGCCATCGTCCTGTTTCTGTTTCTAGTCGATGGGAAGATAGTCTTAGTTTAGTTAAGGCTACTCTAAATTTCTTTATCAGTCCTATGTCTAAATATGTTTTAAAACTGAAGTTTGAGAAAAGAGTGTAAGTGTTTGTTTTACATGAATTGGTTAACTGTTCGTTTCAATCTTGAATAAAATGGTATCTATCTCTTTGTTTAAAAATATTTAAAAACAGTTCAATATTTTTGACTCCTTGAAAAATCCACACATCGTTAACATGGTTAAAACCCATTTTTTTCTAGTGAATCTTTAATTTGTAATGCTCAATTTTGTTTGTTTGGGTATTTAGTGATATCGTCGATCATCATATTATATGTTTGTTTAATATATTTTCTATTGTCGGTGCGCGTTTCCTTTAACCAGAAACGGATAATATGGGAGAGTCGTTGACATTTTAGTGAGGTTCTATGAGGTTCTACCGAGTTCCCCATATATAAAGTTATTTTATGTAGAACGTTTTACACCTAGTAGTTGTTTACAAAATTGCAAGTGTATTATTTTTAGAGATTCGGCACATGCGAAACCCCATACTTCTGCTCCGTAGTTTAGAATAGGAAGGATACGTTTGTCGAATAAAGTTAACGTATGTCTTATTTTAAGGTCTCCAAAGTTAAGTATGACTTCAGTTTGAAAATTGCCTTTAAAGCTTGACCACCTAATATTTCAAATGTTTTATAGAATGATCCACCGGGTATAATTGCAATACCCAGATACGTAAATTGATTTGTAATTTCCAGTTCTTTACCATCATAAATAAATACCATATTTCTTCTTAGTCTTTCCCACTTACTAAAAATCATTACTTTTGTTTTATTAACATTAACTACGAGTTTCCATCTGTTACAATATTCCTTTAAAATAGTCAACCTTCTTATAAAACGGCCCAGTTTCCGATGTTTATAATGTAACATGTGTGGTTCCAGGGAGCAAAGTGGGTGTTGACATCTCAGTAATGAATTAGTCTGCTATCATCTACCAGCACATTGCATCTCGTATTGTTTTCAGGGAGCTGTCTACCGTTATAGCGTATTCACCTCTGGTTTCCGGCGAGGTTGAAGGATGGTCAGTATTACAGTATTGACTTACAATGTATCAAGTGTGGTTCCAGGGAGCTAAGTGGGTGTTGACATCTCAGTATTGAATTAGTCTGCTTTCATCTGCCATTATCGTGCACCTCGTATTATTTAAAATAGGTTATGTTACTTGCTTATTTCTGCATATGAATGTGCAATGGCATATTGTCAGACGTACTCACTTTTGTACTTATTTTATACGATACATTTTTATAAATTCCATCAATTCATTCGTCATGTCCTTGCGGATGGGACATCTCCGTCTTCGCAGAAATGTTGATTAGGTAAAATACGTTTTAATTACATATTAAAACTTGACCAGGACTCAGCTTTCTGTCTGAACACTGTTTGTGGACGGAACGGATTCCTATTACTCAATTCAATCTTTTAGATGAATTATGTATATCAACTGGCATGAAAATTGATCTTAAAAAACCCCTGAAATAATTGTTTTCAGGAATGGCGGAAGACTCCGTTTATATTGGCATTTAAACAAAGGTTAACAGATTGAATGTCTCACTATTGGAATGGGAGTATTGGTGAAGCCACACGTTGTGACAATTATAAATATTTTAAAACTTTGCTAAATCCAAAGAAATATCTTTGTACTGAAATTCCCTTTTTACACAAAACGTCTCTGGCCTGCTTTAGGTGTTAATGAAACTATTGACAGAGAAAACCGAAAATGCTTATATTGTGATATCCATTTATAAAATGTAACTCTTTTAGAAAATGAATAGCATGTGTTCTTCTAGTGTCCGAGATATGCAGATTTGTGTCACAGCTGAACATTCTTAATAAAAACATTTAGTAGTGGCTTGGTGTTCATTGTTTTCATAATTTCATTTTAATAAGTATATTTCATAGATGATCCGCTAAGTGAAAAGGTTATTTCCCTTTAACCAGTAATCAACTAATAAGTCTTACTAACAAAATTTTGCATATGCATGGTGTTGTGTAACACATTCCGGACGTTCCAAACTCTCTGAAAGGTTACGTGAAATATTAATTACATGTATCGACGTTTCGGTATGTACTTATAACCATTTTCAGTGAATATATAGGAAATATATTCAGATATTTGTAATTGTTGCACTCTTGAATTATTCCTGAATGCGTTGTGTTAATAGCTTCATCATAGTCTTCTGTTTTGAATGACTTTGTAAGAATTAAAGTGTACTGTGTTTGAGCTGGTCGGCTGCGCGCCATCATACCTAATTGTGTTCATGTATTGTTTTTGAAAGATGTGAATACACGGTTTTTATTAGCGTGTTTTGTAATTGTGATTTATGCTTTTATGTGAAGAATTTATGTATTTCAGCATGTCTGTAGAGAAGATCTATGCATTAAACTTTCCATGAAACTATAAAGTGTCGTATACATCTGAATCCACAGTAACAATACGGCCGAGTATAAACATCAGCGAATCAACGGCAATGGCGCACCAACGGGTTTGGAAGATGCATACCTCTAGGAGATGGTGTTTGTTAACATGTGATTTGTGATTCGAGTAGCTTTTTATCTTTAGCACTGTGATGTCAATGTGACGATTATGTGATAGTGGTATGGATTTTGGTACCATAATTCTCCTTAATGATACTAGCTAGTTGAAACTTGGATACCTTGAACTTTCTGAATACCCGGGGGATATCTTCAATGGATTTTTTCACCAGGATCACAGGACAAAGGACATATCAACTAAAGGGAGTGAACATTTGAACTATGCTAAACAGTGTTATATTCTCTTTTGTCTTCAGTGAATATATATTATTTTAGTGACTTGATGTTGAATATTGATAATAGTGGCCAGGATTGTATATCATGATGTGTGGTGAGCTGATCAGTTATTGATTATTCTATATAACAGTGTATATTTACCTTTTGTATTTTGGTATTATTCTGACAATTTGATGACTAGGCCTTATGTTAATAAAATAGGAGTTTAAGATAGGTTAGAGCAAGGTAGATTTCTTTTTCATAGAATCACCATTTGCATTTAGTGTGCAATCTCTGCATGTGCATGCATCATACTAACAATTCCTGCGGTTCAGTCTTCCTAAATATCTAAGTTCAGTGGTGTAGTAGTACAGCTATCCATAAATATAGTCCAAGAGGTATAGCGTCCATTAATAGCTAGGTTTGCAGTCCCAGAGGTAAATATAACCCGTTAGAATCAAATAGCGTTGACATATTTACATTTTTTTTGAAAATATCTTTTTTTCCCCACATAATTGTAAAACTGAGAAAGTATGGTAGGTGTTTGTAACAATTAATAATTGTATTCGTTACAAATACTGTCACCAAAGCATTCTATGACATAGTGATAATCATGTGATATTCACAGGTCTGTGTATCTGGGTTATTTAAAAGGTCGCGTGAGCAATTACCCGAATAGTTCACTGAATCGAAATAACATCGCTATTCACATCGATGTTGTACCAGTAGGCTCAATAGTGCAGATGGTAGCGCACACCGAATAAGCTGTTCGTAACCCGGACATCTCTGGTTGAAACCAAGCGCGAGTTAAAAAAAAAACATTCTAGTATCGACGACATTGGCGACAGCAATTTTTACTTTCTTGGTACTCGGGTGAAAATAACTTGTAAAGTAAATTATCCTTGTAAAATAAGAAAACTAGCTGCATATGTCCATTGTGTTTTAAATGGGAACGAATCTCAATTATAAAGATTCCACGTTGATTATTCTGTATACCAATTTAACTACAACTTAACATTTTATCGATAACTTGACGCTACTTTAATTATGCTTGTAAATGTTGATATGTATTTTGGTCCGGAGGCCTCTATTTACGAAATAAAGTATTTGAATTTGCAATTACTAAGAATCTGAATCTTTATGACAAGCTTGTTGTGGATGACAGTATGCCATTTAATATTTGAAAGTTGACTTTCACCATCAAGGTTAAGGGTAGGACTAACTTTTTCGCCTGAAAATGGCTTGTGGACGGATGTCATGAAAGATCTGAAAATTGACTTTCGCCTTTAAGTTCAAGGTCATGACTTAGTTTTAAACTGAAACTAGAACCAGTTCGACGGTGTGCCATCCCAAATCCCCACTCGTTCTTCACACAGGTGAAGATGGTCAGGACCTGTTTAGTATACAGGATTATGAAATGAGATGAAATCTCGTAAAAATGCCGTCGTGAGATTTGCGCGAGACTTCATCCGTCATTTTTGTTGGAAAATGACACGGAGATGTCTCCAATAAATAATTATAACAATATCGCAAATATATCAATTACTATCAATGCTCATATATGTTTTGTTTCGCAAATTCATCATTAAAGTATTTGTCTTTGTATTATGTTTGCTTTACTTTGTAATTCAAAATCACGGAGATATTTCATCAGCAAATGTGGTCGATCGGTACACAAAAACCGCCATTTTGAAAACTGTGCGGTAAGACTTGTCATAGTCTTGCATGTTATCGGTTTTCCAATTCAGCGACAATTTATATGAGTAAATAATGAATTAATTATTCGAGTACATACTTTAGATCTTTTGAGCTAGTGAATTGTGTTGATGTGGGCGGTTATGTGAGTAAATAATGAATTAATTATTCGAGCACTTACTTTAGATCTTTTGAGCTTGTGAATTGTGTTGATGTGGGCGGTTATGTGAGTAAATAAGGAATTAATTATTCGAGCACTTACTTTAGATCTTTTGAGCTTGTGAAATGTGTTGATGTGGGCGGTTATGTGAGTAAATAAGGAATTGTGAGCAATTTAAAACTATATGATTGTATTAAATGTTTGACATTTCTGACATACTATGTTTTTAACTTTTGTGTTTGTGATGTCTTATTTGGCCTTTTATTCATGTTTAAATGTGTTCTTTGTTTCTGTGTGTGTTTGTGGTTGACTCCTTGCACCTTGAATGATGCTTTTCCTGTTCGATTTTTATATCTATATTTTAATTTCTCGTTTGAAGCCGGTTGTATAAGTCTATTATCTATCCCGTTTGCGTAGATTAGCCGTAATAATGTTGACTGTTATATAGCGTGTTGCTCATCCGCGTCTATCTATAGTCCCTGATATAGTAAACCGATACATGTTCACCACTTTGACCCCGTATCAAAATCTAAGGCTAACACTGTTTGTGTTGATTGTTCTTTGTTATTCAGAAGACAAATAGTATTGTTATTATGTATATATGATACTGCGCGTACATTAATAAATTACATTTAAAGTATTTGAACGTTTGATCCCAACCCAGAGTCCCACATACCTGGAGCAAAATATACCGTGTAATACCATCACCATCACATTTTCACAATTTAAGTCCCGCCACAACCCCGGGGGCAGACGTCTGGGTTGGAATAAGAAGATTGTTTGATATTTCCTTGTTTATCTTTAATAGACGAGTACATATACCGAGCATTTGAAAAAAAATAGTGTAATCCCATCATCTTAACCTTTCATTTGAAACATAATTTAAAAAATACGCAAATTACCCTGCCCCAACCCACTGATCAGGCAGATGTCCGAGGTTGTAATAATAAAATCGTTTGATATGTTGTTAATATATCATAGACGAGTACATTTATCACGTTATGTGCAAACAAATAGAATAATACGCAGAGTGCATGAATGGTCTTTGAATAAATCAAGGCCATGGGAAAGAATGCTAAAGTTTATTCAAAGCACATATTCTGCAGAATATATGATATGAATAAATCCAAATGCAAGTGTCTGTATACGTAAGATACGTGAGAACCAAGACGATAAAAATGTATGGTTTGGAAAACTAATGAGTGATGGAAAAAACTGTCAAAATTGTAATAAATTAAGAACGTATAGAAAGTATAAGACAGAACTTAAAACTGAATATTATGTAAAGTGAAATCTAAGTAAGGGCCATCAACGCATTCTTGCTCAATTTAGAAGTTGCAATCTGCCCTTAGCAACAGGAACATGGAGATATGCTCGACCGAAAACACCTGTTAGTGAAGGACTTTGTAAATGTTGTACCAAGTCAACTATAGAGGATAAAAATATTTTTTTAGTCGACTGTGATTTTTACTCAGATCTGAGATATGATCTTTTTAATACTGCAAGCCAGTTAGATAACAGATTTTTAAATTGTTAGTCTACCGAAAAATTAACTTTTCTGATGAACTGTGATTCTTTAGAGTACACGTTAGTAAACCTACTTCTTAATATGTATACAATGTATAAAAGGCGAGTTTTATCTTTATGAACAAATAATATTTTCACTGAATTACAGTTTACTCATTATATATATAAATACACTAAATACACATATATACTCTTTTAAATTCACTACTTATATATGTGTGAATATATGCGTGGATGAATATGCATATAGAGAGAGATAAGTATATATAATTTTAACTTGTATACATATGTTTTTGTGCAGTCACGGTTAATCAGGCTATCCTTTTATTATTTTTTTTTTTTACCAGATATTTTAAGTTTGTACCGTATCAGTGTTTTACACATTTTAAGAAATTGTTTTACATACTATAATTTATATTAAACGTAAGTATTATACTAGTATATACATTCAGTGTATATACTCATTATCTAGAGACAGTGCATATAATCAGTTGTATTATATATTAACTCTGACTGAACAAAACTGTTTAGTTGTATATTTGATGATGGAACTTTTATAATGTATATACATTTATAGTGTAGATATAATGAGATGATTGATTTGAAATATATGTGTTTTAAGTGTCTCATAAGTCGTTATTGCAGCCGGGTATAACAGTTTGTTTGTGTCATATTTGTATATGTTTTATAAATTACGTGTTCCCGCCTTAATTCCATTAAGCGATGAGAAAGCTTATATTAGCAGGATTTTATAACGGATATTTCGACAATAAAAAACGTTTACAAAGATTGTTTACTGAAACAATATGCGATAACTTGTTCAAAATTACCTACTAAATGTTTTAATGTTACAATATGCATACGTTTTAAGCCGGAATTAAGGTTTTACTACATACCCCAGAAGAAGGGGTTGGATGGGGTATGAAAGTTAATACTCAGACTACGTAATGTGTGACACTATAATAAACTATTAAAGTCACCATTAAAGTCTATGGAATAATGGGGGAACAATGGGGGAACAATGGAATGTCATTGATAGTTAATGCATTCAACCATTTGCGCCCCTTTACCCGTCTCATGGCTGACATAGAATGCAAAAAAGGTAAACAGTGTAATACCATAATCTGTGTTCTCTCTTATAAACATTACCACAAGCGTTCGTGTAGTGCAGTGTGGAGGTGTAAAATGTATCCGTGCTACGAATCAGTAGTGTTGGCTTAGGATCGACAAGTCAAGTATGGATGGCTTTGAAGGAGAATACCGAATTAAGTGGGTGCTAAGGGTGTGATAAGTGTTGCGTCTAACATTACTTTTGATGAAAACTTTATTCTCTTGGTTGTGTTTGTTGCTTCCAAAGGATCTCTCTTATCGACATTGATAAGCGTTCAAACTAGCGTTCGTTTAGTGCACTGTGGTAGATATAAAAGTCCCCCCTCACCTATGCTACGAATCAGTAGTGTTAATTTCACTGGCCCTTTGGTATCAACGAGCCCCATACAGGTGGCTTTGAAGCAGATTACGCTCAAGCCGGAGCTAGGGGTTAAGAACGGTGTTGCTTCGTACCTCTGATGAAGAGACTCAATAAAAACTAAATTATCTTTAGTTAGTGGTGTTTGTTGCTTCCAACTGATCTCACTTATCAGTATTTATTACCGTTTCATTTGGGACATGATATAAAAACATACCTCAAATTACCTTCCCCCAACCCACTTAAAACACAGCCACTGAGCAGTCTTCTGATGTTGCAATGATGCAATTGTTTGATACGGTGTTTGTCTTTCATAGTCGAGTTCACAAACAAAGTTATGTGCACAAATATGGAAATATTAGAGTGTAATTCAATGTTAAGTGTATTTGAATTTTTGACCCCCCTGAGTAATCATAAGTACAGAGCCAAACATAATATTATTCTTGCTCACCGTTATCACGTGGGGCAGTCATACACTAAGTTTGGATGAATTCCGCTGAGTGTTTAAGGAGCAGCTAAGGTCGGATGGACGGACGGACGGGCTTGGTAGGAAGCTTTATCAGGATGAGGAAATGTCCATAATTGTCTGAAATTTAACATTCACATTCAAGGTCAAGGTCAGGACTTAGTTTTGTGGCTAAAAAGTTAAAACTTTGTAGGAAAGCTTTGAGGATGAGAGGATGTTATTTAATGTCTGAAGTTTGACCGTTAACATCAAGGTCAAGGGAAGGACTTGATATCATTGATGTATCGTAAATGCGTATATTTTGTAATGGCTCTAATCGAGTTGGTCCAGTTTGGTCGCTATTCATATACTCCTCTAAAACTAATGGGGAAACATTTCACAAAACTGCATCAAATCGAAGCTGGTGATGCCCGGATACTTTACAGAAAATAAATATAATGAATGAATGAATGGTGTTTTATGCACGTCGACACATAAATAGGTCATATTGTGCGAAAAACCGATGAGTCATGAAAGAATGAAGTAGTAATTAAAAATAATGTAAACGTATAAAGATAAAACTATCTACAAATAAGGGATGATATGATAGCAATATAAACTATGTTTATATGTAAATCAACAAATGCCCGTCAACAGAAAATAAATATAAATGACTTACATGTTAGGGTTATATGTCGCATATAAGTCACTTACACTTGACTTAGGCTAGTAACATATACGCCACTGAACCTGATTTTAAATGTAGATGTGATGTAAGTCATATCACACTTATAAGCCCTTATATGCCATATAGATAGACAGGGACAGATTCAGGAGCGTTCGTTTTCATTCTATCCAATCATATCAGGTAAGAAAACATATAGAAAGTAATAAAAAAAAACTCGATTCATATTCGACGTCTAGGCTCCCAGAAATCATTACGTGGTCCGAGTATTAACTTCCATACCCCATCCAGTCTCTTAGAATCGAAAACGGGGTTGGCTGGGGTA
The DNA here is from genome assembly GCA_037043455.1 of Cyrtodaria siliqua. Lineage (NCBI taxonomy): Eukaryota > Metazoa > Mollusca > Bivalvia > Adapedonta > Hiatellidae > Cyrtodaria > Cyrtodaria siliqua. The sequence goes on along the minus strand of JAWPHD010000087.1, from coordinate 564,669 downwards.
TGAAATAAAACCTTAATTTTTTTTCCATTAAAATCGGGTTTTTAACGTGTTTTTTTGTCGAAATATCCGATATAAAGTTCTGCTAATATAAGCTTTCCCATCACTTATGAATATGTATTATCGAGTGCATGTATCTGGTTCGTTAACGTACGTTAGAGGATATACATAATATACCCTGTCTGCGAATCAATAATATGGACCAAACAAATTGATTTTAAGTGACTTGTTTAATATCACAAGTGTTATCATATAAACTGGACCCATGCCTGCATAGTTAAGAGACAGACGTGTTGATATCTCAGCCATGATTTTTGCTCTTTAACACCGTATTTAATATATGTATGTAATTATACCAACGCATTAATAATCTAAACAAGATGCTCAAGTACTGCAGAGCAATACTAGTATTGCAGAGCAATACACGTCCACTACCTGGCATTGTTTTAGTAACAGTGACCTTGACCTTGACGATAAATGCAATCCCAAACTTGCTTTTCATAAAAAACACCTACACACCATGTATTTTGTGTATTCTTTTACAATTTCTGTTGCTATAGCAACCGCAATCTCTGACATATAAATAAAACAAATGATCTGCATAATCTCCCCCACACCCTTTTACCTACACACACATTTTCATTAATTTATCTTAAGCATTTTCTTTGTTATCAAAGGATCCATATAGTTTGCGTATTTTTACTATTTCCGTCGCCATAGCAACCATATTTATTATCAGATCAACAAAATAAAATAAAGTACATAATCTACTCATCTCCTCATTGCCCTCTACCAACATGCCAAGTTTCATAATCATATTTTAAATATTCTTCTCGTTATCGCAGAATCCATATTTGCAGGACGGACTGACTGACGGACGGACCGACGGTGGGTGACACACCGGTAGAGGACTAATAAACCTAGTTAATATGATTGGCTGAGCCTAAAGCGGATATCTTTTTGTAAAGTAAGGACAGGTAAATATAGAAATAATTCATCAAATGTACTTTCCAACTATGGTATGAACGTTTCAAAATCTTTACAAATACAATCAAATCCTTAGTTCATTTTGAAATGATAAAACGTGTTTTTAATAAATCCATCAGCAAATCACTCAATGTTTGTCATAGTAGTTTATGTGTATTCCTTTACATATTTCGACAATACAATTCCACAGCATTAAATGCAACTTTTTTCCCACTTGAGAATATTACATTCAAATCATGTTGTCAGAATGAGGCATTCCGTTGAAAGGTCATCTCACTGACCTAATGTAGTACCTGATTACAGATCAGATTGACTCAACGTGTTTTATGATGACGACATTTGAACGTTCGTATAACTGGCTTTTACTGGTCCTTTCAAATCTTCTAGCCCATTCAGTGTTGCTTTAAAGTAGAATATCGGTTGAGTCGGTGCTGGGGGGAGTGAGAGACGTTGCATCCTATAAGTACCTCTCATGAACAGACTCAAAAAGGCCGAGTTTGCTGCTTGTCTTTCTTGTTTGTGTTTGTTGCTTCCATGGGATCACCTTTTCGGTATTTATTATAAGTGCTCTCCAATGTCAGCTCCTAATATAAGTGGCATATAAGTGGCGTATTTGTCTACATGATCTCGGTATATAAGCCAATTTCACATATAGCTCACTTAGACAATTATATGCGAAGAATATGCGACATATATGTTACATATAAAGTGCATATAAGTTGCTTATAAGTCACTTGTATGTTTGTATATGTAGATTCGGTAAGGGAGTACTAGTCTGTTATTCGATGCTCCTTTAAAATGCATGCCTTCTTGACTAGACTAAAAGAGACAATGTGCTATACATCTAAAGCCGTTTACGATATACGGAACCTTTACCTTTACCAAAATGACCTGGTTTAAGTAAGTGTGAGGTTTTATGCACCCTAGAACCTGGTTTAAAAAAAAACCCACACCTCACCCCCACCCCCTAACGTCATATGTCTTTATTCCTTATTAACATTGTCATTCATGCTTGCCGTTTTTCGTGTTTTGGGGTTTACTTTGTTCTGTGAAAGCTGTATTTCCTGTTAAACTCTTATACTTATTTTTTATCTTAAATGAACCAAATCATTTTTTGTCAGGAATCATTATATAGATATTACATTCATGTAAGGGTGACAGTTAATATGACAAATGTGTCGGATATAGTTCAGTTTCATTCACAAAGAAACAAGTGTTCATCAGCATTTCTGTTGCTTTGAAGTATTAAATGTTCACAGTCGTATTAGCTCCACATTACATGGTCCCGCCTTAATTCCATTAAGCGATGGAAAAGCTTTTATTAGCAGGATTTTAGAACGGATATTTGGAACATTATACACGTTTTAAAACACTGTTTTACTGAAAAAATGCGATAACCTGTTTATTACCTATTACATGTTTTAATTTTACAATATGCAAACGTTTTAAGCCGAAATTAAGGTTTCATTTCATACCCCAGTCAACCCCGTTTTCGTTTCTTAAAAAAAGGGGTTGGATGGGGGTACGAAAGTTAATACTCGGACCAAGTAATGGTGCATTTACCGAAACAAAAGCATCAATTTATTATAATAAACATCGGTGATTAATCGGGGTCATTATCCATAATATGATGGTGTGAAATCACAAAGCTTTGGAATTTGTTTTGTTATCAAATCCAAGTGCATTTAGATTTGATTGATACACTTTCAAATAACACGTACAAACATTTATATCATACTTTTCTCGTATATTCCTACGGCCCTTGAGAAGCAATATAAACCGCATATACTCGAAAAACAAATATTAAAAATAATACGTTTCAGCTTACCTTCGTTGATTACTCTTCTAGTACGGACCTTCAGTTTTGATATTTCTCCCAAAGAAAAAATGGTATCATCCTTGTTACTACTTTCCACTGACATTATATTTGGTGAATTGAGTAATCCGAAGGTTTAACAAATGATGTTTTACTCGATATATTTTTTGTTAAAGATTGCTAACAAATCGCATATATTAGGTATATGCGCATATTATAACAATGTTTGTGTATATCCCATAGCTTAATTGCCACAGTATCCTTGCATAATTGATTCGTACACGCACACTTATCACTACCGGTTATTCCTGTAAACTGACTTAATTTGAGTTTTAGGCATTGCACGTTTGGGAATTTAAATCAACGAGTATTCATCTGGTTAATTATTGAAACTGTTTACTCTTTTTAACCGATGTCCATTTGTTGGTATTAACACTATGTTCACTTTCCTGAAATTAATACTATTCAAATAAGAGTCTTTATTGACACACAGTTAGCGCACTTATAATAATATTAAGCGTAGATGTTTTAAGCTGATTTTTGTTTTAAACACAATCAATTTAAGACATATGGTTAAATATTAATCCAAGAACCCATATTTAAAACAAAACGTTTTCTATTGCCTGTCTGTTAAGATTTAAAAAGTAAACGCATATATCCAGCTCTCGCTCACAAACATCCTGTTTACATCCATTGCATTGCGCAATAAGCGAATGAAATATGTCAGCCTTCATAGGTATGGATTGGAAAAGTCACATGCATTAATACAATGTTATCATAGTATGGACACTTTGTTGATTGCTGTATTAGAGATAAATATGCTCGAGGCAATAATTCCTTTATGAATTGCGGACAAGAGAGATTAATATCAATTAGGAAAATTTAAACTGCGTGCTCCATTTGTTGCAGTAATCCGTGAATAAACTGTGATGTATTGGTTTGACTAATATGCGGTAATTGCCACGATTTCTCTCTTATTTATCAAGGTACCCAGTTCCAGCTTACATGTATAATGTTTAACACAATAATGGCATATTACAAATCATATAATGGCATATTACAAATCATGACATTGTTTGTGCTGCGACATTATCGCAGTATGTGTAGATATATATAATGACTTAAATGGACCTCATTTTCCCAGTGTGTTCGCAATCTGAACATATTTTATTTTAGGTCTAAGGAGTAGAAAGGTCAACCCTAAATAACATTAATACAGTACTTCCGTCATAACGAGCACATATGTATGCATGTATAATTTACAAATACTGCCAAATTCTGCACAACACTGGCGTGGGAAAACCTCTTCGAATACGTCCTTTGTCAACTACCTAAATTTTGTGAACACGATTACTTTCGAATTCAGGTTTCACCAAAGTTAGTTTAAACCTTTTATAAAAAATAAGACCAGTAACGTACAAGAAGCCAAACACTCGCATGCCTTGTTTTGAAAACTGTGTCTTACATTATATGGTCCTAAGACATAATCCTCAAGTTATATGCAGCTTAAACAATTCGGCTAACAATTTGTTTTTGTGATATCTTCCCCTCTCTGCCCTTTCCCTCAATCTTTTTTTAACGTTCCAATTACTTTTCTTAATGCTTTTATAGTTAGAAATAATTGTTTAAACTTTTCAGCTTTACGCTGTTATTAGTAAAATAATGGTTTTGTGTAAATAACTGTATAAAAAGCAAATTTCTGTGATATATTGCATTTTATCACATATGGCTTCTGGGAGTGCAATAAAGCCATGACTTATTTCTCTAGCGTATTACAGATGTAAATCAGGACCGAATCACTGTGTTCGTATACAGTAAAACATGTAATCCCAATTGTTGGCATGGCATATTATACGATACGTTCAGACACATTAAATGTTTTCTTACTTCATAAAATGCAAGTTACTAACGTTAAATTTGTTTAAGGTGTTACATTAGTTGTAGGGGCGAACGCTTTTACAGTCGCGTAACGTAAACAACAAAACGACGTCATGATTTCCCTTACAAATTGCTTCGGTATATAAGGTAAATTGAAAATATTAAAGTGAAACTATCGCATCTTAGGTGTGTTATGTGATAAACAGATCCTCTATAAGACGGGCCGTAAGTAATGCTGTAAAAACCTGTGGTTGACCAATTTGTACATAGTACCATAATACCATATTTTTAAGTTCTCGCTGATATAACATTGTGTTCCAAACATGCCTCTTCTAGCTACATTTTAGCATAGTAGCATTTGCCGAAAAAGAAAGAAAAAGAAGCTAGGAGTGCATTTTGAATTACGCGTACATATATGATGGCAACAAGTCACACTTTTGAAAATCTCTAAACTTCAGCTTTGCAATGCTATGCTTTTAAAGAAGTACACATCACAGTTAGAATATGTGACGTAGATTTAAATCAGGTCAACTTGATACCCTTGGCATAAACCAGTTACAGATTAAGTAAAGGTAAGTTAAGGTAAATTAAAAGAAAACGACAATTTAATTTCATTCCTATAATGTACTTTAAAGCTACAGACACTATACTTAAACTAGTACTAACTCATGAAAATGAACGAGTCACGGGTGAAGCAGTTTCAATTCGAAGAGCAGCCCACAAGTCTGTATATAAGCCAGAATCGATGCGTAAAATACAAGGTCTGTTTCTTTAAGTTCTAATGCAAATCACGTTTTGGTGTAGGCGCATATTTTATTTCCAATCAGTACATGAATATATTGTTATACAGTTTATCCAATAAAGGAGGGGAACGAAGTAACACAAATAGTTTCTCTCGTTGGATTTTGTTTTACAAAACATATACGAAAGAGACATAAACTTAACTTATTGATATAGATGTAATATAAGGCATACACTTTACTCGTGATTGGTTGTTGGATTTTCATATTCCTGCGGCTATTTTAAAAACAAACACAAATGAAATGAAAATAGGACCAATAATGAAAAAAAGGTAAAGCAATAATTTCATTTATTAACAAATAATCAATCGTGATGTGGGACACTCAATATCACACTAGAGTGTCAGCCTTTTAACCAGAGACAGAGACCCGTCACTTGCGGGAATCGTGACACCTCGCAAGGAAATCTATAATGCTCGATTAATATATACATATATTAAAATCAGTCTTGAATTGTTTAAAAGAAATGTTTATTTTACAAAGTGTTACATTGAAACCGTTACATACAATTGGAAACAATCAAAACCCAGCAAATAAGATAAATTTACGTATTCGATTTGATGGATTTCAGTTTGTCTTCGTCCTTTTTCTTGCACTCACGCTGAATCTATGCAACACTACAATTTGCAATACTGCCCACTACAATCAAAAAGACATAAATAATGACCACCAACTTCCCCGTTCACTACCGCCTACGTACACATATGATCGTAATAATATAACGCCAATATGTAGTTGAATATATAGGGAAGATACACCTCAATTATACCTAACAGGAAGCGAGGAAAAATGGCACATACTATTTTTTCTGTACTGATCACTATGAAAAGGAGCGTCCTTTTTCATGTTTATCTACAAGAAAGGGAAATATCAGAAGTACTGTTAAATACATAATTTATTGCTATAAAGGTATTCTCCATCAAGTATTTCGTTTATTTAACCACGTTAACTGAATTTGAAAAAATGTATATTTTAATACTCATTCAGCTCAATCTTTTTGAAGTATTTAAACTTTGGTTGTGAACAGCTCTGTAAATTGCGTACATTTGAGGCATAAAATGTCTTCAGTTGTCACAATCCTATACTTAGTTTTTGGGAATTGATTTGGGTGTATCTTCCCTGTATTCGATTAAACAAGTTAAGAATGCACTAACAAGCATCGTTATCAAGATTGGCTCTGGCGCGCCTATAAATGCGTGCCTTTAGCATAATATAGAACACTAATGGCACGGTTCTATATCGACAATTACCTCTGTGAACACCTATTTGTAACTGCAAATTAAAAAATAATATATTTACACTTAGCACACCGTATAACATTGAGAAGATGACCTTCAAACAGTGTTTGGCAAAAGTAAGTCGTGCTTTATTTAAGACTATTCGTGCTTTAACATAAGTTGTGGTCTTTACTGGTAATTTGATGGGATGTAGTTTTATTTACACTGTCTTGTCAATTTAGGCGCTGAAGACAGGATAATAGCGAGATTGTGTATGTTATACGCCGTTTGCGAATAACCGGCCAATTACGAAATCCGAAACGGAGGGTCCATTTACGAATATGCTTATTTATTGTATTTTACCAAATAAAAACACATACAAATGCTTGTTTTCCTAATTTTAGTACAAACATGTTTTGTTTTATATATAAAAGGCTTCTGGAATAAACAGAGTATGTTAAAAATCACAAATCGCGATGTTCGGATTTCTTTACTGTAGGATCTGAAAAGTCCATGTAGAACAATATTTTTAAACGTGTTTAATAGTATTCAGGCCGTTGCAATCTTTCCTTCAATATTAATTCAATAATAAGATGTATAGAATGGTATTACCAGAAACTGTAAATAATCTTAGGTTAGGGTACTTAGAGAAATGGAGCGTCAACGGTACAACAACAACAAGGGACATGCGCAGTGAAGCAGTCTTCACAAAATGGCGTTTTGAGTAAAATTTAGCAGACTCAGATGGGTGTAGCAAATCATCATAGGACGACCAATGGTAGAAAGATGAACAACTGTCCAGTGAATATGTATTTCCAGGTTATGAAGGTGTGATGAAATTATGCGAGGCAGTTGGCTTTGCCGAGTTGGTGGGTGGGGCACTTGTAGTAAATATCTTATAAAGTTGCTTTTTTATTATCTGATGTTCAATATTGCTGCATATGATGCTCGCCAAAAAAGAAAAATACCATTATATTGTCTTTTATCACACTGTCACTATATTTGTATCATGCTATCGTTCGGATTGTTTGGTACTGGATTTCTTATTCATCCTTGCCATTTGCCAGTACTGAAGTCCGTTCTGAGGGCTGGCGTGGCGCAGTCGGTAGCGCGGCGGATTTGTAACCGGAGGCCCCGGGTTCAATCCTCGTGGTGCCACTGAGTTCCGTCGGTGTGTTCTTGGGCAAGATACTTTCCCTTAGCCTCGTCCGTCGGATGGGGACGTAAAGTGTAGAGCAGGTTCCCAGATTCCTATGTATCCTTCTCCTCTCTCTGGGGCGGCTCTAAATAACCTATACTGTGTTGATGAGCCGTTAAAACAACATTCAATTGAAATCTGTTCTGACTATACCCTGATCATGGCATCAGATTGAAATTTGTCTCTGAATTTTTATTTATTCAGCAGAATCACTGCCAGTGTGTGAAACTTTCTCAAAGATATCCCGAATAATCCCCCAAATATAACTTGTGGTGAACAAATCTGTCTCATTTATTGTCTTTGGGTGCGTTTTTTACATACAGACCTGTATAGATGCACACTAGACGGCGTATATAAAAAAATGTCTCGCCGTTCGTAGACGTGCATTCTCCCCCGCAGAGAAGCATGAGGTCTAATTGCAATCTCACGTTTTTGGTGCTAATTAAGGTCACGATTTTTATTTATTTCATGATTCTTTCAGATGATGAAATAATAAAAAAATAAAAATAAAAATTATTTACCGCCAGCTCCAGATTCAAAACAGACGACGAATATAGGCGGTTGCCGCTATTAAAGACAACCTGCTATTAGTGCTTTATAATCTGATCTATCGAGGACACAACAATTAGTTGGCAAGCAATCCTGTACCCGGTTACAGTACACACTGGCTCCGGGATGTTTTAAACCCTTTTCTAAGGACTGGAACGGGCATAAAATTTGTGCCTGTATTCATATAACCCTAAACTCAATAACTGCCGTACATGCACCATGCACATAAGCACAAAATTGATTTAATTTAAAATGTGCAACCTTTTAATGTCCCACAACAAAGTCCCGCAACAAAGTGAAGTGGGCATTTAAAAATCAAAAGTGGTGATGCTTGGATTTCCACTTACAAGTCAACTTTTTAAACATGTTTTATAGTAGTATTCTTGATATTGTGCACAGTCTTTACTTTATTCAGGACTTTATTATCATATAAAGTCCAAGTTCATTGTTAATTCGTTAAAAATGACGTAAAACACCATACAAAGAAAACACATTGTTAATTCAATGACTAGAAACATAATTAAATTATCAGAAATGATAAAACACATATCAGGGATCAAATTTAAAGGCAGAATGTGCTCATAAACTGAAACAGTTGACGAAGCACTCGGAAGCGCTACAACTTAGAGAACTACGCTAACAAAATAACTGAATAAAATTAAACTGTACACACTATTCCAAATAAATATTTGTGTACTAATTACGCTGTATCCTATACACACTGCGCCGACGCTAAGCACAACACAGAAAGTGTGCAGACACATTTATAGCACAGGTAATGTAAACACAAGAGTTACAAAGTCAGAATGCCTTTTTAATATTTCTAATCAGTTGTTTCTATTAACGGCTGGGTTAATCGCGGGTTGTAATGCAATTTTGACGGCAATATTATACACAATAGCATATTTTGACTTACATTTTTAGCCACTTGCTATAAAAAAGCAAGTGCAAAGGTTTTCTACTTGCTATTTTAATTAAGGTACTTGCATTAATATAATTTGAAACCTTGATTCATTTTAGAAGGATTACTATACATGTTAATAATGACAATTTCACATTCAGCTAGATGCAGGAATTTAATAATGTATAATTATACTTACTTATATTCACCTATTTAACCAAGTTAGATAAATATGTTCAGTGAATAAATGTAGACTGAAACCTAATAGTTTTCTTTTAATACTTGAACAATTTATCAAGTGCTAATATTTCCTACTTGCAATCTGCTAAAATCTACTTGCATTTAGCAAGTAAATAAGTGTTAAATTTGAACCCTGCATATTCTATTAGGGCAAGGGTATACTTGAGGCTACATTTCGCAAGTGCGGCGTCAACAGAACATATGTGCAGTGAAGCAGTTTATGCAACAACAAAACATGGCGGTATTAGTCTGATATCGGTGCAGAAAAAATAGTAAACAAGAAATATCACTGTAAGTGACGAATGCCCCTGAAGTCACCTTTGACCTCTAAGTATGACCTTGACCTTGGAGTCACGGACATGGATTTTGTGCACGACACGTCGTATGGTTGTAGTGAGCACTTGTGCCAAGTTATTTGAAAATCTGTCTAGGCATGCAAAAGTTATTGACCAGACAAGTGGGTTGTGACGTTACGGTCCGGATACGAAATTGCTTTTGTTTGTATGGTGTTTTGCGTCATTTGCAACACAAGTAATGTTATATATGACGGTCGATTTTTGTGGTGGAAGCAGACCACCCACTTTTCCTGGGTAGAACCAGTACTGTACACCTCCCGCCATCCTAACACGAAATTGCGTACCTGTTTTTGACTTATGAACTTCAAGTGTGACCTTGACCTTTGAAGTTATGGTGATCAATTGTGCCAATTATTTAAAAATGCTTGCAGGTGTTGTGACGTTACTGTCCGGACACGAAATTGCGTACCTGTGTTTGGCCTATGAACTTCAAGTGTGACCTTTGCCTTTGAAGTACGGACCTGGATTTTGCGCGAGACACATCGTCTTGTTATGGTGATCACTTGTGCCAAGATATTTAAAAATCCCTCAGGGGTTGTGACGTTACGGTCCGGACACGAAATTGCGTTCCTGTTTTTGACTTATGAATTTCAAGTGTGACCTTGACTTTTAAGGTACGGACCTGGGATTTGCGCGCGACACATCGTCTTGTTATGCTGATCACTTGTGCCAAGTTAATTAAAAATCCATGCAGGGGTTTTGAAGGTACAGTCCGGACACGAACTGCGGCATGACGGACGGACAGACGGACGGTGCTATTACAATATCCCCCTGAAACCTTTTGGGGGGGGGGGGGGCATAAATACTAGGCGGCTAGTTAGGTAGATGGCAACTGTCCAGTTAGTTTTATGACGGTTTGTTTTTTAATGTTTATTCATATCGTTACTTTAATGCTTTCCTTCCAGATAAGCAATCTCTAACAGGTTCTTTGTATCATGTCAGTGTGTGTGTTAGTATCTTACTTGAGCAAGGATCTCTGAAAGTATGCCAGCTTTGGTGTGAAAGTATGCCAGCCTACGGAGGGGATGTGTCGGTCCTGTGTGCAAGCAGAACAACAGCCAATACGCGTTGCTTCTGTATCAGCTTGATTCACGTCCGTAAACATTCCCCGGAAGTGTGGTTGCTCATACAGTGCTCCAGATAAGACGCATATATATATATATATATATATATATATAATCGCCGATAAATATGGAGAGCCAAATACCCACGTTCACACAAGTTAATAGCTTAGAAAAATAGAGTACTCCCGGCCATACTCAGTGGATGCTTATTGAAGTTTGAGGTACTGAATGACAATCAAGTGCAGAATTTTACTAACGTTTCGGTAGATGCTTGCCAGAAAATAGAAATGGCCTTTTTGTCGGCTGTTTGACACAAATTAATCAATAATGCCCTTAAATATATATACATTCAACATTGCTTATGTCGTGTTTTTTTAAAGGTGGAGATGAAATATGTTTTTTTATGGTAATGACTAATGAATATACATTTTTACAAAACTTGTTTACAAAAATACGCATAAGTTTGTAATTTGTAAATGTAAATACGTAAAAAAACAAAAACAAAATGCGTACATTGTGCTGAAAGCTTATATGGAGCACTGCATATATACTCAAAAGACGGTGTAGCAGTAAATATAGATAGATAGGTAAAGTAATACGGCACAACTCCTTTCGTGCTTTCCGGCGATGTCTCTGAAGACATCACCTAATACCTGCTTAAATAACAATAACCGGATTTTAATTGACTGAACCGTGAATACCACGCCATAAACTCACCAAAGAAAATTGATAAACGTGGAAATATGGAACCAGATAACAGATGACAGCGAGCTATTTCGAGAGAAAAACATTAAACATGTCAGACGGAACATAACTAGATCGACATGATATTCTTTTCTTTGGTAAGTTTTATGTATGCACGTGTGGTATATAAGGCTTAAATTAGTTGTTTATTCAGGCATTGCGTGCAGACACCTGCGGATGGAGTTGTGCGTCATACTCTACCTACTTTATAAAGGGGTCTCTAGCTCTGCAGTGCTCCAGATAGACCGCGCATCCATGTAAATTACGTGTTGATATGTCAGAGTCTTTTATTTTAATTCACTCCATACCATGTATGGACGAAATTTTCCAGGTACGCTATTTCTTTTGAAAACGATGCCAATCTTGGTAGCTTATTTTTTCCAATCAGATTTTTTGTGTTGCATAGCAATTTTTACGAGACAGCTTTACTGATTGTATGAAACCGCGTCACCAGTTATTTACAGTTTTCTCTCTTTGGTTCTGTTTTCACGAGACAGCTTTATTGACTTTATGAAACCGCGTCACCAGTTATTTACAGTTTTTTCTCTTTGGTTCGTTTTTTAGAACTACTGCCCGAAGGTCAGCAGAAATGCTGATCTAGCTATCAAAACCTATCAGTAGAGCTTGAAAATCATTGACCTCTTGTTTAATAATAAAAATAAACACATTTTGTTTAGGCCAAAAAGAAAAATATTTGTGTTTTCTATTGCATACTCTAAAAGAAAATAGGGTAGGTTGGTAGGCATTTTTGTATAAAAAAAATTAGCAAGATATTGTGAGATTTTCTCAGATTCTGTTTATCGCATAAAACCCATAAAAGTTGATACAACGTGAAAGTTTCTCTGTGATGTCAGTTTACCTTGATATAAGATCGCGCCAGCTAAATTACGCATTCTTGTTTCAAATAATAGAACACTTTAAACATAGTTACACCACCAGTGCAGTCTACATGAAAACCTTTTCAAGACCACAGGACATTCGGTCAGACAAACTGAAATTTGTTGTCTGACCTGATAATTTTTTGTCTGAACGAAAAGCTTAAAGCCATATTTTTGTTAAAAGCACAATAAAATGCTTGAACAATTAAACACATACAATGCTATCTTTAAAAAAGATATTAATTTCTTGTGCTACTCTCGACTGAATAAAAATGCAGGGATAAAACTATTTAAACATTTTTTTGATGCTTTTTTTACATGTTTAAGATCGCGCAGCAAATCCCGGTCAAAAAACGTACCCTGTCCCGCAAATTAAACCATCCAAAAACCATCCAAAAACAGGTTCACTTTCACATTATTATTTAGCTGCTTGTATTTGTGAATAAGCGTTCATTTATAAGCGTTCTTATGATACAGACTTGTCATAACGGCTTCAAATTAAAACCTTTAAATGGCATGGGCATAACTCTGCCAAAAATTATTTGAACACAATCAGACTTAGTCCAAATCATCCTTGCCAAGTTCCGTTGCAATCTGGCCAGGGGATCAGGAGAACTAGTCCGGACAAAGTTTATTTATTAAAACATTTAAAGAGTCTTAACTCTGCCAAAAATCATTCAACCACAACACGGCGATATATGCACAACTAGGCTTGGTACTGATCATCTCTGCAAAGTTTCGTTGAAATCCGGCAAGGGGTTAAGGAGAACGAGAACTAGTCCGGACAAAGTCTGGTCTGTGTATTAAAACCTTTAAAGGATCATAACTCTGCCTAAAATCATTCAACCAGAACACGCCGATAATATAAATAATAGGCTTCAGGTACTGATCATCCCTGCAAAGTTTCACTAAATCCAGCCAGCGGTAAATGTAGAATGGTGTTATGTTTCACTTCCATTGAAAAACCATTGTTCGGAACTAATTGAAGAAAAAGCAAAACATTTTGGCATAAAATGTTTTAGGGTATGATATGGCCATGATATACATATGGTTTTTTGAAGATGACGTCTACTGGTAACTTGATGCTCACAAATAACTAGCACCCCTTTCTATTTGGTTTCAGAACTAGAACATTTTGACCGCAAATTCAACTCGTTTTGCTTACGGTGTGGTTAAGATTATGGACTAATGAGCAAGTATATAATGCATTAACTGGTTCGTATGCATTGCATGATGTCTCATTATGTCTGTCCAGCAATCTTTCCTTACAGATATTTTACTAACAGAGCCTTGTAAAAATAATGGTGGTTTAGGTGCAACCTTTGTCTTACTAAAAACATAAAATCTTACTGATTTGATTATTGTCTACTGTTACTCCAATTTCTCATGGATACTCCTGATTTTTTTATCAGATATTTAAGATGGCCACCATTGCTAAAAATAACCAAAACGTTACAAAAATCTCCAAATTGGCATCCTCACCCCTTGGTCATAACTCGGAAACCGTTCAGATCCCCACCCTATAACCATATATACACTTACTGGGCCTGAACACGTTAAGGCGGGGTGGGAATGTTTAAGGTTATTAGCCATTGTCTGCGTGATCTCGTTCTGTTATGAAATTATAAGCTTGTTTGCCATTTTTTCATCTTTGCAAAGATCATTGATGAGGTGAACGATTCATTGTCATCTTGTATTTAGAACATGGAAGCTTTAGTGTTCACCTGAGTTCCCCAGAGCCAGTAGAGTGATACAAGCTCTCTTGGGCATCTTGTTTTACTATGTAACTACTTTGAAATACACAACATTTGCAAACAATACAGAATATTTACATTCACTTGATACTTATTGTTGAAAAAATAGGGTCTAATTTAAAATCAACTTGAAATTCACTTTTTGGTAGTCGAAGCTCTGGCCTACCTCAATAGAAAATGGCTGTTCTCAGTCTGAAAATACACTGACAATATTTATTTTTATTGCACTTATTGTGTCGCCTGTGTAGCATGGCAGACACTTACGGATCACTTTATCCGTCGTTGTCAGTCATCGTACGTTGTCATCCGTCATCCGAAAAACTTTAATCTGCAACTTTACTATGGCTATAACTTCAAAAGCATTTGACCTATGTTCATAAAACTTCACACAACTCTTCATCTTAGCTCAAGAAATCTTGTTACAAATGTCCAATAATTCCGACTTTATTCGGCAGAGTTATGCCCTTTTTCATAAAACTTTATCCTGTAACCTAACCAAGAGCTCACATAATGGGCAATAACTTGAATAGTATTTGACCTTGCAATAATCGCGTAGCAGGTAAAACAAATATTCAGTGAAAAATCCTTCTAGTTTATCATTACCAACCTCCCAAAACTCGTTATTGTTGGTACTATAACAACGCTAATATAATTTAGATATAAGAATTGATTTGCCAATTTTCCACGTTTATGCAGTTTTGAACGTCTGTAACGAATGTCAAATTGTCATAATGCCAAAAAAAATTATATGCATGGTTCCGGTTTCCCGACCGACTCTGTTTTCGCTCGTTTTGCAATACATTGAGATTTATTTTACCGCGTAGATTAAAATAGCTATCCCTGGCACGTAACTATAGTTAGAAAATACCTTCTTCTTTTTTATTTTATATGATCGGTGCTATTAATTTCGTTTGGTGGTTTATGGCTCATATAGTTTTTTTTAATCAATTAAATACATAACTAATGTATTTAAACAATTCTAAAACAAATACCAATACTGATGTGCTTCCTTTAAAGGGACAATGTCTGTAACTTTTAGCTTATAAAACACACTAATTACATTCACAAACGCTGCACACTAAACATTATTGAATATTTACTAATTAAATGCAAGATTGTGTAATGGAATTCAATCGCGGTACAAAAAAATAATTGCCGCTTTGTGCGTTTGAACTCGTAGCCCAAACTAAAATTACACTCGGGTAATAATAGTGAGAGCGAGATAGTCGACGTCGCTCCTGACTGACCTAAGGGACCCACATTATTTACAAATAAAACTTTATTTTTCAAATTCACGAATGTATTACTACATACTTCTTTGGGTCTATAGATGCTCAAGTTGTTATATATACATTTCACAGAATAAATTTCAGACAGTTATTTGGTTATGCTCAATATCTGCTTACTTACGGACAGTGTCCCTTTAAGAGTATTGTGTGAAAAAAAAAAAATGCAATAAATATAAAACAAAATATTTTCCCTCCCTACCTACCATATTGTTTTTAGCATGAAATAGGAACCATACATATAATTTTATTTGGCCTAATGTGCGTCAATCAATTCTTAAAGGTTTTTAAAAAGAATGTTCGTAAGATTTTTTTAGAACAATTTATGGCGATTTATTATTCCGTCTTTTACCCCTCACATTCTGTAATCTTTTCTCAAGCCTGTCTAAGACAGTAAAAGACATACATATATCACACTATTACCACTAAGTTGTGTGTTTTGTTTTGCTATGTACAATTAATAAGATTATATGCAAATGCTTTTCAATAAAAAAGTGGTTTGATTTGAATATTGTGATTAAATTATATGCTTTTTGCATGCTTTGAAATAGTAATAGTAGAAATAAGCAATTCAAAGTTGCCAAAAGTTGTCAAAAAATGGAAAATGTGTCATATGCTTAAACCGTAAGATCTAGCAGAAACTATTTTTTTTAATGGTGAACTATGTCAAGAATAGGCAGTTATATATAGTTTAATTAACATTGTTGTTGTGATACGGGAAATAATTCCCGAGTGAGTAAGATTCTTCTGATATAGAAACTCGTGCGCAAGCGCACTCGTTTTTATATCGCAAGAATCTTTCTCACTCGGGAATTATTTTCCGTATCATGACAACAATGTTAATTAAACAATATATTATATATTCTGTGATGAATTTCTTTTCAGTCGTCAATATTTTTACACCAGTTTGCCTTTTTACACCAGTTTGCACGAGAACACCAAGACGACGTTACGTCTTACAAACAAAACAAGTGGAACCGGAACTCTTCGTTAATTTCCGTAATCGGTATTTACTAGTGGCGGAATCTGACAAAGACGTCCTTAAAACAATCGGAATTTGGCGTTCCGCCACTGATGGAAAAGGCCGAGCAATGTTCGGTACTTCAAAATATCTCCCAGTGGGAGATATTTCGAGTAGAGCAAACGAGTAGACATAGCTTTTCTATTCCCAGTATTTCCTATACAAATCACAGACAAATATGTAATATAACTATATACTGAATCTTTGACAAAATCTCTTCTTAGGGGAAAATAAAGGAAATATATCTTGACTAATGTCCGTCATAGTTTTTGACAATTGATCGCTAGGTACTAAACATCCACGATTGTGTTTTTCTCTCCTTATAGGCAAAAAGGTTTTTCACTCGATTTTCACCAAATTGTCAAGACAATTTTTATCAATATCAAAGATATAAAACGTATATATATTTTTAAAAACATGTTGGATTTCATACAGCTTAAAACAAGTACAGCGATACCAGCTCTCATGGCTTGCGGAATGTCGTTGTTCTACCCAGGTAACCAACCGCCTGGTCGGAGGGCATCTGGGGTCTTCCTCCACCAATGGAAGCTGGAAAGTCGACATATGACCTTAGCTGTTGGTACGACTATAAAATCCCAATTAAATTCAATTTTTTCTACATCCATATTTCAAATAATTATTTGAACAATTGAAAACAAATTCTGTTTGCAAATATATATTACTAAATGTTGATTATCTTAAAACCAGTGAGATTTTCAAACTCCAATTTTTTTATATTTTTATTTAATTTATATATGAAGAAGGTTTAAAGTTAAAAACGATACTTGATTAATAAATTGAGATGCTAATTATAATTGATAAATACATCAAGATTGCCATGTCTCTTTAACATACTTTGAGGGGGAATATAACTTCACAGATTTGTTGATTATATTAAACAAATGCAATAGTAAAATTATAACTAAAGAAAATTTGAAAACACTATATTTTATTTAATTACAACTTGATTTTAACTTCAGAATAATACTGGAATAATAAAATGAATGAATGGATGTGCTAACTGTAATGCTTGATTAAGTTTATTATAAGTATGAGGAAAGTACCAGTATTAAAGATGACATAATTAAATCATTTTGATATGTTCAACAAACAGTAAATTTAAATAATGATTATAAACACTATCTTCAAATTTTCAAATGCAAATACAGTTATTGTATTCACTCAGTTCATACATATACCTGAAAATATTGAACAATGTGAATAGAGACATATCTTTAATAATTATGCATTTTACTTGTTTTAGTGTAATTAATAGACCTATAAGAAATACTCTCTGTATGTTTGTTACACAGTTTGATCCGACAGGATATGTGATACATCCTGTTTGATCTATCTTCGGTTTTTGTTTTGGCACGCCTTGCTGAACTAGGCATTTTGGCGTGCTTTTCTTATGTTGATTATATATTCTATATTTCATAATTATTTTATACATAGAGGATTTATTTATGCATTCGTATCCGTTAATAGACGGCAAGAGCTAAGCAGACGTAAGTATTGTCTATGGTGGAATACTGTGTGTATATTTACTATAGTTGTTTCTATAATATTAGGCCAAGGACACCAATGAACTTGGTAGGTATACTACTTATTAAATTGCTGTCAACAAGAGTCACCAAACAATGTATTTCGATGTCCGCTATGTATAGTAAACCAAAAACGGAATTGTGACGAGCGAGCTATTATAGTAAAATGTATCACATATCTCTAGAAGTTTAAAAATATTCTGTGTGTTATTAAATGTTGAGTAATGCTTTCTGGCTTTACTCCCGAAATATTGGGAGTTATAGTAAAATATGGGAGATATGGGAGATATTGTATGTGGTCATAGGTAGTTTATAATATTCATATGAAGTTTATGCAGTATATTACTGTCTGAATAAACTATTAGGATAGGTACAGGCAGATCTAATTATGTCAGGTAAGTCTAACAAAAAGTCAGCTAAACATGTATAATAAGCACTTTCACGACGCCATGAGGTAGGGCAATTAGTCGTGGCGCATTATATGAAAGTATGTGATTGGTCATGGACCGTTGTGCCTGCGTTGTCATCAGACTCAAAAATCGCCCCAACGCGTCCACCGGATCAGTCCCATATCATAGCTGTATCAATTGTTAAATTGTAATTCGACCACTTATATTGGGGTGTTTGGGTGGTATATATTTAATCACAAGCAGACTAAATTTCTTATTCTGATGATGATTATACGATTGGGAATGTATCCAAAACAGGATATTGCCATTACAACGTGTATATGTATACTTATGGAAAATATAGTCATAAATGCATAGATAAATTAGATTTTCTTTTCGAAATGGGTGGCCTTAATATAATCACTAAAATTGCAACCAAGTCTAGTAAACGTATTAAATTTATTGGCTTGATTGGTTAAATAAAAGTTTAATTTTTCATTTATTTTTTTGCGAATGCCAGAATAAACTTCTGAAGGTCCGAAGGGAATATCCTTATCGATGGCAAAGTGATCCAGCCCTGCCTTACAGGCAAGATCGGCCTTTTCATTGCTAGAGATATTTACGTGGGCTGGACACCATTCCAAGTTAACTATAAGATTTAGGATATTACATTCATTGAGTAGAATTAAAATATTAGAAATAAGGTATGGTCTAGTCTTGCTTGTCCTATCTTTAATTGCAGTAAGGCTAGAGAGGGAATCCGAGAAGATAACTGATTTGGGAGGTTTCTTTTTAATGATCCATTTAAGGGACTTGATTATTGCCATCAGCTCTGCAGTGAAAATAGAGAGTCCATTTGAAATTCTAATTATATTACTAATATTTTTTGAGGGAATAACGAAGGCAGATGCTAAACGTTCTTTGGCTACTTATATCCGTCAGTGAAAATGTTTAGGAATTATATTTATTGTCAATATGTTCATTAAAGACTTGTTTAATAAGTAAAGGGTTGTCTTGTTTTTTAATTATGTTTGTAATGGAAATATCAACTTTTGGTAAGGCTAGAGTCCATGGTGAAATATCTCTAGGATTAAAGTCGCTATATTTATATTGTCTATTTTATATTCCTGTGTTAAATTAAGTATTGTTGTTCCAAAAGGTTTTTGGTTTATTCCGAAATCTGTTTTTACAGTGTGTTGTTTTAAAAATCTCGTTAACAGGATTAAATAATTTTCTCGTTTGGGTCCTGTCCCAGAAACGCAGCATCTGCTCCTCTCTATGTAAATGTAGTGGGATAACTCCAGATTCGTGTTCTAGTAAATGTTTAGGTGCTGAATTCAGCGATCCCGGTGCTATCCTTAATGCCTTATTTTGGATTATATCTAATTGTTGAAGAAGAGACGGTGCAGCATATGAATAAACGTTGGATTCATAGTCAATTTTAGATCTTATCAGGGTTTTATATAAAATAATAAGTGAGCTTCTATCCGAGCCAAAATCTGTTCCTTGTAACATACGTAACATACGTAACAAATGTAGGTCTTTTTCACATTTGGCTATAAGGTTATAGATATGTGTATTAAAATGTAATCGACGGTCCCAGATGAGACCCAAAAATGAAACACTTCTATTTGATATAATTTTGGTATCTCCTAAATATAAATCTAAAGAAACCCTGGAAGAGTTACCAATAATTATACCTACTGTTTTATTAGGAGATAGTTTAAAGCCCTTTTTGAGCTTTAGTTTGTAGTTTATCAAGATTTTTCCCCTTAATGCTAGTGCTACTATCGTCTGTAAATTGGCTTATTACCATTCCTGATTCTTTTAATATATCTGGCAGATCATTTATAAGTACGTTAAAGAGAAGGAGGGGGGGGGGGTGTGTGGGGGGGGGGGGGGGTGGGGGGGGGGAGATTATAGATCCTTGGGGTGCTCCTCTCGAGAGTCTCCTCATCCGAAAGGGAGTCACCAACTTTTACAGTGATTTTCCTGTCCTGAAGAAATGCCTTGATAAAGAAAAAAACAATTACCTCTAATACCGAGGTCGAATAATTTGGAAAGGATTCCAATATTCCAGGCAAGATCAAATGCTGCCTGTAAATCGAGAAAAATGGCTAAAACTGAATGGCCAATGTTTTTTGATCTTGAGTACTACGTCCCTTTCTGAAACCTGATTGAAATGTATTTATTAAGCTTTTGGATTCTAAAAAATGTTCTAGGCGGACTTTTACCATGAATTCCATAAGCTTACTAGAGTGGGAGATGAGGCTAATGGGACGGTAAGATGTAGGGTCGTTAGGGTCTTTATGCGGTTTTAAAATGGGAATAACGCAGGCAAGTCTTCAGGAAGCAGGGTATTTTTTGGAGGACCAAATATTATTATAAAGGGATAGCCAAATATTGAGGGTGGAGTCAGGCATGTTCTTAAATAAAATATGATATTTTGTCCGGTCCCACAGCGGATTTTTTTCTGCTATTTATTGCATCTTTCAATTCGAAGAGAGAAAAGTGGGTATTAAGTAAATAGTTAGTTTCATCATCTTCATCTATATCATTTAATTTTGTATTGAAATTATTTTCAAAATTATTTTGATAATCATTGGTATTTTGGCTGAGATTATTTTTGCTCGAAACTTGTGAAAAATGTTTACCTAAAAGATCCGCTTTATCTTTGTTCGTGGTGACATATTGCAGGTTAGTTTTTAATAGTGGAATGGATGAGAAGGATTTTCCTCTTATTCTATTTATTTTATTCCAAAATTGTTGGTATTTGTTTGTTTTAAAAATAAATGGGGTTATACATTCCTCCCAATTTCTTTTCTTTGCTTTTGTAATAATTTTCTTTGATTCATATTCTGCTTGCTTAACATTGTGTAGGTTCACTTCCGATGGATCTTTTTTAAGTTTGTTGAGCATATATTTACGTTTTTTAACGGCTTCTTTGCATTCAGAATTCCACCATGGGACGTTTTTCTTTCTAGGCATATTATTGTAGATAGGGACGCTTTGGTGGACTATATTAAGGATAGCGTCCGTGATATTATTATTAAAAGTATCTATATCTTCTGTAATTAAATCATCGGGTTTAAGTCTTTGGCATAGAATATCAAAGAGATTCCAATCTACTTTATTATAATTAAATTTATCCTGATTGTAATGCTCGTGGGAAATCTTTTCCGAAGATAATTGGACTGATAGAAAGATAGGGAAATGATCAGATCCCCAATTGTCATTTAAAACGGACCAATGGGAAATTAAAGAATTCGAGTTTGTGCAGAAGGATAAGTCTATTTGAGTAAGGTTTCCCGTGCCTTTATCTAAGCGTGTTGGTGAGCCGTCATTTAATAAAAATAAATTATTTTCATCTACCCAAGTTAGAATTTCTTTGCCTTTATTAGTTGAGTTATCAGACCCCCAGGCCTGATGATGGGCGTTGAAATCTCCCGTAATAATCGCATTTTGAAATTTATATTCACTTATTTTATTAGTGATATGATTAAATGAATTCCAATTACAATTTCTGGAATAAAGATTAGATAAAATAAAAGTAAAGTCTTTATAAAATATTTTAAACAATTGGACTTCAATTGTGGTATCTTTATCAATATTAGTAGGGTTATCAATATCGATAACTTCATAGTTAATGTAGTACTTAAGATGTACGGCCAGCCCCCCCAACAACTATTATCTTTCTTAAAGAATTTAAATTCATGTCTGAATCCTGGAATAGATTTAAAGTTGTTTTTATTAAATTTAGTTTCCTGTGTACATAAGATGTCTACTTCGGGATTAAGATAGTTTAATTTCAGCATGTTTGGTATGCGTTAGCCCTCCCGCATTAAAGGAAATAATATTAACTGAGTTATTCATTTTAAAAACTGTTTGATGCTTTTCTTGATGTCTGAATTTCGACGCTTAGTGGCTACGGATGTGGAAATGGTCTTTCGAGGAGTCTTAATTGCTTTAAGAAAACCTGATATCTTTTTAGGAGTTTTTATTAGCCTGTTTTTCTTTAAGTTTTTATGGTTTGTGATTCGTAATAGAATATCTCTGTCTGGTTGGGAATTGACTATGAGAGGGCGACGAGAGGGCTGGGTATTGGGATTATTACCTTAACTAGAGTGGGATTTATGGCCTTAAGTATTTCTCTCTGAATATGTGTAATTAATAGGGGCCACTAGGTCTGTGTTTTCATTTATTTACCTGATGGTAATTTTGATTAATACATCTATATTTGTATTTATAATATTGGAGTTATTAGTCACATTTATTCTGTTAGGGGAAGTTTGGGAGGAGGATTCATGGAATATGGGGGTAATCCTGATTGTGGCACTAGGGGTTGGGGACCCATCGAATTCAGCTAGGTCCAGGATCGAACTCTGTAGGATACTAATGTTTGATGATCAGCTCGAGTCGTAAAGGTTTTCCTGGGATAATACAGACGTGCTTTGAGTCACTTATCGTCGCAGAGGTGCTTGGGGAAGAACGAGAAGAAAGACTGGATTGGTTTGGGGTTGACTGCTTAAAATCAGGGTTTGGTGAGTTCGTTGGAGTAACAGTATTGCAGACTGAGATTGTTGATTTATTGACTGCCTCAGAAGAGGTTTGATCTTTAACCTTTGGATGATAGGAGGCGTTAGTTGGGGGAGTAATTACTGATGTCTGTATAGAGAATATATTATTTGATTCCGTCCTATTCCTTTGTATGGTATCTATGAAAAGAGGAGTTGTATGGATTGGAGACACGGCCTCTTCAAATAATGATTTAATTTCTTCATTGCATAATGGGGGAAAGTTAGGGGTACCATCCAATAATCTGGGAGGTGTATATGGTTGCCCAAGACACGAGTTTTCATCTATAGAATCCTCGAGAATAATAATTGAGGTATTTGCCTCAATAGGTATTTTAGTTAGGTAAGATGGAGCGAGGACAGGTTGATTGAGGCGGAACATTTGACCTTTTTGCCTATAGAACCTATGTACTTTGGGACCCCAAAAACTACTCTGTAACATTTCACTATCTAACTCAGTTTCCATATCAAATTTGTGAATGTTCTGGGTTTTAGTCACTAGCTCTGTTATTTTATTTGGAGAAGTAGCAGCTTGGAATTGAGGTAATAATATGGGATGTTCTTTATGTCTAATAAAGAGGGTATATGTTTTTCCCCAAGTTTGGTTGGTATTTTTATTAGAGGGATTGGAGCATTATATTGGGCAGCGATAATAAGACTTCCATGTCTGTGTTTGAGTTTATGGGATTATAGGAAGTCTCCCTATGGCTTGCTATTGAGGTTGCAACATATGGAGGGGAATCAATAGAGGACGTAACCTGTTTGTTGGGACAGTCTTTATCAGTTTCTATTTTCTCCTGGTCATCCCACCCATTACTATCAAAATAAATCCATGTGCTAGTCTGGGTGGAAGGGGCACAATATTTTTCTGGGTTAAATTCCGGGACGAAACAAAAAAAACTAAAATACACGGCAGTTTAAATAAAACTCTTTGAAAAACAACTTATCGTTTGGCAGTGTTGTCTATTCAAAGTAAGCAGTTTCTGCAACACTGCCAAACGATAAGTTGTTTTTCAAAGAGTTTTATTTAAACTGCCGTGTATTTTAGTGTTTTTTGTTTCGTATTTGTTATTTTCGTGTTTGTGTACTCCTGATGAAGGCGTTAGCCGAAAGCGCTTGAGTTTTTGTAAACTGTAGCACTGTATAAATGTTTTTTCCCCATCTATATATATATATATATATATGGGGAGAAATATGTGTGAACTACCAAGGACAGACAACCTTCGGATGAACTACGGCAGGGCGCCAAGCTATGACGAGATACACAGAAATCAAACGTATATATTCACTCCTTAAAAAAGGTAGTTGCAATACACGTTGATAAACTGTATCTCTACATCATAACACACTCGTCTGAAAGCACAATTAAGATATAGACGCATACATACATACAATTATAGCTCATATGAGTGGGCCACATTTAAGCGTTCAACCACACACAGCTATATTGAGACAGTGACAATGAAAGGTGCCGGATCTGGGGATAATGTGAATTCAGGTATATATAATAAAGGGAGAGAATTTGAACTCACTACGGCAACTTTCGAAATTGGGATCTCGTAAGAGATTCATGTTCACAAGGCAGAATTATATATGGGGAGAAATATTTGTGAACTACCAAGGACAGACAACCTTCGGACGAACTACGGCAGGGCGCCTAGCTATGACGAGATACACAGAAATCAAACGTATATATTCACTCCTTAAAAAAGGTAGTTGCAACACACGTTGATAAACTGTATCTCTACATCATAACACACTCGTCTGAAGGCACAATTAACATATAGACGCATACATACATACAATTATAGCTCATGTGAGTGGCCCACATTTAAGCGTTCAACCACACACAGCTATATTGAGACAGTGACAATGAAAGGTGCCGGATCTGGAAATACTGTGAATTCAGGTATATATAATAAAGGGAGAGAATTTGAACTCACTACGGCAACTTTCGAAATTGGGATCTCGTAAGAGATTCATGTTCACAAGGCAGAATTAGATATGGGGAGAAATATTTGTGAACTACCAAGGACAGACAACCTTCGGACGAACTACGGCAGGGCGCCTAGCTATGACGAGATACACGGAAATCAAACGTATATATTCACTCCTTAAAAAGGGTAGTTGCAACACACGTTGATAAACTGTATCTCTACATCATAACACACTCGTCTGAAGGCACAATTAACATATAGACGCATACATACATACAATTATAGCTCATATGAGTGGGCCACATTTAAGCGTTCAACCACACACAGCTATATTGAGACAGTGACAATGAAAGGTGCCGGATCTGGGGATACTGTGAATTCAGGTATATATAATAAAGGGTGAGAATTTGAACTCACTACGGCAACTTTCGAAATTGGGATCTCGTAAGAGATTCATGTTCATGTTCATATATATATACGATAAATGTACACCACCCTGTACTATATAAAAGTATAAGTATGACACTAGTTTAAGAAGTATAATTACTGATATACTCATATAAATACGACACTATTAAAACTCTACTTATTTTATTTTAGCACTTCTTATATTAAGGACCTTATATTACTAAGCTCATATAAGTATGATGCTATTAAGTAGCCTATGACGCCATTGGTTATATTAAAGTATCACTGAGCTATTACAGCTAGCAACGTATCATTTCATCTAAGCACTCAATATAATAATATAACTAGAAAAGGTATAATGTTCTATAAACTACATGAATTGGGTAAGCAAAACTAAATGTCAACGTATTCCTACCCACCTAGTAAAGTAAAGTTTCGAAATTGCCAACACTAGGATTAAACAATATTTCTATTTTAATTGTTAACCCGTTTTAATTTCAACTATCCTTGAATAAAGTGAGTATCATACGCTAATGGATAGAATTACCCTTATAATATGATCTTATTTGCTCTAAACTCTAAATATAATATAGAAACTATTTGTGATACGAATATGAGCAAACTATACTGTAGGATTTTGATCTACATTACAGTGAAAGTGAAGTATAGTTTCGAAATTGCCAACACTAGGATTGAACAATAGTTATCTTTTAACTTTAAACACTGTCCGTTTTTAATTCATCAAACCTTTAATAAAGTAAGAATTATACGTTAATGGGACCGCGGACATATTCGATCGTTGTGGACATATTTGACACGTGTGGTCCATTATGTCAGCGGACATATTGGCACGTTGTGGACATACTGACACCTTCATATATGTCGACATACAATTTAACAAATTCACACACTAATATGTTTCAGTTTTGCACTTGTGAACATGTTTTTGCACCCCAACAAGGTAGCTGTGATACTGGCTAAGGTATTATTATGAATAAATGCAAGTTGATTTTCAAAGTCAAAATGATACGGGATTTATAAAATCTGGGTGATAATTCTGATGCTTAATCCCATTTAAAGATTGCCATGTGTCCCTTTAAAAATAGATTGATTGAAAAAAGTCATCATATAATTGTTAAATAATTGTCCATTATATATAATTGTATTTCTGAGGTACGGTAACGTCAAATTATAATGTACATTTAATATTGTCATTATTTTTATATTTTCAGCATCTGAGCATACATTAGGATTGTGAGAAACAGATGTAATCATTGAAGTAGAAGACAGCTGTCTTTGGCCTTAGCTTTGAATTGTCCCAGTAAAATTCTGAAATAAGGGGTAAATTTGAATTTTGAATGTGCTTATTTCTTCTTTAAAACATTTTTCTTTGCTACAGTTCTATTATGAATGGTTAGAATTCTTCCCTGACAGATTCCCATACAATATGTAGAGTTGAAATGCAAACCTGAGGCTTTGTGGAAATGCAGTATTTTCATGGTCAATTTCAAAATGTCGACAAATAACTTGAAATACTGAAAAATATCATGCAGTGGCTGGTATATTTGTTTTACTTCACGGATTTTATGTCATCTTGACAGCAATTATAAGTGAATCACTTTGTCTATCTGTGCAGTCCAACGTTTGTGTGTGTTTGGACAATGCCCACTTCACCATTCACATTTTAACTTTAAATTTGTTGTCGTCATTACTCCTCCTAAACCACTTGTTGGATTGACATGAATATGTACCTACTAAAACCAGGTCAATATGGATGACCTTGACCTACTTTTCGACTGTTAATTAACCCTGGAGTTTTATGAGACTGACAGTGCTACACAATGACCTTGACCTACTTTTCAGACGGTTGGTTAACACTTAACAGTTTTATTTTATGTGACTGACAGCGCTACAGTGCATGCGTGTCCCATGGACACATTTTCTAGTTTTACTGTTGCTTTAGTCTTTTCATATAATGCATAAAACAATATTTACATCAAAAACTTAATGTTATCCAAAAATGTTTCCACTCTGCTTCCAAATATATGTTAACAAGGTTGTGCATTATCCACTATCAAACTTACTTGGTTGTGCAGTGTGGGTAGACGTCTATTTTCTCAACAACAAAAAAACTAGTTTGTAAAGCTTTAGATGTTGTAAATAGAGTGATTTGTTATTTCTTTTTCAGGTGTGTGACTTAATTGTACTAAGGAAAATATTTCAACCCAGGACGGGCGGATCAAAAATCCAGAAAAAATACTTATGTGCCCTCTGAGCCTTAATGTACCAGACATCATCGCAGCAATTACGCATTTAGATCATAAAAGAGGAAGTAGGAGACATGATCTTTGGCTATCACATGAAACTATCCATTACACTAAAGGTTATGATTACTGTATTTGCCATTGGATAGATTTTCGGGATTACCAGCGCTATTTCTACAATGTTTTTACAAGAATTGCTTACAGATTTCGTTATCATATTGAAGATGATTACAAGTAAAAATCATAACTTCCAAAAAGCTTGCATAATATATTATAATAGCAGTGCCTTCTTTTATCAAGTTATTAGACAAGGTATTAACAAAATAAGATCCTAGTGGAGTACTCTACTTTAAGCGATCACTTTAATGCCCAAGTATGTGTGTGTGTGTCTCGACTTATTTGAGTTATATTTATTTAAACATCCGGCCTATTTGGCACAGGATATGTACCAAAATTTGTTAGTGTTTTTCTTTATGGACCTGATATGGTGTGAACATGTTTGTGTCATTGTGACATACTGTTTCTGAAATGATACATGTTTTTGATTTCAATACTATATTGGACTTGTTACATTCAATATGTTTTTTGTATAGCATCCGGTACAAAATGTCTTCAGTGACTGTTTCCTTTTTGGACCAGACAAGGTATTGGACCAGATCATTGCATATCTTGCATGTGTCATATGAGGGGGTTGAACAAGAAAATAAACTAAGTGTTGTTTTTTATTTGTGCAACATTTTTATATTCTTAGTGATGATGCATTAATTATAAAAGGTGTATATTTTATAAAATTATAGCTACAGTAAAATCGTTTCTTGCATACGGAGTAAGGTTATCCACTTTTTACATGGGTGATGAAAAGCCTGAGCTAACACATGTGAAAAGATAATAGTCACGCGCGTCAACAGTGACATCAATAACGTGAACAGTTGCATGACGTCATTACATAAACAGAGTTATAAAGCCCGATTTATTTCTAGTTCCAATGCCTGCGCCATTACAAACATTTCCAAAATGTTAACTTCTTGATATACTTTTAACTTCTTGTCTATTTCGGAGGTGTCCTTTTCGGCCGTTTCCAAAGGTCCAGTATCATACTCTTTTTTTACTGCCGTTAAAGATCACGTTAAACTATATTGTGCTAAAGCGTAAGGAATTAATTCAGTTTGGTTAATTACAAATACAGGAGACGTTCGTGATAACATGTGCAATAAACGTCAACTTTCATCTATAAGTACTTATGATTTTTCAACACTTTATACAACCTTACCACATCATCTTATGGAAGACATACTCACTGATCTTTTTTCAAAAACAATTCACTAGAGAAAACACCCATATTTTTGCCTATAACAATATTCTGGCGTTTTTTTACTAACCGTAAATGCAGTATTAAATAATGTTTTCTACCGTTTATAGACAAATTGCTGAAATCCCTATCGGTACCAACTGTGTACCTCTTGCCGCAGATTTGTTTTTGTATTGTTATGAAATATAGCTTATGTTGAGTTTTTCACCAGATACTCAGGCAGATGTAATTGAATCCTTTAATGATACCTCTCGGTATCTGGATACCATATTGAACATTGACAATCATTTCGTTTGTATTATGGTTAATACTATCTATCCCAAAGAACTTAAGTTTAATAAAGCTAATATTTCTGATACTGTATTTTTGATTTACATCTATGTATTGAAAATGGTGAAATAATAAGTAAAATCTATGACAAGAGAGATGATTCTTATTTTGATATTGTTAATTATTCCCACTTAGATGGGGATGTTCCCTGAGCTACTTCTTTTTGGGTCTGTGTTTCTAAACTTATTCGTTTTTCTAGAGCTTGTTGTCGAGTTGAGAAATTTAATATTCGTAATTTGTGTATACCTAAGATGCTACTCCATCAGGGCTACCAATACTATAAACTTTGAAAAACCTTTGCAAAATGTTGATTTACTTTTAAAATATAAAAGTAATTTAAGAATACGTCTGCGACAAGGACTGTCACAACCAGACTTCTAAACATCGTAAGATTCTTGGTTGAGGACTTTCATACAGTCTTTAATACACTTGTTAAAACTTTTACTGTGCTCCGTGAAAGCTGCATTTCCTGTTCTATTTTATACTTATTTTTGTCAAAAGAGGTTATGACCCAATCATTTTGCAACGTACACCATGTTTAGTGGTTGACCCATTTACAGTTCGCCACTATTCCTCTTTGATTGTGCAATGACAGGATAAATTGTGCACCCTACACTGACGTTTACCTAAATCCTCAACGGACGGTTGCGTCTGATGTTTGTCTTAAACTTTGTTTTGTCGTACCCTTAATAGTTTGTTCTCGCGATGCTCTGGTTTCTGTCAAGTGATTGAGTACTCACTTGTGGCTTTCTATGCGTTTGTTATTTACATTCATATATACATGATCATATACGTCCTATACTTATACTGCCTATTAATGCTGCATTGTTTGGCGGGATATCTTTATTTACACTGTCCGGTTTATGCCTATATAATAATAAACATAATACCCACAGTCTTCTGTCACATTTGCTTATTCGTTACGCAGCCCACACCAAACGTTTTTTACGTGTTAGCATATTTAAGTTATGTATATTTGGTTGTCTCACGTACGTCAGAATAAAATACTGGGATGATGCGTTAGTTATAATGCATAGTGATTGTACACATTGCTGAGTGATATTACCGATACACATGTTGCATACACAGATTATATAGTTACACGAGCAACTGCTTACGGGGTATATTTGTCTCAATTTATTTTCTAGAGCTTGTACTCGAGTTGAGGACTTTAATATTCGTAATATTTGTATAACTAGAAAGCTACTCCATCAGGGCTCCGTTACCATAAACTTCGTAAAACCTTTGCAAAATTTTATTTTCTTAACCCTGATCTTCTTTTAAAATATAAAAGTATTTTAAGAACTCTTCTGCGATGAGTACTATCACAACTTGACTTCTATGGTGAGGTGATTTACAAACTTCGTAAGATCCTTGGTCAT
This sequence comes from Cyrtodaria siliqua, assembly GCA_037043455.1. Classification (NCBI taxonomy): domain Eukaryota; kingdom Metazoa; phylum Mollusca; class Bivalvia; order Adapedonta; family Hiatellidae; genus Cyrtodaria; species Cyrtodaria siliqua. Next base: position 533,846 of record JAWPHD010000087.1, on the reverse strand, counting down.
GATCATTGTCATACTATTTTTGTTAAACTGGTTAAAAAGTTTATCAAAAGAGGTTATAACCCTATCGTTTTGTTTAGTGCTGTCGCCCCGACTACAAATCAGTAGTGTTATTATTTCAGTACTGGTCCTTTGGGTTAACTGTCGTCCGTGAATGCTGCATTTTCTGATCGAGTTTTCTAATTCTACTTTTACTAGTTTTGTATATTGAACAGAAAGTTACGCTTGTCGAGGGCGTCGCCATATTGTTTTTTTAGAGCCGTATAATGATGTCAGATAACATTACGTATAGTACATGCCGAGGAATTCCATTTTTTTTCTTTATTCGTCAGTGCCTCATAATGCAAAATGTATTTCGTCACCCTTTGTCAGGCAGAAAAGTGTTTATCTGCATGACAAATACATGTAAATACAAATTCCGTGACTGCGATACATTGTTAAATAACATCAAGAAAACGTAACGCAAGCTGCCATTCCACATTATATCATTTGTCATGTTTACCTGCAGGTAATAGAGTATACTAATTATAAAATCAATGCTATCAGGTATGCGTCAGGTACGGTCCTTATCTAATTTTACGATATAAATCAGTCTCAATGTCACCTAACAGCTTTGTATTACAATGCATTTTCCCATTCATTAGTGTCTAAAAAGGATACTGTTACTATCATATCCATTTTAAACATCATCAGTTTTTAATGTTTCAAGTAATGTTAATTTCAAACAAATGCGTATACCTAAATAAATACTGAAAATGTGAACAAAACACAAACAACAGAGAAAAGTAGAAGACACGGTTTTATTGAGTCTGTTCATGAAAGGTAATTATAAGATGCAACACCTCCCACGCCTCCTAGCACCGGCTTAAGCGATATTCTACTTTAAATAATGGGCTTTCAGTAGCGTAGCTACCTATTAGGCCAAAAGGCCCGGGCCTGCACATAATATTCACATGCATGGTTCAAAAATATAACAATGAAATAATAGTGTATGAATTTGTTAAATTTTGAAGTGTGATTTTATGCTTGAATGTATATCTAAATATAAGCCAAAACGCACCAGAGACGTCCTAAGTTTTCATAATTTTCCGGGGAAGCATGCCCGGACCCCACTTGAAATAGTCGGGCATGCACATCAAACACTGATGATCCCAAAGGACCAGTACTGAAATAATAACACTACTGATTTGTAGTCGGGGCGACAGCACTAAACAAATGCTAGTGTGAATGTCAATAAATACTGAAAAGGTGATCACTTAGAAGCAACAAAACACAAACAAGAGAGAAAAGTAGCAAACTTGGTTTTATTGAGTCTGTTCATGAGAGGTAATTATAAGATGCTAGTTTGTAAGAGAGAGGGTACAGTCTGTAGGGTCTTTATTTGCAATGTCCCGCTTTATTGGGATGGTAATAGGGATAGGATACAATAGACTATGCTTCTGACTGTCAAATATTATATGGCTACAGAGTCTCTATATCAGTCGATTTCTTCTTTGCAGGCGTGTCTTTATTTGTTCACCAGCTCATGCTGAAATCGGGTATTTAAGCGAGCAAATATATCATTTACTGTATAAGCATCGACCAGTGCACATCGTACCTATACACAGGTAACAGTATTTTTTACAGAAAAAATAGTTCTTTCGGGACTCGAACACACAACCTTCTGATTTCAAGTCCGGTTCTCTCACCACTGAACTATAACGCTACTTGAGAACATAGTATACTAACTACCATTTATTATGAGGCAAAATAACAACATATTTGAACGCAACTCAAAATGGAGCAATAAAAAATATGTACTTAATTAAGATTTTATTTCATACCCCAGCCAACCCCGTTTTCGCTTCTTGGAGAACGGATTGGATGGATGGGGTATGAAAGTTAATACTCGGACCACGTAATGGTCCCTTTTGTCTCACGTGTAAATTAACATTGCCTGGTGTAAACTGTATGTTATCAATATGAAACTAATATGTCGCCTCAAACAACCATATCTCGACTTCTTATTTAGCGCTTGATGAGTTTTATGTGCGCGCTTGTTATTACGTAATGCCTCTTTAGTGAAAAAAATGCTACAACATACCTATAAATAGCCGTGATCTAGTGATTAAGCGTACATCCTTCAAAACTTACAAGTCCAAGGCTGTGGTTCAAATCCCGTTCCGGGCAACTTTTTGTTTTATCACATGTATTCTGAAGCTGTATATTATCGATGCTACCTTTACGGAGGCTAAATAAAAATGTGAAAGTTTACGCATCGATTTCTGCTTATATACCGACTTTTGTGGTGTTCGTCGATTTGAAACTACTTCACACGTGACTCATTCATATTCATGAGTTATTACCAGTTAAAATAGGGAAGGTGTAGCTTTAAGTTTCTCCAATCACCGTCTATTTTATGTACCCTCTTATTTCCGAGTTTTGAAAGAATCAACCCTAACATTGAGAGGGGTGACCGTATTAAATGGTCAAAAATACCAGTGGACATTTTAAAAGAGTATGATACGTTCCTTGAAAATTACCCAATCCTTAAAAAGCTAAGGACTTGGCTTTGACTTCTAAGTCAGACATAGATCAATTGTATGAAAAACCGAGAAACGGTTTAAATGGTTAATCTCAATCTTGAAATAGACGAAGCTGCTGAGATTGATCAGAATTTATTTTGGAACTTAGTAAACGCTAGACGGAAAAAATCATGTAATGTCGATGACGATGCTAATTTCGATAGTGCATTTTTTTCAACATGTAAATGTGTACACCCAAGGAACGTTGAATTAAATAATTATGATGTATGTGATTTAATACCAATCTCAGTAGCGGCTATGATATTTTCTACATCTGGCGAAACGAAACAAAGCTTTTCCGCGGACAAAATATACTATGAACATATCATGCATGCTGGTGTAATAGTTAAACAGCTGATAGCAAAATTGCTCACAGCAATGTTGAAATTAGCGCACGCGCTCGAAAAAATGAAACGGGGTATAATCATAACACCAATTAAAGGTGAGGAAAACAGATTATAGGGATCCTAATAGCTACAGGGCGATGACTATAATCTCCATTCTTGAAATTATATGAAAGGGTGTTATTGTCCCGCTTAGCAAATGGAAAACAAATACTTATCTACCATCTTCATGGGAGTTTTCATGATCATTTAGGATACTTAATGACATCTTGTACCTTTCGTGAAAGCATTTATTTTGCTAAGGAAAATAAAAACAAATGTAAGTCGGATTTAACGACTCAAGACAGGCGTGTGATAGATTATGGCATAATGGCCTTTTCTTTAAACTGAATGAATTTAACATAGATCCTAAAACTAACAACGCCATAATTGATATGTAGACTAATGTGACATGTCGTGTTCGATGTAATGGTAATGTATTTGAAACGCTTCGTGTACGGCAGGGAACAAGACAGACAGGAGTCAGTAGCCCTTTCCCCTGTCTTGTATATATTATTGGCTTTATATCAGAAATTGAAGACTCGGGTCTTGGCTTTTGTCTTGTCAACATTAATTGTAGTTGTTTAACTGTTGAGTGTCATTTTCAAAACTAGGCCTGGATAAAATGATGTCCATATGTAGTGACTATGCATCTAAATGGAGATTTAAATATAATACAAGTAAATGTTCAATGTTAGTTTTTAATGAGACAAAGTTTGAATTCGAAAACAAAGATAGAACGTCGGAAATTGGTGATGAACCTGTTGGCGAAACAATATATTATACACATATAGGCTTTATTTGTAATAAATACATGGATATACAGGGCAGTATCAAAGAATCCTGCCGTAAATTACGAGGTGCAATTTTAAATAAATAAATGCTGGTCTCCATGAAGATAAGCTTCACCCAATAACATCAATATAATGTGAAAATATACAAGTCCGTTGTAATTCTAAAAACCCAGTATGGTTGCGAACTGTGGTATGACATGACCAAAAGTGATATGTTAATGTTAGAACGATCGCATCGATTCTGCATAAAATATATGCAATCAATACCTACTCAGACGAGAACTGATATGTGTTAGTTTGATAGATGCTTAATCAACTGAAAGCGAAATAGACACTCGTAAGCTTCTATTTTTAGGACAATTATGCCGTTCAATATGTCCACATGTAGTAAGAGAGGTATTTATTTATAGACTGTTACATTTTAACGAAAATCCATCGCATCAGAGAGGATACATACCCGAAATCCATCGTATTTCACCTGTAAATGTTTTAAATGAATTCAGAATTCTGGTGTGTTTCCTTGAAATTTACTTGGAAGCTCATGGTAAAAAAACAGTGTGTGTACAATGGCAGAAATAATGGTCATTTAGAGTAAATAATGATTGCTCTTTAAGACTTTCTGTGCATAAAACCAAATGCTTAGTCATGCTTGTAAGTTATGGGAATTTTCTAAAGCGCAACCAAAATACACGACTAAATGCAAAAGTGCTATATGTTTATTATGTAAACTATTTAGTGACACTTATACCAAAGGTTGCCCCCGGTGTGAAAGACAAGTTTCATCTATTGCAGAACACTTTATATTTTTTATTGTGTCCGTACTGAACATATTTCAGTTAAATTGTGGCAGTCAATTTTCACCATTGTTGGTTCAAATGTATAAACAAGTCCGCAGGAACATAATGTTCATGCTGAAATGTACGAGACCACTTAGTGATGAATCTGACTTGTTTAAAAGTTGTTATAAATACTTCCCACGTAATATGGGGTGTTGGACGAGCAGTAACTTAAAAATAACGTATTAATAGCCATGTGTGAAATTAAAATGTGATGTCATTGACTCTTCCTTATATTTCGTTTCCATAAGGGAGAGTGATGTTATGATGTTTATTTTTCAAGAATGTATTTGATAAACTGGTTAAAGTAATATGAAGTAAACTAATTGTGATTCCTTACTTGATCTTTTATTTCGTTTCGTAAAGGTTGGGTAAAGACTCGATTACTAGTTTATCTCTAAACATAACAATTTGTTAACACTTTGTGTTGTTAATGACTAAGTACGTCTATTGTATATATTGAATATGAAAGATAATTTAGAATACCCTGCACATTAATTATAAGTGTAAGCAAATATGTTCCATGATTATACAAGTACAGTCATGGAATCACTTTATATATATTTAAAGATTACAACATGAATATATATTAATATATTAACTTATTCTTATACTTTACTCTATGTCATAATTTATCTCATTGTCTATTGTAGTAGTACTTCTGTGTTATTGCGTATATTTGACCCTAAATTACTCATTGTCATGTATATACTATGATTACTATTGATTTTTTGAATGCTAATATGTAAATATTGTATGTATTATTATATACTGAATACTCGCCAACTGGGAGGAAAATAATCAAATAAAAAAACGTTCAATTAATCTTTAGTAACCATGTTAATAAGTTTATCAAAATAGGTTATGACCCATCATTTTACTTCGATCTGCAGGTTTAGCAGTTGACCTAATTACAGTTCGTCACTATGCTGCTGTCTTTGAATGTTCAATGACAGACAAATTGTGGACTCTATGATGACGTCTATCTAAATCCTGAAAGGACTTTCGCGCTTGAATATTTGTTTTCTTACATTGTCGTGTCCTTAATGGTTTATTCTCGTGTTGCTTTGTCTTCTGCCAATTCACTGAGTACTGGCTTTGTGTTTTTCTATGCTTTTGATTTTAATATTCATACAAAATGATGATATTTGTGTTATACATATATTTCCTATTAATCATGCCTAATTTATTAAAGACCTTTTCTTTATTTACTCTATACCGTTTTATTCGGATGGCAAAACATTAGAACCTCGTTGAAACACTCCACCGGCCTTTTTTTTCCGCCGACCGTTCTAGGCAGTTTCCCTTTTGTCAATCCATTTATGTATAAAGTGTTATATATTTTGCATATATTTTTCCTTGTATTTGTAGATTGTTTGTTATGCGTTTTTGTTAAATGGGTTATTGTTGAATGTGAAAACCTATTTCCCAAGTCAAAGCTCACATGTATTTTAAACAAAATGTTGAATGATATACTTCCTAAAGCGTCATAGTTCAGTTATATCAGTTATATGGTCTCTCTCTCTCTCAGTTATATGGTCTCTCTCTCTCTCTCTCTCTCTCTCTCTCTCTCTCTCTCTAAAAATAGAAATTATCTAATCTTTGATAAGTGAGTACTTTCTAAGGCCTCATAGTTTTGTAGTCTGAATGCAGTTAGTAAACACCGTCTTGGCAATGTGGCATGTCAATTCTCTCTCTCTTTCTCTCATATCATTGAAGATCACTGAGCCCGATATTTACATACAGATATCGGTGTTACATCGTTTTATTGCGTTCACTTTTTATGTGTTGTGTTGTGTTGTGTTGCATTTGAGTGGTTAGAATGTGGTTAGTATTCGCATCTTTTGAGATCGCTTAGCTCGATATTTATATACAAATATCAGTGATACATTCTCAATATTTCGTTTTATTGCGTATATTTTTTCTAGAGGTGGTACCACTACTCCAGTCTTTAAAAGGCTTTGAGTATATCTTAAGGATATTTTGAATGCTTTTCAATTTAGTTCTTTGATTGTTACTGTTGATAATCATCTCTGCTTTATAATCTCTGCTTTATGGTTGTTTATTTCGTTCATTGCTTTTCTCGTTTAGTGCGAGGTATTTTGTAAGTGTTTTGTAAGACACTGGAATCATACGCCGCTGTCAATAGAGAATGGTATGAAAATACCACATTTAAGGTTTCCTTGTTTAACGTCAATCAAATGCATACCATTTTCAGGATACAGGGCTTTTTTCGAGGAAGAGGCCCAGGCCCTTCAATAAGGGAAATAAAGCGCAATTTTCGAGTTAAAAGGGAGTATGTATGTTTATGTTACTTATGCTACCGCCTGAAGATCTACTTAAATAAGTAGTAAAAGAACTAGCGGAATAGAATAGAAAAATCACTTTAATTCTTGATTTTTATTTAAAAGAGCCACGTACGAGAAGAGCCGTACAGTGCTTTGGGGTGTATAGAATCATTGGTAGTAAAGAATCATTTTCTGTTTAAATTCAATTTTCTCAGCTCATATATTTTAGATTATTTTAAAACTTTCCAGGCTTGAAGATATATCATATAAGCATACATTTATTCAACGGTAAAATTATTTGGGACATTTTTCCATGCAAAATATATCGCTACGTGCAACACCTCTCAGAAAAAATGATTCTATACTACCTGAATGAAGTGTGTTTTTGAAACGAAAAATTCACACTGTCACAATAAACTTAGAAATAAATATTTGCTGTTTTAACAAATGTTAGGGACACAAGTCAAAATGCAATTATCAATTAAGGTAACTTGTTGCAGTTTGGGTCTTTTAAGGATAAAATGAAATTATGTAAATATTGGTGCAAAAATGCCTATTAAAAAATCACAGTTTCAGGACAATAATTTTAGAAATGTTGCTATCATTCAACTAAAAGGGTAAATCTAAATCAAAAATTAAATAGACATTTTCCTTTCATTTTAAAATTAGACGTTTAACCCGAGTGATTCTATACCCCACAAAGCACTGTATTTGGCCCCAGGATTTGTGAAAATTTCAAACGTGGAAATTCAAGATAAAAATGTAACAACGTTGTAGATAAATGTTTCATATGTTTATAAAAACACAAAATAATACTCAAAGCCGAATCTAACGGAGCGATATTGTGCTTTGAATGCAGTCAGTTAGGTCGTTTTGAGCAAAAAACGGGGAAAACGGCCAATATAAACGTCAAATGTGAAATAAACCAAAACGGCATCCCAGAGATATTTCCAGAATCCAGTATAATGGTAATTCAAACCAAGCCTATAAATATCTTTGGGGTGCCGTTTTGATTTATTTCGCTACAGATGATTTAGTGCTTAAAATAGCGGTAATTTTTCTCGATGTGTTGCTATGAAGAGTTGTCGTTCGTGACAAAACAAGATCGTATTTAAGGAGAGTTGTCGCCATTTACTTCCTGGTTCACGCATGGACAACATTAATGCTTTATTAGTCGATTTTCCGACCCTAAGTGTTATTACTGGTAAATTACACATACTATAATTATAAGTCTCAATTTATTTTAATGCTGTGTGACAATTTAGAGTTAAATTCCTACGAAAGCATGTTTTTAAGTGTTGTGTCATGTGATTTCGCGAAAAGACCGACACTAAATTGTTTGTCATTGTTGGATCACCAGCAGGGGTTTATAATCATTTGATGGTGGTTAGATAGACTATGCAGAAACTGAATAGTACTTTTCAATCATAACGTGGAGCAGTAGATTTTAATTTAAAGGAATATTTATATACTCACCAGCTTTAGTGAAAACTTGTGCAAATCACAGACCCTGTCTGACAGGCATTCATATTTGTTGTATAAACATGATACGCGCATCCATGTCAAATCTGAACCCACAGTAGTGACAGGCGAGAAGGTTTCAACAAACACAACGTCTTTACCCTCTCAATCACAGTGCGCTTATCATGGATGAGCCATAATATTCCACCCCACCCCCCAACACCTCTTCACTCCCCAAGTGACCAAGCCTTAAATGCCTGAAAGTATACCGGTAGTTTAAACTATGCTTGGAACATATTATTTATGGGGATGGGGGTGGTGGCAGGGGTTGTGTGTGTGGGGGGGGGGGGGGGGGGGGAGGGGGGTATAGCGCAGGAATAAACTTGGAATAATCCAGCAATCAGTGGTTCCAGTCTCAATGGTGCCAGTGGGTATCATCTCTGTGCCTAAAGGCATGACAATTCCGTTATCAGAATCAGTTAAGAAGGGAAATATTAATAAGTTGGTAATCACATGTATAAAAAAACCCCTCGTAAAATACATATGAATCTATCTGATAGTATGAGTAGGGGCATGGTTCCCAACTTCCTAAATTATTATCCTTCCCATCTCTCTGGTTCAGCTCAAAATAGCCCAAGACAATGTTTTGATGAGCATTTAGTAATAATTCAATTCATATTTGTATATTTAATTATTACACGTGTGAAATATAGTCGGATAACACCATTCAGTGTTAAGCAATAAAGCACGAGGTGTCCAAATTGTTAATTGGAATATTGCTATTTACGCCTTTTTAGTGAATAACACAAACACATCATTTCAAGTGATAAATAGATATGCATCACACTCACAATGTTCATGATTTAGTGTCCCAAATTCAACTCATATTCCAAAAAATAATACTTGCTTTATATATTGCACATTGTTGTTATCTAACCGTAAATAAGCATCTTATGACTATGTTGATGTTGTTTTTTTCAGTGTCTGAGCATGTGTAAGCTGTAAGAATTGTGACATGGTCTTAAAATTTGACATTGTCCTGGATGATATTGTCTTCTTTGAGGAAAAATCGGTATGCAGTTTAGCTTTTAATTCATGTATTTTTATTGTTTACAGTTATTTTTCAACTTATTTGAATCCATGAATATGTTTATTTATAAACAGTAGAAAAACTTGCCTGTAAGGGTTACCCTTGGGTATAAACTATATTGAGGACAGTTTGGTATGTGTCAGAGAAAAAAGCCCTCAATATATTTCCTCAAAAAATGAAATGAGTTGAAATGTTCATCAATAGTGTACATGATTATAAAAGTGTAAATGTGTAATGTTTTCTATTCCATAAGAATACTAATGAAATCAATAAAGTTGGATATAACAAGGTTTAGTATCGTAAATTAATTAACATATGAATTAACATATTGTGTATTTTTTATGTAAAACAAATGTGTAATTTAAATTTTCAGTGCTGTGTTAGTGAATTCATGTTCCGTGTTGCTGTGGCCAGTGTTATGACTACATGTATTTGAAAATACTGTAAGTTCTATGTTTTTATGTTATTAGTATGATGTCATATCACTATATTTATACATGTTTCATGTATTGTAGGGTGTAAAGATATTTATTATTTAGTATGTGCATATAAATGCATATAATTGAGCCAAATAAATGTACTAAAACGGTTAAATAGAAAAAGGTGACTATGAAAATAAAATGATAGGCCAACATAGTCATATTATAATGCTTTCTAAACCATTTTGGCATGTGATGGCCTTTTACTCAGATTACTTTAAAAATTGATATTGTTTTCAACAACCTCCAAGTGTTGTCATTTATAACACCTTTGAATCTGACCACAGGTGGGCTTTTATTCATGATATATTATGTTATGGTATTGTTCACAGCCGAAATATTTGTATAAGCTCTACATACAATTGTGAAGTTCTCTTGGTGCTTTGACTGCATTTTCTGTTTAATAAATAACGCTTTTTCTTTATACTTCTTTATACATTTCCATCGGGAAACAACATGAACTTATTGAAGAATATTCCAAGGGAGGATCACACCAGTGAACTACAGGCCACCTTCTGGACAGAATTCTACAAGACATGTCAAAAATAAACAAAGAAATCCCAAGATGTTTTGTAAAAAAAAAAGTGCAGTTAGTTAGAGAAAGGACACAACTGTGATGTTGTAGACGTTTTAATCACAGTACACGTTGTAACAAGAAATTCATAAATGCTGATGTTCCTCTTTGAAAAATTGAGCCAGTCCGGTACTGTATTTAATGTTAAGTGATTGCAACATTTAAAGCCTAAGTTTGCTCACCTGCTTGAGCCCAATTCTGGCGATAATGAAACTTTAAAGGGGTAACCATTGGTGTGTTCAGTGCTGTTTAAACCTTATTTCTAAAAGGACAGGCCTAATGTCGCCCTGTACCATCCGATTAGCAGTAGCATATTAAACACACAATATATAGCGGAAATACGCACCCTGCGATTCTTTTTCCTTTCAGTATACTTGAATGTGGTTTGCTAAAAATTTCAAGTTTATAATACATGTACCTATGTACATGAAACTTTCAGTTTATTTTTACAGAAGTAATAATGGTTTGATCAGAAGTAACAACTATACTGACTTTAGTGGGATTGGTGGTCATCTGGGAGAATTATTGTTGTCGATCCAAATAAAAATACAACCATCATAGTGTGATTCAGTTACCTATTCAATGTGCATACTCTAAACTAAGCCCCATGGCCCATACACATGTATTATTGTTCATGAAAGTGTCTGTTGAGGAAAACTAGCCGACGGCTGATTGTCGATGTATTTATCATTAATGTAAATTCATATGATGCTTTAAAACTTGTAATTTCTTCTTTTGTGATCAAAATACACTTTCTTTGAATTATATGTATAACTATTACCAATTAATATTTATGATTTAGCAACAAAATCCTGCAGTAATTGAGTTTTTCCAGACCAAACATTTTCATTAACACCAATAACTATTCCAGATTGCCTCCAGTCCCTTTAAAATAGTTTCTGCTTGTTAGTAATCATAAGACCTTGAACCTTAAAAACTTCATACACGTACAAAAAGGTCATCTACATGAGTACTGAATATTAATATAAAAAAGTTATAATGACTGACCTTGACCTATGTTTTGTCACATGTGTACTATTTCCCTGAATATACGCCCACGAAATGGGAAGTACATGGCGTCCCTATTTATCTTTTTTATGAGGTTTTACCATGGACAGATAAGTTAAAAAAAAAATTGAACACATTTGCGTATCTAAGTCAAATAAAGTTAATTGATTTAAATGTTTGATTTGTTTGTTTGAATGGTTTTACATCTTCTTTAGCACATTTTAGGCCATATATGACAGTCGATTTTTTTTGTGTGGTAGAGGCAGACCACCCCATTGTTCCTGGGTAGGTACTGTATACCTTCCGCCATCCGTAAGAATCAACAATTTCTCACAAGTCGAGCTCCCAGTGGGTTTCGAACTCGCTGAGGTGAAAAGCGAGAATGTTTAACCCCTCAACCACGTAGGCACACATATTTAAGTTATATACGTTACACTGATTTAAAACAAGAAAACTCATCATTTTGTTTAATTGACCCCAAGCAGGGTTCATGTCAAAATGATACGGCTAAAGAAACCGAGACGCTAATTTCAATGCTTGATAATTGATTGGCTTGTGTCGCAGTTTAGTATTTATAATTACAATTTCAAAACAACATTCCCCGTTTGATTGCATACTGTTGTCATGGTTACGCATACTGTTATTTTATATACAGCAGTAAAAATTGGTATCGCCTAACATGTATGTAGAAAATATTTCTTAACAGAGTATCAGTTTTTCAAAACTTTAAAAAAAGTTGTTAACTTCTTTTAAGGAAACTTATTCAGATTGCCTGTTGTCATGGTAACAATGAAATTATATTAAACCAAGCATAAAACGTGCGTAAAACAAGGACCACTCTATACATATATGAAATGAAACCATTGCTTCTAAACAAAAAAGAAATGAAAATCTTAAAGAAAAAGGAATAGTAGGTGAAAAAAACTCATTTAAACTACTGTTGACATGGTTACCGGCAATATTATAAGACATTTACATCTTACGTTCACACCAACCAATACATGTTTGGAAAAACTAATATCAAATAATAAGAATTCACAACAAGTATTTCTGCAATGTTAACAAAAATAAGTTAATATTGAGAAAAGTCGCAATTTTGGTTAAAATCAGGATTGAAACAAAGTTATATCCCGTATAATTCATATTTTATATTTTAATATGGTAAAACTTGATAGTTTAATTATTTATATTTTATTAGCAAACAATATTAAAGTACAAAATATTATTAACAACATCAATGAGAGCAATACTGCTTGCATTTTTCTTCTTATACCCCACTATTTTAAGTAATGTCTTAAAAAACCATACATACCTTGTAAACATCTTACTTTTAGAAAAATGAGATAAGCCAAAATTTTCCTTTTTCTTTTTTGTTAAAATATAGGTATTTTGCAAAACATCTATGCATATTTTATCAAGAATTAAATTAGACCCTTATCATACCTAGTCCTTTATATATAAATCAAGCCTTGATCTTGCCGTGGTACAATGTTTACAAAAAAAGGCAAAAGGAATGCATTATACTCGCCTGCTAAACACACTAACGGAACAGTTGTCTGCCCCATGAGTGGAGCACTCGGTATGGAATTAGTGAATACCTACCGATAATGGAGATACTTTGGAAGCAACAAACACAACCAAGAGAATAAAGCTGCAATGTCAAAGCGAGATAATATAATAAGCAACACCTCTCAATGCACCCTAGCACCGGCTTAAGCGGTATTCTACTTCAAAGCCACCTATATTGGGCTCGTTTATGCAAAAGGACAAGTAGAAATAACATTCGTGCCATAAAAGACACAATCGAGGTTAGGAATCAAGTGGTTTACTGTATGTAAGTCATGTTATCAAACATGTTAAATCATAGCAAGACCCAATGTTAAAGCCACAAAGAGAAAATAGTTTAATAGTACTCATTTATATCGGTATTTTGAAAGACGTGTCAAAATCATGACTAAATCTAAATCACAATGACTCGATCAACTATACTTTCAGAGGCAACATTTATATACTGAAACGAAAAGGAAACGCAACTCGGGAATATCCGCTATATATTGTATGTACAATATGCTGCTGTTAATCGAATGGTACATGGATACGTAAGACCTCTCCTTTCGGAAAAAAGACAAAAACAACACATAACATAGCAGATGCATTCCTTCAAAGTTTCATTATTGTGTACGTGTTTGGCTCAATCATGTGAGCAAACAGGATGGACACTTTTGCAAACTTAAATACAGTACTGAAATGGCTCAATTTTTCAAAGAGGAACTTCAACATTTATGAATCTTTGTTACAAAATGTAGTGCGATTTGTGTCACAGTTGTGTCCAGTTGTGTCCTTTCTCTAACTAACTGCAACTCTTTTTGTTTTACAAAACATCTTGGGATGTCTTTGGAATATTATGTGGAATTAAGTGTGCAGTATAAACAAGATAAAGCGGAAATTCACGAATTATGTTTCTTTTACGCTTCAGTATAATGCATGTACCGGTTACACTAATCTCTATGTCCAAAACTCTGTTATTAAAACAAAACTGGTCAACATTGTATCAGTACGGAAGTGTGGAGCCGATACAGAAGTAGTACTTTGAAAATTATAAGAAAATAGTGCTTAATAATAAAACACGTTTAAACCATTCCATTAACCTGTATCTGCCAATGGGCTTGTTCCTATGTATATGTACATTATTATGTGAGTCGGTCATACTATCTGTACGTAAGTCCGGGAGACAATTGTCTATGTTTTTAACTTTGATAACAGATTGAAAGATAAGAACAATACAATTTAAAGGCACGTACAACTCACATTTAAATCATACCTTTGCCGACATTGCAGGCAAACATTAGGGTTGGCATATTAAACCTATCTACGGAAATGATTTTTTGTTTGAATGGTGCTTTACGTCTTTTTAGCACAGTTTAGGCCATATATGACGGTCTTTTTTTGTGGTAGAAGTTTACATCCAACCATCCGTAATAATCGACACTTTCTAACTTACAAGTTGAGCTCCCATTGGGATTCGAACCCACAGCGGCGAGTGGCAAGCAGGTTTACATCGCAATGTCGTTAAATCCTCGAACAAGGAGGCGTTCTACGGAAATGAAAATATATTGCTTTTACTTAAAGATACACACGTCAATGTTGATTGTGTAAAAAGTCCCGGCGTTCTATCAGTTTTTTCTACATAACTTTTGTTTAATCATTATTATTATTATTAATTATACGAATAGTGTAAAGCAAACAGTTTTTGCATATAACTAAGTATTGATTATATGGCACCAATAAAATACTGGAAAAAAAAAAAGAAACGCGACACGGGAATTTCGCTATATATTGTATGTACAATATGGTGCTGTTAATCGAACGATACATGGCTACGTAAGATCTTTACTTTCGGAAAAAGACTAAAACAACACGTAACACAGCAAATAGTATTCCTGCAAAGTTTCATTATTGACAGTGTACGCGTTTGGCTCAAGCACGTGAGCAAACTTAAAATGCAACATATTGCACAAAACATCTTGGTATTTCCTTGGAATATATGTATGGAATTACGTGTGCAGTGTATACGAATATATAGCGGAAATGAGAGCAAGACTGCTTGCATTTTTCTTCTATACCCCCCTATTTTAAGTAATGTCTTAAAAAAACACACATACATTGTGAACCATCCTATTTTTTGAAAAATGAGATAAGCCAACATTTTCGTTTTCCTTTTTTGTTAAAATATAAGTATTTTGCAAAACATCTATGCATATTTTATTAAGAATTAAAATGAGCCCTTATCATACCTAGTCCTTTATATATAAATCAAGCCTTGATCTTGCCGTGGTACAATGTTTCCAAAAAAAGGCAAAAGGAATGCATTATACTCGCCTGCTAAACACACTAACAGTACAGTTGTCTGCCCCATGAGTGAAGCACTCGGTATGGAATTAGTGAATACATACCGATAATGGAGATACTTTGGAAGCAACAAACAAAACCAAGAGAATAAAGTTGCAATGTCAAAGCGAGATAATATAATAAGCAACACCTCTCAACGCACCCTAGCACCGGCTTAAGCGGTATTCTACTTCAAAGCCACCTATATTGGGCTCGTTATTGCAAAAGGACAAGTAAAAATAACATTCGTGCCATAAAAGGCACAATCGAGGTTAGGAATCGAGTGGTTTACTGTATGTAAGTCATGTTATCAAACATGTTAAATCAAAGCAAGACCCCATTTTAAAGCCGCACAGGGAAAATAGTTTAATAGCACTCATTTATATCGGTATTTTGAAAGACGTGTCAAAATCATGACTAAATCTAAATCACAATGCCTCGATCAACTATACTTTCAGAGGCAACATTTATATACTGTAACGAAAAGGAAACGCAACTCGGGAATATCCGCTATATATTGTATGTACAATATGCTGCTGTTAATCGAATGGTACATGGATACGTAAGACCTCTCCTTTCGGAAAAAAGACAAAAACAACACATAACATAGCAGATGCATTCCTTCAAAGTTTCATTATTGTGTACGTGTTTGGCTCAATCATGTGAGCAAACAGGATGGACACTTTTGCAAACTTAAATACAGTACTGAAATGGCTCAATTTTTCAAAGAGGAACTTCAACATTTATGAATCTTTGTTACAAAGTGTAGTGTGATTTGTGTCACAGTTGTGTCCAGTTGTGTCCTTTCTCTAACTAACTGCAACTCTTTTTGTTTTACAAAACATCGTGGGATGTCTTTGGAATATTACGTGGAATTAAGTGTGCAGTATAAACAAGATATAGCGGAAATTCCCGAATTATGTTTCTTTTACGCTTCAGTATAATGCATGTACCAGTTACACTAATCTCTATGTCCAAAACTCTGTTATTAAAACAAAACTGGTCAACATTGTATCAGTACGGAAGTGTGGAGCCGATACAGAAGTAGTACTTTGAAAATTATAAGAAAATAGTGCTTAATATTAAAACACGTTTAAACCATTCCATTAACCTGTATCTGCCAATGGGCTTGTTCCTATGTATATGTACGTTATTATGTGAGTCGGTCATACTATCTGTACGTAAGTCCGGGAGACAATTGTCTATGTTTTTAACTTTGATAACAGATTGAAAGATAAGAACAATACAATTTAAAGGCACGTACAACTCACATTTAAATCATACCTTTGCCGACATTGCAGGCAAACATTAGGGTTGGCAAATTAAACCTATCTACGGAAATGATTTTTTGTCTGAATGGTGCTTTACGTCTTTTTAGCACAGTTTAGGCCATATATGACGGTCTTTTTTTGTGGTAGAAGTTTACATCCAACCATCCGTAATAATCGACACTTTCTCACTTACAAGTTGAGCTCCCATTGGGATTCGAACCCACAGCGGCGAGAGGCAAGCAGGTTTACATCGCAATGTCGTTAAACCCTCGAACAAGGAGGCGTTCTACGGAAATGAAAATATATTGCTTTTACTTAAAGATACACACGTCAATGTTGATTGTGTAAAAGGTCCCGGCGTTCTATCAGTTTTTCTACATAACTTTTGTTTAATCATTATTATTATTATTAATTATACGAATAGTGTAAAGCAAACAGTTTTTGCATATAACTAAGTATTGATTATATGGCACCAATAAAATACTGGAAAAAAAAAAGAAACGCGACACGGGAATTTTCGCTATATATTGTATGTACAATATGGTCTGTTAATCGAATGATACATGGCTACGTAAGATCTTTACTTTCGGAAAAAGACTACAACAACACGTAACACAGCAAATAGTATTCCTGCAAAGTTTCATTATTGACAGTGTACGCGTTTGGCTCAAGCACGTGAGCAAACTTAGAATGCAACATTTTGCACAAAACATCTTGGTATTTCCTTGGAATATATGTATGGAATTACGTGTGCAGTGTATACGAATATATAGCGGAAATTCCCGTCTCGCGTTTATTTTTCCTTTCAGTATATATTAAATCATAGGGCACAATAATTAGAAGAAATGAAAACTCAAAACATTTTTATATGCAAGCAGGATTTAATTTAAAATGATACTGGATTACTAAAAGAGTATGAGAGTCGACCTTTCGAAACGGCCGAACACGGTCAATATGAAATATTGCAGTCTCGGTTTGATTGAGACTGTTCATGAACGGTAGTGAAATATGCTTGCTACCGTTCACGCCCCCTAGCCACGGGTTGAGCAGAATTCAATATTAATACAAAAATCAATAGTACAGAATTTTAACCATCCCAAAGATGGCATGCATATGACAGTGGACATGCTATATTTAAGGTCATCACTCCACGTCTGGCGGCGTATGGTCCCAGTATCTAATAACATTCTATGCCCCGAGGAGCGAAAACAAAATGGAATTAAGCTGGGAGCAGCGGTTATGAAGCCTGCGCATCACAAGTAACAGTCAAAATACTAAATTAAAAAGCAGACAACATATCCTACTAAATCGAGACGTTAATTTTTAAAGCTTGATAACAACTTCAAGACTTTCGTGTGTCTCTTTGGCAGACATAACATCAACACGCAGTCATAATATAGCATGGCCAAACAATCTTGGTCAATGATATGGTTGTCCATATGAAAACAGCGCTTCAGTGACCGGGATAAAAAATAGCTACGTAAAAAACTGTCTCGCCTCTCAACGCTGCGGGTTCGAATCCCACTGGGAGCTCGACTTGTCAAGTGAGAAAGTGTCAATTTTAATGATGGCGAAAGGTATACAGTACTTGTTCTACCCAGGAAAAATGGGGTGGTCTGCCTCCACGAACAAAAACACCAACCATCATATTTGGCCTAACATGTGGTCAAAATGACGTAAAATACAAACAAAAGAAAAGATCCGTAAGAAGACTACGGCAGCAGAATTTTATCTTGGGTTTGTCTTTCATGACACACGTAAATACAGAAAAATGTTTGTTGTTTGATAATGCATTAGCTCCTAAAACGTAGGGATAGAAATACCCTATCATGTAATAATATTTTTTCTTAAATTGCCACATATAAAAATAAAAGTAGAAACAATTTAATATCCAATGGTTACTATTATGCGGAAAATATAACAATACGTTTATGCTATAGTAACTCACCTTCATGAAAGTAGATATTCTGTCTAATTGCTTGTTTCGTGCGAACCTTAAGTCTTGATACTTCTCCTAAAGAAAATATTGGATTCACTTTACTGCTGTCCGACATAGTGAATATTTCCGACGACATAATTAAAAAACTGAAGATATTTACTCAGCATGAGTTATACCATTATTCCACTTTCACAATTGTTAATTAATGAGTTCGATTCATAAAATCCAGTCGCATATCATATGACTGTGCATACGCATATTCACAGCATATTAAAACATATTGCCACGATATCGGCACATGAAAACACAATCCACGTTAAATAATCACCATCAGTAATTGCTGTATACTGACGTTTAAACAATGACTATTACGCTGTGTCATATTTAAAAGATCACTTCAGTTACTAATTTCTAACACTTACAACTATGTGTTATTATTCTGTTCAAAAACGATGGAGAATTACTTTACACACCCTAACACAATAAATGCGCTTTCTGAAAACAAAATATTCACTGAGAAACGTTTGATACAAATATCATTAAACTGACACACGTTTTCAACAAAGCATTCAACTGAATTTATAATAAACGATGTGCAACGTGTCACCAGTCAGATTTAATACAAAACATTTATCCAGGTGAATTACATGCCTTGAATATTGAAATTGTCGATTAATACTCTAGGGATGTCTAGTGGAACGAGAGACGTTTAATAATCATGACAGCTTTCCTATGAATCAAACATATACCTCAATAACCTGTACTTTCTCTAGAAACTAATTGGATCTATACATAGAGGATATTTGTTGTTTTGGAGTGAATAACATATTTTATTTCATCGAGAAGTGAGAAAACTTTATATTTTCACGAATGCGAATATTTTATAATTTGCAAACGATTTTTTGAGGGAAACTACCTTAGAACAACATGGGAGGACATTTCAATAACTAAACCGATTTACACATTACACAAACAAGTCCAAGCAAATTTTATTTATACCCAAGGAGAACAATTTTTTTTAATATATTTATATTGGCAATCATTTCCTTTCAACTTTTAAAATCCATTTCAAATCATTGTTTGAATAGAATGTACAATTCGCAGTGTTTTTGTCTCGGCATGTTTACATTTGCGTAGGAATATCTTGTGAACCATTTTACTGTGCATCTGTGTTCGGTGTACAGTTAAAAGTAGTCCCGGCAGCTACAGTGGAAATAAAACTCTATATTCCACAGTGTGGAATAACACTTTTATTTCATTGCTTATCATAAAATAAATTGTTGTATCTGTCGGAAATTAATACTATCAGGATGATATCAAATTCCACCTGATATATGGTATTGTAAATCGAAAAATGTATATCAAGCCAAGACAAACATCAAAAGTAGATATAACATTCGAACAGGAAAAGTAGCATTCAAGGACGACAGTCAACCACAAACACATAAATGGAAACAAAGAATGACTTTACAGATGTATAAAAGGCAAGATAAGACATCACAAACACAAAAAGGATTGACAATAGGGCTACCGCCTTGGAACGGTCAGTGGAAAAAAGCCGCTTGGGGTTTAAACCAGGTTCTAGGGTGCACCAAATTTCATTCTTACCATACTGTCATCCCACTAAACGGGAAAGTGTAAGTAAACATATCACCGCCAGGTTATAATCTATAAAAAAAAACAAGGCAGCATTAAAAGGCACTGTAGGTAAAACAGATCAATATGAAAAACACAAGAAAAAGTTGATGCGATACATCAATTCGCCAGTAAGGATGTTGCTGTTGTTTAACCTTCGTATATCTACTACCGGTATACATCATCTACCGGTGTTATCAGATATTTCCACAAAAATAAATGTTTAGCTACCCACTATTGTACAGAAAAGCAGGATACAGTCTCATCAAAACAATAATTAAAAAAAAATGATTTAAAAATGTGTATTCGTAAAATGAAAAAAGATGGGGGAAAATAAGAAGAAACAGGACATACAAAGAAAAATTATAATTGAAAAACAATCCTATGAAACGTTTTATTATCTTATTTTGTTTTTTTATCCCCTTGTGTGTCCATTAATTGGCTAATTGACAGTTCAACCCACAATTTATGACGGACAAAATGTTTCAGGCAGATTTCTACTATAACACCGGTAGTAGACATTGTATTGATTAACTCTTACCACCTACTCAGTACATAAATGAATTACAGATATAACAAACACATACCTATGTTTAATAGTTTACTGGAAAGGCTATGATAATTTGCACTATGTAGTATTCGATGAGCCAGCGGTACCCGGATGATATGGTCATGACACTCTCTTCAGTAAATAGACACGCTCACTTGGTGGCGCCACGTAGTTTTCCCATCAAAATGATTATTGATTTACTCTTTTAATACACGGCAAATAACATTTTATTGATGAAACTTTTTTTTATGTATATATTTACTTAAACGCTGACATTTTTAACAATGTAATTATCTTTAAAATATTATACTTTACTTGGATTGTAATATTTATAGAGGATCTTAAACGAGTTCCCATTTCATATAAGATTTATGAAACGAGTTATAAATTATTTTAATTTTAACGAGCCTTTTGGCGAGTTAAAATTAAAAATAATTCATAACGAGTGTTTCATAAATCTTATATAGAATGGGAACGAGTTTAGATCCTTTTTATCACATAACATTGCAATCAAATTATTAAAAAATAATTCAGATGAACATAGAACCGCCACGACGTGAGACACATTTTAGCACCAAAATGATATATAGTGTCCTATAGAAACCACAGCGTCCGAACGCAATGGCATCGTAGGTCCGCACTGTACTGCAAACAAGGACTTGAAACTACAATGAAAGAGACAAAAAACAACAGAAAGGGTGGTGAAGACAGGGTTACCGACTTGGAACGAGCAGTAGGCAATAAGGCCTACTGGTTAGCTTGAATCGATTTTATATGCGCACAATCCTCGCTATTTTCCTGTCTTCAGCGCCCAAATAGACAAGACAGTGTAAACAAAACTACATCCCATCAAAAGGAAATCTCTAACAATAAAGTCCACATCCAGAGAAACTAACTAAAGATATACATACAAAATAATAAACATCTCAGGATGTATCCAGAATCGTACTGAACAACCATAGTAGTTGCAGCTAAAGAGAAAACCAATCTAGGGTACGACCAGAAAACCCGAGGGACGAAAGCTCATGCACCCACCTCCCTTAGTTGGGGTTTCATTAGGTACAATCATAGAGTCCCAAGAGGTAGTCCAGTCATCGCACAAGTGAAAAGTGAAGCGTAATGACTGACTGTAGAGGGGTCAATCACTAAACATGCAATGCGCTATAAAACAAAAGGGTTATATCCTTTTCTGACGAACTTCCTGATTAAATTTGTAAAGCGGTCAGGAAACCCATCAGACCCCTTTAACTTTCGAAGTTTATAGACCACATCTCCATAAAATGAGGGTTGTGATATGCCTAGTCGCAGAAGTGTTTTAAGGTTGGTGTTGTATTTTTCCAGCAGGCCCTCGTTGCGGCGGTAGAATTTAGAGAAAGATCTACGTAGTTTGTGATAACGAAAACCCTGCTGAAGAAGTTTACTTGTAATAACTTGATTACGATCATTGAAGTCTATAACATCATTACACGCTCTAGCAAATCGAATGAACTGGGAGATATACACCCCATATGAGGTAGCACGAGGTACATCTCCATCCAGGTGTGGATAGTTAACGATGTTAAAATTGAAATCATCTCTCTTATCATAGATGTTAGTATGAATACAATCATTTGAAATCGAGAGATGAAGTTCGAGAAATGCTGCTACTGTATCCGAACTGTTGGCTTTATTCAACGTGAGCTCTGGTGGATAAATGTTAGTAACCATATGAGCAAAGAACGGATTATCAATATTGAGTATGTCATCAAGATACCGAGAAGTATTTTTAAAGGCATTAATAATTTCACATTGGCTAGCTGGTGACAAACTCAACATAAAATCTCTTTCATAGCAGTACAAAAACAAATCTGCAACAAGTGGCGCACAGTTAGTACCCATAGGAATACCAACAACCTGGCGGTAAATAGTTTTACCGTATCTTATAAAGATGTTATCCAGAAGAAAAGATAAGGCTCTACAAACATCAGTACAAGTCCACATATTATACTTATCAATGGGGGCGTTAGTAAAGAAAGCCCTGACATTATTACAAGCTAGAAAAGTAATACGTTCTCTAGCAAATGTCTTCTGAATAAGCTGAAGCAATTTTTCTTTGATAAGATTATGTGGTAGTGTAGTATACAGTGTAGAAAAGTCGTAGGTGCTTAGAGAAGAGGCATGAACATGCTTACACCGTAGTTTGTCAAGAACTTCTCCAGAGTTTTTGATAGACCAAAACAGATTGATTCCTGAGTTCTCGAAGGCCTATCCGCAATATTTTACAATATGTTCTTTAATCGCGGAAAGTCAGGAAGTCAGTAGTTTTGATATATTGGTCGTGGTACAGGAACTAGAATTAGCGATAAAACGTGCTTTGTAAGGAATTTTGTGAAGTTTGGGTATCCAGTACATTGTAGGGAGCTTCGTCTGCTTACTAATTACAGAAACCTTTATAGTCTCAATAAAGGTCACATGCTGGGAAACAATGTCCGTCTCCAGCAGAGGTGTAGTTAGATAAGCAGAAGTGCTCGCTAGCTCAGCATTCAAAGTAGTGATATAATGTAGTCGTCAGACAATAATTATATTGTTGGAAGCTTTGTCTGCTGGAACTAGAGCACATTTAGTATGTAAATTCTGAATACCCTTCTTAAGGTGTCGTAAATTGTGAGTGGAAGGCCGTGGAAGCAGGGATAGATTTGATTCGTAAAATAAAATACGTAATTCAACAATTTCTGAAATAGTTTTCATCCAAGCAGTAAGTGCATGTTTATCTGCTTTTTCTCGCTTACACGAATTTGTACAGAAATCCGTTAAAGAACCCGCAATTTCACTGCGACAGGCATTAAAATCAATATCAGATGGAAGGCGATACTTAGGCCCTTTGGCAATTAAATGCCGAATCCTCTTATCCTCAATTACATCAAACTTCCCAGTAAGAATGTGACCGGCAGGTTCGTAACAAAATTTAGAATTTTGACAATCTCAATCAGTAGGAATAGATGTCTCGATCTCAAGATCAGAAACGATCCTACTATAATTGAAAATAAGATTTCTAGTAGATTTCTTATACTTGTAACATATAACAGGAGTCTCAATATTCTTGAAATACTTTGGAATTTTGTCTGTCACCCGCATATCATTAAAAATACCGGCTAAATTAATGAAATCAATGCCTTTATCAACATAAGTTATCTTCAAAAAATGCCTTTGATGGTCAGATGGAGCATCTATATGTGGACGCAAATATGTTGCGTGTAACTTTGAATAATAGATGCAACCTCATATAATGGATTAGTACGGACATAAATGGCATCCGCTTCTTCGTCAAGTTTCTGTAAGCAAGAAAAAGACAGACTAACTACTTTGCTAAGGAGGGCGTGTCTACCCGAATTTTTATAAATATAATAAAGGTCTGCAACAGTAAAGACTTTCTTAAATTTATGTTTTAAACGTCATAAAATATGTGACGTTGTAACGTCGCGTCTCACAAATAACGTTGCGTATAAAAGAGTTAGTGTTTTACCTCTTTACAAAATAGCAGTTTACGCCAACCTTTTAACAAACCAACAACAATGTTTTGAATAAGGTGCATTATTTTTATAAGCTGTCACAAGTAATAAGTTTATGACTCAGATCTGGGTGAATTTTTAATAAATAAAATAGTTTCAGTTAATAAACTTGCGTAGTGTTACAAGTTAAACTCAACCAATCAAAATCGTTCCAGGTTGTATTACACGTGTGTCTTACAATAGAATATTAAATGGGTGTTCGACACTGCTAACAAGGGACGGTATGTGATAAATCTGGATATGAAATGCAAAACCTGTGTTTTAAACATCTGCGGCTGGGTATAAAAAGAAAGTATGAAAGGGGGAAATTGGAAATCCTAACCCTATAAAGTTAATGGTGGTATAATTTGTTGAAAATGAAGTATTATTATAATCATCGTATTATAATTATTATCATCAGAGTACTATAACTAACACGGTCAGCAGCAGTATCAGTATTTGCAGCTGCAACAATAGTAATTAAAGTGCATTGTAACATTCAAGAGCATATAGCATGTATTGAGTTCTAGCAGTAGCGAAACAGTACCAGGAGAGAAATACAAGTTGTTGTTGCATACATGACTAACATGTTATTTTTAATTTCAGAGGAGGGAAACACTAAAGACAAATACATAATAATTTAACTCGATTGGGAGAAAAATTTTTTATGGGTGTGGGGTTGGTTAAATAAGACATATCGGAGGGTGGGCTGAAGTTGTGAGGGTAGGGAGCGGGGGAGTAATTTAGAGTTGAAAGTTCTTCCTTAAAGGGTGCAATTACTATTTGCATTCAGATCCATCCCACTCCAAAAGTCTTTACTTCGGCACCCTCCTCGAATGGCCCTCATTTGAACCTTTTGCCGCCCAGAGTGGTCCAAAAATGTCCCACGCAAATACCTTCCTAATGCCATCCCCACTTCCACATTGAGTACTTTTCCTCAAGTTCCACGCCGCCCCAAGAAAGTCCGTAATAACCCCTTCACTTCACTCCTAATACATCACGGAAATTCCTTCCGTAGGACTCAAATGTGTTTATGCCTTTGACCATCCATGCAAAACAAAGTTATCTAGCCAGACTACCTCCCCAAATTACCTTTCCTTAGCACAAGCCTCATCCGATTGTTTTTCTACACGCCCTCTCCCGGAATATTCGACATATAATCACGCACACCAGTTATCGTTTTAACAACCAATCTATGCGCCTTTCTTATGTGTAAAACACCCCACAGGAAACAATCCTGAATAATAGTGGCACACGATAAGGTGGGGTTAGCGATATGGGTCGAGGGCCTGATATAGGGTGTGATATGAAAAGACACATTTTTATTCTATTTATCATATACTTGAGCTTTGTCAAAATTTCAACTTCAGCTCACTCACTACGCTGTTTTCCAGGGAGAAAAAAAAGTTTAGATCTAGTTCATTCTGAGGTGCTCATGTCTGTCGCGTAAGTGGTACACAACATTTGTTTTTGTCTGAAATCTTATTGAAAATGAATTCCATTGATTTTGAAATTTTCTAATCAAGGTGAATTGTCATAAGTGTTTATTTTATCCACGGATAATGATTCTATAGCCAATAATCTGCCGCGAAAACAGGATGGAAGTAACTAATGAAACGCAGACGACAAACAATACCCGTGACAAATCGTATACAATCGTAATTAATCGGTATTTCCGTATCACTCCGGTAAAAGGATCGAGATGAACATTCAGTTATTTCCGTGATCTGACATAGTTCACGCGTGTGATAAAGCTTTATTGCCCGGCAACGAAATCCCGATTGATATGACTAGCTAGGTCTAAGTTGTATCGTATAATTATGCAAAAACAACATATTTGCAGGGAAGTATATGATAAATCTATGTAGCTCATTTAAATATATCGTTAAAGCATGAATACGGACGGTTATATTCCGGTATACACACAGGCACGAAATATGACATTCCTGTAAATATGGTAAATATGGACTATTATGTTTGCGTATTCTCACGTATACGGAGTTTTACAAACGCAGGCATACGGAGTTAAATAATCTCGTACACACACGAATATGGATTTTTGTATTGACTTATACGCACGAATACGGAATTTTATTTTTCCGTATCCGCAAGAATCCGTATTTTTATTTTCCCGTATACGCTCGAATACGGATACATATATCAAGCCTGATTCAGCATGAATGGATGTAAATTCATTTGGCCTGTTTTATGTTCAGGCAGAAAGAAATGTTACTGAATATTACCCGATACGTGTTCTCTAATCGTGCAACCTAGTTATATGTTCATAGAGTGGATATTTAGCGGATTACTGCCCTAAGACCGACTTTAGAGAAAACACGCCGAAAGATATGCCCTCGTAGATTCGATCAGCAATGTAACATCGTATCATAGAAAGGGAACTTGGCAATACATGGAGGCAATTATACTAAAGGAAAAAATGAAAACAACTGAGGAATTTCCTCTATATAATGTGTAATGTTTATACTGCATACTTAATCCCATGTATTATTCCAGAGAAATCACAAGATGTTGTGTGTAAATAAACAGTTGCAGCTAGTTAGAGAAAGGTCTCAACTATGCTTTTTAAAAACAGAACGATATTCTGAAATGTTAAACATCCGCGTTGAAAATTAGCTATTACATCTTATTCCATTTTACATCTTAAGTTTCCTCACCTGCTTGAGCCAAATGCGTATTATATCAATAATGAGCACGGACTGACTAAACATTTATAATGAGTAGTAGTTATACGATACGAAACAGTGCTTCAAGAAACGAATATCAGGTGGCTTAGAGAGGACTGCAGAACAGAAAATTATCACTTGTCTGCATTCATACTGTAATAGTCCGCATAAACCCATCAACAAAATGTCAAATGATCTAAATGATTTCAACACGCAACGTCGTAATACCAAATACAAATACAGTAATGTTGAAGTGAAATAAATATCAAGGCATGATATTGTATTTACAGTGAGAATAAACTACCAGGACATCAGGGCATTAGCGAAATTTCCATTAACCCCGAATTCACTTTCTTTATTTTTATCAATTAGCAGTTCATAAATTGAACGTAACTTGTTAACTGAGGTAGGTATAGCAATAGAACAGACCATGTAGCATGACAGAACGCAGACAACGAAAACCACGCATGCAAAACAGAAAAACAAGGATAACAAGAAAAAAATTATTCGACACTTCAAACATAAAAGGGTTGACCACAGGGGTACCGATTGAAGCGTCAGCGGTAAAAAGACTACTTGGTGTTTAAACCAGGTTCTAAGTTCAAACCTCACTCTAACCTTAGAGTTATCCATTTTAACCAGGACACTGTAAATAAAGGCATCTCCACCAGGCTCTACCTTCTAACATACTAGACAGCAATATTAGGCAATATAACACAATGATGATCATGTATAAATATGAACATAAAACAACAAAATAATAGAAAGCTAAAAAGCAAGTACTCACTGATTTGGCAGAAGCCGGTGTAACAGGATAATAAACCGTTATAGGCATTCCAAGAGAAGAGTGAATGTTTAATTGCCCTAAATCAACCGGATGTGATTGTATGGTGCAGTCGAAAAGAGTTCTTTATAAAAGAGTATGTTTTTCCTTCAATATAGATATAAAATCGAACAGGAAAAGTAGCATTCAAGGACGACAGTCAACCACAAACACACACAGAAACAGACATCTTTAAAGATGAATAAAAGTTCAAAAATGACAACCAGTGGAACGATCAGTTGCAAAAAAGGCCGCTGGGTGGTTTAAACCAGGTGCTATGGTGCACCAAACCTCACATTTACCCTACTGTCATCCCAATAAAACGGGACAGTGTAAATAAAGAAATCCCCGCCACGAACTATTCTCTAACCAAAAAGGCAGCATTAATAGGCAATATAAGTAAAACACATAGTTGCTCGTGTGTATATAAATACAAAAATCAATAGCCTAGAAAGCCACAAAGAAGGTATTCAATGACTTGGCAGAAGCCAGAGCATAAAGAGAATAAACCATTGAGGGCACATTTTTAGTGCAATTTCCTGGTAATTTATGGGCGGCTATAACTGTATTCTGGACATGTTGTTGATGTTTAAAAACAGCACTTCATCATGTATTTTACAGTTTTAGATATACATTTCAGAAGTGAAAGTAGACAGGGTATGCAACTGAAATGGGTAAAAACACTCCCCATTTTCGTGTTGATGTTTAATAGCAGACATGTTTATTTGCATGATAAATTATTGAAAGGACATGGAGACTCAATTACGATATTATAACCTGACGACAGATATTAAACATCACGATTAAAGTAGAAGTTATGACAGGGTCCGCATTCATTCGATTCATCGCAATATGGGTAAAACTGGAACTGTGCATGTATGTGGGATGAAACGATAATTTGAGGATTGGTTTGATGTATGGGCATATGTGTTGTGGTCGTCACACGACACAAACAACAATAGTTTGACAATAAAAATAGGCATACAATTCGATCAGGAAGTGTAGCATTCGCAAAAGACAGTCAACCAAAGAATTGGTTTGGTTTAATAAAATTATTCTATTCTATGTAAATTGTATGTTAGAAAGAAAATAACAAACATACAAGTATCCTCTTATAGTGTATATCAAAATACAGGTCACCGTTAGTTTCATATAGTACAAGTGGATATACAAATCGAACAGAAAATGTAACATTCAAGGACGACAGTTAACCACAAACACATACAGAAACAAAGATCAACTTTAAAGATGAATAAAAGGCAAGATAAGACATAAAAAAGCATAAAAGGGTTGTCAATAGGGCTACCGCATTGGGACGGTGAGTGGAAAAAAAGCTGGGGGTTTAAACCAGGTTCTAGGGTGCACCAATCCTTACTCTTACCCTATTATCATCCCAATAAGCAGGACAGTGTAAATAAAGATTTCCATCCCCGCCAAGTTATAATCTTTAACAAACAAGGTAGCAATAATAGGCAATATAAGTAAAACATAAATGATCATGTATATATAATATAACAAATCTAGAGCCTAGAAAACCACATACATTGTATACAACATTGGTTATACGTATTTGTCTTTCACTCCTAATATCTTCCAAGAAATTCCTTGTGAATGTATAAAAAATGCTTTTTCTTTAGACCGTGTCACGGATCATGGGTACGAGCGCTAAACAGAATATACCTCTATTATTGCTGTTAATTCCATATTAGAGATGTTTCTCTTATATATTAACTGATACAATTGATTTTAATTTTATTATTCATGTTTACAAAAACATATACGTGTTTCGTTTTCAAATTTCTCTGGATGTGTACTTTGTTGTTAGACATTTTCTTTTGATGGAATGTACTTTTATTTAAACTGAATTGTCAATTCGAGCGCTGTATACAGAATAATAGCGAGGTGTGTACACTATAAAATCAATTTAAGCTGACCGGTGGGCCATATTGCCCACTGACCTTTCCAAGTCGGTAACCCTGCTTCCACACCTCTTTCTATTGTGTATTATCTTTTTCATTGTATAGTTAATTTGCTCATTGTTTGTGGTGTAGTGCGGATCTATGGTGCCATTTCGTTTGTGTTATAATTTTTATAGGGCCATTTTTTTTCATTCTTGTTTAATCACGTCTACTGGTAATACTAAAGGAGCAAACGGTAATCTTGAAATGCATTGCAATTAGTGTCCCGATTTAGTGACTCAGTATTATTTTGATTTCAGTCTTGCTTGCATATAATTAAAGACAATTGTTAGTTTCCATTTTTCCGGCTCATTCTACCATAGGTTTACATATATTTTAGTGCAATATAATCAACAGTTAATTATATGCAAACACACGTTGCTTTAAATTTTTATTATTAACGATTGAAAACATGCACATTTTGAAGAAAAACTAACGGGACGATGTGAGTAAAAAAACAATAATTACCGTTTGCCTTTAACACCAACCAACATGCCAAAATCATACATCTGTAAGCAGTGTTTATAAAAAGTAGATACAATTGTACTGAAAACGTAATTGTCACATGCTATAATATACAAGTGTTCCTATAATAAAATGTTTCAATATATCTATACAATCCATATATTTTAACTAACCTTCAAGACGTCCTTCATAATTGTGAATTAATCTTCGGGTGTGGACCTTAAGTCTTGATATTTCTCCTATGGAAAACATGGGGCCACCGCTGTGGCTGTGTTGTTTTGGCATTGCGGTTGGTTCATCGGATGCAATCCAACACACTAGTAAGTATATTATCAAACTCGAGATTAATTTAGTTACTTCCTTTTCTCTTATTTTTTCGATCATTGAATTCCGATTTGCTCATCATAATTAGTATTCAAACACGTAACTACACACTTTATGAAATAGGATATGAATAAAACACAAATTATAGCAATATTCTAAAACTAATACATTGAATGATACGTGTTCATACTCAGGTTGTTGATAACACTTTCTCACGTTTTAAAGAAAGGCATATCCACCAATTCTTGTTTAAAAATATATTTATACTCAGTGTGTATGGTGCAATACTTAAACAGTTCTTAAATATAGCACACTACTTTGTCAAGATAAGCTATACTAATTAGACTTATATCTATAAATTCCGTGCTTAAGTATTTTTAATTTACTTAACGTTACATTAAATACACCGCAAATAACAAGCCACATAATAGGATTTGTCATTTTTATGTACAGGTACAGCTGCTAATAATCAATGCTATCAGGGATGCCTCACATTGATTCCTTATCTGACTCTACAACATAAATCAGTCGCAGTGTCACATGAACGCAATTTTAAAGTTATCCAATAACGATCCGACGATCGTGGCACTTTTAGTTACATCAATTGCTCTGTATGTCGTAATATGTTGCATGCATGATACTTTTTTTTTTTTTTTTTTTGGAAATACATATGGAAGTAGTCAGTTGAAGGAAATTATGTTTTGCAATATATATAGCTTAATGTAATGATTTTGGTTCATTTTTGCCATAGGATGCAATTTAAAGATAATATATTATGCCAATGCCTATTACTATCATGTTGATTAGGCGAGGCTTAGAAAAGCAAGAATGCCGAGGCTTTACGGAGACGTTCTGGGTTGTCGTGCCCAGACAATAAGCTTGATAGTAAAAGGCACTGACATAATATTCGATTTATCATGTAGAGTATCCACATTTTCTGTATGGTTTACTAGTTTTATCTATTTAACAGGATGTTACGCTTGTAGAGGATGCCGCCATATTGTTTCTTCTTCAGGCCGTTTTATAATATCAATTACGTCACGTACAATAAACACCGAGTAATTCAGCATTGCTGCTACTTTATTTGTTAGTACCTTATATAGCAAACCGTATTAGGTCAGGCAAAAACGTTACACGAGGTCGTTGTGTTCCTAGATGTTATAAGTTAATGTTAAGGTTTGAAAACACCAATTCCTCGTTGGTATATCTATAAACGAAGTGTTTTTGCTTATATTTTAGCTGACCTTTTAAATAGAATAAACTATGCAAGTCTGATTACTTTCAACTTTCTTATCTAAATAAAATAATGAATACAATAACTACATGGTAAGAAAACATAAAAACAATATATTAAGACCAGTCATTTCCCCCAAAACACCCCCTTTGTCACATTGTATCTACTTAATTGTGTTAGTGGATAAGCCTGTGAAAGGTATGGGTGTTTTTGTTGTTTTAGTGATTAGAATGAGAGTGTGAATATTTGTAGAAATTAGATTGTACAATGGGATGGGTAATGTCTGGTGTTTTTATATCGCGATATAATGGTATAAGGGATACAGGAGATAGATATATTGTTTTATATCAGTCCAAAGTGTTTGTAAGTTATGCCATTTAATGTAATTTATTATTTATTCATTGTGTTAATATGTGCATACATTTGATTTGGGAATTAATTCCTAAAACAATGTGTAAACCAAACATTTGATCTGCATATAAATTCTTAAAGCAGTGTGTATTTGTTAAAACTTGTATTTTTCTACCTTAGTTGAAGCATTAAGAAATATAAAAAGATCGGACAGGGAAAGTAGCATTCAAGGAGGACAGTCAACCACAAAACACAGAAACAAACATGCAAACAGACAAACAAGAAGGCAAAAGTAATAATAAAAGCAAACGACATCACAAACACAAAAGGGTTGACAATAGGGCTACCGCCTTGGAACGGTCAGTGACAAAGTAGGCCACTGGGAGTTGTGTGTGTGTGGGGGGGGGGGGGGCGTTAAACCAGGTTATAGGGTGCACCAAACCTCACATTTACCCTACTGTCATCCCAATAAAACGAGACAGTGTAAATAAAGAAATCCCCGCCATGAACTATTCTCTAACCAACAAGGCCGCATTAATAGGCAATATAAGTAAAACACATAGTTGCTCGTGTATATATAAATACAAAAAACAATAGCCTAGAAAGCCACAAAGAAGGTACTCAATGACTTGGCAGAAGCCAGAGCAACAAGAGAATAAACCATTAAGGGCACGACAAGAAAGATCATAGACAAACATCAAACGCCACCGTCCCAATGGGCTTTAGGTAGGCGTCATCATAGGGTCCACAGCCCGTCCGGTCATCGTACAATTAAAGAGGAAAGCATAGTAGCGAACTGTAAAAGGGCCCACCACCAAGCATGCATTACGTTGCAAAATGATAGGGTCATAAGCTCTTTTGATAAACTTTTTAACAAGTTTAACAAATATAGTATGAAAGTAATCATGACCAAGAATCTTACGAAGTTTATAAATCACATCACCATAGAAGTCACATTACTAGAAACTATGCTCAGGTTATATAAAAAATGGTGAGAATACTGAATTAACACACGTTATTAACACATTTGTGAATAGGTTTGTTTGTTTTGGACGTTATTAATTACTTCGAAATTGTTAAAAATAAAAACAAATTAGTGTTACTCTTGTTCTGAACTGAAGGCTACTATCCCAGAAACTACATGTATTGACAAACTGTGCTATTAATACGCGGATTATCTTTGAGAACTAGTAATTATTAATTACCGCGTTGCGCCTCGTTCTGAATCGCTTCTAAAAGTAAACTGATTATGCGGTGGGTCGTTATTCTATTGAAATACTATTACTATGCTATAGCGAAAAGTTACAGTTTCGTAAAACTGAAGAAACTGTTCATTACTTCCGTGCAATAATACTTATGCATACATAATTGTCATTTAACTGTTATTTCTTCAGATCTTTGGAGATCGCTGATCCCGACATTTATATAC
Source organism: Cyrtodaria siliqua (assembly GCA_037043455.1). NCBI lineage: Eukaryota > Metazoa > Mollusca > Bivalvia > Adapedonta > Hiatellidae > Cyrtodaria > Cyrtodaria siliqua. The sequence continues at coordinate 500,294 of JAWPHD010000087.1, read as the reverse complement.
ATATATCGATGGTACATTCTCCAATACCTTTGTTTTTTTACTTTATTTTGGAATAGGTGCGTCCACTACTTCAGCTTTTTAAAGGTTCTGAGTATTGTTTAATCACCCCTTAAAAAATGGTGTCTACTTTATAATTTAGTGTTTTCTTCGGGGATTAGAATTTTGTTAGATACTGGGACCAGCAATTACCAGAATGTATACCCTGCTTTGCACCGTTAACGGTCAAACACATCTTATTGGAATGTGTAGACTTTGATCCTATGCGTCAAAGGTACTACAATGTTAATACTATGAAAGAGTTATTTGATACTATAGATTTTAGTATTGTTTTAGATTTCCTAAAAGAGATCAGACTATATAAATCATTATAATGTGTTCTTATATATATTTACTTGTTTATATACCCGTTGACGGGCATTTGTTGATTTACATACATAGTTTATATTACACCTTATCATCCCTTATTTTTTAATAGTTTTATCTTTATATATTTACATTAATTTTTAATTAATACTTCATTTCTTCATTTTTCGTCAATTTTTGCGCACAATATGACCTATTTATGAGTCGACGTGCCGTAAAACACCATTCATTCATTCATTCATTCTTTTTGTTTTGCAATACACGTCGTGATTGTTCGATTCGTATTGTATATTTGTGCAAAAAGGATGACTTTTCAATCACGTTAGCGTTTTTGATTTGGTTATTTGTTTTTGTTTTGAATTAATTAACAAATGAAGTAAATGAGAAATAAATGACGTAGTCCTGTCGCCTCTATTTTATGAAACGAAAGACGATGAAAAAAACACTTTAAACAACCAAAAAAATCGTTAATCATTATGTTGCCCTGTAAACCTTTGCAGCAACAACTAACATTTGATAAATGAAACACATTATCAATTTAATATACTCACATATGAATGTGGTGTCTTGTATCAACTTTGGATGTAACAGATCATCATTTTTAAATAAAAAATAGATATTGGTTCAATATTTTTTAAAATAAAAAGAGACGATAAACAACATCTAGAGCAACAGGCATTTATTTTATTGCTAACATTTTACATATAGGGAAATATAAACATAAACGATAGAAATAAATTAATACAATTTCTAATAACTTTGTAATAAACCCTTTCCAGGTAAAAGTTTACAATTGCAAAGGCATATTAACAAAGAGAAGGCGAAGTTATCCACAACTAATTGACAATAAATTGCAAATCATTAGGCGTTTTTATAAAACCTTATGAAGGCTTTAAACATTTAAATATTAGCACATAGGCTACACACTATTTTAAAAAACCAAACTAACGATTGTTCAGTAGATCCATGACGAGTAAAACGTGGATATATTTCTCGAATATTCCTACTTTGAAAGGCCCGCTATACGTAAAACAGTCAACAGCAAAACTATAAAAAAGAGGATGATAATGACCTTTGAAATCGGCCGAACACGATAAATACGAAATATTGCAGTCTCGGTGCTATACGTAAAACAGTCAACAGCAAAACTATAAGATAGCATGCAACATATGAGACCGATTTAGAGAAAAGGTGGACGTCATACCTTTAAACAATTACAATACACCTTAATATGCAACTTAGAAAGCCACTGACCTTTTCAATGCTTTATAAGCTATTTAAATGTATTAATTTACCTGAGCCATTTGCCGTGACAGCAACGCTGGATTTTATATTACATAGAGTTTAATTAACATTGTTGAAGTGAAATAATTCCCGTGTGAGAAAGATTATTTGCGATGTAGAAACGAGTGCGTTTTCGCTCGCAAGAATATTTCTCACGAGTGAATTATTTTCCGTATCACGACAAAAATGTTAATTAAACTATATAATATATATACTGTGCTATCATGCACACTAGGCGAGATAGCACAGAGTTATAGATTTTCTCAAACTGGGAAATTTCTATTATTCATCACAGAATATATAATATATATACATCTACCAGCGTTTACACAGTCATACAGCGATTATGGCATGAAACAGTGTTGGACGTTAGGCAGTTAAAATAGCAAAGAGGCGATGTATCGTATCACCGAAACAAGCATAAATATACATATCAAACACTGAAAGTACACGTAACAACAACATTGAACATATTGATATCAAAACTAAAACAAACAATACAATGGTTTATTTGTCAATCGAAAAGCGAACACGTGTGAACAAAGTACATACTAAAAATATCTGCAGCTTTACAAGCCCATCAGCAGCACTAAAGAATCTAATTATTAATTACCTATTTGGATTTAGTCTATTTAACAATATTTACGTACACACATTCAAACTCAAAATGTAGCATTCAAGGACCCCAGTTAACCAAAAAAAGCTCAAAGAAACAAACCATAATTACAAAGACGAATAAAAGGCAAGATATGACATCACAAACATAAAATGGTTGAATAGGGCTACCGCATTGCAAACGGTCAGTTGCAAAAAAAGACTGCGGGGGTTTAAACAAGGTTACATGATGCACCAAACCTCACTCTTTAAGCACGATATGTTTTTTATGGCTTTCTCTTGTGTCCATTTTTTCAATAAGGTTGATCGATGGTTAAGCAGACACAAGCTTTTGCTAGACATGTCTTCCTACCCTATATTGGCAATCTCACACTACCATATCCTAATATGGATGTATTTTTTTATTGCTTTATCGAGAGTTTTCCGAGATAATCGTGTTATTGATTATATTCCCCAAAGAGATCAGCAATTATGAAAGTCCTATAATTTATTCAATTGGTTAAAGGAAAATAATAATATCTATTTTAAATACCTTCAACTCAACAATTTAATATGTTTCATTGTGTCGCTTCTTCTCTCAATTTGTATATATCGCGCTTCTTCCCTCAATCTGTATGATGATGAAATAATAAGGAATATTTATGACTAGAGAGATGATTTCAATTTTGAGATTGTACATTATCTGCACTTAGATGAGGAATTTTACCCAGCAACATATGATTTATGTTTAACAAGCTATTCGTGTTTTTTTCTGGGGCTTGTAGTCGAGTCTAATTCTTAAAATTTGTAAAACTAACAGCTAATCTATCAGGGCTATCGCTGTCAACATTTGAATAATAATGACACTTGCAACATGCTTTATCACTATTTTGATCTCCTTTTAAAAATATGAAAGTAATTAAAGAACTCATTTGCGACAAGGATTTTCAACCCGTCAGCCATACCTCCATTTGAGGACTTGTTCTTTTCACTGCTGTGCTCTGCTTCCCCCATTTTAATAGCGGTGTCTCTCGTGGTGCCCCTGTCACCACTTGTGGCATGTGGCAGTATGTCGCGGTCACAGCAGTGTGACCATTTTTCAAATTGTTATAAATATCGTGACTGCACATTTGTTATGCACATTATGTTTCTTGTTATATTATGCTGAAGCCATGGCCTTGTTATTCCAATAAATATAAACTAAGTTCAGTATTGAGTCTCTTTTATAGCCCATCTTCAATAATCTGAGTTATGTTGACGTTATTAACATACGTCTTAAGATCCTAGTAATGATCACCTTCACACACTCTTTATCAAATGTGTTGGACAATTACATACTATTCATTTACAGTTCGCTTTCCACTATGATGACGTCTACTACCTTAATTATGATAAGGACTGTTACGTTTAATAATGTATTTAATATTGTCTTGATATGTCAACTGTTTCGTTTCATGTTACCCTGGCTTCTGTCAAATGATATCAAGGAGTGCTTAGTTTGTGGCTTCGGCATTATTTTTTAAAGCATGTACGTGATGGTTACACGACAATGTGTTTGATATATATTGCCTTTTTTTTTTATAGGATATGACCCGGGATTTCCTTATTTACCTTGTCAAGTTTAATCAATTAAAATTAGTGTAAGTGACGTGAAGTGCACCGGTTTAACCCCAGCCCAACGGCGTGATTGTCACTAAACTAGGCACATCATCCAATCGCATTGGATGTGATTTTTAGTAGGGAAGTTTCATAAAGAAAGAACATCTAGTAGCTTTTTTTTCACTTGAAAAATCGTATGATACTGCGTGAAAGTATGTTATTATGACTTATCGTTTTACTCTTGGTCAAATTGCTGGCATGATAGACAGTTTCGGGTCCAAATAGGTACAACCCTCTCCGATACTCATGAACAGAAGAGTGAGAACGTGAAACCGCCGTGAAACCATCGTAAAGAAAAGGGGTCCTCCTAACAACCGAATACGTGCCAGGATCATTTCTAACTGATTACGTTGTCTGTATATGCTGCCCGCATTATATGACGTATCGCTTGGTTTCGTTTATGAAAGTTTATCTGACAATCAGATTCGCACAAAACTAGCGGAATATTAATATCAAACCTAAATACTATGTACTGAAATAAAGCTTTTAGTTAAATGCACGTCAAGCTATTTGATGAACGACAAGGTATTTGATTATCATTGCAGATTTGCGTTTCTTTTTTCCTTTAGCATGTTTAGTATAGATCTAAATCTGATTGTTAAAGTATTATCAAATACTAAGGAGCACAAATTCCACCGTGGACTTTGGAATCGCCAAACACTTATTTTGATATTAGCATTAATAACAAATACAGCTCATGTTCTAAGGTCTTTCAGAGCAAATTTAATGAAATTAAATCGAAATGTAATAATTTGCAAGATATATACAGATGGTTCTACAGATAGAGATAAGATAGCTGCATGGCCTAGTTGTTGTTCACAAACACAATATAAAGAGCCGAATGCCTAATAATGCCTCTACCAGTTGTCAGCTGAACTTAAGGCAATTGAACTATATTCAGCTAATGATGATCATTTCTTATTATCTTTCAATTATTCTGGCCTTGGGTAATCTCCAGTTATAACTTCTATTTTTAAAAAATACAATCTTATAATCTTATAAGTGTTAATGTTATTATTTTATACTGGATTCGCACGAACTTTTCTCAGACTCTCTTGTTTATGTTGGTTGCTTCCGAGGGAATCACTGTTCAGTATTTATTGACATTTGCACTAGCTGTTTAATGTTGTATGACGTCTGTTTAATGTCAGTAGTGTTATTACTTACTGGTCCTATGGGATTTTCAAGACCAATCGTTTTGGCTTTAAAATAAAATATCGCGTATGCCAGTGCAAGGGGCGTACGCGGTGTTGCACTTTATTTTACCTCTCATGAACATACTCAATGAAACCGAGTCTGCTAATTTCTCTCTTGTTTGTGTTTGCCAGTCATTGTATATAGTAGATAAACCATTATATGCGGTCCAGTTATCATTATATGTAGTGCATTTATTATTATATCCAGTAGTTTATCTAATATGTGAGGTCCTTTGAACATTATATAAAGTAGGTTTGTATTAATATGCACTGCACTTCTATTGACTTTATATGTGGTACATATTTTAATATACGTGGTGTATTCGTCCTTATATTCGGTACCAACGGCTTTATACGTGGTGCATTTCTTATGATATGGAGCGCTTTTTCTATTACATGCTGTGTTTTGTTCATTATGATGATGAGATCAATCGGAACAATCGTTTTTTGAGATATTACGATTTTATAGACTGCTTCACTGTGCATTCCCGTTTCACTCAAACAAGCGACACAATCGTGAACGCTCGGCCATTTCCGTCATTCTTCGGGACCGCCTCGTGGGTATATCAGGCTTAGGTATGTTCAAAATTTTGACATTTTGTTAGCCGGAAGGCATGCGCAACGGCACAGAAAATAGTGCACTGTCGCTATGTAAACAATATGGCCGCTGGCCACACGTGTTGATGTATAATTTGCGTTTAATGTTTGTTTTTTACAATGCAGATGAAGGTTTTATCACAGCTTTCATGTAAAACTATTGATGGAGAAATCGGCTGAATGACATTGCAAAATTTGGAAAATAACTTTGATTTTGAATGCAAATTTGTTTTGGCGGGAATCTAAGGCGCGATAACGTAACTAATATGGAAACCTTCGATTCACATTCGAGTAATGCTGTGAGATGTTGCGAAAGATAAGTGACAGTCAATGGCCGATTTTTGAAACGGTAAATTTAATAGTACGTTAAGCGCATTCAATTGCGATCATGACCAAGCGTCTGATCTACGTTCTATAAAAATATCTAGAATGCTGGGCTCTCCCTAGACTGCTTCACTGTGCATGTCTCGTATATCAAATGCAGGTGTTTTTTTGTTTTGTTTTTCAAGTGGGGTGAGGGATGGTATTTTCGACATTTTCCAGGGTGACTGGTGTGTTTTCCAGTTGTTTTATTCACAGGAGGTGGTTTTAAGAGAATGGGGGAAAAGACGATTTTATTAGGAGGGAGTTAAGCACTGATTTCAGGTTGTTTTTTTTTTTTAAATCTACCTAGGGTGAGGTGAATGCTTTTTCTCAGGGTGGTGCTTGTTTTCTTTTTCTTTTTTTGGTGTTGTTGTTTAAATCCGGTGACGCTAGGTTCGGAAAGGGGGTGGTCTGTGTGTGTGGGGGATGAGGGTGTATGTTTAAAGACAAGGAGATGGTAAGAAAGGGATTTCCAGATAATTAAGGTGGTATTTTGCAGATTTTACAAGTGGCAGGACCTGAGGAAAGGTTTTTCAACTTTTATTTTATAAATCCAGGGGTGTATTCTGGCTAAAAAGTAACCAAGAAAGATACATCGTCAGAACTGCGTGAGAGAGAGGAGCGTAGCTACCTCTATGTAAGGCATGCGTATTGCAAAAAAATAATCAAAACAATTGTAAGAAGTCAAAAATACAATAAAAACGAGGGCATAGGTATAAGGTAAAGTATTTTCTTATTTAGTTTTCCATGATATTCCAAACATATCAGGCTCATTTATCAACATTTCAGAGGCAGAATAGACCTGTAATTTCTTGAGGGTATTGGGGGCAATGGCCTCCCAGTTTAAAAAAAAACTACTTTAAATGGCGCAGTCTATCGAGTTTGATGAGCCTTTTGTTAGGACTAAATAGTTAGGCCATGGGGGTATTTTGTAGATTTTCTAGGGATTCGGGGTTTGAATAAACGTTTTTATCAGGGTAGCGTTTGTTTGTTTCTGTAAGGGTACTTTTGAAGAAACAAAATGTATGGGGTCTTTTGTTGACTTTCTATGTGCGGGCTCTAAATCCAGAGGGTGGGGTGTGCGGGGGGATGGTGCAGATATTTTAGCTGGATTCCTTTAAAACAGGAGTTGATATCTGTCAAATCCTCGGTGTGTTATTCCCGCCGACGCCGCCCCCTCCCCACCTGGCAATCCCTCATTTTAAAATTAAAAATTCAAGGGTAATAAAGTTACAATCTATTTACTTTTTATAATCACTTAAAAATAAATCAAACTTAGTGTTTCCTATGTCAGTTGCAAAATTGTATACGCATACACAATCCCCATACCAATTCTATTAATAGACGCAAACAAATTGTATGACGTGTCTCACCCGATAATGTTTGACCAATGAATGGCTTCTAGTTGCCATTTACTTGTATGTATTGTCCCTTGTGGACCCTTAATTGGAATGGAAACATTAAGAGAATAAAGCAGCAGACTCGGTTTTATTGATTCTGTTCATGAGAAGTAATGAAAGAAGCAACACTTCTCACGCCCCCTAGCACCGGCTTAAGCAGTATTCTACTTCAAAGCCACCTATATAGGGCTCGTTGGTCCCAAAGGACCAGTAAAAAATAACACTACTGATTCGTAGCACGGGGAGACTTTTACAGTCACTAGAAGTACAAAACCTGCTTCATATAATGTCCAAAGGACCTCATATATTAGATAAACTACTGCATATAGTAATAATTGGACCACATATAATGGTTTATCTACTACATACAATGACTTATCTATCGCATATACTGATAAATATACTGCATATAAATACTTTTCTACCACATATAAAGATGTATTTACCACATATAATTAAAAATGCACTGCATATCATAAAGATCTACCACATAAAGGGAACTGCACTGCATATATTATTCGGCAACCTCATAAATCAGTCATGACGTTCCATAGCCAAGCATTAGTATTTATTTCCACATTTAAGGTTTACATATACCTAAAAAAAGAGTATGAAAGAAGTCTGGAAATCGCCGAACACGATACATATTAAAACATATTGCAGTTTTGGTTATCTTATGCTGATTTTAAATGTTCCATTAACAAATATGATCGCAGCGCTTGGCAAGCAACTTGGGCGTTGTCCGTGAACATTTAAATCAATCTTGACATCATTCTAGTACAGCCAGTAAGTTGTTTAAGCCAGATGCAGAATTCGGCATATACGTTATGCTAATTCATATGAATACGGTGAGCAATTGCCAGAATGTACGAGTATACCCCGTTTTGCACTGTTAACCGTCTACCATAACGTGTTAGATTGTGTACAAAGACGCTACATACTAGTTAATAGTATGATAGAACTGTTTGACATAATTGATTCCAGTCATGTTTTATTAAGATTTCTCAAAGAAATTCGACTGCATAATTCATTATAATTACATTCGTGTTTGTATTAACTTGTTTACGTTGACGGGAGTTTGTTGTTCTTCATATACATCGTTAATAGTTTTACCAAATCATTCATTATGTGTTACTAGTTTAACCTATACATTTTAACGTATATAGCCGACTATTTCATTCTTACATTTTAACGTAATGGTTCAATAACCGACTATTTTATTCTTACATTTTAACGTAATGGCTCAATAACCGACTATTTCATTCTTACATTTTAACGTTATGGTTCAATAAACGACTATTTCATATTACATTTTAACGTAATGGTTCAATAACCGAGTATTTCATTCTAACATTTTAACGTAAGGCTCAATAGCCGACTATTTCATTCTTACATTTTAACGTAATGGTTCAATAACCGACTATTTCATTCTTACATTTTAACGTAATGGCTCAATAACCGACTATTTCATTCTTACATTTTAACGTTATGGTTCAATAAACGACTATTTCACATTACATTTTAACGTAATGGTTCAATAACCGAGTATTTCATTCTTACATTTTAACGTCAAGGATGAATAGCCGACAATTTCATTCTTACATGTTAACTTAATGGTTCAATAACAGATTATTTCATACTTACATTTTAAGGTAAGGCTTAATAGCCGATTAGTTCATTCTTACATTTTAACGTAATGGATGAATAGCCGACTATTTCATTCTTACATTTTACGGATGAATAGGCGACAATTTCATTCATTCTTACATTTTAACGTAATGAACGAATAGCCGACTATTTCATTCTTACATTTTAACGTAATGGATGAATAGCCGACAATTTTAACGTAATGGATGAATAGCCGACAATTTCATTCTTACATTTTAACGTAATGGATGAATAGCCGACAATTTCATTCCTACATTTTAACATAATGGTTCAATAACCGACTATTTCATTCCTACATTTGAACGTAATGGTTCAATAAACGACTATTTCGTCTTACATTTTAACATAATGGTTCAATAACTGACTATTTCATCTTACATTTTAACGTAATGGTTCAATAACCGACTATTTCATCTTACATTTTAACGTAATGGTTCAATAGATGACAATTTCATTCTTACATTTTAACGTAATGGTTCAATAACCGACTATTTCATTCTTACATTTTAACATAATGGTTCAATAACCGACTATTTCATCTAACATTTTAACACAATGGTTCAATAAACGACTATTTCATCTTACAGTTTAACGTAATGGTTCAATAACCGACTATTTCATTCTTACATTTTAACGTAATATTTCATTCTTACATTTGAACGTAATGGTTCAATAATCGACTATTTCGTCTTACATTTTAACATAATGGTTCAATAACCGACTATTTCATCTTACATTTTAACGTAATGGTTCAATAAAAGACTATTTCATCTTACATTTTAACGTAATGGTTCATTAACCGACGATTTCATCTTACATTTTAACGTAATGGTTCAATAAATGACTAGTTCATCTTACATTTTAACGTAATGGTTCAATAGACGACAATTTCAGTCTTACATTTTAACGTAATGGTTCAATAACCGACTATTTCATTCTTACATTTTAACATAATGGTTCAATAACCGACTATCTCATCTAACATTTTAACACAATGGTTCAATAAACGACGATTTCATCTTACATTTTAACGTAATGGTTCAATAAATGACTAGTTCATCTTACATTTTAACGTAATGGTTCAATATCCAAAATTTCATTCTTGAATTTTAACGTAATGGTTCAATAACCGACTATTTCATCTTACATTTTGACGTAATGGTTCATTAACCGACTATTTCATCTTACATTTTAACGTAATGGTTCAATAAACGACTATTTCATTCTTACATTTTAACGTAATGGTACAATAAAAGACTATTTCATCTTACATTTTAACGTAATGATTCAATAACCGACTATTCCATTCTTACATTTTAACGTAATGACTCAATAACCGACTGTTTCATTCTTACATTTTAACGTAATGGATCAATAGCCGACAATTTCATTCTTACACTTTAACGTAATGGTTCAATAACCGACTATTTCATTCCTACATGTTAACGTAATGGTTCAATAACCGACTATTTCATTCTTACATTTTAACGTAATATTTCATTCTTACATTTTAACATAATGGATGAATAGCCGACTATTTCATTCTTACATTTTAACGTAATGGATCAATAACCGACTATTTCATTCTTACATTTTAACGTAATATTTCATTCTTACATTTTAACATAATGGATGAATAGCCGACTGTTTCATTCTTACATGTTAACGTAATGGATCAATAACCGACTATTTCATTCTTACATTTGAACGTAATATATCATTCTTACATTTTAACATAATGGATTATTAGCCGACTGTTTCATTCTTACATTTTAACGTAATGGATCAATAGCCAACAATTTCATTCTTACAATTTAACGTAATGGTTCAATAACCGACTATTTCATCTTACATTTTAACGTAATGGTTCAATAACCGACTATTTCATCTTACATTTTAACGTAATGGTTCAATAAACGACTATTTCTTTCTTACATTTTAACGTAATGGATGAATAGCCGACAATTTTATTTTTACATTTTAACGTAATGGATGAATAGCCGACAATTTCATTCTTACATTTTAACGTAATGGATCAATAACCGACTATTTCAATCTTACAATTTAACGTAATGGACGAATAGCCGACTATTTCATTCTTACATTTTAACGTAATAGATCAATAACCGACTATTTCATTCTTACATTTGAACGTAATATATCATTCTTACATTTTAACATAATGGATTATTAGCCGACTGTTTCATTCTTACATTTTAACGTAATGGATCAATAGCCAACAATTTCATTCTTACAATTTAACGTAATGGTTCAATAACCGACTATTTCATCTTACATTTTAACGTAATGGTTCAATAACCGACTATTTCATCTTACATTTTAACGTAATGGTTCAATAAACGACTATTTCTTTCTTACATTTTAACGTTATGGATGAATAGCCGACAATTTTATTTTTACATTTTAACGTAATGGATGAATAGCCGACAATTTCATTCTTACATTTTAACGTAATGGATCAATAACCGACTATTTCAATCTTACAATTTAACGTAATGGACGAATAGCCGACTATTTCATTCTTACATTTTAACGTAATAGATCAATAACCGACTATTTCATTCTTACATTTTAACGTAATATTTCATTCTTACATTTTAATATAATGGATGAATAGCCGACTGTTTCATTCTTACATTTTAACGTAATGGATCAATAGCCGACAATTTCATTCTTACAATTTAACGTAATGGTTCAATAACTGAGTATTTCATTCCTATATTTTAACGTAATGGTTCAATAACCGACTATTTCATTCTTACATTTTAACGTAATGGTACAATAAACGACTATTTCATCTTACATTTTAACGTAATGGTTCAATAACCGACAATTTCATTCTTACATTTTAACGTAATGACTCAATAACCGACTGTTTCTTTCTTACATTTTAACGTAATGGATCAATAGCTGACAATTTCATTCTTACAATTTAACGTAATGGTTCAATAACCGAGTATTTCATTACTACATTTTAACGTAATGGTTCATTAACCGACTATTTTATTCTTACATTTTAACGTTAAGTTTCAATAAACGAATATTTCATCTTACATTTGAACGTTATGTTTCAATAACCGACTATTTCATTCTAACGGCTCAGTAACCGACTCTTTCATTTTTCATTTTCATTAGTTTGTGCGCACACTATTACCTATCTGTCGGTGTGGCGTAAAACACAATTTATTTATTTTTCGTTTGCCACCGACTGTTTCAAGGCGGTACCTTTATTAACTCTCTTATGACTAAGGTGTCGCATTTTTCTTTTATTATTTTTTAATTTTTGTTTGTTTTGGTGGGCTGCTGTCTGCTAAATTTGCTGTTTGACTTTTAAATCTACTTTTATACAAAATGGAACGTATATTTCAAACCATAGAGAATGATTAAGAAACTAATTCAGTATGATCTTTGATTACTTAATAAGTATGAAGAAGCTATAATAGTTAGCTTTGGACGCATAATCCATACAAAAATAATGTTTGTTATGCAGTTCGAGAGTGCATGAGTGTTTAAATATCTGTTTCAATGCCATTGGCACTTCTCAAAAGATGTGGGTCAGGTCCCGCATTATTCTTGTAGATAAATGTTCATCACTTGAGCATGCCTGTTGTTATTTCTCTGACAGTGTCACATTTGACTTTTGTATTGACCTTTTTACTAGGTGCTTGTTATATCGAATACACGAGTTAACAAAAAATAGCCTTAACATTTCAGACGCTATACCTAAAGTAGTACTAACTCATGAATATGAATGAGTCTCGGGTGAAGTAGTTTCATTTCGACGAACATCTATAGGCTATAACTCGATGCGTGAAATATCACATTTGGTCTGTTTCTTCTTTAAAGATCGTTATAATTAATTGTATATGATATTAATTCTTAATATTTAATAGTTTTTGAATTGACTTCAAAACTGAACTGAATGTTGTTTAACGGCTCATCAACACAGTATAGGTTATTTAGAGCCGCCCCAGAGAGAGGGGAAAGATACATAGGAATCCGGGAACCGTGCCCTACTCTTATTATCGAATAGATTCCTATGGTTCTTTAACGTGCTCGGAGGATAGACCGATACACGGGACCGCCCGGTTTACGTCCCCATCCGACGGACGAGGCTTAGGGAAAGTGTCTTGCCCAAGAACACACCGACGAAACTCAGTGGCACTGACTTCAAAAATAAAACATATTGAACATAGGAAAGCAGTAAGTTTGTCTAAACACTTTTTCTTGTAGACAGTTTAATGCAGTACGCATAAAGGTCGAAAGGAAATGCAACAATTACAAAACACAGTCAACCAAAGACAAGCAATCGGAACAAATAACAATTACAAAACACAGTGATACAATCGCTAATTATAATGCAAGTATAATGTAACACGTTGTGCCTCATGTTTGTGACCGTAAAACGCACGATCTACCGTTCTAAAAAGTACGTGACGTCACATAACATTGTAACAAAATGATTCATTCAAGGTTTCATAGAAAAACAAATGTGTGTGTAGTCTACAATTTTACTTTATATTTTTGGCATTTAAATGGAAAAGCATTAGAACTGAGATAACCATACTAAGATGTTCAATCTGGGACGGTATTTCGGTCTAAAATTTCGTTTTTTACGGCTCCACTACCTTTGTTGCTGTAAAACGAAATTCTCAGACCGCAAACCACTCAATTGTAATCTTAGCATGGATATCTCTTTAACGAGTACAGGTGTGCAAATAAAACAGACACACACAATCGAATACATTGCAATTAACATATCAGATAACGACATATTTCAGGTTTAATATCTGAAAAGTAATCGAATACTCTCTTGATTTATTCCTGTAATCAGATTAAATAGTGCAACCTGATGTAGATACGAGGTGAAAAGGGATGTTGGGAAACGGAAAAAAACGGGTAAATCACAAGAAAACTTGTATTTGGGAAATAGAAAATGATTCTAGTAATACGGGATGTACAAAAAGGGCACATTAGTTTGTATTAAATGGACTGTTCTTGCAAACCGGATAAGGTTATCCGCTGTTTACATGGGCGATGGAATGCCCGACCTTGCACATGGGGGAATATAAATATCACGCACTTCAACAATGTTAACAGTTGCATGACGTCATTGTAAAATATGTTTGAGTTTGATGTTATTAGCTACTTTTAAAATATGTCGATGGTTGTATTACTATAGTCTCTTATAATTCTAATTCGAATGGCATGGCTATCTTATAATGCTTACGATGTTTTATTTATGTTTGTATTTATTGTAAACCATGATGAGATTTTAATAAAGAAATATATATAAACAAATATGCAACACGTTAGTTTTTATTGAATTCAACGCACACAATTTCAATGACACGCTTTACATAGGGAATTCCAACCCTCGGTATAATTGGTTTAATCGCAACCTCGGCAAAGCCTTGGTTCCGATAAACACAATTATACCTCATGTTGGAATTACCGATCTTTACCGGATACCCATGAACGATTCTTATAGTATACCGTACATTCCATTACGTGGTCCCGCCTTAATTCCATTAAGCGATGGGAAAGCTTATATTAGCAGGATTTTATAAAGAATATTTCGGCCATAAAACACATTTAAAAACTGAAAAAATGTGAAACATGTTTAAAATTACCTCTTTAATGACCTGATTTATAATATGCAAAATTGTTTAGCCGAAATTAAGGTTTTATTTCATACCCCTACCAACCCCGTTTTCGCTTCTGGAAGAAGGGGTTGGATGGGGTATGAAAGTTCATTCTCGGACCACGTAATGTCATAATGCCTTTATTCAAATCACGAAAATGTCGCATGCTAACATCGAATGTATGTAAAAATAATATGGTGCAGCCTAGAACCAGGTTTGAAACCCTAGACGCATTTTTGTAACTGCGATTGTTTGTTATCTCTGTGTTTTTATCAATGCAATCCGGCGTATTATTTATTAACACAATACATATAAAAAGCATGACTTATACTTTTCCCGAATCCTTGGCAATATCTACTCAGTATATATTTGTAGTGGGGTAATGGGGGTCAGTTAAAAACTAATATTTAAAAAACACAAACATGGCCCTACATCAAGAATGCAGAGAACTTACTCCTTGTTCTACATGGCAAGTATTTATCCTAATAATGAACCGTATCCATATGTTTATAGAGATCCTCACCCCTAACAAGAATCCATATATGTCACAACACATGTGTGCCAGTTTGTCCTGTTGATAATGCAACTGATATTGTTATTAAATTTCCGGCGCTATCACTCCTACATTACAACAAGGGTTTTGAGATAATCTTGAACAATCATTATTTAGTGAAATTCACCGAGATGAGTTTGTTTCCAAACAATAAACCCTGTGCACCGTTTTCAAGACAGAGGCGGACAAAAAAAAAAAATCAAACAGGTTTTCAACAAACTGAAATTATCGCACGAAGTCTTTCGGCTTTTTCATATTAAATTACAGCAGCGTTCACCCCGATGACCTCAAATGCAATCCCAAGCTTCCTCTCCATATAACCTACATACACACCCATGTGCTCTTCAATATCGATATATTTCACTCCTAACTGAAGTAATTTGTCGGGAACCATTTTTTATATTTTAGTTACAGCTACTTTGACCTTAAATCAGTGACTTCAAATGCAATCCAAAACTGTATTTTCATATTATGCTATTATACACACAAAAGACGTCATTCATAGGACAAAATATGAGGATGTGTAAGACATGCCCTTAATACAAATGCAAACTTTCATAGAAAAAAGCATGAACATGATGAAAGAGGAAATTAATACCTGTCGGTATTAACCCACAATCTCAAGATCTAGCTTTTTTGTGAACTGACAAACGGACAGACAGCGGGTGAAATCTAATTATAGATAAAAAAGAGTATGATAACGTCCTTTGGAAACGGCCGAGCACGACACATAGGAAGAATTGCAGTCTCGGTTTGATTGAGACTGTTCATGAGCGGTAGTGAAATACATTGTAGCAATAACCTCCAAAGTATAAGTGTGACATAGACATTGAAGACAATGACAAGGTTTTGGTTGCAACACATAGGTTCATGGTGGTGAACCATTGTGCAAACTAATATTAAAATCAAATGATAGATAAGGAAGCTATGATCTTCAACACAAATATCGTAATAACGCGCGAAGTCTCAGTGCGATATTAACCCTGTGAGTAAGGACCTAGATGCTAGTTGGGCATATCGTAACAGTGGACATCTGTTTATGCTATTATTTGAATGTATGATACGTACAGCTTTTGCAGACCAGAAACAACATCATAACAACAACTTTTAATTTCTTAGTTTTACCTTAAAATTGAAAATAAATACCCGGATGTTCATCGCAACACGGTAAACATGCGTGAAATATATTATTTGACTAATGATAGATAAATAAGTTATAGTCCGAAATTCAAAGCCTTAATGTGACTTTATTGTGAAGGTAAGGACATGGCTGTTGGTCGCAAAACAATCTGTCTCATGGTGGTCATTTATGTATAATATTGTTAGGCTCGCATGTTTGTCAAAGAAGGTATGACCCGGCCACGATTTGATCTAACGGTTCGAGGAAAATCAAGTAAATATATAGAAACCGGTTGGAGACAAATGAAAGGCGTGTTTCAATCGATGTAATTGATGTTACAAGCGGGTACGGTGTCTTAAAACTATTTGTTGGAACTACAACATTGTGTACTCGATGGTATCGTAGATACACTATAGCTTATTTACAGTAAAATTCTTTTTTTTCCCAAACAAACAGAATATTACAATGGAACTGAGGGTGTGCTTAATTTATCTGCCATAGCTTGCTTAAATAATTAGTTGATACATAATGTCCAGTTTAATAGAACGAATACACATACACTTGTATATTATTTATTCAGCAAAACAAATATAACAGAAATAAAAAGTGCTACACACAGTGTATTTTTACAAACGGTCAAACGTTATGAGCGTGATAACAACACATAAGTCATGCCTGGAAAAACAGATTTTAAAAGTCAAACGGTTACATATCAAAGGAATATGGTCCATCTCGCAGTAATCGTTAGCGCTCAGGACGGTATTAGCGCCCTCGGCCTTGATAATGGACCTTTGGAAACGGCCGAACACGACACAAACAAAATATTGCAGTCTCGATTTGATTGAGACTGTTCATGAACGGTATTGAAATATGCTAGCTACCGCTCACGCCCTTTAGCCCCGGGTTGAGCAGAACTCAATATTTGATGTGTATATAATATAAAACTAATGTTTAAAACTCGTCAATTGTATCTGTTTTTAACAATATAAATATCAAAATTTTGAGAATTACATTTTAAAACTTAAAGAATTACGTACATATTGTCAAGTAAGTGAACATTATACACGTGCATATATTATGATTGACGTAGGTAATACATTGGTAATCAAGTTGTCAAATTGCATATGTAACAAATCATTTAAACAACACAATAAATACTGCTGTAAAATGATCAAAAGTAATATTAACATTACTATAAGCTCAGAAAAAAACTAAAATATATTATAATATGGTCATGTGCTCTTTGTAAAATACAACACCTTTGCAAATGCATAGATAAATAAATCTTCTTTTGGGGCAACATTCAATCATGTTCATATATAAAACATATTTTTAAAACGGTTAGTTCTTTCGGCTGGTACAGTACACTGCAAGAGATGTTCAACTTATAACACTTCAATTGTGTAACTGAATCAAATATCTTGAAATTCTCGCCGAAAATGTTCATTTTAATGTCACGTCTTATGATTCTTTCGACATAAAACATTATGACATGAACTTTCCGTATGTTGCTGCATCCATATTTTTGAAAAAGGGCAGAAAATGAAGTTTTGTAGCAAAACTCTTCAATTATAAAAATAACTGCAATACAAATTTTAACAAACATGCTTGTAAAGTGTCGTTTAATGTTATAGTATTCTGATATGTCCATGTCTGAATTTAAAACAGTGAAATATGCTTCTTTTTTCTTTCCCTATTTGTCGGTTTTCAAGATTTCAGCGAAAAACAACTCGAAATTAGACTATTAAAATGATTAAAGTTGTAAAAACTTCTAGTTCGGAACATCAGCTGCATGCATGTTTTGTGATTTACCCCTTTATAAAAAAGTTTCTTAAAAGAAAAGATAGAAAACATATAATTTAATATTTAAAGGGCAAAACACACACATTAGCAAATAGTGATGAAAACAAATATAATTTTTTATCAAGGATATATTTATAAGGTAAGGCATATACAGCAACAATAAATGTTCATTTTTTGTCTCACAAAATATGATTAAAATAGTTGTTTTTTTAATATTGCGATAAAATCCGAGATTTTAATTCAATATTTATATATTTTTATCTTAAAATAAAACATACGATCATATTCAATTGCAGTTGTCACATATTCCAAGCTTAAATTTACCTAATATGTGAAATCCAAAAGTTGGCTTCTTTCAGCGAAACGGTTCTACTTTCGTGTTATTAATATTAACACTGACATTTGACATTTACAACGCCAATTTCTATATGCACTGTACATTAAGTTCAAAGCTATCAACACTATGGAGTATTCATACTATAATTACGTATCCTATTTCAACACATATACCCAAACGGCGAGATCATTGATAAAATAAATGGAAGTGTCGGAGAGATTACGTCCTCTTGTTTTACACCAGCTTGTATATCGTAGAAAACAGTGCAGCCTTCATTAACATTTACTGCTGCTTTACATTCAATATATAGCCTCTTACTGGATTCTAAGTAGTTACCAGAAAAGCCTATATTGGCTAATTCTATATATATATTAATATCCCTATTTATCCGGTCTACGAAACATGTACATGTAATATGTACATTTTCGGATTTTCTAATAATAGATGTCAAGGAAAATGTATTTGGTTCAGCAAAGATAGTCAGATAACGGGTTTCGAGAAGGAGAAAAATGTTAGTTCCAAATCTGTATTCAAATGTTACCAATATTATTCTTATTGCACGCACACTGTGTAACCATGGTACGACATTATCTACAGGGATGACTGTGACAATTATACTTTACGAATAATTTTAACACGACCTGCGCAGTCTTTCATATACACAAAGAATACAGACAACTGTATGTTATTTTGCGGTAAAATACGGCTGTTCCATGAATTCCCCACGTATTTTTCATCCGTTGGAAGCGCCAAGTTATATGACGTTAACGTCACAGAAAGAAAGTAAATAAACATTTTGGTAATATTATATACGTCACGAAGACAAACGCAACGGTAATTTTAATGAAATTTTAATTACAACAAACTTGCCATGCTCCCAAACCTTCTACACACCCGATATAAACCCATCATATGCATCAATACACATAACATTAATAAGCATCTTGAACATGCGGAGAACGTTTGACGTCTTACAGCGCAATATATATGACGTAGACAATGACTTAATTCCGAACTCCTAACTGTATTTTATTTACCGATAAAATACTGGTACGTATTTATTATTTATTAAACATTCCTATGTAACATGCAAGTTATGGTTGGGTGACAAAAAATCAGGTGACCAATAGTGGTGTAAAACATAAAATATAAACGCAGTATACTATTTACCTACCTTTTATTTGCTAGATATAATGTTTTTCATTCCAAAATAAAATACAAGTATGATCAATGGCTGGAGGTGTTGAACATTTAACAACACCACCACCCTGCATAACCTACGTTTTATTTGGTACACCCGAACATGCGCAGATTTATTTTTAACGGATGGCTATTGGAAGATTGTTAACAGATCAAAGAGCGCCCATTTTCATTCTGTCTAACCATATCAGGTATAAAAACATATAGCAAGTAATAGAAACATCTCGAAATGCGCAGTAATTCATATTAGATACATGTTTCGTCAGGTCTGGAACTTCTGTTACGACACAACATGTTGGCTATTCCTATTGTTTCTATCTGTACACATCTTTTTTGTACGGCTATAAAAGAAATTTCATGTTGAGTTTTCACCAGATACTCAAACAGACGTCATCGAAGCCTTTAATAACTGTGTCACAGCTCTCGCTATCTTGATGATATATTAAACATTGAAAACGCCTTATTCTTCACAATGGTAAATATTATTATATACCCTACATAAATTCGCATAACAAGGCCAATATTTGTGATACTGTCATGCTTCCTTCCCTCGATTTAAATCTCTCAATTAAAAATGAAAAATAATAGTCCAAATTATCACATTATGACTTCAGTTTCGACATCGTTACTTATTACTATTAAACGGGACAGTGTAAATAAAAATATCTCCGCCACCTTATAAACTTTAGGTAATATAAAAGTGGGATGGTGCGTAGAAATAAGACACTAAAATTGTCTTAAATTTGTAGAAGTTGCATTATTATTGGTCATACATGTATCTATATCACTTTAACATTGACCCATACACGGCTTTGTATCTCGACTATGGAAATGACTCGTGATTGTCTCTGCTAAATTTATTTATTAGTCTATATAAGACCATGCATAGCAAGGAGATTCCATGTAGTGATACCGTGTTTCGGATCTATAAAAGAAATAGTATTTTTTTCGAACATCTTTATAATTGATAAAAACACCAAGGACCTTTCTAGATCTTGTATTTTTGGTTTCATAGTTTTGTTTTATTATACACAATCAGGAAAACAATATTTGAAGACACATAACTATCTTGTATTTAATAACCCTTAATAACCCTTATACAGTTTATTAGTTCTATAGGATATATAGTATTATCAATGGTCAATACCGGGAGGTGTTACTAAACATGCTAAAGGCTTCAATTACATTTGCCTGAGTATCGGATGAAAGACTCAGCATGAAATCTCTTTCATGCGACAAGAGGAGCACATTTCGTACCAAAAGTAATACCAACAATTCGTCCATAAACGGTAGTTATATACTGCCTAATGTGAAAATTAGTGCAGAATAAACTTCTTGGCAAGTCCACATAATGTAATTGTCTAACCTGCCGTTAGTAAAATAACGCTTGAATATTGTTACAGGCCAAAACTGTAGTTCTTTCCCAAGCGGAAGTTTTTGAATGAGAGCAATACGCTTGTCTTTGATAAGGTGATGTGGTAGGGTTGTATATAGTGCTGAAAAGTCACAAGTATTTATAGATGAAACTTGACGGTTATTTCAAATGTTATTAAAAGGTCTCCTGAATTGTTAATTGGCCAAAATAAATTAATCCAAGAGTTGTCATAAGTTTTGGCACATTATTTTTAACGTGTTTTTAACGGCAGTAAGACACTAATTTAAAAGTTTACATATGTTTGTAGTGGTGCAGGCACTATAATTTGAAACAAAAACGGGATTTGTAAGGATGTTAATGTAATTTAGGAATCCAGTACATAGTTGGAAGGTTATTTTTTGCTTGTCGTCTACCCCAGCCTTGAAATTGGTGCACCGAGTGATATGCTTAGAAACAACATCATCCTCAGTAGATTAAACTAGAATAAACAAGTCAGTGCTCCCGAGTTCCAGATCTAAAACATTGACGTAATGTAGGCGTCAGACAATAATTACCGTATTAGACCTAATTACCGCACATGCCCCTATAACCGAACTGAAAAGGCATTTTCGAGTCGTCAAATTATCATCCTTTTAAGCGCACGGTGTTTTGTAAGTGATCTCCCTTTACATCATTGTTTTCAAACGAGTTGAGAAAGCTATGCAGTGTGATAGCAATTTCCTTGTATTCGATGCTTATTACAAATAACTATAACAATAGCAGTTTCTTTCACTGTATACTTTGTTTTCACTTTAATCCACTGATATTCGTTTGTATGTTTTATAAAACTGCAGTTATTCCTACAAAACATTCTTAAACCTGCACACATTCAGTCAGAACGTCGCGAGTTGACATTTCAAAGGCATTTGATATTTGCCGGGAAATGGTGCAGCTTGACATGATTAAAGCAGCACCATCGTGAAAACCTAATAAAACAGTAGTCTCCAATAGCTACGAGCGAGATATTATAAAAAATATAGCCATCCTATAATTGAGATGACCACTGTTTGCACTAGTTGTCGGAGAAATTGTTTCCGCGAGGTATGCATTGGATTAATTAACCCGGTGCTATTAGGCACAGAACAGAACATATTCTTTATTGATGACTTAAACAAATGTTTCTCGTCATATAAATACATATTACATTTGTTAATATGTGACAGGCCAATGCAATTTTTACATTAAACAATTAAAAAGTACAAATACACTTATCATACATGCTATACAACTCACACAACTCACCCATTCAATCTGACGCCCAACATGTCTCACACATTCACTCTGGCGCACGTTTTTACCCTGTTATAATGATATAACTATTTCTATTACATTGTTTAAAATTACTAGTTTATGTTTTAATAGTTTAAATGAGGATGCACATGAAACTCATGATATACTGCAGTATTGCGATTAACATTCCTTAACAAACCTAGATAACCTAAACAGCTCTTACTGGCTTGAAGATTGCATCAGCTGAATAAATTTAAATACATTTGAATGTCTGTAATAATATTGTTTAACATATAGCTTACGTAATTGTTCGTTCAAAGGACCAAATAAAATAAAATGATATTCCTAAATCGGTACTATTACACAAGGTTCAATATCTTTGATTTCTATCAGTTCTATTTTGTGAATATCTGCCAGTCTCAATTCTAAATCTATGGGGGGATAATCTGACCTCTACAAGGCAGTTTTTAATTCAACGGCAATACATCTAGATACACTTTATATGAGAATGAGCTTTTAAAATGTCTATACAAACAAAAAAACTTGATTATTTTCAACATCAGTGTTCCATTTTTGAACAAAACAATCTATTAGATTTTGTTTAATCAATAAATAAAAAGTTTTCATATCAATACAAGTTGGGTCGTTCAAAACATCGTTATAGCCACAATCAATTAGAATGGTTTTAACATTGCTGGTCAAATTCTTCGTTCTTCTTTCACAATCGCTCACAATATTTTGAATTCACCACCTCACTACAATACTTTATTAGTTTTACATACCTTAAAATATACAATATACCTAGTTCTCCATAAATAACGGCATTACTAGTAGAAGTTTTAACTCTTAACAAGTATTTACAAAATATTTTTGGTTTAAAATTGTATTTTTTTATATGTGAAATTAACATATGCAAAACTTTTAATCCTTTACCGGCTAAAGTCTCTTTATTAAATGAGACGGTATAATTAAAAATAGTTCAGATTTAGTAAAAAACGTTAACAACTCCTAAATTATTTCCATTATAAACCCATGTCTCATTAACTAAGAGATGACCCCTTTTTCTAAAACCATAACTTTTGTCTTTTCCGTGTTAACCTATAATCCCCATTTGTCGCAATATTATTTCAACAAATTTAGACGTTCTTGTAACTCATACGGTGATTTTCAAATCAAAATCATATTCGCTATAACTGCAATTAACTGCATTTGCACCTTCAGTTTGAATATATTCGGTATGGACTATTTCAATCGTGTCTAAACATATCGAAAACACAACAACAATTTCCTCACCAAATCACCTCAAACAAATAAATCAAACATAGTGTATTCGAATCAAGAACATATGAACAGTACACATGTATAATGCCTGAATTAGAGGAGAAGAGGAGCTAATAAGATGAGCAGTGTGACATTTCATTACGTGGTCCGAGTCCAAGACGCGAAAACGGGGTATGAAATAAAACTATAATTTCGGCTTAATAAGTTTGCATATTGTAAATATAAAACTTTGAATAGATAATTTTAAACAGGTTATCGCATTTTTTCTGTAAAAATGTTTTTAAACGTGTTTTATTGTTGAAATGTCCGTTATTAAATCCTGCTAATATAAGCTTTCACGTCGCTTAATGGAATTACAGCGGGACCACGTATTGTCTTACCTTCATATCGAGGTGATAAAGATCCAGCTGAGGATGATCCAAGCGACGATGACCGTTCATCTATGTACGAAGGTCTAGGTCGCGGTGATTTTCGCTTTACATGAAATAATTCCACTGGGTACATTACACTTTTTAATGATTGAGTAATTTATTAAAGAATATGTGTTTAAATTAACATCAAACAAGAAGTAACGACGCAATAATTAGCTAACACACGCGTTTCTGAAATGTGTTTTAACACCTTCACATCATTACACATCAACATGCATGCCTGCTAGTTATCTGAATTCTCTTACAAGTGAACTGTCCTAAGATAATCAAATTATTTAAACATACGACGATGTACCGTCAATTAAACTATGCTAACTCACACTTTAAGTTACCATTTAAATAAGATAAAATTACATTCTGTAATAAACAACAACATGCACATGGTGGATACTGAATCGGAATGACTTGAATCTATACTATAAGAAATCAATCCAGCTATCATGTGTTTGAAATCTGCGGTGTTGATCTCTTACCCATTAACAGCTTTGTCGTCTTATAGACAGGAGCGATTGTGTTGGTTATATTAAGTTTTTGAGAAACATTACGCTTAGATGATATTCCTAACGGTCTATTTTAACGTATCATCTTCTTTTAATGTCATTATGTGTCGCTCAGACGACCGCCAATCTGATTTAGCATTGCTAATATAACAAAGAACACTGTAAGAATACATTATGGATCCTTTGGATCGTTATGGGAAAACGTTTATGGTTGCAGTTTTTATTTTCTTATGAAATTAGTATACCATGAAACAATATGGCTTGATGTAAATATTTCTTATATAATTGTATTTGAAGAATGTGATAATTACTACAGCAACACACAATACAATACATACTGTAAAGTGGATCCCTTGGAAGCAGCTAACACAAACTAGAGATAAAAGTAGCAGACTCGGTTTTATTGCGTCTGTTTATGACAGGTAATGTAAAGTACAACACCTATCACGCCTCCTAGCACCGTCTTAAGAAACGATACTCTTTTTTAAAGCCAAAATAATGGGCTTGATGATCCCAAAGGAGCTGTAAGTAATAACACTACTGATCTGTAGTCGGGGCAACTTTTTACTGCCGCCACACAGCACTATCACATTAATGAAACAGCAGGTCATTCTTTACTGTCATATTGCTTTACAAGTATGATACAATAGGAATACAACGTGTATAATAGTGCACTTGGACAGTGTTACACATACATGTGTTTACCGACAACTTGGTTTAATTAAATGTTTCTTGTTTATATATTTCACTAGAGCCGTATTGGAAACATTGAACAGCTCGTTTAATAATGTGTTATTGATGTTATCTAAGCAGCTAATATATCCGAAGGAACACACGCTCAATACCAATGTTAGTATCGCTTTATTACTGTGACCAATGGTGTAAAGTGATTCGTGTCAAGTGGACAATTTAGTTATCATGATATTATCAATTTTATATTTATTTATTGTTTCTGTCATAGTCAAAATATGAATGTACGTAAACTGCGTTGGTGCATTATGCTTTAAATTAAGTATAATATAAAACGTAAAACTAAAGCCATTATAATATATCTTAACCATGTGTGTTATATATATCGTCTATGCGAATTCAAACTACATTTAATAATTCACCACCGCGATGTTTCTAGTCTATTCACATACAGCTACGATGGAAAGAAAATGTTGTAAGTCCAACAGGAAGAGTAGCATTCACAGAATACAGTCACTCCAACAGGTATTACACCGCAAATGTGATTCAAACAGTACATCACAAACACATTCAGTAAACAAGCACATCACAAACATATAAGGGTTTACCACAGGGGTACCGCTTTGGAACGGTCAGTGGCAAAGGGACTACCGTGCCACATTTCTCGGCTAAAACAGGGAGTTCAAACCGGTACAAGGGTGCACCAGACCTATAACCCTGTCATCATGTCTAAACAACAGGACAGTGTAAATAAAAACAATCGCCGCCGAGTTAACACCTTACATAAGAGAACGCGTAGATAGGTGATTTAAGAAAAATAATATATAAAAAAAAACAAGTTAAGAAGCTAATCTCATACGTACTTGATGATTTGTATGACGTCAGAGCATCTTTGGAAAAACAATTAAGGGCACGACAAACGGGATGAAGGACATTCATCAAACGGTTCCCGCCTTAAAGGATTTAGGAACACGTTGTCATAGAGTCCACCACACACACATATACCTAGCGTATGTAAACCCTTTCTTTGACGAGACGCCAAATCATCAATCATGATCTTAATGTTTTAACCAGTATATTCTATAAGCATCGTATAAAAGTCACATTCACTATTTAAATCCAAATACTTACTTGTGTGTTCTATCTTAAAATTAAATTAACTATTTCTACCGAGCTTTGCTACGAATAAATGCGTTAATACAACTTTTAAAATACCAGTATAAGGTAATTTAGCATTAGATAGATGTAAACCTAATCTATCAGCTCTATCATTACCACGTATTCTTACATGGCTTGAAAGCCAGCAGAAAATAATAACATTATCAACTATAAGTGAATTGTACTTTTCTCAAAGCTGAAGCACAACTGGGTTATCATGTTTCATATTACCCAGTGCTTGAAGAGATAAAAGGGAATCAGAAAATATTTTCAAAATGGTCATCATCAGATTCCTGAATATAATTTAAGGCAAGTTCAATTGCCTTAAGTTCAGCTGAAAAGATAGAGGCTTTGTCAGGCAGGCGGTTCTTTATGCTGTGTTTGTAAACAACAGCTGCTGCAGTTACCTTATCTCCGTTCTTATATGTTGAAAGTTACTGTATTTCGATTTAATTTCATTAAATTTGCTTTGAAAGACAGCAGGGTATATACTGGATTTATTAATATTACAAAGATCAAAAATAATTGTTGGTGTTTCCAAAGTCCACGATGGAATTTGTGGTACTTCGTACTTGGCAATCAAATTTAGGTCGATTTCAGTTGCTCCTAGTTTTGGTTTAATACGAAGACTAAATGGCCTTCGGTTTTCGATCAAAAAGAGGTTCATAACTAGGATTAAAAACATTATCGAAAGTTGGTTTTGAAGGGATGGATTTTAATTTAATGGCATATTGAAGGGCTAATTTGTCCCGTCTATGAGACAGTGATGGTTCATTAGTTTCAACATATAGACTTTCGGCTGGTGATATACGAAAGGCACCTAAGGCGCGTCGTAATCCTTGATTATGTATAGGATTGAGCATCTGCAAGTATGACTTGCGAGTCGATCCATATTCTATTGAGCCGTAGTCCAGCTTTGATCTGATAAGAGATCTATAAAGTTGTAAAAGTACTCCCCAATTATAGCTCCCCAATTAGTGTTTGCAACAACTTTAAGTAAATTGAGATTTAAGGCACTTGGCCTTCAAGTATTTAAGGTGTGGTATGAACGTTAATTTACGGTCGAAAATAAGACCAAGGAATTTTGTTTTATCCACTACTGGTATTGGTGACCCATCCAGTGTTAGATGAAGGTCTTCATGGTGTTTACGTAGTTGACAAAAGTACACACAATTAGTTTTAGATTTAGAAAATTAAAAACCATTTTCATCCGACCCGGTCTGAAGTTTATTAAGACTATGTTGAAATTGTCTCGCAATAGTGTTCACGTTTTTTGCACGATAACATAGAATAGAATAGTTTATTTCATACAAAAGGCCATAGGTCCATGAGTACACAAATGCTTATTTAACAATATACAAAATATCAATAGGTGGTGATACAGTCAGTATACATAGTAACTATTATCAAGTGATTATGCATGGTTCAACTGAAGTATACTTGTTATAGCAATGAAGTATTCATATACCCCTATCAAATGAGCTGACGAGGAGAATCTTATGTATTATTATTATACAATAATTCATTACGTATTTTAAAACTTTCAAAAACATACATATAACATATAACAAAGTCGTCAACATATAGAGAGCAATCCACACCAGGATTGATGCATTTAACTATACTGTTAATTTTTATATTAAAAAGGGTGACAGAGAGTATGCTGACCTGTGGAACCCATCTCCTGTTCATGAATGTCAGAGAGGGTTGAACCCATTCGGACACGAAACTATCTATCATCTAAGAACTTCTCTACAAAAATTGGTAATCGGCCTCTATGACTAAGGTCATAAAGATCATTCATGATACCGTACTTCAATGCAGTATCATAAGCTTTCTCCAAGTCAAAAAGTACAGCAACTAGATGTTCTTTCTTTACGAAAGCTTCCACAATAAAGGATTAAAATCGAATGAGATTGTCGGTTGTGCCTCGTTGGCGCCGAAATCCACTTTGGTACTTTGTTATCAGCTTTTGGATTCCAGGTACCAAACGAGTCTCTCATTAATCATTCGTTCCATGATTTTACATATACCACTCGTTAAAGCAATATGGCGATAATTTATTGGGTCTGTATGATCCTTTCCAGGTTTGGGGACTGGAAAAACGATTGCTTCCCGCAAAGAATCGGGGAAGTTTCCGGTCACCCAAACCTTAATAAATATATAAAGAAGTGTAGAGAGACAGGTTTCAGATAAATGTTTTAATAATTGATAATGGATATCATCAGTACCATCTGATGTATCATGAGCCTTTTTTAGGGATTCTCGAAGTTCTTTGAGAGTGAACAGTTTATTGTATTTCTCCAAATTTTTCGACTTGAAATTCAGCTTCTTCTGTTCTTTTAGTTTCTTATTTTTTTAGAAAATTTGGTTGATAACTTTCAGAAGAAGAGTTTTTAGAAAAAGCTTCTTCCAAAGTGTTTGTTATATCTTTATCATATGTAATATCTTTATTATCAGTTTTAAGATGATTTACACAACTAGAATTACCTTAACCGGTTATTTTTCGGACCATGTCCCACGTCTTCTTAAGAGATGAGCAAGAGTTTAGTCTAGAGACATAAGATCTCCAGGATTCCATCTTTCTATCCTTAATAGTACGACGGGCTTTCGCACGAAAAACTTGAAAAGTATCTAAATTATTTTGAGTTGGCCGCAAGTTAAAAGCATTCAATGCAGCTTTAGGATCTCTGACTGCCTTTTTG
The DNA here is from genome assembly GCA_037043455.1 of Cyrtodaria siliqua. NCBI lineage: Eukaryota > Metazoa > Mollusca > Bivalvia > Adapedonta > Hiatellidae > Cyrtodaria > Cyrtodaria siliqua. Next base: position 471,082 of record JAWPHD010000087.1, on the reverse strand, counting down.
CCGTCATCATCGTACCATGGTGTATGTGGGCGTTTTGGATTCGCCGAACTCTTTGGAATAGTTAGATCAGCTATATAATGAAGGGTTTTGGTAAAAATAGCCATTGCGTCTTCGACATCCTCGAAAACGGAAGGCTTTAACTGTTGCTCACAAAAAGATTGAAACGTATCCCAATTAATCAGCTTTGCGAAATGTCCACCGTTGCGTATTATCGAGGAGGGCCGATATTTTCAAGAAATAAGGGGAAGTGGTCACTTTCACATAGGTCGTCAAGAGCGTTGGATCACATATTGTTAAACCAATGAAAGAATGAGAGCCTGTAGCTGGATGTAAATAAGTATGTGATTTGTTATCGTTAAACAATTATTTTTGGTTAAGAAATACTCAACTTTCTTGCCTTCATCGTTTATATCCTTACAACCCCAAATGTAGTTGTGTGCATTAAAATCACCGAAGAGTATAAAAGGTGACGGTAATTGGTGCAACTAGGTGATTTAGATCTTTAAGGTCTAGTGAAAAACTAGGCGGTAATATAAGGAGCATATAGTTATAACTCGGTGCATCGTAACACTGACCGCAACAGCTTGCAAACCAGTTTTCAACGCAACAGTTCTGTGAGGAATGTTTTGATTCACAAGAATCGAAACTCCTCCAGAAGATTTATCACCTGTATCACAAATATAGTTATACGATGAAGTTTCTTGAAGACAAAATGCAACAGGGTTGTGTTTGTTAAAAGTAAGCTGATTTCATCGTAATTAGGTTTTAAACCTCGGCAGTTCCATTGAATGACCTTATTTGATTTTGATGTCACTAAGGCGGAAGTACGGTTATACGGCCTTTGGGTTTGGCAGATCTTGTTGACTTTCAAGATTTTGGGAGTTCCAGACAGGCTGGATCATCAACCTCCTTCTCCAAGTCTCTAAATCTGTTGTGTAGTACAATTGGATCATCAGATCCTTTTGACTGCTTCCCTAACCCGGGCGTTTTCTTTTTTCGTGCTGTCACGTCCTTGGCAGCAGTTCTGCTTGTTGACGAGTTTGACGAACCTTTGGAAGAGTTCGTCGGGTTGCACCAGAATCCGTCGATTTCGAAATAGTTGAAATAGATGCAGTAGATGTAGGAGTTGTTGAGAATATAGTTGAAGGAGTTTTAGGCTTGGACGCCACAAGAGGTTTGGGAGCCACAGGAGGCTTATTTAAAAGGACCACAGTTTGTGAGGCTAAAGATGTTTTAGAGGATTTCTGAACAGACAGTGGAATAGTAGTAAACTTGTCGGAGTCTATTGGCCAGGTCAACACGGTCTTCGCCGCGATCGACCTGGTAGCTGGTTTCTCAACCCTACTCGCATCGGCACATGATTTGCCAGATGGAATGGGTGGAGTAAGGCTCTCAACAAATTTCCTAGCTTCAGAAAAAGGAATGTTCTTTTCAATCTTAACTTTCTGTATTTCCCTCTCGTGCTTCCACTTCGGACAATCCTTAGAGAAAGCACCATGGGTTCCCTTGCAGTTAACACAAGAAGCGGAATTTTTGCAATTGGCGAAGTCGCTATGACCCTCCTGTCCGCAAAGGGCACAGACTGGAGCAGCTCGCTTGCATCCTTCTCTATGGTGACCAAAGAGTTGACAGTTAAAACATCGAAGAGGGTTTGAAATAAAGGGGTCAACTGGTAGAATGATATATCCAGTCTTGATGGTCTTTGAAAGATTTGGTGTGCTGAAAGTAAGCACAAAAGTATTTGTAGGAGTGAGTTTGGCACTCCGCCTCGGACTGATGCGCGTTACCTCAGTCACACCTTGAGATTTGAGATTATGAGTAATTTCTTCAAGAGTGCAGTGCTCCAGTTCCCTGGAGCGTACTACACCCTTTAAAGAATTGAGAGAAATGTGAGAAATAACCTCAACACGGATGTTTATGAAAGTTTGAATCTGAAGGAGATTGTCAGAGTGTGATTTGTTGGCACACTCAAAGTTGCCACAAAGTTTGCCATTAATGAGTTTTTTGACACTCCTTGGCTCACCGGCAATGCCAAGTAAAGCCTTGGAGGTGACAAAAGGAGCGGGTCTAGTTATAGGTTTGTCATCCTCTAGAGAGATAATATTGAGAAAACGAGGCCAATTTAAATTCTGATTCGGAATATTCTCGAAATCGTTTAGGAGTAGTTTTGTGTGCGTGTTTTGGTGCCATAATGGGGAATTGACATTCATTCTCCACGCTTCTCACCCACCTTGAAGTCCAACAAGGGGATATCCGACAGGCAAATGCCAAGAATACGTGAAGAGTATACTCATATAAAACTAACCCCCCATACCACCCAGCAGACATAACCCCTTAACTAAAAAGTCGAAGAGCCGCACTTATGTTCCGCTTAAAAGTGGCATGAGTTTAGCCATATAGCGTTCAGAAATACATGATTAGCCCTAGCGCCACAGCCATAAAGGATCCTTTCTACATTATGTTTAAAGAGGACAAAATAAAAAGGGAGTAAGATGTTAAACGAGAGGGATTGAGAGAGATGTGAATTAAACAAGAAGCTAGGATCCCGTATAGCTGGCGTGACAAACCGATTGATCAGATCGGGCTAATCTGACCGCCCGTCTAGTTGAAGTCCGGACCAAAGTGGTGTGTTGTAACGCGGAGATAACTACCAGATCTCCACGTCACTCACCCACAAGGATTCCCTTCTCCAACGACACGGGTCGCCACCCACGGTCTACAGGTGTGTTACTTTTCGGCGGTGGTGATGGGTCCTACCCCTCTGCTAAGTAATGAGCAGTCGGTTGATTCTTATCACCCCACCAACGACTGGGGGCAATTACGATTTGATACTCTCCGCTATAGGATCTGACAACACTGCCTTGGAGGACACGTCAGTTCGACTTTTCATCTAATCAATATTCATGAGAAGATCAACCGAATTCAACAATGAAATCGCGCGTTTCATTTGCACTCCAGATGACGTTCGAGTGAACTGAACAAACGAAAATCCACATAAAACACACAGATCTATATCCGAATAAAGATAAAGTTTTTGTGTGTTATTGCTGTGGATTGCACGATAAATTCAAAGAAATGCACTAAATGGCATGTTTTACATCAAGATACGAAGAAAATCATGAGACTGTCATGTGTGTTTTAAAAATATATATTCCACCGAAATTATTACGACATTAGATATTCTAAATAATAAGTATATCTGGCCCGCTTAGCTCATTTGATAGGTGAGTCGACTATTACCCGAGAGTGTAATTTTAGTGTGGGTTCAATCCCACGAATCGGTACATTTTTTGTACCGCTATTAAAGAAAAAGAAAATTCTTTCTTTTTCAGTAAATATTCAATAATGGTTGTTGTGTTATGTTTGTCAACGCAAGTATTTTGTGTTTTATAAGCTAAACATTAACCGAGCATAGACTGCTCCACAGCGTTTTACTGAAACAAGACATGCGCAGTGAAGCAGTCTATACCGAGCAATTTTGTAGGCTGACATCTGATTGGCTAATCATAAGGTCAATCTGACGTGACCTCCAAGGCTGTGTTTTCAGATCCTTAGTAGCGTAGTGTATCATAGCGTGATAAAAGAGTCAGATTTTTTTGAGATTGATGTTTGTAGAACATTATATTTTCTTCTACCTATCAACACAGTTTACTGCCAGTGTGTTGATATACTGTGCACCGCCGATGTTATGTTCATTTGGCATCTGCTAGTTGGATATACATTATAGACGCGTTTAATAATACTTCTCTGTACCTTGACTACATTCGTAATTTGATAATCCCTTCTTAGCTAATACATGTAAATAAATATGGTCCTAACATTGTATTCACTCGAGCTCACATTGAATACAACCAACAGTTCGGATACATTGTTAACTATACAAATTACGATGGGGTTGTACGTCTTGCTATATCACATGTTGTTTATATATACCAACGCGTTCGTTTTGCAATATCGTATGACAATGTTAAGTACTTCAATGACCGCAGTCAATATCTTGCCTTTTATTCATCTGTGTAATTATTGTTTGTTTCTCTGCGTGTTTTTAGTTGACTGTGGTCTTGAATGCTACATTTCCTCTTCGACTTGTACATCTACTTTTATCACAACTAAAACTTTTCAGCAACAATATCGAAAACTACGTTTATCTTTCTCAAAGCTTTATGATTTAAACATGTTATTGCCAATACTTTTTACATACAGAATAATATCCACATATATACAATAGAAATATTATAATGACAAATGGGTCGGGAAACAAGTTCTACCAACATTAGATTAAACCCTTCCCAGTTAACATCTTGTAATTGCAAATGCTTGCGAGTGAAATAAATTACATTGGCAAATAGTACATTGAGAGCGATAATGATGAATAGTGAACACATCATATGAGAGAGAGAGAGTTTTGCCCAATCGTTAAGTTCCAGTCAGTTAGAAAACATTAAAGCTTTTAACAGGGTATACATGTTACATCAATTGCAATAGCTCTATAACTTGAGATATGTAATAACAACAACAGCAAACGCTATAATGGTATGCTTAGAGCGTCAAAATGCGCCGGAGATTCAGACACCTATGTAAACCAATATGTTTCTCGTATATATGTTTGAACTGCTTCGAATAGAGATTTATTTTTCATGTCAGTTATCTGTTCACGACCATAAAGGAGTGTGCTTACATTTAACGGGTGTAAATGGCGAGAAGACTGAAACAACTGAAGTCGATATGCTGAATCTCGTAAATGGTTAAGGTATAAGTCGTTATTGCGATTGTTACAAAAATCCTCATTCTGGCATGTAAAACAGCAAAAAATCTTTTTCCACATAAGTAGTAAGGTGGCAATATTGTACTAAAAATACATATGTTAATAGTCTTCTCTTAAAAATCTCCGTACTTTCAGAGTTTCGTATTTCTATTGGCAAGTCATTCCATAGTTTAAGAGGGGAAGGAACAAACGATGTATTGTATATTTCGGTTCTCTTAGCAATAGTGGCGTAGTTATCGTTATTTCTGAGATTGTTTGCGCTGACATCTCAAATTAGCTGTGGGAAAATATTTGAAATGTAATTTGGAACGGTTCCATTTTTCACATTATAAACCGAAATAAGTTTTTGCATTTGCTTTCTATCAGCATGTGAAACCCATCCTAATTCGGATATTAAGCGATGTATGGATACTGATCGGTTTAGCTCCGTTACAATACGACTTGCCTCATATTGTAACTTTTCCAAGCTATCTTTTTCTAGTAAAGTACATCCATTCCAAGTAATGAAAGCATATACCAATATTGGGCGCATATAAGACAAGTATATCTGATTAAGTGTTTTACGCGCTACATTGTATTTAAGCATTTTCATTAATTCATGCACTTTTGACACAGAAGCAACCCTATTTTCAATGTGTTCCTGCCATTTACCGTTAGTGCTCAGTGTTATTCTTAGATGTTTATGGTTACAAACAAAGGTTAGCGGGACATTGTCTAGATATAAAGTTGGAAGACGATCGTTATTACTTAAGGAAAAGAACACTGCTTCTGTTTCGGCAAGATTAAATTGCAAGAGCCATTGCTTTGGCCATTCCATAATCATGAGCAGGTCATGAGATCTGTTTGAGAGATAATCAGAAGCTTGCCATAAATACCGTATTGTTTTAGCTTAAAGAAAAGATCTTTGTGCCAATCACGATCAAACGCTCTAGATATATCATTAAAAACAATGCATGTAAATTGTTTAGCATCGACTGCCTGACATATATGATGGTACATGCCGATAAATTGATATGTAGTAAAATGACCAGGGAGAAAACATGATTGATTCCTAAAGATAAGATCAAACATAAATAGAAAATTATACACATGTTTAAATAATATTCTTTCCATTACTTTACCAACACAACTTAATACCGCTAATGGTTTATAGTTTGTATGGATACTTGGGTCTGACTTTTTGAAAAGTGCCATGACCATATCACATTTCCATAAGTCGGGGAAAACGCATTAGTTTAATGATCTGTTACAAAGAATATGTAGAGGTTTGAAATTGTATTTGCAGTTTCCTTTAACATCATATGGTTTATTTCATCCTCCCCACATGCTTTATTTACATTTAAAATAAATCTTGATGTCAAGTATTTTGGATGCTTCTATATAAATATTTTCTAATTTATTATTGGAATTTGAATGAAAAATAGGTAATTCAGCATTATAATCATCAACTGATGATATTGAAACAAAGTAACCATTCAAACAGTTCGCTTTTTCTTAGTCAGTTGTTGAGAATGCCGTTTCGTCATTAGGTAAGTCTGTTTTTAAAGGTGGGATAGTTTCCGAGTTTTTGTTTGACTTGATGAATACTGGCGTCTGTCGTTGATATTTGCTTCAGTAATTATGTGTTCAACATTATTAAAGAAACGTTCTTTTGCGTGCTTTTTTGATTATTAACTTTGTTTCGTAGGTATGCAGCTATATCAACCAGTGATTGAGTACGCGTTGCTTTATCTTTCTGACGGTCACGCTGTCTTGAAACACGTCTTATTTCGGAATCATACCATGGTTTATCATTTGGGCGAATTGTTACATTTTTCGATGGAATACGCACATTAATCAATTCAAAAAAAGGATTTCATAAAATGTTCATAGGCAACACTCAGCGAATCGTTTTGCAAGAAAGACCTTTCTTTTTGTTGAATATTATCGTTGAGTTTTATGAAATCGGCTTTCTTATAATTCCAGACCCTTCGGGTATAAGTTAATCGGACATTGAAACTATACTGAAACATTAAGTATGTACCACGGTGATCGCTTATATCACGTGGTATGTTTAAAATGGAATCTAAGGTTTTGAGAGCATCAGAGATAACAATGGGGTCTGTCAACGTAGACGAATATCTGTCACTCGAGATGGTTCAATTATAATGTTTGTCATATTATTAAGCTGCATTATGTCCTTTAAAGATGGTTATCAGTGTTTTGTTGATTCTCGTTCATACTGTCAACTAAGATGATGTTATTCTATAATTCGTATGCCTTTTTAAGCTTATCTTTAAGTTATCCCAAACAATATTACTCGAATTTGGTTTTCGATAAACCGTACATATTCAAAAATGTTCGGTTTTATCTTTAAGTTCAATTCAGAGTTAGCATGGTAGTAAAGATTCGAGTTCTAATACACGTCTTGAAATAATGTTATTCGCAGTATACATTAGTATTCCGCTAGAATATGCAGATGTATCTTTTTGGAAAATGTTATTATGACCTTCTATGCATATGGCATCACTTTCCGATAAGTGGGTCTCTGTAAAGCACAATATATGATAATCTAATAAATGGTCCTTGATGTATTCCATTTTGTTACGTATGCTACGAATATTTAAGTGAAATATGGAAAGGCTATGTTTTTCGATCGCATTTTCAGGACCTGGGTTCATTTCAACGTCGTCCGACATAATAACTAATAATGACATATCAAAAGAACATTCCAGGTTTGAGAGCGATTTAGAACCGCCTGCAATAATGGCTATTATATATCGAAATAACTTCAATATACCTTCAAGTAAGCAACTTATAAAATGAATGGTTTACGGAGAAAATACATTCTCTTTCACTTCAATACATTGTGTTGTACAGTCACAAGTATTTGTGATGTCTTATTTGGCCTTTTATTCCTCTTTAAATGTGTTCTTTGTTTCTCTGTGTGTTTTTGGTTGACTGTCGTCCTTGAATGCTGATTTTCCTGTTCGATGTATATATCTATATATAATATATATCGTGTATGGCCACTGGCGGCTCGAAAAACAAACAAACAAAAACAACACAGTGTCTGCTCTCAATAAGCAATTCAACAAAACTAACACTAAATAACTACAATAGGCATGTACAATGGTATAGTTTACGCATGAGCAATATTGATAATGTTAAAAGCAAACACATGTGCATATGGTGATAAAATAAAAGCACCTCTAATTTTACAACATAACAACGCAATGCGTGCATGCCAAAAACCTATATAATTACCTAGGAGGGTACAAGACCGTCACACAATATACGCGTACAAGCACTGGGCCGTGATGGTGCAAAATACTCTGATCAAAATATTGAATTGGGTGGCGTGAGAGAGGGTATAGTACATAGAGAGCGAGAGAACGAAGAAAGAAGAAAATTGAAAGAACCTTACATAAACAAGCAACCATTAGAAGAAATTAGAAGAAAAAAAGAGAGACCAAAAACAGACAGAAATAAGTGTGTTTCGACTCGGTGATTTTCTGCTATAAGTATTTAGAGAAAAACAGTATTACAAATTTCACCTGGTTATAATAAGTGTGTGGCTGACTGTAGAATGTGCAACATTAAATTATGCATTTTAAATCAATGTATGCTACGTTTACAGCTTTAGGGACTATTATCAACGTGCGTAATATATGGTTGCGGTATTTTAAAAGATCAAACTAGTTCGATAACAAATGTCAGACATACCAAACCCGTGGACAGAACATACAACGGATTATTTATAAAATTGCAGTGACTCGATATTCATAAACCTTTACAATACGATCACGCTATAATTTAAACAGCTGCACGTGCGTAGTACACGTTCCTGTAAACTTGTAACGACAGCGTAGGGGCCAAGGTAGCCAATCAACAGCAACTATATAACGACAGATAGTAAATATTGGAACTAGTAAATAAATTGTAAAAATATAATGTTTGTATATTTCAAATCCGTATATAAATCAAACCCCATATTATATGCCTAATTTAATGTTATATAATAACTATACAGTTATTCCATTTAACTTATGTTAAGAAAAGTTTGTTCATGCATTTCGTGACTGATTGCTTATGTGTATTTATCTAGGTCACTGGCACTTCCCAGTAGATGACGTTCGGGTCCCACATTGTCTTTGTAGAAAAAGCGTCCATCGCTTGACTATGCCAGTTGTAGCTTCCCGGTCTTCACTAGGTGTCTGGCGTGCGATAGAAGACGGGATCTTACGCGTGTGAGGTCCTCGTTAACGTAGACACCCTTAAACTCATCATTTCCTTTAAGATCGAATCTGGCTCTGTAAAAAGCGTTCCTTGGTTTGTAAAAAGTCTATTGTACTATTACATCTCTCGGCCTGCTATGAGCATCTGGTCCAACACGATGGGATCTATCAATGTCAGTCTTGTTAACGTTAATCTTACATGCTTTTGCAATTTTAATAATAATATCGTCCATTGATTCACGGGGGACTCGAAGTACCCAGAGATTCGTAGACAATTGCGTCTTGAATATTGTTCGGCGACGTCTAACTTAAAATCATGATCAGCAGTTTGACCTTCCAAGTGCTTAACATGCTCTGGCCATAGACTTTACTGTATCACTTATAAAGTCTTTCATGTTCTCCTTCATGGACATAAACACCACACTATGGACAATTTTCCTCATTTCGGAAGAGGAAAGCGGGACGGTATACATTAAACTGTCCTCATCGGAACTATCGCCCTTCTCCTTAGTTATCTCGGATAAATGCGAACATCCACCTAACGGAGAAAGTACAACACCTATTTAAAGCACTAACTGCGACGTGGATTATCACCGCCTCTTATCTTCAAGATGCGACCTGTACACTTCATAAGTTTAAGGGGTCTGACAGGTTTCTTGACCACTTTACAAAATCAATCTGTAAATTCGTCAGAAAAGTATGCGACCTTTTAGTATTTGCAACGCACTTCATGTTTAGTGACTGACCACACTACAGTCAGTCCCTACGATTCACCGTTCCCGTGTGTGTGCGATAACTAGACAACCTAGGAGGATTATGTTGTACCTGCTTGCACCTTCTGAACGACACGAATTGAATATTCAATTGATGTTGGTCGTACCCTAGATTATTTTTCTGTTTGGCTGCAATTGCCGTTTCTGTTCATCGCACTTTTGGATACAACCTGATGTGTTCTTATTATTTTTTTTAGCAATAACAGTAAAACTGTATCTTGTGCTAGTTTTACTGGATGTTTACTTCATTTCTAGAGATTTTATTTCGATGGGATATACTTTTATTTAGTACACTGTCTTGTCAATTTGAACGCTAAAGTTATGACGATAACGAGTATTTTTCCGCATAAAATCGATTTAAAATAACCAGTAGGCCGTATTCCCTACTGGCCGTTCAAATTTGGTAACCCCTGTATTCACCACTTTTTGTGTTGCATATTCTCCTGTTTATTGACTAGTGAACTTTCTCATTTGATTTAGTGTGTAGGTACAGGTTATTGCGCTTGGGACCATTTCTCTCTCTACATTTTTAGAGACGAAATATAACAAGTACATGAGATAACAGAACATTAGAAGGACGATATAATATAGGGTTAACATAGTTATAGTTATAATAATGTTTAATAGAATTACGAGAATAGGTATAAAAGTCAAACAGGAAATGCATCACTGATTCATAGAACAGTCAACTAACAATACGCATACAAAACAAACAAAAATAGCAAGGACAAATAGAAAAAAAATATAATAATAGCAAGGAAAAATAGAAACAAAGGTATTTGTTTATCCTTAAATTTGTTTACTCATACATAAATATTTCTCATGCTCTTCTCCAGAACATGTTTTAATATATGTGTGTATTTGTATTTAATATGTCTTGTATGTATAACCGCCTCAGTGCTGATGGCGATAGACATTGTAAAATGTCTATGCCTTAATAAAAATTGAATTGAATGGAATTGAATTGGTATGAGACAAAACAAACATAACAGAGACAATTTCCTCGTTTTAATCAAATACATCATTGTTAGAAGCCCTTTGATTAGACAATCTCTGCTTGAAACCGTAATAAAAGTATTGTTCCGGTTAAATCGGCTTAATTACGCACGTGTTCAGTTGTAGCATCCAATACGCATTATTATTTTATCATATCAATATGTATCATTCTGCCGAGAAACAGGGTGCCTGAGATCAAATATTATCTCAGCAGTTACTTTCCTTTCTCATCAGGTGCTCCTCTTTTGATGACGTCAGCACATCTTTCGATGACGTCAGTGTATAGGTGATGACGTCTGTATATTTTTAAACGGAGACAACGGCAAAAGGGTAATTTAAATGATTTTAAACGATCGAGATGATAAACAGAATATCATATAAATGTCGCATTTATCCAGTTTATCAGCTTCGGCACAGCCTCGAGGGTTTCTGTTTTTCCTCAGCATCACCTGATTAAATGGATGTGATCAGGCACTAACATGATATTCTCTATTTCTGTGGTGAATGAAATGCAAAGGACTGTATATCAATGTTCAACACATTATTGATTCCAGGTTATCTCCGTAAATTATATGACATATTTAAACGACAGTGCCTGACAAAATCGAAATAATTAGAATTTCAGCTTTATTTTGGTGACTGTAAGAAAAGTAATAAAAGCGAGCCTATGGCGAGTATTTATCACTTTTCTACACGAGCGAAATACAAATGAAATTTTAAGTCACTAAATATATCATTTTGTACCATGGACACTGTTTAAAATGACACAATTTACCCTAAAAACAATGGAAATAACAGCTAACGTCTGCACCGGTTATAATACAAATGGAGAAAATAACTTCGGCAAAACATGTTTTCGACGTTTAAGTACCTTTATATCGATAATAAACGCGAAATACTTTCTTTAATAATGTATTGCATTCCTAAATTGATCAGTATAAAACATATTGTGTATATAATATGACATTTAAATTGTTGACGTATGTGACCCGTTTAACATGTTTAAGTCATCGAACAATAGCACGTGTACCCAACCAGCATAACACAGAAGTTTGAAAAACATGAGCTGGGAGATACAGCCCCATCGAAATGTTAATAGTTAATGATGTGAAAATAAGATATTTTCTTCTCATATACAGTGCATTGGGTAGCACTGGGTACTTTCAAAACAGTTTGTTACTAGATTCTGCTCTTTCAGCAATATGCTATACAACATTAGTATGAACTATGCCGTATACGTGTGTTAGTTAACTGTTGAACATCTGCCATTTTTGCCTACTTACGGAATCTATGTGCCTGAAAGTTTAAAACTACAAATCATTGATCTTTTGATGATCAAGCCTGAGCATTTTACACCAAAGTGTAATAAAAAAAAGCATATGTTAATTTTTTGTTTCATTTTAACTCTTATGTCTTTTCATTTAAAAAAATTCACCTCCTTCGGACAGTAACGGATCACTTTTCTTGATGCTAGGTGCTACACTAAGTGGGTAATTACTCAAGGTAATATCTGCCGAATCTTTGCGCTAATGTATAGTTGTCTTTTTATATGATCAATCTTCAAGTATGGAAATTTTCATAAACAAGAGGCCCAATAGGGCCTGTATCGCTCTACTGGCCTTATGGAGTCTGTGGTTGGGGGTGGGAAGAATATTAGTTGTTGTGGCACATATGATAAAACCTTTTGTCCTGCATTGAGCAGTCGAGCATAAATTATTACATGACACCTAAGTACCCATGTAGAGGGGCCCCTTTTCGCTAGAGTAACAAAACCTACGTATATACCTACCTAACTACCTACCTAACTCTATCTATCTATCTATCTATCTATCTATCTATCTATCTATCTCTCTCTCTCTCTCTCTCTCTCTCTCTCTCTCTCTCTATCTATCTATATATCTATCTATCTAATCTATAAATACTGTATAACCCCCTTTCGGGTATTATGTGCAGGATTTCTGGGTAGAACCAGTACTAAGCAATGTTGTTAAAGCATCTTGCTCAAAGACACAACGAACAGTGTGCGGAGGAGGATCGAACCGGGGACCCTCCGATGTCAAGTTCGGCACTCTACCCTAACCCACGAACGCCACACTATGTTTATAATCTGTTTATAAATGCATCCACATTTGGACAATAAATTAAATGTTGTGTTTTGTTTACCCGATTATCCCCTTGGGAGCCCCTGCAGACTAGTCTGTATAAAGGTTTTGTATAACGGGCCATAACTCTGTCAAAATCATTCAACCGGAACACGGCGATGATATGCGCAACTAATCTTGGTAATGATCATCCTAGCCAAGCTTCATTGAAATCCGGCAGGGGTTCAGGAGAACTGATCTGTGCATAGTTACGTTATTAAAACCAAACCTTTAAAGGGTCATAACTCTGCAAAAATTCAACTGGAACACGGTGATGACATCAACAACTAGGCTTAGTACTGATCATCACCACCACGATTGATTGAAATCCAGCTAGGATTTCTGGAGAACTAGTCGGGACAAAGATTATGTATAGCAACCTTTAAGGAGCCACAACCCCAACAAAAATCATTCAACCTGAACACAAAAACAATATGCACAACTATGCTTGGTACAGATCATTCCTGCAAAGTTTCATTTAAATCAAGCCAGAAGTTCAGGAAAACTAGTCTGGATAAAGTGTGTATAATGGAACATACATATAACTCTGTCAAAATCATTCAACCGGAACATGGCGATGATATGAGCAACTAGACTTTGTACTAATCAATTTTCGCTGAAATCCGGTCAGGGTTCAGGAGAGCTAGTCTTGACAATGCTTATGTACCAGAACCTTTAAATGGTTATAACTCTGCCAAAAATCATTCAACCATAACACGGCAATGATATACACAACTACGCCTGGTACGGATCATCCCTAAACAGTTTCGTTGAAATCCGGCCAGGAGTTCAGAAGAGACGGATCTGGATAAAGTTTTTGTATTAACACATTTAAAGGGCAATATTTCCACCAAAATCATTCAACCGTCACACGGCGACGATATGCACAAGTATGCTTGATTCTGATCAACCTTGCCAAATTTCGATGACATCCGTGCAGAGGTTCAGGAGAACTAGTCCGGAAACAACTGTGTGCATTTAAACCCTGTAAAGGGCCATAACTCCGCGGAAAACCTTTCAACCGGAACCCAACAATGGTATGCAGAACTAGTCTTGGTACTGGTCATCCCTGCAACATTTCTTTGACATTCCGGACAGGGGTTCCGGAGAACTAGTCTAGACAAAGATTGTATACTTAAACTTCTAAAGGGCCATAACTCTGCCAAAATCATTCAGCTGGAATATGGTGACGAAAATGCACAATTAGGCTTGATATTGATCATCCCTGATCATCCCTGCAAAGTTTCGTTGACATCCGGCCAAATGAAGGCCTATCGTCTTAACGAGGCAAAATACTTTAACTAAATCAAAGGCCATAACTCTGGTCCAACGTTTCAGTGGGATTCACTCACCTTTTTCAAGGTTATACAATAATTAACAAAAATTAAGTTACATCCATCTTGCTGTATTGACAATCCTTACACAAACGTCACGACGTCATTTCATTATTATGCTGAAATACCATTACTAGAATAGCGCCATAATTCAATTATGAAAGTTAAGATACTGAAAAGTTGTAAGTTTTTTGTTTTCTTTGTTTGTATGGTGTTACCATAATTTCGTATAAAGGTACTTAAAATAAACAAAATATATATTTCTCTATAGTAAGAATACAAATATCCTGCTTTCTCAATTAATTAATTTTATCTTACTAATACATAGACATGGAACTTTAAATTATTATCTTTACAATATGACTATATTTAAATACTTAGATAGTAACCATACTTAGATAGTAACCAACTCAAGCAATAGCATAGAATGATTTTTTTCTATACATATCAAATACTTTTATGACTAAATATATCATTATACTAGTATTCTGTTCATTATATATATCATATTTTGTTTATTATATCATCTTATATAGTTCATTTTCGGGTAGATATGTAATTATCTATTTTGTTTTCCTGTTTAGTCCCGAAGGTGTGACTGTCTTCAATTTCTCAATCCAGAATTCACTTATCTTTTGTACTTTGTGCTTTTGTTCGCTGAACGGCAGCGACTCTTATATGGTTTTCATAACAAGGTAGCAATGAACAGTTACTTTGAGCTTTTCGCTTTGATAACGCGATCTTATAATTACACAAGGTATAAACAGTTTGTTTGTGAACAATTGTATTTCTGTTCTGATGTGTAATTTTAGCGTGTCGTGCTACACAGGTGAATATGTAATCAATATGTAATGCATGTCAAGGGTTTGACCAAACTTGACCTGTTATTATGTTAAACTTTGTTCCCATTTCTACCCAGATATATTGCTATTTTCTCTCGGCAGCTATTTTACGCTCGAGTAAAACCTTGAAGGTCATTACTTATACAGACACGCAAGTCATCTACGTAATGCCCAAGCTGGTTAAAGTTATGTCTCTTGCAGCCTTGATATTCCACACGTGCTCTCGAATCCGTATCCGTAGCGATCGATCCGTCATAGCGACGTCGTGGAATATTTGTGTATGGATCCTCAATACAGCAAGATATGGATGTTACTTAAAATGTGTTAATTATTGTGTAACTTTGAAAAAGGTGGTGAATCCCACTACAACGTTGGATTAAAGTGTAAACAAGAGAACTGAGTTTTATCAATTGATCCATTATTCAATTGTGGATTTATAAACTTAATATCATAACTCTGGTATTACAAATTCGATTTGGTTGGTTTTCGAACTTATCCAAGCTTTTAGTGATAATAACAATCTGTTAAAGTTTCGTAAAAAATGAATGAAAAACGAATGCCATATCATCTTAACGAGGCAAAATACAGCATTTTTAACTAAATCAACTCCAATATTACTGGTCCGATCTGGCTGGTTCAGAACGTGCCTGAGGTTTCATTGATAATAACAATCTATGCAAGTTGAGTAAAGATCAAATAATAAATAAAGGTAGGTGCTAGAGTGTTCACAAGGCAGAACATGGATTTTTTTCAGAAAAAAACCAAGAGTCATAGCTCTTGTGGTACTTATCCGATCTGATTGATTTTCGAAATTTTCTGAGCTTTTATTGATATTAACAATCTTTGCAAGTTTGGTAAAGATCAAATACTAAATGAAGGTGCTAAAGTGTTCACAGTGCAGACAATGGCATTTTTCAGAAAAAATGGCCAACACTCTGGTGTTACTATTCAGATCTAGATGGTTTTCGAACTTGTCCAAGCTTTTATTAATATTAACAACCTTTGCAAGTTTGGTAAAGATCAAATAATAAAAGAAGATGCTAGAGTGTTCACAAGACAGAAAATGTCATTTTTTATAAAAAACAAGGGTTATAACTCTGGCATTACTAATCTGATTTGGCTGGGTTTTTAACTTTCATGAGAATTTATTGATATTAACAATCTGTGCAAGTTTAGTTAAGATCAAATAATAAATGAAAGTGCTATAGTGTTCACAAGGCAGAACATGGCATTTTTGAGAAAGAAACAATGGCCATAACTCTGGTGTTACTGATTTGATCTGTTTGATTTTCGAACTTTTTCGAGCTTTTATTGATATTAACAATCTGTTTAAGTTTGGTAAAGATCAAATAATAATTGAAGGTGCTAGAGAGTTCACAGTGCAGACAAAATGGCATTTTTTAGGAAAGCAAGGCCCGTAACTCTGGTGTTTCTTATCCGAAATTGGTAGTTTTCTAACTAGTCCGAGCTTTTATTAAGATTAACAATCTGTGCAAGTTTAGGAAAGATCAAATAATAAATGAAGATTCTAGAGAGTTCTCAGGGCAGAAAATGGCATTTTTCAGAAAACAAGGCCCGTAACTCTAGTGTTACTAATCCGAACTGGCTGGTTTTTAAATTAATACGAGCTTTTATTAAGATTAACAATCTTTGCAAGTTTAGGAAAGATCAAATAATAAATGAAGATGCTAGAGCGTTCACAAGGCATAAAATGGCATTTTTCAGAAAACAATGGTGTTACTCATCCGATGTGGTTGATTTTCAAGCTTTCTTTTTAGCTTTTATTGATATTAACAATCTATGTAAAGAAAGATAAAAATATCGGATAGGGATAGCAGCATTCAAGGACGACAGTCAACCACAAAACACAAAAACAAACACGCAAACAGACAAACGAGACGGCAAAAGTAATAAAAAATGCAAACGACATCACAAACACAAAAGGGTTGACACCGCCTTGGAACGGTCAGTGGCAACAAAGGCCACTGGGGGTAGAATTAACTGGAGTATACGAATTGGTGCTGCCGAGTTAGTCTGGTAAAAATCAAATAATAAATGAAGGTGCTGGAGTGTTCACAGGGCAGAAAATGGCATTTTTCAGAAAAATGGGCCAACACTCTGGTGTTACTCATCCGATCTAGGTGTTTGTCAAACGTGACCGAGATTTTATTGATATTAATAATCTGTGCACATTTGGTAAAGATCAAATAATAAATGAAGATGCTAGAGTGTTCACAAGGCAGAAAATAAAAAAATCAGAAAAACAACGGTTATAACTCTGACGTTACTATTTCGATTTGGCTGGTTTTCGAACATAGCCTCAGCTTTCATGAATATTAACAATCTGTGCAAGTTTGGTAAAGATCAAATAATAAAAGAAGGTGTTAGAGTGTCCACAAGGCAGAAAATGGCTTTTTTTTTTTAAAAAAAGGGCCATAACTTTAGTGTTACTAATTTGGTCTGCTTTTCCGACCTTTTATAGATATTAGCAATCTGTGCAAATTGTTTAAAGATAAGGCTGAATATGACATTTCTTCAGTAAATCAAGGGCCATAACCCTGGTAAAATAAGTCCGAACAGACTGGTTTTCAAACTTTTCCGAGCTTTCATTGATTTCCGAGTACAATTTGGTAAACATCCGATTAATAATGAAGGTGCTAGAGTGTTCACACGGCAAAAGTTAACGGACGAGGTTGGACTACGGACGGACGACGGAAAACTCACCATTCCATCAGCTCTGCTTGCCTTTGGCCGGTGGAGCTAAAACAAATGCCTACGAGCTGAATAAATGAAATATAAAGATAAACTGATCCACAACCACCGATGATTATATTCAAATAAGGTCATTCAATGGAACTGCCGAGGTTTAAAACCCAATTATGATGAAATCAGCTTACTTTTAAATAAACACAACTCTGTTGCATTTTGTTTACAAGAAACTTTCTTGAAGACTAGTAATAAGATATCTTTTAGAAACTATTCATTGTATAACTATATTTGTGATACAGTTGATAAAGCTTCATGAGGAGTTTCGATTCTTGTGATGCACAGAGTTATAACAATATGATCCTTATATTTACCGCCCAGTAATTCACTAGACCGTAAAGATCTAAATCACTTAGTTGCACACTTACCATCACCTTTTGTACTCTTGTGTGATTTTAATGCACACAACTACATTTGGGATTGTAAGGATATAAACGATAAAGGCAAGAAAGTTGAGGATTTCTTAGCCAAAAATAATGTGTGTCTTTTTAATGATAACAAATCACATCCTTATTTACATCCAGCTACAGGCTCTCATTCTTCCATTGATTTAACAATATGCGATCCAACGCTCTTGATGGATTTTTCGTGGAGTGTTGGTGACGACCTATGTGGAAGTGACCACTTCCCCTTATTTTTTGAAAATATCGGCCCTCCACTTCTCGAAAAAACGCAACGATGGAAACTTTGCAAAGCTGATTGGGATACGTTTGTGAGGAACACAATCTCTTTGTGAGGAACAATTAAAGCCTTCCATTTTCGAGGATGTCGAAGACGCAACTGCTCTTTTTACCAAAACCCTTCATGATATAGCTGATCAAACTATTCCAAAAACCTCGGCAAATCCAAAACGCCCACATAAACCATGGTACGATGATGACTGCAAAAAGGCAGTCTGCGATCGTAAGGCTGCATTGAATGCTTTTAACGTGCGGTTTACTCAAAAATAATTTAGATACTTTCAGAGTTTTTCGTGCGAAAGCCCGTCGTACTATTAAGAGGAAATCCTGAAGAGGCTGTACTCTCGCTCATCTCTTAAGAAGACTTGGGACATGGTCCGGAAATTAAACGGTAAAGGTAATTCTAATTTGTAAATCATTTAAAACTGATAATTAGGATATTACATCTGTCAAAGATATTACGAACACTTTGGCAGAAACTTTTTTCTAAAAACACTTCTTCTGAAAATTATCAACCAAATTTTCAAAGAACTTCGAGATTCCCTTAAAAAGGCTCATGATACATCAGCTGGTCCTGATGATATCCATTATCAATTATTAAAACATTTACCTGAAACCTGTCTCTCTTGATATTTTAATAAGGTTTGGGTGACCGGAAACTTCCCCGATTCTTGGCCTGAAGCAATCGTTATTCCAGTCCCCAAACCTGGAAAGGACCATACGGACCCAATAAATTATCGCCATATTGCTTTAACGAGTTGTATATGTAAAATCATGGAACGAATGATTAAGGAGAGACTCCTTTGGTACCTGGAATTCAGCAAGCTGATAACAAAGTATCAAAGTGGATTCCGGTGCCAACGAGGCACAACTGACAATCTCATTCGATTTGAATCATTTAATAGGGAATCTTTCGTAAAGAAAGAACATCTAGTCGCTGTATATGTTGACTTTGAGAAGGTTTATGATACTGCATGGAAGTACAGTATCATGAATGATCTTTATGACCTTGGTCTTAGTGGCCGATTACCAATTTGTATAGAGAATTTCTTAGATGATAGACAGTTTCGTGTTCAGATGGGTTCAACCCTCTCTGACACTCATGAACAGGAGATGTGTTTGACACATGGCAGTATATGTATAAACTTCAGACCTGGTCGGATGAAAATGGTTTAAAATTTTCTAAATCTAAAACTAATTGTATGCACTTTTGTCAACTACGTAAACATCACGAAGACCCTCATCTAACACTGGATGGGTCACCTATACCAGTAGTGAATGAGACAAAATAATTCCGTGGTCTTATTTTCGACCGTAAATTAACGTTTATACTGCACCTTAAATACTTGAAGGCCAAGTGCCTTAAAACTCTTAATTTACTTAAAGTTGTTGCAAACACTAATTGGGGAGCAGATCGTAAAGTACTTTTACAACTTTATAGATCTCTTGTTAGATCCAAGCTGGACTACGGCTCAATAGTATATGGATCGACTCGCAAGTCATACTTGCAGATGCTCGGTCCTATACATAATCAAGGATTACGACTCGCCTTAGGTGCATATCGTACATCACCAGCCGAAAGTCTATACGTTGAAACTAATGAACCATCACTGTTTCGATAATGTTTTTAATCCTAGTTATGAACCCCTTTTTGATTGAAAACCGAAGGCCATTCGACCATTTGGTCTTCATATTAAACCAAAATGTATAGACACTAAAATCGACCTAAATTTGATTGCCAAATACAAAGTACCACAATTCCACCGTGGACTTAGGAAACACCAACAATTACTTTTGGTCTTTGTAAAAGTAACAAATCCAGTACAGACCCTACTGTCTTTTAAAGCAAATTTAGTGAAATTAAATCGAAATACAGTAACTTTCAACATATATGCACAGATGATTCTAAAGATGGAGATAAGGTAGATGCAGCAGCTGTTGTTCACAAACACAGCATAAAGAGCCGCCTGCCTGACAAGGCCTCTATCTTTTCAGCTGAACTTAAGGCAATTGAACTTGCCTTAAATTATTTTCAGAAATCTGATGATGACCGTTTTGTAATATTTTCTGATTCCCTTTCATCTCTTCAAGCACTGGGTAATATGGAACATGATAACCCAGTTGTGCTTCAGCTTTTAGAAAAGTACAATTCTCGTATAGTTGATAATGTTTTAATTTTCTGCTGGCTTCCAAGCCATGCAGGAATGGAATACGTGGTAATGATAGAGCTGATAGTGCTGCTAAAGCAGCATTAGGTTTACATATATATATAATGCTAAATTACCTTATACTGATTTTAAATGTTGTATTGGGATCCCGCTTGGGATTTGTCAGTTAACAATAAACTCCATACAATTAAACCGTTACATGGAGAATGGCGTTCTGCTAGTAGACCCATTCGTCGAGAAGAAGTTGTCCTAGCCCGGTGCAGGATAGGGCATACACGTTATACTCATTCATATTTATTACAAGCCGAGCAATTACCAGAATGTATACCCTGCTTTGCACCGTTAACGGTCAAACACATCTTGTTGGAATGTGTAGACTTTGATCCTATGCGTCAAAGGTACTACAATGTTAATACTATGAAAGAGTTATTTCATGCTATAGATTTTAGTCTTGTTTTAGATTTCCTAAAAGAAATCAGACTATATAAATCATTATAATGTGTTCTTATATATATTTACTTGTTTATATACCCGTTGACGGGCATTTCATGATTTACATATATAGTTTATATTACTACCATATCATCCCTTATTTTGTAATAGTTTTATCTTTATATATTTACATTTTTAATTACTACTGAATTTCTTCATCTTTCGTCGCTTTTTGCGCACAATATGACCTAATTATGTGTAGACGTGCCGTAAAACACCATTCATTCATTCTACCGCATGCACTGTATCTTAGTATGAATGTAATCATATGAAATCGATAGCATGCTGCTATAGTATCTAAACTGCAATAACCTTAACACCAGTACGCCGACTGACATCTCTGGCAATCAACACCTTCAAAACACTACATCTGCAGGCATAGAATATGTGTCAACATATATATAGAGGATCTTACATTTTTGAATTTATTAAACGTGTTGTCAAAATTATATAAAGCGAGGCTCTTGCCGAGCATAGAAGCCTCGCATTATATCATTTTTGCTAACGAGTTTAATAAATTAAAAAATTAAAAAATGAATGAGAACGAATGTTAGATTCTATTTATACAAAACTCACATATCGACTTTTTCTTTGCATTTTGCCTGTCGCTTTAACACGCGAAACCGACATAAACCGTGGGAATTGGATCATAGTCATTATCGATTTATTTTGACAGGGCATACTAGGCTTAAAGCAACAGAGTCTCTATTTTAACTGGTAATAACTCAAGAATATGAATGAGTCACGTGTGAAGTATCTTCAAATCTACGAACACCCCAAAAGTCGGTATATAATCAGAAATCGATGCGTAAAATATCACATTTTTATTTAGCCATTGCACAGGTAACATCGATAAATATACATATATGTATAATGAGACGGCGTGTCGCGCGCAAGATCCAGGTCCGTAGCTCAAAGGTCAATGTAGTTGGAGGTTAAAGGACAGAAATACGCTTGTCCGGGCTGAAACTTTGTCATGCATCGTGGGTGAAATAACTTGGCACACATGTTCACCATAATGTGACGGCGTGTCGCGCGCAATATCCATTTCCGTAGCTTAAAGGTCAAGGTCACACTTGGAGGTTAATGGTCAAAAATAGGCTTCTCCGGGCTGTTACTTTGTCATGCATTGTGGGATTTTGAAATAACTTGGCACAAATGTTCACCATCATGTTACAGCGTGTTGCGCGCAAGACCCATGTCCATAGCTCAAAGGTCAAGGTCACAGTTGGAGGTTAAAGATCAGAAATACGCTTCTGCGGGCTGTAACTTTGTCGTGCATCGTGGGATTTTGAAATAACTTGGCACAAATATTTACTATAATGAGACGGCGTGTCGCACGCAAGACCCAGGTCCGTAGCTCTAAGGTCAAGATCACAATTGGAGGTAAAAGGTCAGAAAAGGCTTGTCCGGGCTGTAACTTTGTCATGCATTAAGGGATTTTGAAATAACTTGGGACAAATGTTCACCATAATGAGACGGCGTGTCAAGATCACGATACCTTCAGAACACAGGAACACATATTTTGCAGCTAAACATGGTAAGGTATTCAACATTCCGTGCATGATCATTCACATGGCTACATTCAACCTTTCATATGGGTACATTCAAAGATAACTGTTTCTTCAATAACTTCAGAAATAACAAACTGACTAATAACAACTTTATTTCTTTGAAATTTTTGCAATTATTGTGTTGATGAAACACAGTTACCTTTAACAGCAGTTTGACATTTGTGCAATTATTGTGTTGATGAAACAGTAACCTTCGACAACTGTGTAGCTTCTGAATTGTTAATTTTGGACAAGCCCCGGTAGGGGAATATGGCCGTCCCTCGGATTGCTTCTTGTTTACGTTGTTTTCCGTGATATGATATTGTTCACCCTTTATTTCACCTGTTAGATAAAGCTGTATTGCAGGGCAACGTAATCTTGATTGAATGACTAGCTAGGTACTATGCCGTATCGTGTATTCAATAACAGTGTATTATTGGCATGTAGTTGATAAAGACGCATTAAACCGTGTCCGTTTGTTCTGGGACATGCAAAGCTTACCTTACTAATCAGAAATAACATACCCTCGCTTATATCTTGGTCTTTCCTAATCAACCTTCTTGTTTTTTTTAAGAAAAAATAATAATTTTGGAAGTTGTGTATATTAATCCTTTAAAACATTCCTGAAACATTGTTCTTTGATAATGGATTTATATACAGATTTATTACATAGGATGGGTTATTGTTTTTTTCTCTTTCCTAAAACAAAATATGAGAAAAAACTCAGTGAGCCTCAGAGTAGAGGCAATGCATGTATTTCATAACATAAAATAATGTTTATTTTTGATACTATAACATTAAAAGTATCTGTGTAAAATAAGTCTGTATGTATTGACAATGTGGGTTGTACACTGGGTTTTGAAACAAAACATATTCTTTACATTTATTATTGTATTACCCCCAGAGTGTATAGAGACTCACTGCAATCTTATAGCATCCATGTATCTCTATATAGCAATCATACTATATTTTCCACCAAAATTGTTTTGGAAATACCTCTGGATTGCTGTGGGGTCTTTTTTTACACTCTGTTAAAATTGTACATTGTATAATATACTTCCATAATTGTAAAGAATAAGAAAACCTCCCCATTTATTCTGTCTCTGATTACAATATATGCATTTATTCACTTGATTATATTTCCTATTACTTTATTTACAAACTAATAGATGCATATTACATGTTTCTTTATGTAAGGTTTGTTGAGGGATGACCCATCCCGACCCTCACAAACCTATTACGGGGTGAATAAATGGATCACCATTAATCTGGTGATTGAAATTTAAAAAAAACACACACGTGTCCGTTTTTAAGACGAACTGTAGAACAAAACATAAAACAATACTGTGTGATTCCAGATAAAAAGGCAATCAAAATCATCTTGATTATAAATCGCTCTTTTTACAGTTAAATGCTGAGTTGGCATACACTTTTACAAGTGTCGATCTTTTATTCTGTATCTACCTGCATTTATTGAATGACACCGTGTTTAAAATTTAGATTTGTAACTAACATCATAACTTTGAATCAGTAACTTTGGTTTCCTGGTTGTTTCGTTGTAAGGATTATCCCTTTTTAGTATTTATTTTGATAAGAATACCGTTTCCGCCGGTTTTAGGAGGCTCACGTGAGACAATTTGCATTTTTTGATAACCTCTCATGAAACCGAGTCTGCTATTTTTTCTGGCTGTGTTCTTACCTTCTACAAGATCTCCTTTTTCAATAAGTATTATTATTATACCTCACGTTTACACTCCTGTATAAATTGCCCATACCCTTAGCGTGAAGCAATTTTTACTGTTCACAGGTAAACAATTTTTACTGTTACACGATTGTGACGTCACGGGAAGTATAAAAATAGATTTTGGGTTTTACTAATAACGACACGCTTTGGCAATTGGAAATCGGTGGACGCTTATTAAAATACAGTTGAAGTTAAGACGCTTGGTTAACAAACGACAATAAAAAAATGTGGCGAGCAGATTTGTTACTTTAAATCAAAACTGGTATAAAAATATAAATAAAAAAATAAAAATAAAAAATATTGCGATTTTTTCCCACTCGTATATTTAAATTTTAATCAAAACATTTGTTCGGTATAATAAAATAAATATTGCATCCCAGTGAGGGTGACAGTGGATATTGTCAACCTTCGGAAAAATAATGTCAACCTCGTCTTCGCCTCGGTTGACATTATTTTCCTCAGGTTGACAATATCCACTGTCACCCTCACTGGGATGCAATATTTAGATACTGTTTACTATTTATTATATTGGTTAATTTGTATGCAAACAATGCAGATGCTTCGATTTAAGTAAATGCAAACTCTAATATTAATCATTAATATCAATATACTATGACTACTAAACCTATACAGTTATTCATTCATCAGTTGGTATTTATTCGTTTGACAATTCATGCATTTGTTTATTATGTATTTTCTGTTTTCTAACAAGACAACACACCATGTTTAAATCTCGTTAGATGACAGTCCAACTTATAAAATGTGAAACATGTTCCTTAATAATAGAGCATACCTTAAAGGTCATACCGCTGTAGCTGATGTCTATTTTTGAACGGACGAGCAAAGGTATTTGTCTAATTCATTCTCGATAGGTGCAATAAAAAACGCGAAGTATTTAAACAAAAAAGAAAGAAAAGAAGAAGAAAAGTATATTAATGCTGTGTTTATTATATTATATCAGTCTAAATAATGTATTAATCTTATGTCTTACTGGAAGAAGAGGATATTATATGAATCTACGTGTTGTGTTAACTGAGTATTTATTTCAATATTCTCAATAATGGGACGCGATGTGTATTTATATACTGATATTGGTGGTAAAGTCTCAAATGCGTTTGTTCTTTTACTCAATTTCTGGAATAGTTGGTTACCACTACTCCAGCCTTTAAAGGTTCTGAGTATTGTTTAATCACCCTTAGGATAGATGTGGTTTGCTTTTTAATGCAGTATTTTGACTGTTCTCTTGGATCGTGTCCAAATGAACATAACACGCAATAGCAGTTAGTTTAAATATCAATGGTTAATGCATTTAACCACTAAGAGCACAAAGAAACCCATCATTTAAAAAATCATAAATGACTTCAATTAGGAATTCGCAAATGGCATATAGATAATTTGTAATTTGCGTGCGAAAACACCACTGGGGGCTTACACAGTATTGCTTTTAGCATGTTTAGTATAATAAGATTGTCGGTTACGTGACATGGTGTAGCGTATTTTCACCTTCAAAACACTGTCAAGATGGTGAATGTCAACAGTTTGAGATGTGCGTGTCGTACATATTTACCTGCTTTTCTATGGTGTACAAATGTTATTCTGTTGAAATGTTTGCCTCGATTCAGTTCCAAGTATGTAAAACTTTTAAATGCCAACATCCATAAAACAATTGCATTACTCACAAAAGAGCATGTTAGGACAATTATGACTGACTATGCATATATTGTTAAGAAGGTGTATAATGCGTTTAAAAAAAACAAAAAAGACGTCCACAGGGAATAGGTTGCATGTTTTAAAAAGGCAAAACATATAAATAGCAGCTTAATTTGTACATCACTCATCTCTCAAGATTCTTGAGACGTTCTACTACCGTGACTAACCAAGCGCTTTCACCATCTAACAAAACCGAGAGCGAAAAATGAGATGCATTTCCTGTCGCAGTCCAACTGAAATGTTATTCGACTGTAACAAAACGACAAGTTTGGGTTGAGACTTTGAGGCGGTTGTTATGAACTTTTACCCTCTGAATAATCAAAATGGCATGTAGCATTTGACCAATGTATTTAAAACCAAAGTTCACGACCGTCAACCAATTAAGGAAGCAGATTGTTCGCCGCACACAAAGGCCAGCAGGTTTGGGGACGTGTAAACAGTGTGAGGTTTTGTCTGGTTTAGAACTCCCAATAGTATGTTTGCCACTGACTAGTCCAAGGCGGTAGCCCTATTGTCAACCCACTTGTGTTTGTGACGTCACATGCCTTGCTTTCTATTAACATTGTTTTGTTTCGATGACTGTGTTCTGTGAAGGCTACATGTCATTATTATGCCGTTTTATTGGGATGACAATTATCCCGGTTTTATTGGGATGAAGTAGGTTAAGTGTGAGGTTTGGTGCACCCTAAGATCTGATTTAAACCCCTGCGGCATTTTTTGCCACTGACCGTTCCAAGGCGGTAGCCTATTGTCAACCCTTTTTGTGTTTGTGTCTTTAATCCTTATTAACATTGCCATTAATTTTGTCTTTTCTCGTGTTTTAAGCTTGACTGTGTTCTGTGAAAGCTGCATTTCTTGTTCGACTTTTATACTTATTTTTTATACCAACTTTCTAGTCTTTTTTATATTCACATATACATGGCATTTTTGTGTTATACTTATTTCGCACTGATAATTCTGCCTCGTTAGTAATATATATATCTGGTGTTTATTTTTTAGTTTGCATTGTCCCTTATATTGGAATAACAAAATGATAAGGGTGAGGTTTGTACACCCGAGAACTTGGTTAAAATTCTCTAACGCATTTTTGCCGATGTCCGCTCCAATGCGGTACACATATTGCCATCCCTTTTATGTTTGTGATTTCGCATACATGTAAGCTGCTTCGATTTATCATTGTCTTTGTTGTCTGTTTTGAATGTTTCTGGTGACTGTTTTCTGTGAATGCTACTGTTTCTGTCCGTCATGAATACCTTCTGTCATATTTAAAGTTTTAAAGAGACTGACGACGATCTGGAAAGATTATGGAGATCTATCCAAAATCAATGGAATATGGCCATATGTTTCAATTTCATATTCCATATTCAATGTACTAAACTAGGTCCCAAGATTCGTCCGATAGAATTATTGTTTATGCAATAGACTAAGTTTGGTCCTAAAAACCTCAACTACTTGGTTTGGTTGTGTTGTGTACATTATTACTATTAATTCAAATGGTGGCATTACAACTCTACTGAATACGTGTTTTGTTAATACACTTGATTGGAAGGGCCTAGTGTGAGTATATGATTGCACCTTCGGAAATCCTGATAAGGAACGTGAGTGAATAAACCATCGTCTATCAGGTGGTTCTAATTTGTATATATCCTTACAAAACATGTTAGAGAGTATCGTTGCTAATTCCTCTCTATGTGACTTTATTGTAAGGAATTTCGGTTTGATGGAATGTATTGTTATGTATACTGTATTCGAGGTTTTAGGAGCAAGTAAATAACGAGTTGTAGTAACACATAACATGGATTTAAACTTACCAGTAGGCCGGGTTGCCTAATGAATTTGAATTTACAAATTGTTAACAAGTTTATACGGGAGGTGTTCAACTTAAAACGTAACACTTTTGTTTAAGATGTTATTTGTCAGCGAAACTGGTTATCATAAAACTTGCGTGATTTAATGTTGTGAAACTGTTATTTAGAACATATGCATTTAAAAATGATCTACAAGTTCACAGCGGTTCGCGCTTTAAGATTACATTTTGAATTAGGTACCCACTAGTTTCCAATTTTAAACCTATATGTTTCTATTGTCGTAGAGTTTTACCTTAAACCAAATAATGTCACTAAATGCATATTGTAATTGTTTAAAACTGTTTTGAAATTTAAATACATGCAAATATGATCGTATGTTTTATTTTAAGTCAAACAATATAAATGTTGAATTAAAAGTTCGAATTTTATCGAAATATTAAGAAATTTACCAATTATAGGACAGTTTGCTAGTATGTTACCGATGCTTTTATAAATTTACCAAAATAAGCATTTTATTCATATTTTATAAGATAAAAAAGTCAATAGTTATTGTTGCTGTATTATCACATACCATATACAGATATATTTTGGTCAAAGTTCACTAGTGTCTTTTCATCATTATTTGCAAATGTGGTGTGTTTTGCCCCTAAATCTTAAGTTATATATTTTTTCATTAATTTTCTTATAAGAAAGTAACGAAACTTATTTTTTTATAGAGGAGGACATCATAACAATGCCTGCAAGTAGATGTTTCGAACTAGTAGTTTCTTTATAGATTTAATAATTTTCAAAGTTTTTGTTCAGGTTAATTTTCGCTGAAATCGTGAAAACCGACAAATAGCAAAAAAGTTCGTATTCCATTTGTTTTACGTTCACACATGGACATATCAGACTACTATTACCTTAAACGACAAATCACAAGCATTTGTTTTTAAATTTGTTTTGCCGTTACTTTTTATAATTTGAAGATTTTTGCTTCAAAATGTCATTCTTTACAGCATTTTACAACAATACGGATGCATCAAAATTAGGAATCACATAATAGTTCATGTCATAATGTTTTATATCGAAAGAAACATTAGACTTGACAGTAAAATGAACATATTCGCGAGACTGTCAAGCTGTTTGAATCAGGTACAAAATGAAAGTGTTACGTTATAAGTTGAACACCTCTCGTAATATATGAATGTGTTGAATTCACTTCTAATAAAAAACATAAATAAAGCAATATTGATTTAAAATATTGAATTATATTCGTGTAAAATCACTAATCTTCCATTTATGATGCAAAAGCATGACAATCCCACGACTGTCTGAAGCCGTATGCGTGTATGCCAATTGTTGGCTTGTATGCTATGTCTGTTTTGCATAATCTGTAAAATGTTTCAATATCAAGAACTAGAACTTACTGCTTAATTATTAAAATTTCTTAACATTGTGAAGGAAATCATACTGCTATTTTGCGCATATATCAACACTAATGCATCAGTTTTCTGTATATGATTAAACAATACGAAAAACACAAGTACAATGCCTGCGTTTTCTAAATACATTTATATGTTCATTTTGGATAGTATCCATCTTTCGTTTAAACAGAAATTGTAATTACCAACCATCGCCCCCACCACCCCATCCCTACATCCCACAAATATGTTCAAACATTGCTTTAGTACTATAACACAAGAAACATATAATCCGTTCAGCTTCGTATATAATCCGACAGATCTATTATGAGTAGATTAGCAGCTAAAGTTTCAACACCATAAAAGTTTAGAGAAAAATAGTTATTACTACTGATAGATATGAGGTAACGAGTTAATGTTAATTAATATCGTACTACATTCAGATTTATTATTTCAGAACAAATCATGAAAGATAGAAAATATTGCCCTGAAATAAAACCTGCGACATACATAAATATAACATGATTTCACACGATAAGAGATCAAATAACCAGCCTGTTATGCCATTTTTATATTTCAGTTAAAAAGATAATATTTCGAATTCAGGAAAATAATACAGTAATCATTTCACTCACGTACGCTAGCAAATACTTTATTTAT
The DNA here is from genome assembly GCA_037043455.1 of Cyrtodaria siliqua. Taxonomy (NCBI): domain Eukaryota; kingdom Metazoa; phylum Mollusca; class Bivalvia; order Adapedonta; family Hiatellidae; genus Cyrtodaria; species Cyrtodaria siliqua. The sequence goes on along the minus strand of JAWPHD010000087.1, from coordinate 441,030 downwards.
ATCGTACTAATGCAGTACAGAACAAGCACCATAAAATACTCACGTCTCGGTGGCGTAGAGTGGAACAACTCCCCTTCTTCAAACAACATATTTTTTTATAATTCCGTATCCCAGGAGTGTATGCTGTCTATAAATTGTAAAATAATAGTTTATCACATATTTTCATAAATGTCAATGGTAGTCAATGTTTATTGTATTAGGACAATTATATAAAGTCTCTTGTTCGATTTTACAGACTTATTTGCCTGATCAAATTATAAAACACCCAATGCAAATGAACAAATGGTTAATAATGGAGTGGTATTTGATACACAGCCTGCTGTATACTTGCAATTAGAACTAATTTAGCTATGCAACGAGGGTCTTGGCGGGGTTTACATATTATTTAACAATGGTCATGTGTTTTAAAGAGAAGAGAAATAATTTAGCTTTGCAATGAGGCTTGACGGGGTTAACATATTACTTAACAATAATCACGTGTCTTAAAGAGAAGAACTAATTTAGCTTTGCAATTAGGGTCTTGACGGGGTTTACATATTACTAAACAATAACGATGTGAAATAAAGAGAAGAAAACTAATTTAGATTTGCAATGAGGATTTTGACGGGGATTACATATTACTTAACAATAATCATGTGTCAGAAAGGGAAGAACTAATTAAGCTTTGCAATGAGGGTCTTGGCGGTGTTTAGATATTATTTAACAATAATCATGTGAAATAAAGAGAAGAGAACTGATTTAGCTTTGCAATGAGAGTCTTGACGGGGTTTACATTTTACTTAACACTAATCACGTGTCTTAAATAGAAAAGAACTAATTTAGCTTTGCAATTAGGGTCTTTGTGGGGTTTACATATTACTTAACAATAATCATTTGCAATAAAGAGAAGAGAAATGATTTAGCTTTGCAATGAGGCTTGACGGGGTTGACATATTACTTAACTATAATCATGTGAAATAAAGAGAAGAACTAATTTAGCTTTGCAATGAGGGTCTTGACGGGGTTTACATATTACTTAACAATAATCATGTGTAATACAGAGAAGAACTAATTTAGCTTTGCAATTAGGGTCGTGACGGGGTTTACATATTACTAAACAAGAACGATGTGAAATAAAGAGAAGAAAACTAATTTTGCTTTGCAATGAGGATTTTGACGGGGATTACATATAACTTAACAATAATCATGTGTCAGAAAGGGAAGAACTAATTTAGCTTTGCAATGAGGGTCTTTATGGGATTTACATATAACTTAACAAGAAACATGTGTCTTAAAGAGAAGATAATTAATTTAGCTTTGCATTTTAGTCTCTGCATTCTTGTCGCGGTTTACATATTAATTAACAATAATCTGTGTCTTAAAGTAAAGAGAACTAATTTAGCTATGCAACGAGGGTCTTGGCGGGGTTTACATATTATTTAACAATGGTCATGTGTTTTAAAGAGAAGAGAAAAAATTTAGCTTTGCAATGAGGCTTGACGGGGTTAACATATTACTTAACAATAATCACGTGTCTTAAAGAGAAGAACTAATTTAGCTTTGCAATTAGGGTCTTGACGGGGTTTACATATTACTAAACAATAACGATGTGAAATAAAGAGAAGAAAACTAATTTAGATTTGCAATGAGGATTTTGACGGGGATTACATATTACTTAACAATAATCATGTGTCAGAAAGGGAAGAACTAATTAAGCTTTGCAATAAGGGTCTTGACGGTGTTTAGATATTATTTAACAATAATCATGTGAAATAAAGAGAAGAGAACTGATTTAGCTTTGCAATGAGAGTCTTGACGGGGTTTACATTTTACTTAACACTAATTACGTGTCTTAAATAGAAAAAAACTAATTTAGCTTTGCAATTAGGGTCTTTGTGGGGTTTACATATTACTTAACAATAATCATTTGCAATAAAGAGAAGAGAAATGATTTAGCTTTGCAATGAGGCTTGACGGGGTTAACATATTACTTAACTATAATCATGTGAAATAAAGAGAAGAGCTAATTTAGCTTTGCAATGAGGGTCTTGACGGGGTTTACATATTACTTAACAATAATCATGTGTAATACAGAGAAGAACTAATTTAGCTTTGCAATTAGGGTCGTGACGGGGTTTACATATTACTAAACAAGAACGATGTGAAATAAAGAGAAGAAAACTAACTTTGCTTTGCAATGAGGATTTTGACGGGGATTACATATTACTTAACAATAATCATGTGTCAGAAAGGGAAGAACTAATTTAGCTTTGCAATGAGGGTCTTTATGGGGTTTATATATAACTTAACAAGAAACATGTGTCTTAAAGAGAAGATAATTAATTTAGCTTTGCATTTTTGTCTCTGCATTCTTGTCGCGGTTTACATATTAATTAACAATAATCTGTGTCTTAAAGTAAAGAGAACTAATTTAGCTTTGCAATGAGGGTCTTGACGGGGTTTACATATTACTTAACAATAATCATGTGAAATAAAGAGAAGAACTAATTTAGCTTTGCAATGAGTGTCTTGATGGGGTTTATATATTACTTAACAATAATAATGTGTCTTAAAGAGTAGATAGCTAATCTAGCTTTGCAATGAGGCTTGACGGGGTTTACATATTACTTAATAATATTCATGTATAATAAAGAGAAGAACTAATTTAGCTTTGAAAAGAGGGTCTTGACGGGGTTTACATATTTATTCAACAATAATCATGTGTCATAAAGAGAAGAAATAATTTAGCTTTGCAATGAGAACTGAGGGGGTTTACATATAACTTAACAATAATCATGTAAAATGAAGAGAAGAGAACTAATTTAGCTTCGCAATGAGTGTCTTGATGGGGTTTTCATATTACATAACAATAATCATTTGAAATAAAGAGAAGATAACTAAATTAGCTTTGCAATGATGGTCTTGACGTGGATTACATATTACTTAACAATAATCATGTGAAATAAAGAGAAGAGAACTAATTTAGCTTTACAATGAGGGACTTGACGGGGTTTGCATATTCCTTATCAATAATTATGTGAAATAAAGACAGGGGAACTAATTTAGCTTTGCAAGGAGGGTCTTGAAAGGTTTACATATTACTTAGAGCGTGTAATGATGTTATAGACTTCAATGATCGTAATCAAGTTATTACAAGTAAACTTCTTCAGCAGGGTTTTCGTTATCACAAACTACGTAGATATTTCTCTAAATTCTACCGCCGCAACGAGGGCCTGCTGTAAAAGTACAACACCAACCTTAAAACACTTCTGCGACTAGGCATATCACAACCCTCATTTTATGGAGATGTGGTCTATAAACTTCGAAAGTTAAAGGGGTCTGACGGGTTTCCTGACCGCTTTACAAATTTAATCAGGAAGATCGTCAGAAAAGGATATAACCCCTTGGTTTTACAGCGCACTGCATGTTTAGTGATTGACCCCTCTACAGTCAGTCATTACGCTTCACTTTTCACTTGTGCGATGACTGGACTACCTCTTGGGACTCTATGATTGTACTGAAACCCCAACTAAGGGAGGTGGGTGCATGAGCTTTCGTCCCTCGGGTTTTCTGGTCGTACCCTAGATTGGTCTTCTCTTTAGCTGCAACTACTATGGTTGTTCAGTACGATTCTGGATACATCCTGAGATGTTTATTATTTTGTATGTATATCTTTAGTTGGTTTCTCTGGATGTGGACTTTATTGTTAGAGATTTTCTTTTGATGGGATTTAGTTTTGTTTACACTGTCTTGTCTATTTGGGCGCTGAAGACAGGATACTAGCGAGGATTGTGCGCATATAAAATCGATTCAAGCTAACCAGTAGGCCGTATTGCCCACTGACCGTTCCAAGTCGGTAACCCTGTCTTCACCAACATTTCTGTTGTTTTTGTCTCTTTCATTGTATTATTGTTTACACTGTCTTGTTTATTTGGGAGCTGGAGACAGGATAATAGCGAGGATTGTGCGCAAATAAAATCGATTCAAGCTAACCAGTAGGTCTTATTGCCTACTGACCGTTCCAAGTCGGTAACCATGTCTTCACCACCCTTTCTGTTGTTTTTTGTCTCTTTCATTGTAGTTTCAAGTCCTTGTTTGCAGTACAGTGCGGACCTACGATGCCATTGCGTTCGGACGCTGTGGTTTCTATAGGACCCTATATATCATTTAACAATAATCATGTGTCAGAAAGGGAAGAACTAATTTAGCTTTGCAATGAGGGTCTTGACGGTGTTTAGATATTATTTAACAATAATGATGTGAAATAAAGAGAAGAGAACTAATTTAGCTTTGCAATGAGGATCTTTATGGGGTTTACATATTACGAACGATATTTAAAAAACGAACGATGAATGCATTTTCTAAAACGCTAAACGCTGAAAACGAACGGAACGAACGAAACGAACGCAACGAAACGAACGCAAACGCATTTCGCTATTTCGGATAACTTTCAATTTATCCTTGTGAGTACATAATTGAAGTCTCGATTTAAACGAAGTGCGTTTTGCAGTATTTTAATATAAATAAATACACTGTGTAAATGGTGTTTTTTAAGCACGATTACACACTTTCATTTTTACTGATTTAAAATAGGAAATGTATTTATTGTGTAGCACCAACTTTATATTATTTCATTATAAAACTGAAATATTGTTGGTAAAATCAGACGGTATATTTTTATATAGTGTCAAGTATGTTAAATTCTTGATGAAAATAACATAAACCCGGAAGAAAACAGAATAATCATCAATGTACACCACCAAATAATGTCAACCAAAGAACACATTCTTCAATATGATCACAAACATTAGTCGCCGACTCGTGGTAAGAATCGCATGACTGGATATCATGCGTAGTTTAATCGTCAGAAATGTTGCGATTGGTAAACGCTGAACGAACGAACGCTAATGCATTTTTTTCCGTTTGTGCATTTAAACGCACACATTATGTTGCGTTCGTACCGTGCATTTAAATGAACACATAGTTTCGTTTATAAACGCTGAATGCATTCAAATACGCAAATGATTTGCATTTTAAAAAATGCATTCATAAAAATTAAATGCAAACGGAATGCAAACGGAATGCAATTTTGGGGTACTTGAACGCAACTGGGTCTGAACTTAACAATAATCATGTGAAATAAAGAGAAGAGAACTAATTTAGCTTTGCAATAAAGAGAACTAATAGGCCAATACTATTTAAAGTATAGGCTAATGTACATGCAAGATACAAACGAGTATTGCAAAACCTACAAAAGGTTAAGAAAATAAAACTGGTTCAAGCACATACAATCATACAAATAAAATAAATAATAATACAAAATCCGAACTACAGTGTTAAGATCAAACAATGAATACAAAATAGATGTTAAAAGATGAGGAACAGGATCCGATTTTATGAAGCAACTTACGACAATTTTGATCGTAAGTTTATTTCTTAAATTCTCTAATTTGATTTACAATTCACAAATGGACGCGATTTCATTTCATTTTCTTATACATTGGATATTTCTTCACATAAAGCGCACATATTTGTCTCCATTGAATGCTTAGGTGCAAACATGTGTACAGTTTTAAAACTTGAGACTTATCGTAACATGTTTAATAAACCGTGGCCCCGAGTCTTCAATGGGAGTATCATACAATTTTACAATCGATGGAATGCGCGTTTCGTTTGTCGCTCGTTTGGTTTAGAACCGCACGTGAAGAATAGTTTTAAACTCTATGTTCTTAGTTTACGTTTTTCCGGGTCACTTTTGTAGGTTTTAAAAAATCAAAGTATGTAGTTTACTCATATTAATTATTATGAATAAAAATTTGTTTGATTGTTTTAAAATGATAACCTATAGGTCACTGCTAAATTCAATAAAAATAGATCCACCAAAAAGCACATTCCGACGGTTTACTAAAACTTTAGCGCTATTGTCAACCCTTTTATGTTTGTGATATCTAACCCTTTATTCATCTTTGTAGATGTTGTGATTGACTGTGATCCTTGGATGCTACATTTCCTGTTTCGACTTTAATTTATATCCACTTTTAATTGCGTACATTCATTGGCGTTGGAGCCGGGGGAAGGGTGGGGTCAGGGGTGCCCGGCCTCCAATGTTTAGAGTGGGGCAGAGTATGCTTTAGCCCCCACCCCCAATTATTTGAAGACAAAATGGTTAGCACTTAACAAGTACATTTTTTCCTATATAATGTTGTAGTTTTGGTGTAATTGATAGTGGATAAGGTATTTTTTTTGTGAATTTGTGAAACAGTTTTGCCCCACCCCCTATAAATGAAACAAACTTTTTTGACTGTCAAATATATTTTTCAAAGGTCCGTCAACGGGTATATAAACAAGTAAAGATATATAAGAACATATTATAATGATTTATTTAGTCTGATATCTTTCATGAAATATAAAAGAAGACTAAAATTTATAATATCAAATAACTCTTTCAAAGTATTAACATTCATAGTATTAACATTCATAGTATTATTATTTATAGCATTAACATTGATAGTATTAACATTCATAGTATTAACATTCATCATTCATATAGTATTAACTTTCATCATTCATAGTATTAACATTCATAGTATAAAAATTCATAATTCATAGTATTAACATTGATAGCATTAACATTTATAGTATTAACATTCATAGTATTAACATTCATAGTATTCATAGTATTAACATTCATAGTATTAACATTTATAGTATTAACATTCATAGTATTCATAGTATTAACATTCACAGTATTAACATTCATCATTCATATAGTATTAACATTCATCATTCATAGTATTAACATTCATAGTATAAACATTCATAATTCATAGTATTAACATTGATAGCATCAACATTTATAGTATTAACATTCATAGTATTAACATTCATAGTATTAACATTCATAGTATTAACATTCATCATTCATAGTATTAACATTCATCATACATAGTATTAACATTCATAGTATTAACATTCATAGCATTAACATTCATAGCATTAACATTCATCATTCATAGTATTAACATTTATAGTATTAACATTCATAGTATTAACATTCATCATTTATAATAATAACATTCATCATTCATAGTATTAACATTCATCATTTATAGTATTAACATTCATCATTCATAGTATTACCATTCATAGTATTAACATTCATAGTATTAACATTCAAGGTATTAACATTCATAGTATTAACATTTATCATTCATAGTATTACCATTCATAGTATTAACATTCATAGTATTAACATTCAAGGTATTAACACTCATAGTATTAACATTCATCATTCATAGTATTAACATTCATAGTATTAACATTCATCATTCATAGTATTAACATTCATAGTATTATCATTCATCATTCATAGTATTAACATTCATAGTATTAACATTCATCATTCATAGTATTAACATTCATAGTATTAACATTCATCATTCATAGCATTAACATTCATCATTCATAGTATTAACATTCATAGTATTAACATTCATCATTCATAGTATTAACATTCATATTATTAACTTTCATAGTATTAACATTCATCATTCATAGTATTAACATTCATAGTATTAACATTCATAGAATTAACATTCATCATTCATAGTATTAACATTCATAGTATTAACATTCATAGCATTAATATTCATCATTCATAGTATTAACATTCATAGTATTAACATTCATCATTCATAGTATTAACATTCATAGTATTAACATTCATAGTATTAACATTCATCATTCATAATATTAACATTCATAATTCATAGTATTAGCATTAATAGCATTAATATTTATAGTATTAACATTCATAGTATTAACATTCATCATTCATAGTATTAACATTCATCATTCATAGCATTAACATTCATCATTCATAGTATTAACATTCATATTATTAACTTTCATAGTATTAACATTCATCATTCATAGTATTAACATTCATAGTATTAACATTCATAGAATTAACATTCATCATTCATAGTATTAACATTCATAGTATTAACATTCATAGTATTAACATTCATAGAATTAACATTCATCATTCATAGTATTAACATTCATAGTATTAACATTGATATCATCAACATTTATAGTATTAACATTCATAGCATTAATATTCATAGTATTAACATTCATAGTATTAACATTCATAGCATTAATATTCATAGTATTAACATTCATAGTATTAACATTCATAGCATTAACATTCATATAGTATTAACATTCATAGTATTAACATTTATAGCATTAACATTCATAGCATTAACATTCATATAGTATTAACATTCATAGTATTAACATTCATCATTTATAATATTAACATTCATCATTCATAGTATTAACATTCATCATTCATAGTATTAACATTCATAGTATTAACATTCATAGTATTAACATTCATAGTATTAACATTCATCATTTATAGTATTAACATTCATAGTATTAACATTCATAGTATTAACATTCATCATTTATAGTATTAACATTCATCATTCATAGTATTAAAATTCATCATTCATAGTATTATCATTCACAGTATTAACATACATCATTCATAGTATTAACATTCATCATTCATAGTATTAACTTTAATCAATCATAGTATTAACATTCATAGTATTAACATTCATAGTATTAACATTCATAGTATTAACATTCATCATTTATAGTATTAACATTCATCATTCATAGTATTAAAATTCATCATTCATAGTATTAACATTCATCATTCATAGTATTAACATTCATAGTATTAACATTCATAGTATTAACATTCATCATTTATAATATTAACATTCATCATTCATAGTATTAACATTCATAGTATTAACATTCATCATTCATAGTATTAACATTCATCATTTATAGTATTAACATTCATAGTATTAACATTCATCATTCATAGTATTAACATTCATCATTTATAGTATTAAAATTCATCATTCCTAGTATTAACATTCATAGTATTAACATTCATCATTTATAGTATTAACATTCATCATTCATAATATTAACATTCATAGTATTAACATTCATAATTCATAGTATTAACATTCCTAGTATTAACGTTCATCGTTTATAGTATTAACATTCATAGTATTAACATTCATAGTATTAACATTCATCGTTTATAGTATTAACGTTCATAGTATTAACATTCATCATTCATAGTATTAACATTCATAGTATTAACATTCATCATTCATAGTATTAACATTCATAGTATTACCATTCATAGTATTAACATTCATCACTTATAGTATTAACATTTATCATTCATCAAGTTCATAGTATTACATTCATAGTATTAACATTCATAGTATTAACATTCATCATTCATAATATTAACATTCATAGTATTAACATTCATCGTTTATAGTATTACCATTCATAGTATTAACATTCATAGTATTAACATTCATCGTTTATAGTATTAACATTCATAGTAATAACATTCATCATTCATAGTATTAACATTCATAGTATTAACATTCATCATTCATAGTATTAACATTCATAGTATTACCATTCATAGTATTAACTTTCATCAATTATAGTATTAACATTTATCATTCATCATGTTCATAGTATTACATTCATAGTATTAACATTAATAGTATTAACATTCATCATTCATAGTATTAACATTCCTAGTATTAACATTCCTAGTATTAACATTCATCGTTTATAGTATTAACATTCATAGTATTAACATTCATCATTCATAGTATTAACATTCATCATTCATAGTTCTAACATTCATAGTATTAACATTCATAGTATTAACATTCATAGTATTATCATTCATCATTCATAGTATAAACATTCATCATTCATAGTATTACCATTCATAGTATTAACATTCATCTTTCATAGTATTAACATTCATCATTCATAATATTAACATTCATAGTATTAACATTCATAGTATTAACATTCATAGTATTAACATTCATAGTATTAACATTCATCTTTTATAGTATTAACATTCATAGTATTAACATTCATCATTCATAGTATTAACATTCATAGTATTAACATTCATCATTCATAGTATTAACATTCATCATTCATAATATTAACATTCATAATATTAACATTCATAGTATTAACATTCATAGTATTAACATTCATCATTCATAGTATTAACATTCATAGTATTAACATTCATAGTATTAACATACATAGTATTAACATTCATAGTATTAACATTCATAGTATTATCATTCATCATTCATAGTATTAACATTCATCATTCATAATATTAACATTCATAGTATTAACATACATAGTATTAACATTCATAGTATTAACATTCATAGTATTAACATTATTCATTCATAGTATTAACATTCATAGTATTATCATTCATCATTCATAGTATTAACATTCATCATTCATAGTATTAACATTCATAGTATTAACATTCATCATTCATAGTATTATTATTCATAGTATTAACATTCATAGTATTAACATTCATCATTCAAAGTATTAACATTCATAGTATTAACATTCATATTATTGACATTCATCATTCATAGTATTAACTTTCATAGCATTAACATTCATCATTCATATTATTAACATTTATATTATTAACATTCATCATTCATATTATTAACATTTATATTATTAACATTCATCATTTATAGTATTATCATTCATATTATTAACATTCATCATTCATAGTATTAACATTCATGGCCTTAACATTCACAGTATTAACATTCATAGTATTAACATTCATCATTCAAAGTATTAACATTCATAGTATTAACATTCATAGTATTAACATTCATCATTCATAATATTAACATTCATAGCATTAACATTCATAGCATTAACATTCATAGTTATAACATTCATAGCATTAACATTCATAGTATTACCATTCATAGTATTAACATTCATCATTCAAAGTATTAACATTCATAGTATTAACATTCATAGTATTAACATTCACCATTCAGAGTATTAACATTCATAGTATTAACATTCATAATATTATCATTCATCATTCATAGTATTAACATTTATAGCATTAAGATTCATAGTATTAACATTCATAGTATTAACATTCATCATTCATAGTATTAACATTCATAGCATTAACATTCATTGTATTAACATTCATAGTATTAACATTCATAGTATTAACATTCATCATTGATAGTATTAACATTCATAGTATTAACATTCATCATTCATAGTATTAACATTCATAGTATTAACATTCATAGTATTAACATTCATAGTATTAACATTCATAGTCTTAACATTCATAGTATTAACATTCATCATTCATTGTATTAACATTTATAGTATTCACATTCATAGTATTAACAATCATAGTATTAACATTCATAGTAATATCATTCATCATTCATAGTATTAACATTCATAGCATTAACATTCATATTATTAACATTCATAGTATTAACATTCAAAGTATTAACATTCATCATTCATTGTATTAACATTTATAGTATTCACATTCATAGTATTAACATTTATAGCATTAACATTCATAGTATTAACATTCATAGTATTAACATTCATCCTTCATAGTATTAACATTTATCATTCATAGTATTAACATTCATAGTATTACCATTCATAGTCTTAACGTTCATAGATATTAACAGTCATATAGTATTAACAATCATAGTATTAACATTCACTGTATTAACATTCATAGTCTTAACGTTTATAGATATTAACATTCATATAGTATTAACATTCATAATATTAACATTCATATAGTATTAACATTCATCATTCATAGTCTTAACATTCATAGTATTAACATTCATAGAATTAACATTCAACATTTATAGTATTAACATTCATAGTATTAACAATCATAATATTAACGTTCATAGATATTAACATTCATATAGTATTAACATTCATAGTATTAACATTCATAGTATTAACATTCATATAGTATAAACATTCATAATATTAACATTCATATAGTATTAACATTCATCATTCATAGTCTTAACATTCATAGTATTAACATTCATAGTAATAACATTCATCATTCATAGTATTAACATTTATATTATTAACATTCATAGTATTGACATTCATAGTATTAACATTCATAGTATTAACATTCATCACTCATAGTATTAACCTTTATTTTATTAACATTCATAGTATTAACATTCATAGTATTAACATCCAAAGTATTAAAATTCATAGTATACACATTCATCATTCATAGTAATAACATTCAACATTCATAGTATTAACATTCATAGTATTAACATCCATAGTAATAACATTCATAGTATTAACATTCATAGTCTTAACATTCATAGTATTAACATCCATAGTATTAACATTCATAGTATTAACATTTATAGTATTAACATTCATAGTATTAACATTCATAGTATAAACATGCATCATTCATAGTATTAACATTCATAGAATTAACATTCATAGTATTAACATTCATAGTTTTAATATTCATAGTATTAACATCCATAGTATTAACATTTATAGTATTAACATTCATAGTATTAACATCCATAGTATTAACATTCATAGTATTAACATCCATAGTATTAACATTCATAGTATTAATATTCATAGTATTAACATCCATAGTATTAACATTTATAGTATTAACATTCATAGTCTTAACATTCATAGTATTAACGTTCACAGATATTAACATTCATATTTTATTAACATTCATAGTATTAACATTCATAGTATTAACATTCATATAGTATTAACATTCATCATTCATAGTATTAACATTCATAGTATTAACATTCATCATTCATAGTATTAACATTTATAGTATTAACATTTATAGTATTAACATCCATAGTATTAACATTCATAGTCTTAACATTCATAGTATTAACGTTCACAGATATTAACATTCATATTTTATTAACATTCATAGTATTAACATGCATAGTATTAACATTCATATAGTATTAACATTCATCATTCATAGTATTAACATTCATAGTATTAACATTCATCATTCATAGTATTAACATTTATAGTATTACCATTTATAGTATTAACATCCATAGTATTAACATTCATAGTATTAACATTCATAGTATTAACATTCATAGTATTAACATTCATAGTATTAACATCCATAGTATTGACATTTATAGTATTAACATTCATAGTCTTAACATTCATAGTATTAACGTTCACAGATATTAACATTCATATTTTATTAACATTCATAGTATTAACATTCATAGTATTAACATTCATATAGTATTAACATTCATCATTCATAGTATTAACATTCATAGTATTAACATTCATCATTCATAGTATTAACATTTATAGTATTAACATTTATAGTATTAACATCCATAGTATTAACATTCATAGTCTTAACATTCATAGTATTAACGTTCACAGATATTAACATTCATATTTTATTAACATTCATAGTATTAACATGCATAGTATTAACATTCATATAGTATTAACATTCATCATTCATAGTATTAACATTCATAGTATTAACATTCATCATTCATAGTATTAACATTTATAGTATTACCATTTATAGTATTAACATCCATAGTATTAACATTCATAGTATTAACATTCATAGTATTAACATTCATAGTATTAACATCCATAGTAGTGACATTTATAGTATTAACATTCATAGTCTTAACATTCATAGTATTAACGTTCATAGATATTAACATTCATATTTTATTAACATTCATAGTATTAACATTCATAGTATTAACATTCATATAGTATTAACATTCATCATTCATAGTATTAACATTCATAGTATTAACATTCATAGATATTAACATTCATAGTATTAACATTCATAGTATAAACATTCATATTATTATCATTCATCATTCATAATCTTAACATTCATAGTATTAACATTCATAGTATTAACATTCATATAGTATTAACATTCATAGTATTAACATTTATATAGTATTAACATTCATCATTCATAGTCTTAACATTCATAGTATTAACATTCATAGTACTAACATTCATATAGTATTAACATTCACGAAGTATTAACATTCATATAGTATTAACATGCATGCATAGTATTAACATTCATCCGCATTAAAACAAACAACAATTACTAAACTGATATGAGGCAAGGCATGTGATATTACAAACACAAACGGGTAGACAATAGGGTTACCGCCTTTGAATGGTCAGTGGGGAAATGACCGCTGGTGTTTAAACTAGGTTGTAGTATGCACCAAACCTCACTCTTACCCTACTGTCATCCCGATAAGACGGGACAGTATCACCATTAACACAACGTATCTATGAATGATAGCTTACATTGAAAAAGATAAAGTTTTCTTAATTCCCAACAATATTACCACGGAAACACTGAAACAACATAAGCATATACACTTTATTCTTATAATTATATGATATATACATTCGAATCTTGATCTGATGAAACATGTACGCAACCGGTAAACTAATATATGAAAGACGTTCGGATGTACAGGTGAACGCACAATGGTTACGAGATAGGAGCCTAAATGACACTTTACGGGGCATTACAATGTGTACATCAAAGATCAAGCGTTTATGCAATATATTAACGATTATGGATTTAAGGCCATAACTTATAAAGATAAGAGAATAACCTGCCACCCAATCCAGACCAGCAGTGATACAAATACACATACATTCTAACAAAATGCCAAACACCATTTCCTGATATCAGACTTGATAACGGTATATTACATTTATGTCTGTACTTCATGTACTTCATCGGAAACTACTGGCTAAAGCTGTGGGATTAATAAAAGTAAGTGCATTTAGTGCATAACATGTTTATTAACTATTTATTTCATTATGTTTTCGTGTATAAATGATATAAATGTCAATATCAACATATGTACACAATAATTGTGTTTGTGTTTTTCCCATATGACTGATGATTATCTGACTTAATAGACGAAATTGCTACTAAATTGGTTCCTAATAGCAATAACATTTAAATATCATTGTATGACATATACGGATAATTTGTTCTGTTGTTTAAGGAGAATAATAATTTCCACTATAAAAGCTAATATGACTATGGCTGGACAATACACTCGGAAGGTCGTTGCATTTGTTATGATATGGTTTAAAAGTCTCCCCGTACTACGAATCAGTAGTGTTCTGTTTACTGATTCTTTGGGATCAACGAGCGCAATATAGTGTCTTTGAAGCAAAATACATCGAAAGCTGGTGCTAGTGGGCGTGAGATGTTTATCTTATATCTCCTCTCATGAAAAGACTCAATAAAATGAGTCTGCTACGTTTTAGTCTTGTTTGCGTGTGTTGCTTCCAAAGGATCTTCCTTATCAGTCCTTATTAATGTGTAGTTACAACTGTTTTATAGACGAAACTGCAATTGACTAGCCATATTCCGATTCGTGGTTGTAATCCCTTGGCAGAGTATAGTTAGCCAATAGTAAACAGAAAGGGATGGCATATGTGAACTTTGCATTTCAAGCAGATGGTAGTTTTCCAACAAAGACCAGTAATCCAAGAACAGAAATACATGCTGAGATAATTGTTTCCGCATCGATCAGAGATGCAGGTCCATCTTGCATTAATCTAAATAATTCCATGTTCCAGTAAATTAAGTCAACCCCATTTATCTCCAAAAAAAGGTATAAACGTCGAACAGGAAATGTAGCACACAGCTCTGAACACAGTCATCCAAACATGCGCATACAAAACAAGAAAGAAAGAAGTGCACAACATAAAATGGTTGACAATAGGGGTACCGCGATTAATGGTCAGCGGAAAAAACATGCAACAGTGGTTTAAACCAGGTTCTAGGGAAAATAAATATCTCTCTTATCAAGTTGTATGCTAATAAAACGAAACTAATCCAAAGCAAAATTACATAACGCGGAAGAACTTCCCATTGAATATTGTGTCAGACCAGTCAGGAAGTACTTCCGGGTGTAGGGTGCTAAAATAGCTCTTTGAAAAAGTCCAGGGTTTCCAGTTTGCATATGTTTCTCCCAAGATTAGTTTCATTTCATTGTTAAATCTAACCTGATGTTAAAGTATTTTGTTAAAGTATTATGTTAAAGTATTATGTCTGTTGTCATGAACAGAAAGTATTTTACTGTGTTTGTCAGGATTATTTCTTTGGAGATTATATGTAGAGATGTGGTATTGACATATGTTTATTTCAAAATACGCATAGTGTGAAGGAATGACGTGACATGTTGAAAAAACTGAATCGGTGTTTAATTCCAGATATGGGACCGTTTGCGAGCCAAATGTGTTTAATTCACAGACTTAAAGTGTATTTAAGCGAACGATTGTTGTGGAACTTGTGACTGAACTCCATATATAACCTATTTCGAATTGTGTTCAATGGGCTGATTTTCACCGGTATGACACCATATGTTCATGACTCGGATGGCAGGGTCATTGAATCAATCAGTGTCTGTCTGGAAATTATATTACATCTTTTTTTTTGAAGATTGTTATAAAAGACACCTACATTTGCTAGACTAGCATCATATTATAAATCCAATCCAACATGATTACAAAGAAGAAGAATATATCGGAGCCAACAACATACAGATTAGAACATCAAAGTTAGCACAATCGCAGCACGTTACGACCCCACAAGTCAACATTCAACGGGTTTATGGAGAAATATTTTTAACTTGAGATATCAGAGATAATTGATGTTGCATGTAATATCGTAGGTATCTATTGCTGAACACGATTTTCCTAAATCGAGACAGATGCTACAGTTTTGCATTTGGAGTAATTACAAAACGAATATCTTTTGATTTCGATTAATTAATGTTAACCCTCTGCCTACTTTAAGGGAATTGACCGATTAAAGACCTATTCGTGGTCATTAAAAACCGTGACAATATTACTAGTTTACTGCTAGATGCTCATTGACTACGCTAGTCTAGTATACAGGTATACGTACTGACAATTGATTGAGGCCGGCTTACATTGGTATTGCTAAAGTTAATCATGTTAATATCTCAGGGATAGCTATGTATTATACTGAAGCTACTGTTGGCGACAACTATCCCTTTTGACATGTTTATAATATAGGTTATTGAATTTGTATGGCTAAATATTACTTGGAACGAGTGCGCCAAAGCAACGAGTTCCAAGTAATATTTAGCCATACACATTCAATACCCTTTTTATTGTATACTTTCATATTGTTTTCGATCAATGTTAATTGTATGACTATTACTGTTCATTATATTTGTGTTATTTTTATAGCTTTCGATGGAATTCCTATAATGTCATTCAGTTTCATTTTGTGTGGATGATTATTTTGCGCGAAAACGACGTCGACGTCGGATGACGTCATTAAAAACGTCAAGCGATTTTTTAACGTTTGTTTGCCATTCGATAACGTTAAAAATAGTGGATGAGTGACCATTTCAATTATTTTATCAATTTCTGCCACAAAAGGTTGAACAATAACACGTCGTGTTTTTTTTTTGTTGACACTATAGGCAGGATTCCGTTGAAAGTAGTTCCTTATTTCTATTTCGCGGCTCTTAGCAAGCGCGAGAAAAGGTTCCGGTGCAATATCAATGTGTGCAATATCGTAGAATATTGCACACTTAGCTCAATGCAAACTAAACGGGACAATATGAAAGTATACAATATATTGACATATAATTCAGTTTTTTTTGAAAATTAAACATTATTGGAATTATCTTGAAATTGAACCAAGTAACATCATATTAACATGATTAATGTAGAATACTATGAGTTCAGAACCTTTCTCGGAGTTAAGCAAACTTAATGTTCATCGTTTGACAGAATGTTTGTATTTCGTAACAATTAAACGCATTAAACAGCTCAATACGATTTCCCTAGTTTCTTAAAGTTTTACTTGTATCAATCACAGGGGTTTCAACCTCAAACTCTAGTTAAATTAACACGAAGTTCAGCGTGTTGATAAAATCCAAGACAGCCACCAAATCGTAAAATGTTAGGATAATCCTATTGCAAATTCCCTAGAACCCCCACTATTAGCAAGATCACAGTCAACCACAAACACACACATAAAATGCCAAATACAAATACAAAAGGGTTGACAATAGGGTTTCCGCCCTGGAACGGTCAGTGTTAAAAAAAGGCCGCCGGGGGTTAATACCAGGTTAGGGTGCACCAGACCTCACACTTACACTACTGTCGTCCCATTAAAACGGGACAGTGTAAATAAAGAAATCCCGCCATGAACTATTCTCTATGCAACAAGGCAGCATTAATAGGCAATATAAGTAAAACATAAACATGCTCGTGTGTATATATAAATACAAAAAAAAACACAAAGAAGGTTCTCATTGACTTGGCAGAAGCCAGAGCAACAAGAGAATAAACCATTGAAGGAACGGCAAGACAAGATTGCAGACAAATATCAAACGTCACCATCGTTTTGGGCTTTAGGTAGACGTCATCATAGAGTCCACGGTCTGTCCGGTCATTGCACAATTAAAGAGAAAAGCTTAGTGGCGAACTGTAAATGAGTCCACCACCAAGCATGCAGTGCGTTGCAAAAGGATAGGGTCAGGACCTCATTTGATAAACCGTTTAATAAGTTTAACAAAGATAGTATGAAGTTTGTAAATCACGTCACCAAAGAAGTCAGGTTGCTATAGTCCTTGTCGCAGAAGAGTTCTTAAATTATTTGTATATTTGGAAAATACCTAACCTTAACCCTAACGTTAAGTTTTATCATAGGTGCGGCCAAAAGCTTGGCATTAAGCCATTTAAATATTAAATAATTATGTCTCAAGGATATCTACTCCGATAAGTAGTTTGGTATCCTTTTAATACTACTGTATACCTATAATTATTCATGAAATAGCATATTTAGACAAAGTATTTTAAAATCTGATCAGGTTGCAGGTGGCAGGACGTGATTTGTTTTTCTATAGTCATACAAAAAACAACAACAGAACTCTCGTATCAGAAATGCGGAGTTTATGAACAGAAAAAAATATATCCACACTTCGTATTTCTGGAGCTCAGTCTGTTATAATACGTTGAAAGAAAATCTGCACACTAATTGTGTAAACATCTTTCGCAGTCAAGCATTCTTCCGTTTTTGTTAATTAGAGTAGACAGTTATGTATGATTTCCGTTGAAACTGGGATTAAATGTGTTTTATATGGGAAAAGCAAATGATTTTGCAACAATCGCTTTACATATATATCAAGGTATGGCTTCCCTTTAAAGGGGGTACATCAGGATATTTCATGAAACATCTTAAATTTTAAAAATGTTCCAGTTGATGATAAAACACTTATATCAATCAAAATATAATGTTAGAACCATTTTGTTAATGTTTAAACTTTTAAAACACCATATAGCTAGGACGGAATCGGACGTAAAATGCTGAAATTAAACCTGGTGCGTCACCTAGGATAGCACATATTGCTGTGCAGAATGTATTTTATGGCAAATAAGGCAAATAAGGGATACTTTTTAGGCTCATTCATTATGTTTAGGCCATTCAGAATAAAAAATATTATTTTTGTCAATTTTTAGTCGGACACCTAGACCTCCATGAAAATCCTGATGTACTTCCTTTAACATCTCATGTTATATATTTCAACGATTTCAAAACAAATTTGAATTAATACAAACATTTTATTATGCTCATGTTCGCCTTTTAAAGGGAAATATTTTTTTGTGTTAAGAGTAATCTGTTTATGGTATAGCGCAAATTTAGGAAAGGAAGGCATTATAATATTGATCTAATGTTATGTAGGATGTACCACGATTATTCGAAAAGTATGTCAAATTTCTTGAGTTGTCTACAAGTTTACGTCGTAGTTATCTAAAAACCTAATAAGCCAAGCCGCACGACATCATATGGATGGTGTCTGCTGAGGACGATCAGCCCGACATCATATGGATGGTGTCTGCTGAGGACGATCAGAAACCTGCATACAGTGTGATGCGTCAGATTTTCGTTTAAGGTCACGGGACATTTCAACTTGAAATTAAAATAGTTTTGGAGCACTCTCTAAATTCATACACTATCAACGTTAATTTGAGGTTGGTCAAATGTATATTGATTGAGATTATTACATGACCTTGAACACGGTTTGGCAATATGTATTAAGTTGTGCATTATCTTTATTTTCGAAACTTTAAAAGTGCAACCATATACCTGTAATATTGAATAGCAAAACGTGTCCATGCTAGCCTAAAATGTTAATCAAATATTAATAAAATGTGTTGTTTTACAAAAAAAGGTACCGACATCCAATGAAATTCAAGAAAAATTCGTGCTTGTTCAACTGGCGGATTTACGATAAAAGAAGAAACACTAATACAAGTGATATGAAAACGCAACACGGGAATTTCCGCTATATATTGTATATACTGCACACTTAATTGCACATAATATTCCAAAGAAATCCCAAGATATTTATTAAAAAGAAAGTTGCAGTTAACTAGAGAAAGGACACAACTGTGATGTTGTAGACGTTTTAATCACACTACACTTTGTAACAAGAACTTCATAAATGTTGAAGTAGCTCTTTGAAAAATTGAGCTAGTTCAGTACTGTATTTAACGTAAATGGCTTGCAAAATGTTGCATCCTAAGTTTTGCTCACATGACTGAGCCAAACGCGTACTCTGTGAATAATGAAACATTGAAGGAATACTATTTGCTGTATTATTTGTTGTTTTAGTATTTAAAGATTTTACGTAGCCATGTACCATTCGATTAAAAGCAGCATATTGTACATACAATATATAGCGGAAATTCCCGTGTTGCGTTTTCATATCACTTGAGTGTATATACATGTACTCTATATCAGTCCCTTCAATGTTATAGAAAACAAGAAAGATGTGATATAGAGCTACCGATTATATTTGTTAAAACAGATCGTTGCCTGGAACGGGATTTGCACCATTAACCTTCATATTATTTAATAACGCATATTTAAATACAAATACTGTTGTTTCACAGGATATAACTTGACCGGAAAACATTCTGCAAAACCGATTTATCAATATTGTTTGAAGCAGCATATAAGATGACTGAAACTATAACTAAAATATTAATTCGTTAATACCTGTGCAAGGACACAAAAGACGACTCATCAGTGAGGACACTAAAAGGGGTAAAATGAAAATCCTCATGTTTAATTCCAAATAATCATTTCAACTTATTAGCCTACGCACAGCCTGCGCGTTTTACCAGGTCAATATATGTTAGGTTGGTGGGTCTCAGTTGTCAAGATACGTTAGGTTGGTGGGTCTTAGCTGACAACATACGTTAGGTAGGTGGGTCTTAGTTTTCAAGATACGTTAGGTAGGTGGGTCTTAGCTGTCAAGATAAGTTAGGTAGGTATGTCTTAGCTGTCAAGATACGTTAGATAGGTATGTCTTAGCTGTCAAAATACGTTAGGTAGCTGGGTCTTAGGCGTCAATATACGTTAGGTACCTGGGTCTTAGATGTTAAGATAGGTAAAGTGGGTCTTAGTTGTCAATATACGTTAGTTAGGTGGGTCTTAGCTGTCAAGATACGTTAGTTAGGTGGGTCTTAGCTGTCAAGATACGTTAGGTAGGTGGGTCTTAGCTGTAAAGATACGTTAGGTAGGTGGACCTTAGCTGTCAAGCTACGTTAGGTAGGTGGGTCTTAGCTGTCAAATGCTACAGGTATGTGGGTCTTAGCCGTCAAGATACGTTAGGGAGGTGGGTCTTACCTATACAAATACGTTAGGTAGGTGGGTCTTTGCTGTCAAGATACGTTAGATAGGTTTGTCTTAGCTGTTTGATACGTTAGTTAGGTGGGTATTAGCTGTCATGATACGTTAGGTAGGTGGGTCTTAGCTGTCAATAAACGTTAGGTAGGTGGGTCTAATCTGGCTGTGAGTCCAGTTAGAGGAAAAAAATAATCTGGCTCCCTCTTCAGTCTATATGATAAATGTAGATCTACTTCATCAGCCACTGGATTCAACATGGAAATGTTTAACCACGATCTGGCTACATCCACAACTTCTGCTCAGAAGTTTATCGAAATCTCCAGTTGAAATGAGTTGTAAAAGACAGTGATAGTATTCATGGTTGTAATAAATGTGATGTACATAGATAATGGTAGTAATACATGTGGTATACATTAGTCATGGCAGTTATAAATGTGGTATATACTGGCAACCATAGTAAATGTGTTGCATAAAGTGTTATAAAGTGATCATGGTAGCAATTTGGTATACATTGATCATGGTAGTAATGAACATGATATTCATATAAAGTCATGGTTATAATTAATGTGGTATACATAAGTCGTGGTTGTAATAAGGCCATTATTTTTTGATAATTCGTTTTACGAACCCTCCTACGACAAAACGAAATTAGGTATTTTATTTTTCCATTGGGAACTTCATAGTTAATTCCTCCTACAGCTATTCTCTGTCTTGATGGTCCTTAAAACAAATAATAAAAAATAACGGCCTAAATGTGATATACATTGGTCATGGTAGTATGTAAATATTGCAATCCTGTGAGGGTGACAGTGAATATCTGTCAACCTTCTAAGGCTATTTATTTTATTATACTGAAAAATATGTTTGAATATTTGGTTCTGCTAAATATTCCTTTGAAATAAAACATGAGAAAACATGGTTACTTCTCTCTGTTTAAAATCATTATTGTCAGCTCCTAGAAAATATTTTTTTGCGGATATTTTTGTGTTCTTTCGGAATCTTCATCTGTGAACTCACGAGTAAACTTCGAATCATCTTTAGAAAGTTGTGCAAACTGTGTCAGTCATTTTAGTATTTAGTATTTTGATTTTCATTTGCATATGTATACATACACTTTTCAGCATTGGACATCCCAATACACAATTATAAACTTGCTTTGACTTCACAATCATAAGACAGTAATTATACTGTGGTGACATTACAAAAAAAGACTACCATTCAGTGACTCACTCCATGGAGACATTACAATCGATATGCGACATTACAAAAATGGGAAAATAGCAGTCTATGGACATTTAACATAGTAATACATCGGATATTCAGTGGTCATGGTAGTAATGAATGGGGTATTCAGTGGTCATGGTAGTAATAAATGTGGTATTTAGTCTTAGTAGTCAAGGTAGTACTAAATGTGATATACAGTGGTCATGGTAGTGTAAAGGGTAGCCATGATAGTTATACATGTGATGTACATCGGACATGTTAGTAATCAATGTGGTATGCAGTGGTCATGGTAGTATTACAATACAGGGTCCTGGTACTTGTGCAATGGACTTTGTGAATATCATCAACAAGTAAGTGGACTTAAGAAGCAGCTTCAGCCACATGCAATGCCAGGTTATAGACAAAGCTATGCGCTATATGCCAGTGTTAATAAGAATGGTATGGAACATGGTTGTCATTGCCCAGTACAAAATATCCATATTAAACAAAAGAGCTGTCGAAAGGACAGCATTCTCCACTATTCAAAATCAATTTTAAACAAGGTCACTGACACTTATGTCTCACCAACCATGGTGCCAGTTTATTCACAAGGTCAAGTCTTAATTGTGGAAGTTAATAGGTGATAATGACTGAGGTGAGGGTGTAGGGGTGAGGGGTGCGGGTGGTCAGTAAACATATATACCAAATATAAAAGCAAGACCTTCAATACCCCAGAAAGAATATGAACTTGATGAGGATGGAGAGGGGAAGTGGTGTTACTGAATAGGGAAAAACACAGAAATAATACAATATTTTCATTGGGGAGTCTAAGGTGGAGTGTGTGGGTGGGGAGGGAGGGGACGGTGTTGGGGTGGGGCTGGAAGAGAACATGATGAATGCAGACATGGTAACTGAAGAGAAACCAAAAATAATAGAATAAATATTTATCTATCTGGGGTGATGATGGTGGTGGTGTAGGAGTGGGGAAGGGGTAGGGTTTATGGGGCTAATGACATTTACAGGCTTGCCATTGTTATTTGATGAATGCAGTGAATTTCATTGAAAAGTATGAAGCTGCTTTAAAAACTTTAACTAAAACTCTAAGTTGAAAGAAAATACCATCTGGCTAAAATGAAATAAAAAGTTATGAAACATGATTGTGTCTGAAAGTGATGACACTTGTCAAGCTCCTTTGGCAGAGATATATGGCTAGTGGATATTGAAATGAATGGACTTGCCAACAAATAAAATAAAGCACTTCTAAGTCGAAAATAGACTACACATTTTCATTTATCATGTAGATTATCCACATTTTTTGTATGAATTACTATTATTACCTATTTCTCAGAATGTTACGCTTATCGTTGTTGTTTTTTGTTTGTTTTATGACGTCAGGCAACGTTACGTGCATGACGTCAGATAACGTTACGTACAATAAACGCCGAGAGATTCCGCATCGATTTGGTCTATTGGTCATTGCCTAATAAAGCAAAATTTAATAGGTCACCCCTTTATCAGGCAGAAAAGTGCATATCTGCATGATGAAATAGTTTCTCGAGTCAGTGTCTGTATGCAGCAGCATTAAACATTAAAGGTTGTGGCGCATGCTTAGATATGTTATAGCAACATACGTACAGTGTAGTTACATGGCTGTGTTTTAATATTACTTAGTCATGAACAAACTTTTTTCTGAAATACAACACCATAGACACTTGGTATGATACTACCCCACCCAGTCACATTATACCAACACCTCTCCAACCAGTCCTAGCACTGCAATGTGTATGCTGAGTGTATGTATAAATTATGTTTTGAGAAGCATCTGTCACTCCTCCGGTCTCTCCTCCTGAGCTTAACACCTCGAGTAATTAAGCTCGTTAGTCGTCCGTCCATCCGCTGAGATTAGAAAGGGGATAGACAATGTTAGTTTTACCAATAAATGCTGAAATGGGGATCCCTTGGAAGCAACGAAGACAAACCAGATAGAAAGGTAGCAGATACGGTTTTATTCAGTCTGTTCATGAGCGGTAATGTATTGTGCGACATATATCATGCCTTCTAGTTCCGGCTTAAAGGTATTCTTATTTTAAGCCACACCACCAGAGGATAACTCTTACATCCAATCAGCTTGTCTGAAATGTGTTTTACGTGATGTTTAGCAAATGTCATTTCCATATACTACGGTCGATATAGTTGTGGTAGAGGTAGACCACCCCATTATCCCGGAGTAGAACCAGTACTGTATACCTCCCGCCATCCGTAAAAAATCGACACTTTATCACTTGACAAGTCGAGCTCCCTGTGTTATTATTATAATACAAACCTCGCATATTAAAAAAATACATTTATAATTCCCAATGTATGTTTTTACCAAATTAATGACCAGGGAAGTGTTCAACGGATCACATGTCTCACTTGAACGCTTGAATACATCTGTTTTACTTAAAAGGAAAAAAAGAGGCAAAACTAACAAACTCATGGGCTACGTTTACTCAAGAAGAATTGCCTAGTACACTTTATTCATATAAAGCCAGTATAAATATAAATTGTAGTGTGCGATGAGACCTGTATATACCACTTACTGGGGCAACGCTCCATGGTACAGTTGCCATTCTCCGTAGTTGCTCCGACACAGTCCAAGCCGCCGTGTGAAGGACTTGATTCCGTACACGTACGAATTCTAGAGCGGTGTCCGTGTCCACAGGACACATCACACTAAGACCAGGAAACACACGATGAACTTTTGCCGTCAACTAGTAGAAAGAAAGTAAGTCACTTTTTTGTAACAGGGAATGAATGACTCATGAAAAAGAATTATGATTTCCCTTCAACACTCAATGCAAATGTATGTATGATCAAATGAAGAAAGCATAACTCGGGTGAAAACTTGTATGTTGAAGGTGACACTATGCAATACCTTTGTGTATGGACTGAGAGCAATACATTATGTTGTCATTTTTACGATTATGAAAAACTATGTGTATCAGCTTGCATGTGTTACAGAAAACACAAAGAATTTCATTTATTGTTCGCTATTGTTTTTTTTATATTCTAAGGTCACACAAACCGCGCCATATTCGGCATACATACTAAGGACTCACAGATCGTAACATTTGCGGCATGCATACCAAGGACGAACAGTTCGTACATTCACGGCACCCATACCTAGGTCGCACAGACCACACCAGTTGCGACATGCATACCAAAATCGAAAAGACCGGACCATTTGCGGCAAATCATTTGTGGCACACATACCAAAGACAAACAGACCGCACCATTTGTGGCATACATACCAAAGTCACACATACCGCACCAGTTTTCGCATTCTGCACGTCAGCACAGACATTAAATGTTGGGCTGATAAGTTCACAATTATATACGTCATCATCGGCGCAATTACTGTCCGTGTTTGTGCTCACTGAAAAAAAAGTAACTGATTATAAATTAGGAGAAATAAATCATTTGATCAGGTATAAATACTTATAACACAACTAAAGAAAATAAATAAAAAACAAATTTAACAAAAATTGGGATTACACACTAATATTACATGAGGTCCGCTATTGTAGAATTGTTTACAAGTGCATTTGTATCTACTTGGTTGCTTTTACATATTAACAAAAGCTATACGCGACTTTAGAGTACATACCATTTACAACTTGGTTGTGTAATACATTGTCTCGCGTCATTAAGGACTTTAGCGTACATACCATTTACAACTTGGTTGCATTTCTTTTTATTACAAACGTCTACGGAGCAGCATTGTTCACACTCTGTTGTTGTCGACCTATCATGTATGTCTCTCCCAGTTATGCTTACAATGGACGGCTGTGTTGTTGCTTCCATGCATTGCTTAAATGAGGCATACATAAATAATTATGCCCATCGAATGATAATTCAAGGATAATATAACTTAAAATATATTTTCTGAATAGCTTTGATTGAAACTTATAACACTTGAAGTGCATACATGTATTCGCTCAATTGTAACCTTTAAACATGAACACAAACTTAACATTTGTATATGGGATAAACACTTTATAAAAGGGTATGAAAGTGGACCTTTGGAAACGGCCGAACACGATCAATACGAAATATTGCAGTCTCGGTTTGACTGAGACTGTTCATGAACGGTAGTGAAATATGCTTGCTACCGTTCACGCCCACTAGCCTCGGGTTGAGCTGAACTCAAAATTTATGAACATCAATAGTACAGAATTTTAACCATCCCGAAGATGGCATGCATATGGCGGTGGACATGCCGTATTTACTGCCATTATTCCATGTCCAGCGGCGTATGGTCCCAATTTTGAGATTATTTCCTTATCCACTAGTAAGCTTTGTTCAGTATATATATATGAAATGTTGCAAACTTTTCAAACAAATAAAATAAGCTTACAGATGCAGATCTACAGCCAAGGTTAAATATTGATTGACGTCCCAACTCCGTTTTCTAGGTAAAACATTGCAGAGAAACGTTTCTCGAGTATGGTGAAAATGATAATGTATTCTAATCTAGTCAATATAATATGGACTTTTTAACAAAAGAATTAATTAATACCGAACAGGGGATCCATTGGAAGCAACAAACACAAACAAGAGAGAAAAGTAGCAGACTCGGTTTTATTGAGTCTGTTCATGAGAGGTAATATATGATGCAACATCTCTCACACCCACTAGCACCGGCTTAAGCGATATTCTACTTAAAAGATACAATGATTTGTGTAGAGTCCTTCTTCTTATAACTTGTATTTCTATTTAAATGTTTAATGTATCAATCAAGTTGAGGAAAATATGTCAAAAGACATCTAATCTGCTAGTTGACAGAGGCTCAATCTATCTATTATCATATAAGTACACATACACACAATTTACATTGTTTTCTAATTAAAAGTACGATACATACTAAGACCAAACTAAAGACTTTTGACTAAAGCGAGAACGGTTTCGGTCGCGAATAAAACATTGAACGTGACATACTAAAACTAATATAACTGGACAGTTACGGAGTTACAACATTCGAAAAGTTCACTTTCCATACATTGAAATTCTTAATAAATAATAAATTGCAAAACAATATACTACCGTAAAAATAAAATCGATTAAAAAAGAAATCCCCATGCAGTTTGAATACTATTACATCGCTTTGACTGATATAACTCATGTCAGAACAAAATATTTTACAGCAGCAGTGTTCTTGGCAAGTACACAGACAACGCAAGTAATTAATGTGAAATAAAGTGCCTGTGGCGGATGTATATTTGTATAATCTGACCATCTGTCAGTTATTGCATTCAGAAATAATGAAGGTTTGTGCTGTATTTTAAATGAATTTATTAACGTGTACGCTATTTAATATTTAGAAACTCAGTATGTTAATATAATCCATCCTTTTCACTGCGCAAACATGCTGCCTTTTTATTTGTGTATTATTTGCGAAACTAAACTTGTGCAATTTTCGTAGAAAACATGTAATCTCGCCCGAATACCTACCCATCCTGTCTTTTCGATTCGTATTTAAAACACCAATTCCTTGTTTTTAGTCAACTAAAGACTTTTCTTTACAAATCTTGGTAAATAAATGATCAATCCAGTTTATAATACGAGGTTTTAACCACTATACTGATTTTAAAAGAGAGTTATATGTTCGCGATACTGATTACGGGTTTGTTTGCATCTAGCACACCTTTATATTTGTTGTTGATTAATAGTAATTATCAAAAGTGTGACATAAGGTAATCTTACTTTGCCTGGTGGACATGTGGAGAAAGTTCGGCATTCGGATATTTGTACACGTGAGGCAGTCTAAAGAAGGATAAAAATATAGGACAGGGAAAGCAGCATTCAAGGACGACAGTCAACCACAAAACACAAAAACAAACACGCAAACAGACAAACGAAAAGGCAAAAGTAATAAAAAAAATGCAGCCTTCTGAAAAGTTGAACAGTAACTTTTATGGGCTTTCTATGCACTTTTATATTCATATATACATGATCGTCTTTGTGTTATAGGTATATTGTATATTTATGCTGCCTAGTTTGTTAGAGGATATAGCATGGATGGGTTTTCTTTAATTTACACTGTCTCGTTTTATTGGTACGACGATAGGGTAAGATTGAGGCATAGTCGTAGGAAAGCATCAATTATTGGGGGGGGGGGGGGGGGGGGGGGCGTAGGGGGGAGGGGGTGGTATATTGCATATTTATGCTGCCTAGTTTGTTAGAGGATATAGCCTGGATGGGTTCTCTTTATTTACACTGTCTCGTTTTATTGGTATGACGATATGGTTAGATTGAGGCATAGGCGTAGTAAAGCATCAATTAATGGGAGGAGGTGTGGCGGGGATGGGGTGAGGACAACATATTTGACAAGCAAAAAAAAAAAAAAAAAAACTTTATTCAAGCTCATTTACACCAAAACATACACCATTATATAGGGAAAAAACACTTTTCTAAACGCAAAACATCCCCCGGCTCCTACGCCTGTGTGAGGTTAGGCCCACTAGAACCTGGTTAAATCACAAGTGAGCGTTTTTGCCACTGAGCGTTCCAAGGATGTACCCCTATATATTGTGGTGTCGCATACTTTGTTTTAATTCTTAGTTAATATGTATTGTTTTATTTGTATGCGTGTTTTTGTTTGACTATGTTCTGTGAATGCTACATTTCCTGTTTGACTCGTATCTACTTTCCCAATCACTCAATATATCAAATTAAAACTTCCCTGACTTATTCTTCATAACAAAACAGCATGAGAGAGCGAGAGAGCCGGATTCCATAGGCGTAGTTTTAATTTGACAAAGGTATTCCACTTTCTAAACATAGACGAGTACTTTAAAGCTGTTGTTCAAGAAGGCCGTAACTTTCCAATACAGCGAAGCATATGCATGATACTTAATACATGTGTACCCTATAATAAGACAACACGAGAGAGACACGTTCCATAAATATAGATTTTAATTTGAAAAAGATATGCCCCGTTTTATACTAAGACAAGTATATTAAATAGTTTGTGCAAGCTGTTTTAATATATCAGCTTTTCACTGCGTGGTCAAGATAGTCTTGAATAAAACTGTGCACCCGTGTTCGCCATACACACAACATGAGAGTGGCAAGTTGTATAACTCGTGTGTTTACTTCAATAAACAAACAATATCTCCCATTACATTCCTAGACAAATAGATTAAAGTTTCCATGCAAGTCGGTAGAACTTATGAAATAGGAAGAAACCTTCGCATAAGCCCAGCACTACAGGTATAACACGTTAGACTGACATGTTTCATAAGTCTGCCTAATATTCCTATCTGTATTATCTCCCTTTTGGTAACTGAACAAGAACATTACAATAACTTAACAAATGAATGAATGGTGTTTTACAGCACATCGACACATAACTAGGTCATATTGTGTGCAAAAACGGATGAAAGATGAGAAATGAAGTAGTATTTAAAAATTAATGTAAATTTATAAAGATAAAACTATTTACAAATAAAGGATGATATGGTAGTAATATAAACTAAATATGTAAATCAACAAATGCCAGTCAACGGGTATATGACAAGTAAATATATATAAGAACATATAATGATTTATATAGTTTGATTTATTTCAGGAAACCTTAACTTGAATTAACTTAACAACCACTGCAAACAAATGAATACATCTTTGCACGAGCGGACAATTCGAGATAAGTAAGTTTCATGAGTTTAAGTAAATTATCCATCATACAATGCTTTTTATTTTATTTTAAACTATTCTACGAATACTTAAGCATGCTCTTCTGCGGCAGCTCTGTGTTACTTGTCTTCATGCCATTTGTCTGTGGGAATCCATACGTATTCGTGTAGTCGTACCTGCAGACTTTGTAAGGCACAACCATAGGGCGACACCGAGCACAAACAAGACACCTGAACTATTTACGGCTCTATGTCCTATATTGTATAATTGATGCTTAACAGTTAGTGGTTCTTTTTTAATCTACATTTTTTTTGTCACCTACTTTTTATGCTCCGCGAAATGTTGGTGGAGCATATAGTCGCCGCTTTGTCCGTCCTTCCGTTCGTCCCAGTTTTGTCCGGAGCATAACTTCAAAACTACTGATGGGACTGCAATAAAACTTCACATAATGTAGAGGGCAATGAGAGAAGGTGCCAATATCTACAACCAATCTTCATTCACATTAGAGTTAATGCCCTATGTACTTTTATGCTTGTAATTCATGTCCAAAGCAGAACTCAAAAGCCACTAATGGAACTGCAAATTGAAACTGTTGGGTGATGCAAGACCATATGATAACTAGAGGATATATTTCGGGGAGTATCCATCGGAATTACCGATTTTCTTGTTTCATTTAGTTGTTGTAATATTGTATTTTCATCAGTTATATAGTTTACCACTGGATGCATATATATGTATATGTCAACAACTAAATGCTACAGATAACAAATGTCATTTAGCGTAATAAAATGATAACGAATATTTAAGAAAAAGAACATTGTTTCATGCTCTTTCTACGCATTTAAAATGTTATTTAAAATGTTATATGTATCAAGTCTCTCACAGGATGAATTGACAGGCGAATATAGCAG
Source organism: Cyrtodaria siliqua (assembly GCA_037043455.1). Classification (NCBI taxonomy): domain Eukaryota; kingdom Metazoa; phylum Mollusca; class Bivalvia; order Adapedonta; family Hiatellidae; genus Cyrtodaria; species Cyrtodaria siliqua. Next base: position 409,512 of record JAWPHD010000087.1, on the reverse strand, counting down.
TTGAATATTATTGAATTTGGGATTGATGTAAATTCTTCCAACGATTATATGCGACACAAAAATAACATATTCAAGTTTAACTAGTAAAGTCTAAGTCTTGCTAACACAGTAAATATACTGAACCAAACAGCTAACGCACCAGTAGACGATACCTTTAATATCTCAATAATAACAATCAATAAATCAAAATAAATTTCATTCTGAACGAGACAAATATCTTGTCAATAACGACTATAAATTAAAAAACATCATTCAAATCACCTGTCTCCAACGGTACCAGTCTGCATATAATAAGTTCATACATTAAAGGTATTGTCTACTGGTGCGTTAGCTGCTTGGTTCAGTATAATTGTTTTAAAAGTTGTGTTATCTTCGCATAATACTGTTTAACCCGATAACCTACAAAAGTATTGGAAAACATTACAGTGTAAAGTAGTGAAGCAATTATAAATAGTTAGTTTACCGTGTACGTCCATTTTTTTTTTAAATTAAAAATGAACAATTTGAACAAAATAATGATTGTATATATAATCGTCACGACTGCCTTATCTTCAGTTACATTATCGACACTTGTCATTTTCTCAAGACTTTCCTATTTAGGCTATAATATGGAACTCAGATGTACAAACTGAGCAATTTGAAAAGTCGGTGATAACTTCTTCCTTTTATAATTAGTCCATGGGCCAAGAGGTTGGTCGGTACCATCTGAGATGGCAAATTATAACAACTATGATGCCTAAATATATTACTTCAACGTCATAGCATTGCGTGATGCAAAGCTTATTCCATGTTTTTGGGCCAAATATGTCAAAATTAAGCAAAAAGTGCTAGAAACTGGAATATATTTTTAAAAAATCAATGGATTGATTTCAATATTTAACTTTGATGAAAATATTTGTAAAATTTATATATTTACGAAGTGTATTAATTTCATAGTTAGATTTTGAATATTTTTCAATATTTTGGTTAAAAAAGCTTTAAAAACAGACAAAAATCACTGAAAAGTGGAATACATTTTTAAAAAATAATCTGATAAATGTTCAACTATTGTATCATTTTTAAATTGCTAAATGTGCTTTCTTTTACATACTGATAAAGTTTTATGTGTATACAACTATTACTTTGCAACTTATCTTTGGAGTAAAACAACACAAAATTGAACAAAATTCTCTAAAAACTAGAATATTGTTTCTTACAACGAATGGATTCATTTCAAAGTTTAATTTCATTTTAAACTCATATGAATGCATCTGTTTACAACGTCTTTACATTTCCTAGTTATTATATTAGTTTTATTATATTAGTTTTATTATTTTACAATATATTGGGAGAAACAAGTTCAAAACTTAACAAGAATTGCTGAAAACTGGAATATTTTTCTAAAGAATAATGGGTGCATTTCAAAGTATACCTGCGTTTGAAAAGTTATGTTAAAAGTTTCTGTCTACCATTTCAACAATTTCCTTATTATAATTTTAGAAAGAATTTGTTTGTTTGTTTGTTTGTTTGTTTGTTTGTTTGTTTGTTTGTTTGTATGGTGTTTTACGTCATTTTCAACACATGTAAGGTTATATATGACGGTCTTTATTTGTGGTGGAGGCAGACCACCGACGTTTCCTGGGTAGAACCAGTACTGTACACCTCCCGCCATCCGTAAGCATCGTAGAAAGAATTTGTTTACAAGTTCATGTGCAATTATAATAGCGGATATATCGTCTTCGTTCTTCTTGCAGTCTTTATAGCATAATCTATTGTATGATCTCCCCATGTCTCCTACTCTAAGCTCATTCATTCCATCAATACTGTATGCTGATTGATCAGGAATGGTTTCATTATCTTTGACATTTTTCTCCAGTCTAAAATGCGCAAGTTGCTTGTTTCTCTCAGGAATCCCTCTCCAATCACGAGAGACCAAGGAATTTATTGTTTTAATGGCTATCAACACATTTTATTTTATATCGAGCTGATTTAGAGACAGGGGGAACGACATAGTAATCTAGAACCATGTCCTACTATATTTTGTATGGTTCTTTAACGTACTCGGAGGACATACTCCGATACACGGAACTGCCCGGTTTACGTCCCCATCCTATGAATGATGCTAAATTTGCCTCAGGACTCACCAAAGCAACCCAGTGGTGCCGAAAAACAGGTCAAAGTGTATGTTTTAGCACACCTTTCATTTTAGTCTACTTTATGCTATTATTATCAGCTGTGCACATAGTTTACGATCAGCTTTCAAAACTATATATTTCCTGCTTTGGTTGAAGTTATAGTTTTGCTCAGTAGACTTAATGTGTTCAGTGAGCACGTTTACAGCTTTTAGATCCCTCTTGCCTTTTGTATTGCTTTATCTTCTGGAGGTATTTGTTCTGGACACCAGCATTTCTAACATTTGAATAAGTGATTATGAACACACTCTGAGGTGAGGTAATAACGGCAAACAGCTCCGGGTTTAAGACTGAATCCGTTTGTGCCTCCGGCAGTCTGGGTGTCCTTATATACAGTTTCCTCTACTACTTGGTCTACTGGTATACTTCCAATTTGATAGGACTTGCAATGAACAACCACCACTTTCCATGTAACTGAGAAAGCTGGTTCAGTAGCTAGACTGACCATTTGAGATGGATAAGCGTGTTAGTTCTGTAAATAGCACTGTAGCTAGAGTCAATAGTGCATTATGTGTTATTAGTGTATTATTGTTTATTATATTATGTACGTGTTATTGTACATTTTGCAAGGGAAGCATATATGATATAGACAGTTAGTGGTTCTTTAGAATCATGCCTGATCAAAAGAGGTTTCAAAACAACCCTCACAACGTATTTAGCTTCTTATAGTCAGTTCTCTGTCAAATGTGACTGTATAATAGAATGTCATTGGTCATCTATTTATGAACCGGTAATTATAACCAAGATTGACCAAATCACCAATCCTGCTGCATTTGTGGGGCACTACCACTTTGGGATTGTTATATTAATTATGTTCGAAATGTTTTGCAATACTTTGTAACATCAAAATAGTATCACCTTCTCCCTTATTTCTATTAACTAGGAATACAAATAATATAATATTACGTTTATAACAGAAAAATGTTCATGTAAATACTTAGAACTGTAAATATGTTTATTGCTATGTCATATGTATTATGCATTTGTAGTATCTCACGGGCCTACGGCCTATTGATTTATGAATACAATCTTCTTCTTCTACAAAACACGAGCAATACTACCCGAGAATTGACTCCAACATCTGAAATGGTCGTTGTCGTACCGGGGTCCTCACTTGCGTACTAAGGGTATATTTGTATAAACGTGTATACGTAAGTCTCTCATAATGTTTTAATGTCTACCGGAGTGACCATAGGGAAAGTACATAGGGTTACGGATTAGTAAATGTTTGATATCAGTTTGATATATAACGTAATAAGTGTGCATAAGTAAAGAAATGTACCTTGTTTATATGTTAAGCACAATAACTGAAGCTCCGACCAACTGACACAGCCCATCTCACCAACATTTCAATACCAACAAATGTAGGTAATTTTTCTGAGTTAAAGGTTTTTATATGTTATCTGAAACGTTATTCACTTAACTTCCTGTGTGGGAATGTAATAAAGCAATAGCCATTATACACCAGTGTAACAAATATGTAAATGAAGGCCAAATCATTGTTTGACATGTTTATACCCCGCTTTCACAAACTGAAGTGGGTGCTATATAGGAATCACGTTGTCCGTAACTTCCCGTCGGGTCCCGTCACGTAACACAGTTTTGTCACGTTGCGTACAACCCATAACACATTTTTGATACTTGCATATCCCAAACACCTTTAGTTTAAACCTATATATTTTACATCGATTGTAACGAAAGCTCTATGAACTTATTTGTATCACTCTCGATGTCGTCCTGCTCAGGGACACAACGCATATAGGAATGACGAGGATCGAACCCACGACGTCTCGATCATGGATCCAACGCTCTACCACTAGACCACAGCGCTCCACAAACACTTTTGAATGGGGTGTTTCCAAACTGCATATAGATCTACATGTAGCATGGTGTTTTATGGTATCTCGGTACTTAACTGATTTGACGAAAACTATAAACTGTAAACAATATTTAAAGAAAAGGAAAAACTCAAATACTTTCTTTGACCCTTCTTCTAAATTGCTATGGTATAAAATGTAATCAATTTTACGTAAGAATGCCAGAATTAGATTTGAATAGAAGGGTACCCTCATTGGGAATATTATTATAAACGTTTTATGGTATCAAGTTATGCACATATTGTGTATCCTGTATTTTTTAGTAACTGGTATAAGATTCAATGAGTCGCCATTTTTAGAAACACTAATGTACAAGAGACTCATTAGACAAAAAATAAATAAATTGTATAACCTTCAAGGTAATGGAAACTGCATTTATAAAGACTAGGAGTGCTTTTTTTTCAATTATTTTATTATATGTACCTAAAGTCATCACATCTATAAAATAATTATCATATTTTAGCAGAGATACATACTGTTTTATAGATTGGACACTACCGTGATACCATAGAACTCTTGATATCATAGGAAGCTGGTATACTCATAATTATAACAAGTGATGACCTTTTGTCCCTCCACATCACCCGTCATTGATTGCCTAATTTATTACAGAATTATGGCCCTTTGTTCGACTTAGCATTTTCCACTCTAATAGTGTTTAATGAACTGATAACACATTTTTTCTCAAACATTTTGAAATTGATTATTCCCAAACGTCATGTACATGTACACATTTATAATAACTGATGACCTTATGTCCCTGTACATCACCCATCATGTATAAAGTTTCATGACCAAACATGTAGGTCGATATGTTGAAAAGGCATGAGCTAGGTTAGGTTGCAGGTTAAAGTTTTATGAAAAGGGCCATAACTCTGCCAAAATGTAAGTCTGACAGTTATTGGAAATATAAATGAAATTGAACAATTAATAAAGAAGAACTGTAAAACGTACCATAGGTCACATACTTTTCAAGTTATGAGAAATGTTAGATTACAGGTTAAAGTTTTATGAAAAGGGGCATAACTCTGTCAAAATGTCCGTAGGAGTAATTGGACATGTGTACAACATTTGTTTAGGTAAGATGAAGATATGTGTAAAGAGTTTCATGAACATATGTTAAATACTTTTCAAGTTATGGCCAAGGTTAGGTTGCAGGTTAAAGTGTGACGGACGACAGACGACGGACAGAGTGATCCCTAAGGGTCTGCCGTGCTACGCAGGCGACACAATTGTCATTATTTTAATCAATATAATCACTTTGTTCTGAATGTACCTTTCGAGTTTTCCTTTTTTTGTGCGTGTTTTTTCTTCTTCCAATATTTTACAGTTGAAATTTATTGTAATAAAGGAATTATTCCAATTTCTCTTGTATCGTCTTAGTCATGTTATACTTCCTCCGTGAATCATGAATGGAATGTTAAAGGGACACATGGCAATCTTGATATAGTTTGATCATAAAAAAATAAATATGCACCTTCATTTATTGAAGAAACTAACCAGAAAATTACAACACAAAACTCTATCCAGGTGTTCATGTTATATAATAAAGCATATGTACCAATTGAAGCTAGGTTTATTCACGGGTTCTTTAAATAGAAATGATATACATTTTTTGTAAAATGTGCCTGTTGATGGCGGGATAGGGACTTTAATACAGTGTTAATCTGACTAGAAATCTGCTTGTGTATGTATTTAAAAGGTAATACAATTTATTGTTCAATACTTCTTTGTTGTTCTACCTTAAATCTACCTTAACTTTTAAAGGGAGTACATCAGGCGTTGTTACCTAATTTGTTTAAAAACACAAAAAAGTGTGAAATTACCAATTTAAAATGTGAAATAGTTCATAGATTTAGATGGAACATTAACAGTTTCCTATAATACAGCACAATAATTAAAAATTATAATTACACAAGTCTTAAAAGTCCATAGAGAAATCCCCAAGTTATGAATAGCTGTAACGCAGAACAAATCGGCATCATATGCATAGACCTTTCAGACTATTGTTTCTTAATACAGTCTTCGATGCAACCACCCAGACTCGGCTGGAGTTTTAAAGGGGCTTGCCTGAATAATTGATCACTAAAAACGTTTTGAGAGGAGGGTACACATCAGATGCAGATCCGAGCTTTTGGTCTGAGTATTTGTGTGTGGGAGGGGCGGATCCTTCGAAATAAAATATTTTTCTACATGATGTTTAGTGAATTATTTTGATTCTTCAGAATAATTGTATGTTAAATCCAATGATGACTAACAGTAGAATGTCGCGCGCCCCATGTAATCTGGCATGCAGAGCTTATATTGTGGGATTTTAGAGGGTGGCGGTCCTGGGTCCGCCCTATCCCCGAATCCGCCTTAGTACATGATATATACTCGTTTATCCAGTATATCTTACCCTAAAATTGTCGCGTAGCCGGGATAGTGAAGACGCTGCGTCTAAAACGTGCTCGCCTCTCATCTCACTCCTGTGGGTTCGAATCCCACTGGGAGCTGGAATTGTCAAGTGAGAAAGTGTCAATTCAAAATGTTTTTTTGTGGTGTGGAGAAAGGTTGATATTTACCATTTTAGATGGTCTAAATATAATGAATGAAACTAAATTTACCCCTTATTTACATTGCTTTTTTTAAGTCGTGGCATTCTGTTAGTTTTGTTTACACATTTGAATAGTGCAAAAAGTTTTGTTTACACATTTGAATAGTGCAAATAAATTGCTTTACATATTCCCAACTGTTGATTTTTTTGCACCAATAAATGTATTTAAATCTATGGTAGTACTGAAAACTCAAACTGTACTACCTTTTATTTCAATATATGACTTTAAATACAAAACCCTATGGGGTTTTGAAAAACTGAAAGATCGTGCAAGGCGTGCGCGCGCTGCACTTATCGCCTTGAATGCACACTAGAACAATCGAATTTATCAGTTAACCCTTACATCGAAATGGATGAGGACGCCACTATTAAAGCTTTTTTTTTCTTTTACAATGTATGTTATACATGAGTGCTCATTTATTAAAGAATTCTTTCGCATTTCTTTCGGCGTTTATGCGGTTTTAAACGCTGGTAGTAAACGTTCCATTTAATAGCGGCCAAACCGAATAAACAGCGAGAAAAATGCGAATTAATTCGTTTTCCCGTCGCTATAGTAGTATCAGCAAACATTATAATGATAACAAAACCACTACTGTCGGTGTCTTTTCATGCAGTGGTATATCCTTTTTTTGTTAAGACACGCCGGATGCAAGCGTAGTTGTCTGCATGTAGTGCGTACAGTTCGTTCACCAATCTCTACCCAGAGTTGTCGTTCCTTGCATACACATTAAATGTGTATATTATGTCTGGGATAGATTGTTCATTCACCGCCTTGAAGCGGAATATCCACTTTCTATGCGTGCGCAGCCGAGCGTAAATAGTCCCACCTACCTGGAAAACTAAGTATATCCGAGATTAAGCGCTATATTGTTTCAAAGGAAAGTATCAAGAAAATGCAAAAAATATTAAATTAATTAAACCAGGTTCCAAAGAAATATCAACTTTCGTATTTATCGTGTTCTGCCGTTTCCAACGGTCCATTCTCATACTAATTTATTATTTACTATTTATTAGGTGAGGCTTAGAAAATGAAGCATGGCGAATAACTGGTCGTTTGTAAAAATGATATATTGCTCTGTAAACCATCACATTATATAATGTATGCCAACTAGTTTAATACATTATAAAATAATGATGCTTGGCTGTTTGGTTGAATGGTGGTGTACGTTATTTTCAGCACATTTTAGGCTATATAATTTTGTAGTAGTGGCAGACCACCAACTTTTCTCTACAAGTTTATGTAGAGTCAATAATAAATTCCATTGGCCTATATATAGTGATGCGCAAACGCTTGATCGAGCATTCAAGGCGTATTGCCTGTTGAGAAACCCCTCTGTTTTAGTCTGTATTCCTTATCGTAATCCTTACCGTAATCGTTACCGTAGTAAGTTGTACAGGTCTGCTAAGGACAATCAGTTTTCAACTAATTCTCTATAATCAAACGGAAAAAAATCCTTTATTTATGTCTGTACACAAACAATATATATTTAATTTTATGTACACTTCTTTACCTACCAGAATAGCGTACATGTTACCACTGTTTTATGTTTGCATGTAAAACAAATAATGTCTACGTTTACAAACAAACATATCGGGTAAAAACGATTAACAACAATGAGTTAACACAGATATGAAATTTAAACAGGAATCTAGATATAGACTTACTATGTTATTTTCTCTACCCTACGAACATATGTTTTAATATTATTTAAACATCAGTACAAATTGTGCACCACATAACAGATTGATCCTCAATAAATTAACATGAGCTAGAACAAAGTAAATGGACAATGGCGTTCGAAGGCATCTCAGTATTCCAACACATCCCAGGTAAGATTGCAATATTAAGTCGCATCAATTACATGAATTGGAAACGCATGTGACACCTGTTGTCAATATTTAAATAATTAACAAACATGAAAAGGGGATTCCGTGGATGCAACGAAAAGAAATAAGAGAAATGTAGCAGATTGGGGTGACAATAGGGGTAGAGTGGGGATTTGTTCACCACAGAACGCCATGGTGACCGTTCCAATGTGTATCCCTATTGTCAACCCTTTTATATTTGAGATGACGTGTCTAAACGTTAAGTAATCTTTAAAATTGTTTTATTGTTTCAATGCGTGATTTTGGTTGACTGTGGTCATTGAATGCTACATTTCCAATATCTACTTTTAATGAGTCAGTTGATGACAGGTATTACCAGGTATACCATCGATCATGCAACCTAGCACCGACTTAATTTGTAACCTTCTTTAATACACACGGATTAGGTTCTATAATCCCAAACGACCACTTAGTGATACTACTACTGATAAATTACATTAAGTTATGCCGGTCAGTTATTTTCGGGATATGGGGGTGAGGGTGTTGACGGCACGTTTTCTTAGCCCCACTATTATATATATATATATATATATAGATACCTAACACCTTAGTATAGATTTTGATCATCCGACATACGCAAGAAACACATTTTACAACAAACAATTCCAAACAAAAATGAGAATTTGTCTTATAGATAAGTCCCTGAGTACACTAAACCAATGGCACTCTAGGCCAGCACTGTACCCGACACTGTAGGCCAGCACTGTACCAGACAATGTAGGCCAGCACTGTACCAGACACTGTAGGCCAGCACTATACCAGACACTCCAGGTCAGCACTGTACCAGACACTGTAGACCAGCACTGTAACAGACACTGTATGCCAGCACTGTACCAGACACTGTAGGCCAGCACTGTACCAGGCACTATAGACCAGCAATGTAACAGACACTGTAGGCCAGCACTGTATCAGACACTGTAGACCAGCACTGAACCAGACACTATATACCAGCATTGTACCAGACACTGTAGGACAGCACTGAACCAGACACTGTAGACCAGCACTTCAACAGACACTGTAGGCCAGCACTGTACCAGACACTGTAGACCAGTACTGTACCAGACACTGTAGACCAGCACTGTAACAGACACTATAGGCCAGCACTGTACCATACACTGTAGAACAGCACTGAACCAGACACTGTAGACCAGCACTTTAACAGACACTGTAGGCCAGCACTGTACCAGACACTGTAGACCAGCACTGTACCAGACACTGTAGACCAGCACTGTAACAGACACTATAGGCCAGCACTGTACCAGACACTGTCAGAAAGCACTGTACCAGACAATGTAGGCCAGCACTGTACCAGACACTGTAAGCCAGTCCTATACCTGACAATACATCAAATGAGCAAACTAAATAGTCAATGAATATGACAATATACAACGTATAAAATATAGTAAAGAAAGAGTTACCGACTTTGAATGACAAGAATGAAATCCGGAATTCCTGGTTAACTTGTATTGGTTTTAGGAGTTCTCTAGATCGTTATTTTCATATCTTCTTTGCGCAAATTGACAAGGCTGTGTAAATATTAATAAATTGTCTCAAACTGAAATCTATAAAAAAGAAAGTCAACCCCAAGAGAAATTAAACCTAAATGTTGTTGTACATAGTGGATTCAATTTGGCATAGGTAAAAACATCACTAAAATTGTGCTATTTGTGATACAAGCACCAAATTTTGCATATAGGTACACTTGATCCTAGTGGTCAATTTCAGATATGAAACTACCAAAAATTCCTTCTATTGCGCATGCGTGGGCTTGCGTTTACTTCCGGTATTCAAAAATGCTATGTAATGTTAAATGACTCTTAATAAAAGACTATTTCCAATGAATTAAAACAATGAAAAGTATAGCATACATATGTTTATAATAAAAAGTAATGTATTACTCTTCATCGCGCATGCCTAGTAGATTTACAACTTCCGGTTATATTAGGCAACTTTTGTTCCAACATCCCAAAACATGGGACAATTTCGGGAGAATTTATTTGTTCACTCAATAGTAGTATACTCGTATATACAAACGTCTCATGGCCCCATCCTCCTTTATAATTCTGAATACGTTATCAAGGGTTCAAGCCCCAATGGCGCCAGTTTGTTACATTGTTAAAGAGTATGAGGAGTAGTCCTTAGACAATACATTGTCCATAGCCTCATCCGTCAGGTGGTGACGTAAACCAGACGGTTCTCCGTGTATCGGGATTTATCTTACGACCGTTACAGAACCATAGGAATCTATTTAACAGTAAGAGTAGGACACGTTTGACTAATGTCTATGTATCCTTCCCCTTCTTCCGGGGTGGCTCGAAATAACCGAAAACTATGTGTTATAAGCCGATAAAATTCACATTTCTTTATGAACAGTAAACAGTATGTTTCGAGCTAAATCAGCCTCTATATGGCATTTCAAAACAGATTCCTTGGCATTGTTTAGTTTAAACATATTTATTTTACATCGATTGCGAAACAAGTTATTGCAACTTAGATTAATCACTCTCGATGGCTTCCTGGGTAGCACCAGTACTAAGCAATGTGGATTAATTATCTTGCTCAAGGATAAATAACGTGGCCGTGGCGAGGATCGAACCCACGACCTCTCGATTCTGAGTTCGGCGCTCTACCACACGACCACGCACTCCATTTGGAATTGGCCAGATCACTTCGGCGAAAGATATTGTGTTGTTATGTTAGAAGGATGGCATATTTAGATGACAGGTGTAAGGCTTTAGGGCACTACTTAGATGGCTTTTGATGCACTTACGCTTTATTTCAAGCAAGTGTTTCGACACCTGGTACAGCAGATTCATTTCTTAAAGCATCGCATGTATCACAAACAATAATGACTGCTTCTACATTATTTGTGATACTGAAACATGCATACGATATATAAACTGAACGTGCAAATGGACTTTGAGGCATGGTGTAGCGTAAAGCAAGCCTGATCGCCTTTTTAAATACGTGTGCCTAACTCTTGAAATTTTTTTTGTACAAATGCAAGTTGTGTAGAAAACTAACAGCAACGCTGCAGGTTTTTAAAAAAATCAAGCTTGCTTTGCGCAGAACTGAAAATATATATTTATTATCTATTAGTTGATATATGTTGTAAAAAATGAAAATTAGTGGTTTTAATGATTGACAGAAATAGCAGCATAAGTCAGTTTAAAAGAGATACTATATTTCCTAATAGACCGGAAATGAAATTACCTCGCGCATGCGCAAAAGTGAAAATATAGTGTGGGTCCATATCTGAAAATAATCAGTATCAAAAACTCTAACTCTGGTCAGGAGCTGTTCACACATAGCACACTTTATCGACTATGCCGTTCTGCTAAAACACACACATCACTAGGATGAGTCCTAATTATACTGAACAAACACAGCAGTTGCAGCCAAAGATAAATATAACATACAATAATAAAAGTATTATTGTTTGACCGCTATATTATGTTTATGTTTTAAAAGAGGAACTCGGTAGCACCGACTAGTACAGTCTGATTAACTCATATGAGAGCGTTATTATTCGTGACCATATCGCACATATTTCCAAGATACAACTGGACGAGAAACAAAATAAACTCCCTACAATTTACTGGATCCCTTAACTACACAAACAGCCTTATAAAGCCCGCTTCATTGCAAACTCTAGCGCATGTACCACAACTTATGTCTCCAATCTTTTAACATCTTGCCTCACAAAGTTAAAGAGCATGTGAAAAAGTATTGTGAGAAAGCCTATGATAACTCTGGTATCAATTTATTCTGGTCAATAAAAAATTCTGGCGAGGTTCTTAACAAACTACGTAATCTACATCAAGTGTCATCATTATCGACTTATGACTTTTCTACACTTTACACTACTTTAACGCATGACCTTATAACAGAAAAACTAATAGCTATTATACAAAATACTTTCTCCAGGGAACAAACTACATTTTTAACCTGTAACAACAAAAGGGCATTTTTTACCAACAGTGATCCCGACGGTTACAATTGATGGACTTGTCAACAAGTCTGAGAATCACTATCGTTTTTATAAGAAAACATTTTTGTCAGGTTTGGACATACCGCTTATAGGAAAACCGTTGGCATTCCTAAGGGTACTAACTGTGCACCCCTTGTCGCAGATTTTGTTTAATATTGCTACGAACGTGACTTTATGTTAGGACTTTCTCCAGATACACAAGATGATGTCATCGACGATTTCAATAACACCTCACGCTATCGGGATTATATACTTTATTTGAATAATCCTGTCTTTTCTTCTATGGTTCCAAACATTTATCCCCCAGAACGAAAACTCAATAAAGCTAACGATTCGATCTCTCCGTTTCTTTATTTACATCTTTCTATTGAAATGGAGCTTTAAATAACAAAACTTTTTGATAACAGGGATGATTTTGATTTCGATATTGTTAATTATCCACATTTGGATGGAGATATCCCAAATACTGTTTCTTATGGCGTGTATATTTCTCAGTTAATTCGTTTTGCCAGAGCTTGTAGCCGTGTTGAGGACTTCAAAATTCGTAATCTTAACATTACTGAAAAACTCCCCTAACAGGGTTACATTTCTAAGTTTTATTATCGTAACACTGATCTGCTCGACAAATATAATACAATCATGAAACACGTCTGCGACACGGTTTATCACAACCCGTCTTTTATGGAGATGTGATGAAGATTATCGGTCGTGATTATTTATTAAAATTATTAGAAAATGTATAAACAGAGGTTACGACCTAAGTATTCTGCGGCGCACTACATGCTTAGTTGTGGACATTTCTACAGTTTGCAATTATGCTTTCGTCTTTGATTGTGCAACGACCGGACGGACAACGTGTTCCTAAATCCTTTAAGGCGGGAACCATTTGATGAATGTCCTTCACTCCGTTAACGGTTTTTCCCATGATGCTCTGACTTAGGACAAGTCATCGAGTACATATGCAATTAGGTTTAACTTATTTGTTGATACATTATATACATGAACATTTTTGTGTTTTTTCTTATAACAGCTATCTACGCTTACTTTAATGTAAGGGGTTAAATCGGCGGGGATTATTTGTATTTACACTGTCCTGTTGTTTAGGGATGATGGAAGGGTAAGGGTGAGGTTTGGTTTACCCTTGAACCGGTTCTTTTTGCCACAGATCGTTCCAAGGCGGTACCCCTGTTGTCAACCCTTATATTATATGTTTGTGATGTGTTTTTTTTACTGAATGTGTTTGTGATGTACTTTTTGAATCACCTTTGCTTTGTAATACTTGTTGGAGTGACTGTATTCTGTGAATGCTACTCTTCCTGTTGGACTTATAACCTTTTCATAGTGTACGAACGGAAACCCGAGGGACGAAGTTCTTCCAAAAAGTTTCATTTTAAGACAATCCTACAATCCAAAAGCTTGTCCAGTTATCGCACACAATAAAAATGAAGGGTGTTGCAATACTGAAAGAAAGTATCCGTTTCTGATGACTTCCCTAATAAGGAAATATGTTCTACTTATTTTGTAATAAAAGAAACCTTGCTGAAGACGCGTGCTTATAATAACTGATTTCGATCCTTGAAGTTCTACAAATTTTGTTTAAATGCTACAAGAAATCCAATGGATTTGATAATGAAACTTTGTGAACCAATAAATACACTTTCGGTATTATATAGCATGCTGAATTTAAGAACGTCACTCAAAAGTTGCGCTAGATTTAAGCAGTATCTTTAATTTAATTAATGTGATTAAAGAACTTCCCACACAAAGAGTTATTGGTTTCACTTAGTATAATATATATATACGAGGGCCATTCAAATAATACGCGGACATTTTTAATAGTTATTACACTTTTATAAATCGGGTAAATTAAATTATATAGCAATAAAGGTTTACATTTTCACATTCATATCAATAAATATTATACAATTATTGGAAACATATTTTAAGAAATACGAGTTTTTACAACCTCACTGTAGCCGCCACGGAGCATGTCATTTGTGTGCCATGGCGTCGCCGTGAAAACCAAAAACAACCTAAAGTTATAAATGATAAAAATGCTAGAAATAACAGATGTAATTGTTATTTAATTAGATTATTGTATTATTTATGGTTTTCATTAAATAAATAGTTTACAGCATTGTTGAATAATTATGTTTTATAAGATATCACAGCAACGGAAAGAGATCATATGAATTCGATCGAGATTAGCATAAATATTCAAAATATTTAGAAAACAAATAGCATAGTTATTCCAAAAGACACGTTTATTGATCATTTATCGGTATTCTTAATTTATTAACATTTTCTGACGTCGTCAATTTCAACTGAAAAGCAAGGAAGAATGCGTCTACTTCTTTATATTTATCATAGTTCTCTTATTTCAATATTCCAAAAAATCATAATTGTATTTTTAGAATACCAGTGGCAATGCTACTTTAGTTCTGTGTATTTTTGCAGACGATTTTCCGTTTATTTAACCATTCCCGAAATGCAGTTATGAAATAAAGACGTCACATTTTGGACTGCTCCGTAGATGGGTTACTCGTCCTAATATATCATTCATTGCAAAGTAATAAGACATGGCGTCGATATTTTGTTTAAATCATTTTATTTCTTATGAGTTTAATTACAACATATATGAATCTTAAATGTTGACGTCAATAAATGAGTGCGATATCGAAAAATCCCACGTATTATTTGAACAGCCCTCGTATATATTAAAAACATAATAATGTTCCTCCAAGAACAGAGAAGCTATTAGCCATCTCCAAGGTAAGAAATAAAATGTATACTTTTTACCTACAATTAATTCATTACGTAACGCTTCTCTAGTAACGCTTTTGTCCTTAACATGTGATCAAGTTTCAGTTTATAGTTTCCATAAAATAACGCATACGCACATGTTGTATACCTTATGCGCCCATTATAACAACTTTAAAAACGCATGCTATTATATACATTATTCTCGGTATATTTTAGAATTAGATTTCATATCTTCAGCTATGCGCCCAACAGGCGGTTTATAACGAACGACGCCTGGACATGAAATAATGGCAGTAAATATGGCATGTCCACCGCCATATGTATGCCATCTTCGGGATGGTTAAAATGCTGTACTTAATTTAGGAAAATTGAGTTTTGCTCAACCCGGGGCTAGGGGCCATGAACGGTAGCAAGCATATTTCACTACCGTTCATGCACAGTCTCAATCAAACCGAGACTGCAATATGTCGTATTTATCGTGTTCGGCCTTTTCCAAAGGTCCACTAACATACTCTTTTAAAAACACATACCATTATATACATTATTCTCGGTATATTTTAGAATAAGACTTCATATCTTCAGCTAAAATTGAGTGGAACACTATGCATTAGCAGCACAAAGATAATGTTATTGGATCCATGCGGCGAAGATGTCGACATTTTATTTGAGTCAAAGGAGGTCATACACGCTATTGGCTGTGCCAATATAGTGTGACTGTCTAGTGCAAGGGTAGTGATATTCAGGATCTCGTTTTTGTTATGTTCACTTTAATCATGTTAATGAGTGGATTTCTTTTGTTTATTATCTTTTATATTATATGAAATATATGTATATATATGTTATGATCTGAATACATAGGGTATTTATTAATCTACATAGCATGCTTTCTATTCTTCTATTATAACTATTTGTAATGACTTCGTACTAAAGCCGTTGCAAAATCTGAATTTTTATTTTTGACACCGGTTAAATTTGTTTATTTTACTCTAAGCTTAGATATTTAATATATCATTGATACAAGAATATTACAAATTGCCGCTCTGGATATTTTAAATAGTTTAGCGGTTTATATTTAAACGTATATTAAGGTATACCATGAGGTCCCGCGTGTCCTCCGAGCACAATACATAATCATAAGAATAGATTAGGAAAGTTTCCAGGATGCATATGGTCGTTCTTCTCTCTCTGGGGTGGTTTTAAATATCATATAATGTTTTGAAGAGCCGATTACAACATTCATTTTCAATATTTAATAATTAGTATGTAAGATGCTTTTGATTGTCCTATCAAAATGTCCTCGAAAATATTGATACATTTCTTTTATATTCATGTCATTTTTTTTAACAATAAAATAACCTTGATTGTAAAAGTAGTGTACGTGTTGCTTTTTAAATCTCAGCAAACAAATACATTAATTGCACTTATTTATGTTTAAAAACAGCCACTGTTTTTGTCTAGTAGGAACGTAAATATAGATATAAAAATCGAATAGGAAAATCAGCATTCAAGGACGACAGTCAACCACAAACACACAGAGAAACAACGAACACATTTAAAGATGAATAAAAGGTCAAATAAGACATCACAAATACAAAATGGTTGACATCTTTGAATGATTAACAAGAAAAAAATATAGCAATTAAACTAAATCACTAGTCCAATTTAGCTGATCTTCCAAACTGTGTGAGCTTTCATTAATATCAATAATCTGGCGACGTTTGGAAAATATTGCATAACAAATAAATGCCATTTCATTTTTAACGAGGCAAACGGAAGACAGACGAACGGACGACGGACAGCTCGCCAACCCATAAGCTTTGCTCTCGGTAGAGCTAAAGAGTGCTAGTTTGGTTGAAACTAATATGCATCGATATATGTTTGAACGTTTTAAAATGTGTAAATTGTAAACAAATAATGATATTAATTTCGGCCCCGTTTCATTTTCGACGCATAATTTACTGATTCAGTCTTAAAATAAGATACCACCATATCTCTATATTTATAAGGAAGTGCTGGTTTACCGTTCTAAACGTTTTATAATTTTATATATTCAGACAATTACAGAATATTCATTTTAAATGCATCATATATAACTGTGTTACATTTATTTGTTAAAAGGTTTCAGTCGGTAATTAAGATTTGTCTTGTCTGATCGTAATAGTCTATTTTCTTGTTGCTCTGTCTTCTGTCAAGTCACTGAGTGCTTGAGTTGTGACTTTATATAGTATAGTATTTGTTTTATATTCATATGTAATACATGATCATTACATTAATTAATAATGCCTAGTTTGTTAGAGAATATAGCCTGGTTGCTATTTCTTTCTTTACACTGTCCCATTTTTGTGTGTGTATTTTTTATTACAATAGGCTAAGTGTGAGGTTTGGTGCACATTAGATCCTGGTTTAAATCACCAGCGTTCATTTCTGCCACTGACCGTTCCAAAGCGGTAGCCCTGTAGTCAACCCTTTTTTAATAGTTGTGATGTCATTTACCGTGCCTTTTATTCATCCTTACAACAGCGTTTTTTCTTTCGATTCGTGTTATTGATTAACAGTGGTCCTTGAATAGTACATTTTCTGTTAGAGTTGCATATCAGCTGTAATTGTATAAATTAATCGTGTTTATTTAATGAAAATGCTTATATGCTTGTATGTCGAATTGTGGACTTGGCTAGTCACACATTGGTCCTTCCCGATGAGGATAAGATATGATTATATTTATTCTAATCCATTGGTAGGGTTGTCGTACATATTCATATTGATCAAGTGGGAATCCCCATTTCCCTTTCCTGTTAATATATAGTTCCTAAAGCTAATCGTAGCGCGTTTGTTGTATACGAGTTTACACCAGCGTTTGTTTAGTGCGCTGTGGCGGCCGTAAAAAGTCGCCCCGACTACAAATCAGTAGTGTTATTATTAACTGGTCCTTGGGGATCATCAAACCCATTCTGTGTTGCTTTCAAGTAGAATATCGCTTAAGCCGGTGCTAGGAGGCGTGGGAGGTGTTGCATCTTATAATTACCTCTCATGAACAGACTCAATAAAACCGAGTCTGCTACTTTTCTCTCTTGTTTGTGTTTGTTGCTTCTAAGGGATCACCTTTTCGGTATTTATTACTCTAACATATATCAGGGATATCAATAACAAAATAAATAATCAGTCAACATAATAAAGACATACAAAAAGGAACATGGTCAATTTCTGACAAAACGTGTTATTTATATTTCCCTAATTTCTAACCACACGTGGGTGAAATAACAAGAAACATTGACACAGAATCATATGATATGTGTCTTTAAATTGATCATTGCGTTGAAATATATCTATAATATAAGTAAGCATAATCTGACATGAAAATGCGGGACACATGCTCTATGAACTGTGCCAGTCATCGTGTAAAATTTTTATAAGTTTGTCATTAATGATACATGGTTGGAACAAATTAAAATAAACAAAACATCCGTAAAAAAGCGCATATCAGCAATAATAATTATTTATTAATTCATGAGGCTTTATAAATCGTTTTGAAAGATGCAGTTATTTACTAATACGTGAACAATTTCAGTTTACCATTAATTCAAAATAAATAAATTTGTCAACCAAAGAGTTATCCCATCTCTGACCATCAATTACAACAAGCAACCACCATTTTCTAGTCAGATGAAGTTATCCAACCATGTGGAGAAGTAATGCCATTTTATACTGCTTCATTACACCTGTAAAGTGTATTTCAGAGTTTAATATATTAGTTTAATTAACTAATCTTAAATTAAAAACGGAATATATAGCTTACTCTCAATAACATATCGCACTAGTGTCAGGTATATATCAATGCGGTTCGCTATAACGAGAAAACGATAGCAAACAAGGGAACAGATTAACAAGGCGGTCATCGTCTACAAACAAAAAAGTGTGGCCGATTTTAATTTTGTCATATGCTGCCCAATATGTGTTGGAATTGGTAGACGATCACGGATCTATGCCACAGAAATCAGTGTCACCACAGGTTGTTGGGTCAGGTTCAGGATCACACAGAGCACCGGTTGCGGCTTTTATGACATTCTGGTATTGTTGGTTGTTACTTTGTTTAGCGGCGTTCCACTCATCTGTATGATACTGCATATCAAGCGTGTTGTACTGGTGAAATCCATTGCCATATGTTGCTCTCGCCACCGCATTTAGTGTGTTTGGATAACCATCATGAAGCATTCGATTGACAAGTGTCCACGCTACAGCGAGTTTATCGTGTTGTTACTCGCCTCTCGCTTCACCATAAACTATACGACCCACCATCTCTTTATATTCGGTTGTGCTGTAAATAGAACATAAACTTGCTTGCGAATTGTGTTTTTATATTGCCATATGGATATAAAACAACTGCATGTGCGGTGTTTATACAACAGGGCTATATAATAAGGATGACCACGAATTATGTTGCAAACACGTATAATCTCGATGTACCCTTGCGCCACTGGCACTCCTTATCAATATATTTAGATACAAATATACACTAATTACAGATATCCTATACAACACAATGCCGGAATATTCCGAGACACACGTTTTCCGGAGGATTGAATTTACCTATGTGCTATTTCTTAACGTTAAATTACTAAATGGATCAAACAGTTCATTATAATTGCTCGTTTCTGCATAAGAGATTTAGTTCAATATGTTCTACCGACTTGTTTAATTCTGGATCATTAATCCAATTTCGATGCACAAAACCCTCAAGGATTCCCATTTTGAACATTTTCTAGTTTAACGTTTGCTTATTTGCGAATTTGATGTTCCCATGTGCCAAAATGGTCTCATTTAATGTCTGTTAAAATGGTGTTTTACGCCATTTAGCAAAACTGCATAGAAAACACGTACCACAAATATTCACCCAAAGTAAAGGTACATCCCAATAAAACTATGAGAAAAACGTTTCAGAAACATCTTGAAGTTCCCTTTAAGGTTGTAGTATTGCAATGATCAGTACCTTCAAAGTTTAATTACATTTATATGTCAAGCCACATGGTGCCCACATGGTGACCGTCAACATTAAGTCGGTCGTTTTTCAAGGTTAAGGAAGGGTAACAATGCAACTGTTTACCTTCTCAACGATACGAAATTTACGAAAACATTATATTATATAGCTTACATATACTGAAATAAAAAGAAACGCGACACGGGAATTTCCGCTATATATTGTATGTACAATATGCTGCTGTTAATCGAATGGTACATGGCTACGTAAGATCTTTCCTTTAAAAACAAAAACAACACGTAACATAACAAATACTACTCCTGTAAAAAAGTTTCATTATTGACAGAGTATGCGTTTGGAGCAAACTTAGAATGCAACATTTTGCAAACTCTACGTTAAATACAGTATTGAACTGTCTCAATTTTTCACATTTGACAGTCAAGAGTGAGACATAAGACAAACAAACACGGATTGACAAATATATACTGCACAATGTCGCTCGTAGAACATCCCCTTCTAAGTAAGGATAATTAACAATGCCAATCATTGTCATATACCCTTTGACTGCCAATTATACTAATTATTACTCCATAACAGAGAGAAGAAAATCAATAAAAGAAGCGAATAAATCGGAATGACAATCTTTATTGAATTCGGACTTTAGGACAGTATTACTCACAGGAGAAAAAGAAATGCTGACGCTGTTTAAAGTATAATTCAGACATTTTGATAACGTGAGATTTTATTAAAGGAATCCATGACATCGGTCTGAGTATCTGGTGACATAATCATCATAAACTCACTTTTATTGCAATAGGGAGCACATAACCTCACTCTTACCTATTGTCATCCAAATAAAATGGACAGTGTACATTATAAGAATCTTTCATGGGTATCCGGTGAAGATAAGGAATTCCAGCCCGAGGTATAAGTGTTATAAGGTATGATATATTCGTTTTCTTGCATATCAGAGACATGTTTTGCGTTGACGCCACCAGCTGCTAACGTTTTGCATGTTTTCCTCCAAACCGGATGTTGGAGCGCGTGAATTTTATCTCGACTCTAGGGTGAGATGGAAGTATCTAGCCCTGGTCAAATGACGGATATCCTTGTCCGGTATGCAAGAAAAATATATCCCGCCAGGTTATACTCTCTAACAATCAAGGCAGCATTAATAGCCAATATAAGTAACACATAAATGATCAGGTATATATAATATAAAAAAAAAAAGCCTAGAAAGCCACAGAGTAAGTACTCAATGACTTGGCAGAAGCCCGAGCAACTCGAGAACAAACCGTTAAGAGTACAACAAGATCAGATGAAAGACAAACAGCAAACCCGTTCTATAAGGCTTTAGATAGACGTCATCATAGGGTCCACAATATGTCCGGTCATTGCACAATGTAAGAGGAAAGCATAGCGGCGAACTGTAAATTGGTCAACCACTAAACATGCAGTACGTTGCAAAATGATAGGGACATAATTTCTTTTTAATAAAGATTGAATGGAAGTGATTCTGACCAAAGATCTACTCACATTTGATACAAAAAACAACTTTTACAAGGGCAGGTGATCATTTAGTAAAACTTGAATGTAAAACAAACACACGTTTTGAGTATAGGGATACCCTCTAAGAACGAACATGTCAAACATGTTGTGTTCTATCTGGCAGAAGTATGTTGAATAAGAGCAATTAACTTGTCTGTGATATAGCTGCGTGGTAATGTTATGTAAACTGTCGAGACGTAATAAGTACATGTATGTACACCTCATAACGTTACGCTTTGTTTGATGTGAGAATTATAAACAATTGTATGGCAATACAGAAGACTATCAGTAAGACATACTGAAATTGAAATTGTCATTTTAAATACATGATATATATGTGTTTTCACATCAAAAGTGTGGGGAACTTACAACGCCACGCAACCTCAGTGGACAGATGTCAGAAAGATCACGTACATTAAATATTAAAATTGTATTAAGTACGCCTCCAGGCGCTTTAATTGTCCGAAAATAACACCAATTATTGTTTAAGAACTGTAGCGAAAAGATTTTTACGTGAAAGTTATCGGAAGTATGGAAATATGTGTATATAGTAAGGACTGTTTTCGTATACCCCAGCCTTGGTGACGTTAAATAGTGATGTTTTTCGTCCACTCCAGCTTTGATGACATTGCACAGTTAAATGTTTTGTCCACCGGAATTGACATCATACACAACGGACTGAATAGAAGTGTATGATTAAGTGCTACAGAGCTCCTCGAAACAAACATTTACCAAAAGGAAAGCGGCATTAAATACAGTATTAGCTGCTTTATCAGAAGAAAGTAAAGCAAATGTGAATTTATAAGATTCCAGATGATAAATTACACTACTAAAGTCAATGTCGCAGAGGAAGTAACGCTGTGGTTTCTGTATAAATAGCAATATGTTTGATATTAGGTATGTGAGTGCTTTCCTGAATATTTATAAAACGTATGTAAACCGGCGACTAATAAATCTTCCCCCATAGACTATGAAAGGCAATAAAATAATTAATCTTACATTGTAAAGCAACATCTATAGACTATCACAACCGGCGATATTGTATATCTACGAAAACATACCGATACACATACATAGTCAGACGACCAGCAAGACCACTCAGTCCTTAGACATCGGCATTATCAAAGAATCAAAGTCGAACTAGAACCACTGAATAATTCCTATTGTTCGGGGCGCTTGTTTCAGCCAACGGTTTTTGTGCAATAGCTTGAGAAATTTAAATATTACATACATCAATTATATATCATTAGAACTGGTATTTTTAGAGGTGAATAAAAATACCTAGATCTGAAAATTGGTTTAGAAATACATATTTTATAGCCCAAATGATTTTTGATGGGGTTTTCCCATGTAAAGTCCTTGTTGGTGGAACAACAGAAAATTAAGAAATTTCATATAAATTCAGCTAGCCTTCATATTTTGCTAAAAAACATTCAGAGTGTCTTAATTTACGAATATCCAACAGTTTAAAACCATTTTCAAATTTTTCATGCAGCAGAATTTTGCATTGAAAATGCCCCATCAAAACAGCTTTCAAGCATGATGTTTTTATTTCTCAACCGATTTTGAAAAATAATATGTTTTTTAGTTACCACTAAAAATTTCAGTTTCACTGATGTACACTTCTCAAAACTGCTAACTACACCGCTCACGTTTTGGGTTATATATATCGATGGGTTGAATGTTTTTCAATAAAATAAAAAGGAAATACCAATTCAATCATTTTTACATCATTTCATTTTATTTTTTTCATGGGCAATGCTAGAACTAAACCACAATAAGCAATTACAAACGACCCATGTAAACACTAAAGTCACACTTTTATGAACAAGAAATGAAAAGTGTGACTTTAGTGTTTACATGGGTCGTTTGTAATTGCTTATTGTGGTTTAGTTCTAGCATTGCCCATGAAAAAAATAAAATGAAATGATGTAAAAATGATTGAATTGGTATTTCCTTTTTATTTTATTGAAAAACATTCAACCCATCGATATATATAACCCAAAACGTGGCGGTGTAGTTAGCAGTTTTGAGAAGTGTACATCTTATTTAGTTCCTATTTGAATTTTGTCTTAAAAGTCCAAAAAACCTTTGGCTGAAACAAGCGTCCCGAACAATAAATGAAAATGAAACTATGTTGTTCCATTGGGCTTCAAACACATAATATAATGTTCAAAGCAATTGTCTTATAGTAGCTATCCCCCGATCTACAGGCACACTTTACAACAGATGTGCAGTGATTCTTAAACTACTGACTACGAGGTATATATATAACTTAAATACATGTATTTTGAGAATCCAAACTCCATGGACACAAACCAAACAGCATTAACAAGCCAGGCCAAACTCTAAAAACGGGAGCGTCGAATTAAGAGTGACCAACTCATAATTCCTTTCACGTATATTTGATTACGGGTATTTTATGAACCCGTGCATAAAGCCATATATAGTAACCAGCACATATTCATTATTTTATTACCTAGATAGAGTTTTAATAAACGAGTTTTTGTGTAAATTTGTCGTTATTTGGCGGGTTAGTTCCTTTAAAGTTACCA
The DNA here is from genome assembly GCA_037043455.1 of Cyrtodaria siliqua. Lineage (NCBI taxonomy): Eukaryota > Metazoa > Mollusca > Bivalvia > Adapedonta > Hiatellidae > Cyrtodaria > Cyrtodaria siliqua. The sequence goes on along the minus strand of JAWPHD010000087.1, from coordinate 385,152 downwards.
GTTTCTGAATATGTATAGATCTGAGTGTATCCAATTGAATGTAAAGAGTCTAACAAACAGGTTTTAGTTTTTTCAATATTCAAGCATACAAAAAAAACAGTATACTGAAATGGGGTCCAAAGAAAGATGGTCAAATAATAAGTAATAACATCGATGTAGTGGTAAATCTAAACGATTTAAGAGCTGTACACATAATAACCGATAGATATTATCGTATAAACATGATCACTGTAGTTAAAAGTGCGAATCGAATTTGAGTTTTTAGATATCAACACGCTAGTTTGTAGACAGACATATGATAGGTTTGTAGATGTGGAAACCCATATTTGGCAAATAATCGTGATTTTACAAACTTTTCTGGATGACACTGTACACTGCTTGTCTGAGATTTATATTTACACGATGCACGCGATTTTCAAGTGACCACATCCAGTTTACGACGTGGAAATCAGAATTTGATGGTACCAGGCCGTTTATACGGTAATAACATGTACACTGAACAAAATTGCTAAGTATCAACTTTTGTATCTTATCTAATTTTCTTATTTTAAATATATTTTAGAATAGATATATGATAAGTATTTTGTTTTGACCCATAGTTTGTAAAACATTAATTTTTTGTTTAAATTGTTACATCTTTTGAGAGTTACCCTCCCTTTATATGAAAACATGAAATGTACTGATAAAACACATAACATGAGTCAAAGATCGCTTAAAGATATAATTTTTTTAAAATTGGTATGAAATAACAGAAAAAAACATAAAAAATTGACCCATTTATCGCCGATTTTCCGTCTATAAAAAAATGAAATATGGATAATCTTAAATTACCTCCCTTTACATTGAATATTGTTTGAAATTGAAGTAACTGTAATTCAGCGTTAACATTAAATATTTCGAAAAAATATTTTGCAAACGCATTTTTAGTGGTAATGCTAGTAAAACATGATGTCAAAATAATTTTAACTGGCATATTTTAGAATTAGGAACATCGAAAGCTCCACTAATTAGAAGTACTTAATAAAATCCTATATACCCAGTTGTATAAGTGTTATAATTTATTTCTAAGAAAACACATTGCTTTTTGCTCCAATAAGATATTATAGTTGTCTTGGTAATACTGTACATTTTAGGAGAACAATCGTCAGGTTAATTTCAAAATATAATGTTTACCCTTGCCCAAAGATCTAATAACCAAAAACACCATTAAAATGATAAATGCAAAGGTACTTGTGAGTGCAGTAAGGTATCATATGATGGCATACGTCAGTTGGCACCTTTTTGCACAAAATAACTAATTATAATTTATTGTTTTAGTAATGCAAAAATGTACCATAATGACACACTTGGTACCTTTTGCACCAAGGAATTGACCAAGGAATTGACAGAAATGCGAATGGCTTTCTTATTACATATATGTCTTAACATCCTTAATTGCAGGAATATAGCTTAGATCTTTATAAAGTATGAGGATTACATGAAATTATAATGAAATATGTCAAAAAGTCATTGTTGGCCAAAATGTCGAATGGTACGTTTTGCACCGATGGGACGATTTGTTGGATAAGATCAATCATATTTCAATATGTTTCGTATAGATGTTTGAAAGCCCAAATATATATTTTGTCTTATTTGGTTTGTAGATGTTAACATCTATCGAAGCGAGTGTTTGTTGAAATTAAGCGTTGAATGAATGAATGAATGAATGAATGGTGTTTTATGGCACGTCGACACATAAATAGGTCAAACAACCGATGAGTCATGAGAGAATGAAGTAGTAATTAAAAATAATGTAAACGTATAAAGATAAAACTATCTACAAATAAGGGATGATATGGTAGCAATATAAACTATGTATGTATGTAAATCAACAAATGCCCGTCAACGGGCTAGTAAACAAGTTAATATATATAGGCAAATATTATATTGATTTATAAAGTCTGATTTCTTTAAGGAAATCTAAAACAAGACTAAAGTATATAGTATCAAAAACTCTTTCAAAGTATTAACTGTGTAATATCTTTGTCGCATAGGATCAAAGTCTACACATTCCAACAAGATATGTTTGACCGTTAACGGTGCAAAACAGGGTATATATTCTGGCAACTGCTCACCTTGTATTAATATGAATGAGTACAGCGTGTATGCCCTATCCTGGCCCTGGCTAGGACACCTTCCTCTCGACGAATGGGTCTACTAGAAGGACGCCATTCTCCGAGTAACGGTTTAATGGATGGAGTTTATTGTTCACCGACAAGTCCCAAGCGGCTTGCCAAGAGTTACGAATATATGTGTTGATACAACTTTTAAAATCAGTATAAGGTAATTTGGTATTAGATATATGTAAACAAATGCTGCCTTAGCAGCACTGTCAGCTCTATCATTACCACGTATTCCTACATGGCTTGGAAGCCAGCAGAAAATAATAACATTATCAACTATAAAAGAATTGTACTTTTCTAAAAGTTGAAGCACAACTGGATTATCATGTTTCATATTACCCAGTGCTTGAAGAGATGAAAGGGAATCAGAAAAGATTACGAAATGGTCATCATCAGATTCCTGAATAAAACTGAAGGCAAGTTCAATTGACTTAAGTTCAGCTGAGAAGATAGAGGCCTTGTCAGGCATGCGGCTCTTTATGCTGTGTTTGTGAACAACAGCTGTTGCAGCTACCTTGTCTCCATCTTTAGAACCATCTGTATATATATGTTGAAAGTTACTGTATTTCGATTTAACTTCATTAAATTTGCTTTGTAAGATAGTAGGATCTGTAATGGATTTGTTAAGTCCACGGTGGAATGTGTGGTACTTTGTACTTGGCAATCATATTTAGGTCGATTTCAGTGTCTCTTAATTTTGGTTTAATACGAAGACCAAATGGCCGAATGGCCTTCGGTTTTCGACCAAAAAGAGGTTCATAATTAGGATTAAAAACAGTATCGAAAAGTGGGTTTGAAGGGTTAAATTGTAATTTAATGGTATACTGAAGGGCTAATTTGTCCCGTCTATGAGACAGTGATGGTTCATTAGCTTCAACATATAGACTTTCGGCTGGTGATGTACGACAGGCTCCTAAGGCGAGTCGTATTCCTTGATTATGTAAAGGATCGAGCATCTGCAAGTAATTGTCTCTCGATAGTATTCATGTTTTTTGCACGATAACATATAACAAAGTCGTCAACATAAAGAGAACAATCCACACCTGGATTTATGCATTTTACTATACGGTTAATCTTTATATTAAAAAGCGTGACAGAGAGTATGCTGCCCTGTGGAACACCCATCTCCTGTTCATGAATATCAGAACCCATTCGGACACGAAATTGTCTATCATCTAAGAATTTCTCTATAAAAATGGGTAATCGGCCTCTAACACCAAGGTCATGAAGATCATTCATAATACCGTACTTCCATGCAGTATCATAAGCTTACTCCAAGTCAAAAAAGACAGCGACTAGATGTTCTTTTTTTTATGAAAGTTTCCCTAATAAACGATTCAGATCGAACGAGATTGTCTGTTGTGCCTCGTTGGCGCCGGAATCTACTTTAATACTTTGTTATCAGTTTGTTGGACTCCAGGTATCAAACGAGTCTCTCATTAATCATTTACATATACAACTCGTTAAAGCGATTGGGCGATAATTTATTGGGTCCGTATGATCCTTTCCAGATTTGGGGATTGGAATTAAGCGTTGAAGTTAAACGCTAGTGTTTCGATGTAGAGGCGCTGATATGTTTTAGATTAGCGCATTTTCGTATAGGGTAAATATTAACATTTAGCTCACCTATTCCTTATGTTCAAAGTCAAGGTCTGTATAAACTAACGTTTTATTCCTTTTATAACATCTTAACGAAAACAGTCAGGGTATATTATGTGCCGCTTAACCGTTTGCCCATTATTCCGTCAATATTTTGTCTGGTGGTTAATTTGTTTATTAAGTTCAATCATTTGCCCTACATAATTTGTATTTAATTGTAATATATAAACTAAAACCATTATCGGTCGCTCTGTATTAATTGTTTAAAAAAGTGTTTGTTAAAGTTCTGAGCTTATGGTTATTATTGGACATATCGATGTTTATTTACGATGTTTTTTGAATATGACTATCCACATCTTGCATGATATATGTAAATAATATAATATGAGAAGAAAAAATATATATATCCTGTATCAATATGCTATGGAATCTTCAGAAAAATAAAAAAATAAATGTTTATTTACGAGACACATTTAAATAAGAATACACACCAATCTTCAGTAATATATTGATTAATTAAATTTTTATAGAAATTCAGCAATACCTAACTGATCATATTTTTGTTTTAAACATTACGTGGTCCCGTCATTATAATATATATACACTGAAACGCAAAAGAAACGTAACACGGGAATTTCCGCTATATATTGTATGTACAATATGCTGCTGTTAATCGAATTGTACATGGCTACGTAGAAAAAGACAATAAAACAACACAAAATACAGCAAATAGTATTCCTTATTGACAGAGTACGCGTTTGGCTCGAGCATGTGAGCAAACTTAGGATGCAAAATTTGCAAACTTTTTACGTTAAATACAGTACAATGGCTCAATTTTTCAAAGACTATTGATGAAGTTCTTGTTACAAGATCTAGTGTGATTAAAACGTCTACAACATCACAGTTGTGTCCATTCTCTACTTAACTGCAACTTTTGTTTTACAAAACATCTTGGGATTTCTTTGGAATATTATGTGCAATTAAGTGTGCAGTATATACAATATATAGCGGAAATAATTCCCGTGTTGCGTTTCTTTTGCGTTTCAGTATATATAATATGGTAATACACATACATAATTATGAGTATAAGCCTTAGTGTTTGTGAGATATTCAATTATTTCTAGTTAATATTACCAAATTTTCAGATATGGATATCTATGCATTGAACGGGCCTCTGAATACGAAGCCAATGTGTAGAAAACCTCTCAAACAGAAACTCAAGCGTTTAACTGAGAAAAATGCAACTTCACTACCAAACATAGCGCCAGCCTTTCCAGGCATAGGAATACACATTTGCAAAAATAGTTCGTCTAGTGATTTCACTGGTATCGAATATGTGGTCTCTGAAATTATTACGTTGACGTATAAGACACATATAGCGTTTTTTATAATTTGAGTACTAGTATGCAAAGCCACGAAAGTGTTGACTTTGTCCGATCGTAAGTACGTACGTACCTTCTAATTTGACATTCAATTTTTTTTAGTTTTTAGTTAAATCTATTTCACAGACACCATGAGAGCAACATTTTCATACCGAATGTATGTCAATGTTAATGACCTTGTCTAAACGTTTGCACTTTGTTAATTTACATTCGAGTTTTACATTGAAGTCTGTGGTGAAGTCCATGTTTTCAGACAACAAAGGCCGTATAGCTTTCAATGTTCATATATGTAAATAACATTGACCTACTGTTAGTACTTTGTTGATTTAATCCATATCTCACACAAATTACAGCTTGAGTGGTTTGAACACTTCATGAGAGCAAAGCTATTACCAAAAGTAGGTAAATGTTTAAGGGTCCGTTCGTGTAGATATGAAAATTGCGTCTGTTTCCACATGGGTCACGAAATGAACGTGGGAAATGATGGTTTGGCCTGAACGTAAGGTTATAAAGTGCATTGTTTTTCAGTCGTGGCTTTGAAAGTTGCTTTGATTGGATCAGTCGTTTGAAAAGAGTAAAATTCACAGGCAATATGTGGTCAGTATATCTATTTTTTGAAATTGTATTGTACATTTGTATTCAATGGGCGTCGCCATTTCGTTTCGTGATGTTGCTACATCCGGTCAGCTTTTATATATTTCTCAAACATTAGCTTGATACAACTAGCACATGATTCTGAAGTTAACTTTATTAGATATAATTATTGTAGTCGATCATTAATTGTAATACAAAGAAAGATACAAATAACGGACAGAGAAAGCAGCATTGAAGGACGACAGTCAACCACTAAACACAAACACAAACACGCAAACAGACAAACGAGAAGGCAAAAGTAATAAAAAATGCAAACGACATCACAAACACAAAAGGGTTGACAATAGGGCTACCGCCTTGGAACGGTCATTGGCAACAAAGGCCATTAGGGATTTAAACCCGTTCTAGGGTGCACCCAACCTCGCACTTACCCTACTGTCTCCCATTAAAACAGGACAGTGTAAATAAAGAAATCCCCGCCATGCTCTAATCTGTAACAAACAAGGCAGCATCAATATGCAATATAATTAACATGTAATTATAATACAAAAAAATAGCATAGAAAGCCACAATGAAGGTACTCAGTGACTTGGTAGAAGCCAGAACAACAAGAGAATAAACCATTAAGGGCACGACAAGAAAGATCATAGACAAACATCAAACGCCACCGTCCCACTGGGCTTTAGGTAGGCGTCATCATAGGGTCCACAGATTAAATTGATAACGTTGTATATTAGGTGCATTGGTTAACGGTGAGAGGATATACATGTATATATGCCGATGCGTATAACTCATTAATTGTAATACAATACTACATTGATAACGTTGTATATTAGATGCATTGGTTAACGATGGTTAACGGTGAGATGATATACCAGTATATATGTCGAAGCGTGTAAATGGCGTCGTAGAATACGTATATATTGCTACACGTCATAATTAGAGAGTGGCTCAGATATATTTAAATTTAATAGAGAATGATTTGTTTGAGTAACGATGATTGTATAATATTTTGTGTTAATGATACGATGTTTAAAAGTATGTATCATTACAGCCTAAGCCTCCCGGTGTCGAGCTAAGCCTTTGGATGTAGGCCCTCTAGTTGATTCATCGCATAACGTAATGAGCGAGTTTAGACGGTTTCCGTACCTGTACAACATAGTCAGGTTTTCATAGGAGCAACAAGTCTCGGGACACGTGGTGGGCCCGTCATCAGACATCGGTGGTGGAACTTCAGCCCACAACCTCGGTGGAGGTTGTTCATCGCGTCATCAACCCTTATAGAAGGCTGTTGATGACAATCACCGATCATTGGAGTCGCGCATCATGTTCATAAGCTCTCGCGCATCAAATACATCGCATTAGATCATCATTTTTTGTAAATGTACTGATCATAAGTATTGTTGTAACTTCAACAACACTTTCGTGTATAGACAGTTGACACATTCAGTATTCTTGATGATACTACGAACACGTTCATGCGAAAAGAGTATGATAATGGACCTTTGGAAACGGCCGAAAACGACACATACGAAATATTGCAGTCTCGGTTTGATTGAGACTGTTCATGAGCGGTAGTGAATATGCTAGCTACCGCTCACGCACTCTAGCCCCGGGTTAAGCAGAACTCAATATTAATAACATCAATAGTACAAAATGTTAACCATCCCGAAGATGGCATGAATATGGCGGTGGACATGGAGTATCTTTCTTCCCCATGTCGTACGGCATATGGTCCCAGTATCTAATAAAAATTAAATGCCCCGAAGAGCGAAATAAACATAATGGAATTTAGTTGGGAGCAGCGGTTATGAAGCCTGCATATCACAAGTAACAGTCAAAAGACTAAATTAAAAAGCAGACAACATATCCTATAAGTGGTTAAACAATACCCAGAGCCTTAAATCGGCCGGAGTAGTGGAACCACTGAATCGAAAATTAAGTAAGAAAACAAAAAGAAATGAAAAAGTACCACCGATAATTAAATATAAGTATCGGGCTCAGCGATTTCCAAAGATCGAATGAATAACAGTACTGATTGCAAGCGCAGGGAGACGTTTTACTGCCGCCACACAAGCAACGCCATTGTGCTATAAAAAAGAGTGTGATAATGGACCTTTGGAAACGGCCGAAAACGACACATACGAAATATTGCAGTCTCGGTTTGATTGAGACTGTTCATGAGCGGTAGTGAAATATGCTAGCTACCGCTCACGCCCTCTAGCCCCGGGTTGAGCAGAACTCAATATTAATAAAATCAATAGTAAAAAATTGTTACCATGCCGAAGATGGCATGCATATGGCGGTGACAGTCTTTTTCATCTTCCATCTGTTTATTCGCTTGTTTTTCTTGATAATTGTATATATATTTAACATATTTTAAATTATGTAAATGCAATCACTGACATTGATTCTTTCCTGAGTTAGTCCCAAACACTAGGGTCATCTTGCGACAAAGATGAACGTGACGAGGCCATCTTAACAATCGCACCAATACCAGCGACGCCGTCTCTACACATGGTACCTGCAATACCAAACCGTCTAAACCAAGTATACATTTATCACCATAGTAGAAAAGAAAGGGTTGTCAATGTTCAATATGTCATCCAGATATCGAGAGGTGACATTAAAGGCTTCCATAACATCTGCCTGGGTATCTGATGAAAGACTCAACATGAAATCTCTTTCATAGCAATATAGAAACAATCTGCGACAAGGGATGTACAGTTCGTATCCATAGGGATACCAACAATTTCAATAAATACCATAAGAAAGTACACCATGAAAAGTATCATTAGAAAGTACACCATGAAATGTCTGCTAGGTTCACCTTCTCCGTGCGCGACAAGCATTTCCTTGAACGGGCACATTACCATGTACACGTTAACTAACATGTAGAGTCAACGCCATACTCTTGCAGCGTGTGCAACACATCCTTTCGATTTAAGAATAGTCTCAGGCGACACATTTTGTCATGTGCCGGATCCAATAAAGATACGCAACTAAAGTGTAAATCCAGTTTTAACGACCAATTTAGAGGGAAACATGATAAAAAAGGACTAGTTCTGTGCTTGCGGAAAAGCCTTTTCGTGGAGGTCAGCTTTAACACGCCACAGGAAGTTTTGCAAAATCCTCAAAATTAATAAAACTTAACTGTCCTCATTGAATGCTAGTTTCCCTGTCCGATCTTTTTATATTTATTTAAGCTTCCAAGGCAGCTTCCATATTTAAAACTTAAGCTTTACAAGGGATAATCTTTTCAGTATTTATTTATATTTACATTAGCGTTTGTTTAATGCTGTGTGGCGGCCGTGAAAAGTTGCCCCGACTACAAATCAGTAGTGTTTTTGTTTACTGGTCCTTTGGGATTATCAAGCCCATTCTGTGTTGCTTTAAAGTAAAATATCGCTTAAGCCGGTGCTAGGAGGCGAAGAGGTGTTGCATCTTGTAATTACCTCTAGTGAGCGGACTCAATAAAACCGAGTCTGCTACTTTTCTCTCTTGTGTGTGTTTGTTGATTCCAAGGGATCCTATTTGCAGTATTTATTTACATTGTAGTAGTATTTGACACTAGCGTGTACTTGAACCAGCTTACCCAGCCCGCATAAATTGATGTATTGAATATCTTATTGATTTCGGATACAATTTGGTGATATTACTTTTCGAATTGACGATATCAACAAATGTTATTTAAAAAAAAAAATAAAAAAAAAAATAAAGATCATACAGAATAAATTCAAAATATTTCTCCTAACAGCAGGTTGGAAAGTGTGTACACTTATAGTGGGTATGCGGGTACATGTTCTTATTATATTATAATTTGCGGTTTTAAGATTGATTTATTTTCAGCGAATGGGTAATATATATTATTCAAAACGAAGAGGTAATATAATCTATTTGAATGAGTGATATCCAGATATCATTTACACACTATTCGTTTCGAATAAGTAATATCACCTATTCGAATGAGTGATATTAGTTAGTATGATTACATATTGCTTGAAAGTACCATTTGGTTATATCACTCCCTGATATAGGTGATATCACTGATGTATTTTACTCAGTGATATCAGTCATTCCAAAATGTGATAACACCTGTTAGTGATATCATTCATTTGAATAAGCGATATTGATCTTTCAGAATAAACTGGTGATACGACTGACACAAAATAGTGATATCACTGATTCAGACACCTCACAACACCTCATACTAATTAGTTATACAGTGGATATTTGGGTATATTTTGTATATTTTGTGTGTGTTGTCGATATTTATTTATTGCCAGTTAGTGCAGAGACTGCACATTTACATTGTATGAGTAACACGGTTGTAATACATTCAAGTCGAAAGCAATATTACTTTGTAAAGTTTTTTTTTTCTCCGTTTTGAAGAAGAAATAAGAATTAGATATTAATCTTCGTCCAAGTGTCATCGTTAAAGCTCAGCGTTGAACATTAAGTGTATATATTTTTCTAACAAGATCTTATTAAATTTAATTAACTTTTACATTTACTTCGAAAATGTGTTGGGAGATAGACAAGACATTTTAGCCGTGGATTTCATGTAAAGTTATTGTATCCAATTTGTTAACATATGATGTCAGAGTTTGTGTATGATTATGTTGAGTGTACGTTCTTTTCAGTTATGTTTGGGATAAAACATTATATGAACTTGACAGATAACAAGATGTTATTATGTTTTGCATCATGCTTTTGTAATACTTTTATGTCAGAGAACTGTAGATATTCATTAAATATATTGAACTCAGATAACATAGCGTTGTTTAGTAAATATGTTATGATTAAACTAATACTTTTCAACAAGAAAATATTTTAAGCAAATTAAGTATACTATTATTTTTGTAATATACTAAACAAATTGCTAAGTATCAACCTAAGAATATATCAATAATATTCTCATTGTTTTGTGTATTTTAAGCTTGGTTAGAGATACGGTTAAACTGCAAAATAACGAGTGTAAATCGTCTGCTCTGATTGCATGAACATATTTTAAAACTTTTAAGTCAATGTGTTTTCTTAGAAATAAATTATAACACTTATACAACTGGGTATATAGGATTTTATTAAGTACTTCTAATTAGTGAAGCTTTCGATGTTCCTAATTCTAAAATATGCCAGTTAAAATTATTTTGACATCATGTTTTACTAGCATTATCACTAAAAATGCGTTTGCAAAAGAATTTTCGAAATATTTAATGTTAACGCTGAATTACAGTTACTTGAATTTCAAACAATATTCAATGTAAAGTGAGGTAATTTAAGATTATCCATATTTTATTTTTTTATAGACTGAAAATCTGCGATAAATGGGTCAAATTTTTGTGTTTTTTTCTATTATTTCATACCAATTTTAAGAATTTTATATCTTTCAGCGATCTTTGTGTTTTATCAGTACATTTCATGTTTTTATATAAAGGGAGGGTAACTCTCAAAATCTGTAACAATTTAAACCAAAAATAAATGTTTTACAAACTATGGGTCAAAACAGAATACTTATCATATATCTACTCTAGAATATATTTAAAATAAGAAAATTAGTTAAGATACAAAAGTTGATACTTAGTAATTTTGTTCAGTGTATAGAACACAATTGCTAAAAATGTGAAATTTCATTACTGTATATATGAACATGATATATAACAGGAACATTGAATTTATCGTCGTTGTTACTAATGAGATAAGTGCCTACACTATTTGTCTTGGGAATTCAATTAGGTATACTTTGGACTACCTCTTGTGACTCTATGATTGCACCTACTGAAACCCCAACTAAGGGAGGTGAGTGCATGAGCTTTCGTCCCTCGGGTTTTCTGGTCGTACCCTAGTTTGGTTTTCTCTTTAACTGCAACTACTATGGTTGTTCAGTACGATTCTGGATACATCCTAAGATGTTTATTATTTTGTATGTGTTTCTTTAGTTAGTTTCTCAGGTGTGGACTTGTTAGAGAATTCCTTTTGATGGGATGTAGTTTTGTTTACAGTCTTGTCTATTTGGGCGTTGAAGGCAGGATAATAACGAGGATTGTTTGCAGTACAGTGTGGACCTACGATGCCATTGCGCTCGGACGCTGTGGTTTCTATAGGACCCTATATCTCATTTTTGGTAGCATACCCAATACAGACGCTTCATCATGCTGCAAAATACTATTGCTTAACTGTTGCTTTTCATTTCATGATGTTTAAACGTTGTTTCGATGATTAAAACATTTGAAATATTACACATATTTGTTTGAGTTACGTTGCAACATGATTTCCATAGATATCAATATCAGATACCAATGTGCCGATATGACACTGGTGTTGATATTACATTTTAGGATAAAAATGAAACTACAGAAACTATGCAATATATAACAGTTAAGATTTGATAAGTTTACCTGAACATCATTGGGCTACTACTTAATAAGTAGTGTTAATAAAACATAGTTCGTGAACAATTAATTTAAAAACTAAGTTGTATAATCATTAGGAACTCATATTTTCTCATATCAAAACATATCTTTCTTGATATCAAATATGTGTATTTTCATATCAATAATTCAATTTATTGATATCAATTAACTATTTTGATATCAGTTGTTATACTGTGAATATCAAGAACTACTGAATAGCACATATATATGTCTGTCTGTCTGTCTGTCTGTCTATAGATATACAAATCTATACAATAATAAGGATGCATTGATATAAAAAAGGCCCTGGGATAGTTTTTTTCCTTTTTGCACCAGATGACTGTTACGTCAAAAAGCACAATTCGTTGAAATTCGATTGTACTCAAGAAATACTGATTATATATTAATACCAAACCACATAGAACAACTTGTATTTGGTAATCACGTTAAATACATGTTTCTTCAAGAAGATTATATATAGTCTTTTAAGCAATTTCGAGTTTGTGCAAGAGTCTTGGAACTGTCAGATTTATGATACTGGCGCACAAGCAAAGTTCGTTTTTCCTCTTTGACTTCTTCAACGAGCATCTGTCTGTGCATTCGAATAGCTGGTTCCTAAAAATGCAAGCATTGCTACATTAAACTTTACTAAATTATAACTAAATATCTTTTAAAAGTTAAGGAATGAAACAGGTAAATTAGTTTAGACCCAGGGTGTTTAGACCCGAACAAATTCATTATCAACACATTGTAGTTTTAATAGTGCTTTGATGCATCTTAGCAGTGAATTGCTTTGTTTATTAAATGTGGTTTCTTCCGTTCAACCCATAATGCTATAAATAAATTTAACTGTGTAAAAGTGGGAGCATGCTGCTTAAAATGTGTATACTTACTCCAACGGAATTCAAACTAACGACCTTAATTGTATCGAGTCAGTTGAATGTTCTGTTGGCATATCATTTCTATCGGTTGTGTTATGATGCAACACATTAGCTGGATATATCCTCTCGTCCTTTGATGTACGCATATCAAAGGACCTAGGTTGTTAATGAAAAAATAGAAAAATGGTCCTATAAAACTGTACCACAAACAAAGGGCAAATCAACTATACAACAGAACGAGTGATGAGGGTTGTGAATAATGTAAACATCATAAAAGAGACATTAATATTAACACAAACTATTGAAAACAAATACAAAATCGAAATGGTATACAGTAAAATATCGATTGATATTATATTTAGGGATGGTTTTCCATATTTTAAAAAATATTTTGGAAAATTAATAACAACATGATCTATTAAATACAATTCTACACATTTGAGACAGTTATGAAGAACATGTTTCATGTAATACAAGCCTTTAGTCTTCCAAGGACATAAGGGGTATTATCGTTCATCGCTGAGACCATGAAATAATAAATACCCTTCTGGTTTGAGTCGCATGTGTAAAAGATAACTCGCAGTTGCTAATGCCTTAGGAACATCGTCGGCCAATAGAATACCTGTAGATCTTGGAAACCACGAAACAGGTTCTCTACATCCAGGGTATTCGGTGAACGGACATTGTACGAATGTCCAGGTATGGTGATATAGCTGAATTATTCTATCGATGTATGTCAGTATTCCCTCAAACATCACTAAGGGCATACCGGTCACGTGCATTCCAGGGGTGTGGGGTGGGGAGTGGGGTGTGTGGAAATTCGGTCAGACTGAGCGAGTTCAGCAATAACTTTCGTTCATTTACACTTAGTCCAGGTTCATGTTCACCCATATACCATTCTCGTATTGTCCTGCAAGAGTTTGCTTTTTTTGGCCATCCGAGCTCTAACATATTGTGTTCTACTGTTCTTCTCTTCTGTAGTAATTGCATTTTATCTTTCCTTGTTAAACTTTCGTGAGAGATATTCTTTAATGATTTACACACTTTAATAATTCACACACAAGTGTAACTTTCTCTCAACTACTCCATGTAATATGTTCGCGTTTGGTAGTCTCTTGGTTGGTCTGGATGGTTGTCCCAGTTCAGGATTGTAGATTGCTACTAATTCCTGTAGCACATTCGTCCACCGGTTTTCGTCAAACTCAGCCCTCATCACCGTTGTGCTTTCAGGTGAACATGATACATGTCGCCAGTACTTAAATATCTCCTTCCTATTGTTGATTTCGGAGTATATTGACAATAGGTTATATTATAATACAGCTACACGTGTTTTATTATACTGTTGCACGTGCTATTGTTTGTCGGAGGTTTAGTATTGGCTTGATTGGTTACAATGGATAAATGATTGACAACATATAATAAATTTCAACATTTCAAAGCATCCATCTCCCATAATATTTCACTGACATACCTTGTAATGTGCATCCGGTGTGTACTTTTACTCAGGCACTAGGCATTTAATTTCAATTGCTATGTCTGCATTATATCCGATACGGCAACTTCCATCAGGGTTTATAACCATAAACTCAAGATTTAGTTGGCATGGCAACTTATAACATCCTTCTTCGTAAAAGGTTGTAGTTGCCGCAAACACTGGAATAATTTTGGAGACAAGGGTACCGATAGCATTTAGTTCATTGTCTACACCGTGTTTCATTGCTGACTATGTTGACACTGATACAGTAGATGGTTAGTCAACCCATTTAATCACCCTATCAAAGTGTTCTTGTTGTTACTTTAAAGTGCGTAGACCGAGACCCGTCTAAATTGAACTTCCCGTGACCTTGGCTCTTTTTCATATTCAAAACCATTTGTCACCACTTTGCTTAACCATGTGTGTAGGAACTGGTGCTAACTGGTCGTCGTCTTCACATGCCATATTTCTTAAGCATACGTAGTTTTCTTGGTTTTGCAGATCAACAGTTTTCTGTAGTCTATAATTCTCATGAACATCATTTTTCTATTTGTTTCCAATGCATCGTCTATGCACATGTCCATTTTATGGAGCTGACTTTTAATACTACTGATGGCGTAGCTGTATTTTGACGTTTGCAATGGTACATCAGCCATTTTAAGGAGCTTATCCAGTGCAATCGGCTTACCAACTTTCTTGGATTTGAACATTGAAAACGTGCCAGTGCTATTTGGTATTTAATGGGTTGTTCTGAACTTAAACAACGTTCAGTGTTTACATGTACTACTGTTTTAATGATTGTCTCTTGTTGTTAGCTTATTCGTTCAGTAACAATTTATATTTGGTAGATCGTATTCCTATTAATATTAATCTTGTTTTCCTTTGTCAAAAATCTGAAATATGTTTGATGTCTCTATTCATTCAATTGTTGATCATCGCTTCAGTTTCATTTACTGTTAATACTTCAACTTCAACGCGATCTTTTTGTCGACATTTGTAGGCTGGCTCATGACCAAATATATCACCTTCGCCCAAATTCTTACCAAAGCCGGATGTAATTTTCTTTCCATCAACACTCAGATTATATGATCACTATTTATGATAATTTTCTTCTTTCCCTCTTTCAATAGCCTCAATTCAGCACATGCGAAATTCACCAGTGTTGTGTCAGTTTTCAGATTTTCTCGTTTACCCGTATCATCTTCCTATAGTTTTATAACCGCCCATAAATCTAATGAACTTTGAATGAAATATCGAATGCTCAACAGCCCAGAATTCCTTCACTTCACGAGTAAATCTCATTGCGCGTACATTTTTAATCGTAGACATTTCACAACGCTGAGGAACAATTAACATGTCGCCAGTACTTAAATATGTCCGCCCTATTGTTCGTTTTTAATATTTTATTTCTCTCAATGCATAATATATTACAACATGTTACAAGCATATATGAACTTTAACGTACAGTTGTATAGCAATGTGTTACATTGATGCAACATCGTATAATACATGTATGCCCTAAAAGAAACTTTTAGAAGAATTTAGAATTAGCAGACATAGAAAGATTTGACAGATAGTAGGAACAGGAGTATTGGAGTGTTAGAGTCAATGATGTCGTTGTATTGTTGTATACAGTTTTAATTATATACGTTGATTATTTTATTGTATATCTCGGTCACCATCTAGTTTCCCTTATGCGTTAAACTTTTCCCATTTCTTGTTGTGTTGTTCAATTTTATCTTTAAATGCTGCAATGTTCTGTTCTATGTCCTTTCTTTTTTTTAAATATTGTATAAAACAATTAAACTCCGGGATGGCTTTCCTGCATTTGTTTATAAAAATAAAATATTTTGCTATAAGTATAATAAAGTTGACAATACTGCTATTATTTGTGTTTTTACTTATACAAAATGATATTGTTTTTAGATCAAAATTTACATCCAAACTTTTACCATGGAGAAATATTTGTAAACTCGTCCAAAATTGTTGAATAATTGGACATTCCCAAAATAAGTGTATGAGAGATTCTACATGCATTTCACAAAAATCACATAAACTAGAACTAACTAGTTTACATTTATACAGTAACTTATTACATGGTATGATTCTCATGATATATTTATATTGGAATGTACGTAGTTTTGTGTCAATTGTACTTTTGAATGATGAAACATAAATGTTTTTCCAATCTAGATCTCCGAGAATACCTTCCCACTTTACCTGTGGTTTCACAGTATTGTTATGTGTCTCTTTTTCTATCAGTAATTTAGTTAGGAGTTTATTTGGCATTTTACTCTTTAGAAAACTCTTTATCAGAACATTTTTGCTATTTGTTACATTTATTTGTTCTTCTTGGAGTAACGTTTTCCATTCGTTTGGAATGCTGTTAATTAACGTATGGTATTGTAGAAAGGCACTATTTCTGACTCCGAATATGTGTTTAAACTCTGTAAATGTAAAAAATCTCTTGACTCGATAATCGTATAGTTGTTCAATATATTTCAATCCTAAATTATCCCATTCTTTAATATAGATTACTTTTTTCTTGTGTTTTAATGAAGAGTTGTTCCAGATAATCTGTTTGGAAATATATTCTATATCCTTCGTAAAATTTACTTTTGACCAACTTTCAATAATTTCTTTCAAAAACACATTTTTTATGCCAATGGTATTTACGTCTTTACTATTAAGATTGCATTCGAAAAACGCACTTCCACCTATTTTATTTAGTTCTTTTGCGTAGGGACGTTTCCATAATCCGTTATTATTTTGGTCTAATATTCGCCTAATCCAGCTACACTTTAAAGAATTTATATACACTTCCAAGTTTATCATTTTAAGCCCTCCTTTTTCGTATTCCTGTATTAAAGTTTTTCTTCCTATTTTATCAGGTTTCTCATTCCATAGGAATTCATACATATGTTTTGTTATTTGTTTGATAATCTCCTTTTTAGGGTTTTCTAGTACTGTTAACGGGTATATAAGTTTTGGAAGCGCAAAACTTTTGATCACTGTGATCTTACCTATCAATGATAAATCATGTTTTTTCCATTTATTTAAACACGTATAAAATTCATCAATTTGTGTAATTAAGTTGAGTTCATGTAATTTATTTCTATTATTTGTGAAAACCATCCCTAAGGTAACTGCTTTATCTGATGTCCATCGAAATTTTTTGTTTTTACAGTATTCAATTTTTGTATCTTTAAGGCTTCCAGTTCTTAAAATAGTTGTTTTATCTGTATTTAATTTTAACCCAGATATATTTCGAAATTGTTCAATAATGTTAACAAGCGTTTCAAATGATTTTTGTGAACCATCTATCATAAACGTTGCATCGTCGGCGAAAAATGATTTTTTAATTTCTTCTTCGGCTATAACTATCCCCTTAATGTTTTTCTCTAGTTTTACAGCATTCGATAAAATTTCAATAGCAATAATAAACAAAATTGGTGACAGTGGGCATCCTTGTCTAACTCTTCTTTGTACATTAAAGAATTCAGATATATGTCCATTATTTGATACAGAACTTTGTATATCATGATAAAATAGTTTTATCCAATTTATTATTGAATCACCAAAGTTAAAATATTTCAAACATGTAAAAATAAAATCATGATCTATACTATCAAATGCCTTTTCAAAGTCTGCGAAAAAAAGTAAACCTGGACTTTCGTTGTCGTTAAGATAATCCATGACATCAAATAAAAGTCTTACATTTTCCCCTAAATATCTCCCCTTTATAAAACCGGTCTGTGATGCATTAATTATATGTGGAATAACACTTTTAATTCTATTTGCGATTGTTTTTGTAGCGATTTTATAGTCAATATTTAATAAAGTTATTGGTCTCCAGTTATTAAGTGTTGTAAGTTCCTTATCCTTTTTTGGTAAGAGCGTTATTATACCTTGTTTTTGTAGCGTAGTTAAGTTACCGTTGTCAAATGAATAGTTTATCGAATTCAAGTAGAAGAGTTTTAAATCATTCCAAAATATTTTATAGAATTCAGTGGTTAAACCATCTGAGCCAGGACTTTTATTGTTTTTCATATCTTTAAGTGCCATTGTACATTCGTATTCATTAAGGTTTCCTTCAAGATTATGCTTCTGTTCTTCGTTTAGTTTCGGAACATTTATATTAGGAAAAAAATCGTGATTAGAATCCATTGGGTTAACTTTTTTGTATAGTTTTTCGTAATATAATTTTGTTTCTGCAATTATATCTTTTTGATGTTTGATTTCGTTACCATTTATTAATAATCGTGTAATAGTTTTTCTCTCCGATCTTTTCTTTTCTAAATTTGAGAAATATTTAGTATTTTTCTCTGCTCCTTCGATATATTGTGCTTTTGCTCTCAAGATTATTCCATTTGTTTTCTTTTCAATTATTTCTGCCAGTTTATCTTTCTTTATTTTTAGTGTTTCATGTAATTGCCCATCGTTTGGGTCGTTTGATAAATCCTGTTCTAGTATATCTATTTCCCTAGTTACTGTGCTTTCTTCATTTATTTCCCTTTTCTTTTTAGTAGAGCAATAGTTTATTGTTTCATTCCTTATTGCGCCTTTAATTAATTCCCATAATGTATTATGGTTAGCGTTCTTATTTATATCGGATATTTCTTTTATGGCATTTCGAATATTTATTTGATAATCCTCATTTAAAAGTACACTGTTATTGAGTTTAAAATAACCGGGACCGTGATTTTGTTTTGACAGGTTAATGTTAAAATATACTAATGAATGATCCGAACGTAGACCTGCAGATATTTTACACTTTGTAATATTATTTACTATATTTGAGGATATTAAAAAGTAATCAAGCCTACAAAATATCGGAGGTTTATGATTCGAATGCCATGTAAAATGTTTAGTATCGGGATTCAATATTCGCCATATATCGTTTACATCATAGTTTGAAATTATGGAATTTATCTTGTCTCTGGTCTTTTTATTTCCACCCATTGTACCGTTTTTCTTATCTTTTTCAATATCTATTACTGTGTTAAAATCCCCCCCTATAATGATTGTTTCGTCATCATGCTCATTTACAAAATTCTCTATTTTCATGAAAAATTGTATATCGTCATTGTTCGGTCCATATACATTTAAAATCAGTACATCTTTTTCTTCAATGTTAATTTTTAAGTAATGTAATCTATCGGTGATTATCTCGGTATGTTCTGTAATTTTACATTGGACGTTTGGGTTTACAAGGATGCCCACGCCTTTGCTATTACTACTGTCACCGCTAAAATAAGCTTCGTGCCCCCATTCATGTTTCCATTTTTCAAAACAATTCGGTTCGCAATGTAATTCCTGTAGAAGACATATTGAATAATTGTTTAGTTTAAGCCACTCAAATATTTGTCTTCGTTTTTTCGTTTCGCCTAATCCTTTAACGTTGAAAGTACATATTTTTAAATTCATTTTTATTTTTACGTTTTACATTAGACAAATTAAACGGCGACATTGAGGTATACTCAAAAACATCACAGGTACCACCTATCAACACTGCAGCATAATAGACACAACTCCATGTATAAGAAAGAAGAAATAAAGTTCTGAAAAGAGAAATAGTTGCATTTGACAACCTCTCAGTCTAAATATATACAATCCGTGGACGGCGCCCCAAATGGACTGTATCAATATACGTTTACTTACAATCGGTGATAAAGTACATTATGCGAAGAACAAAAAAACAAATATGTAATAATAAAAAAATTATATGTTGGTTAAACGTATGTATGTACATTCATACCCTTGTATACTATATATGCGCACTCACCCATGCTCGCACCAATATTAAGCTGTTGCACACACATGACAAAAAGAAAATAAAATATTCCGCAGTCATATTACATTGTAAATGATATCAGGCTCTAGCATCGAGGATCAATATATTCAACCTACGGAACAAAACCTGCAGAGTGACTCATACTTCAAAACTTGTATACTAAAGATGATTTGTTTGTGCATAATATATAATATAGTTGTTTATCAAAAATAAACCACCTAATAATCATGTTAACTGGATATATATGTTTAAATGTATTATATATCATTATCAACAACCTTGCATATTGCATCAATCCAATGTGTAATTAAATGACTCGTACTTCATAAGCTCGTACACTACAGATGAATTGTTTTGTTCATAATACACTGTAATGTTGTTAAATAGTCCAACTCGTATAAGTATAATCCACATAGTGTCCGCCCTATTGTTGAAGTCGGAGTAAATTGACAATAGGTTATATTATGATACAGCTACACGTGTTTTATTATATTGTTGCACGTGCTATTGTTTGTCGGCGGTTTAGTATTGGTTTGATTGGTTAAAATGGATAAATGATTGACAACTGGCGACATGTTAATTGTGCGGCAATGTGATCAATAGAAAAATCACCCTGTGAAACAAGATTGAAGAAAGATATCCAATCGGTTAGTCGATTATGCTCTGCAAAATGCGAGGTTACAATTGAAAGAAGCTGCTGTAATTGTTGTACGGCATGGTGGATTTGTGTGTCATCCACAAACTTCGGCATTTCATATGAATGATACGAACCACACGCCAGATCGTCACCCGATTCGTCAGAAGAAGGACGTTCGTCACAGAATACTATTTTGTAAACACATTTTGTTGAGGAGTTTATTTTGGGCATTTTACACACATGACTGTCAGTATCATCATGTATTTCCAATTATCCGTTTAAATTAAAAGTTACACATTGTGGATCACATTTAATATCGTGTCCATAGATGTTAAATGTTCTAGTTTTATGTGTAACCCCATCATTTTATTCAACTGGCCATAGTATTGCTATTTTCATGTCCCTATGGGTTTCAATACAATGTCTTACCGCTTCTGTACTTGACGAAAACCACAGAGAACAGTGCTTGCATCTACTGTTTAGACTCTGAAAAGAGAAACATCGTCGTTGAGTAACCGCTACATTTAAAATGTTATCGTCGTGAAGCAGTGACACTTTCAGGGAGAAACCGTGACATGCATTTTTTAAAAAAGCTCTCCTTTTTAACCCTATGACAAACAATATGAACTAATTATTATTTTCTTCTGCTTTGTATACATGTTTATAATGTATTAAAGTGCTATACGTTTTGAAGTTTTTACGAATTCTTTCATTTTAAAAATTGATGTATTAAATGGCTTATACAGAAACTATGCAAAACACTCTTATTAAAGATAATTAATTAACTTTTATTAGCGTATATAATGATAAGTACGTATTTTGCGTGACAAACTCTCTAAAAAGCAAAATGCTTACCATTTTCATTCAAAATCCACGCAAACAGATATCGTTGAGAATCATTGACTATTCGTGGCGAAACCGATACCACTGTCGATGAGCAACCGTGACTGGTTATCGTCGAGAATCCATTTGCGCTGATACCGCATATTAAATTCTATGTATGAATAAAGATTTCCATTTTTGTTTAAAATGTCGTTGATAGAAATTATTCCTCTTGTAAGCCATCTTTTGCAAAACACACTGGAGCCTTCTACCTTAACACCCGCGTTATACCAAGTACTAACTGAGTGAACCGGATGCCAAGATATTGATTTAACTTGCGGTATTATTATCATCGCATCACTGCGGCATTATAATCGTCCATTGAATGAGGAATTGCCTACGGCATTACTACTTTTGCACGCATGTTGCATCACATTCATCGCAATCATGTTACATTAGATCACCACATTACTGCGGCATTATTATAATCGTATGACTGCGGTGTTACAATCGGTATAACTGTTATTGCAGGTCTGTGGCATAATCGAAATCGCATGTATTTGGCATTACAAACATTGCATGTCTGTGGCATAATCGAAATCGCATGTATTTGGCATTACAAACATCATATTTCTGCGGCATTACACTCGTCACATGAATGAGGTATTAATATCATCGTATGCCTGCGGCATTACTATTTGTGCACGCGTTACAACCATAACGTGATTGATATATTACTATCATTGCATGCCTGCGGTATAACTGTTATTGCATTGTCTGTGGCATAATCGAAATCGCAGGTGTTTGGCAGTACAAACATTGCATGTCAGTGGCATAATCGAAATTGTATGTATTTGGCATTACAAACATCACATGTCTGCGATACTACTGTCAGTAAACAAATATGTTGCATTACAAGTATCGCAAGCCTGCGGTATTACATGCATACATTAATAAGGGATAACTATCATCGCTTGCCAGTGACATTACTGCCATTGCACGTCTGCGGCAATATTGACATCGCATGTATACATTTGGCATTACAAACACCGAATCGCAATGACTGTCATTGCTTGAATGAGCTAACGACAACAGACAATCATTAACACAGTAGTACATGTAAACTAAGTTCAGAACAACCCATTAAATGCCAAATAGCACTGGCACATAATCACAATTTAAAATAGACAGGCAGTCATGAAACACGTTCTTAGGGAGGATTGGCTTAGCCAGTATTATTTGACTAATTTTAAAAAAAATCATTTTAAACACAAAACATGATGCTATACGATCTCAATACTTAAGATCTTGGTATCCAATGGGAAGCACACTTGACTTGTATAGAAACGTTGTACTACTGATCCTAATAAATTAAGGAAAGTTGAAGTCAGTATATGTTATCTCCTACAAAGAGAGTACGGGGAAGTAATACTTTAAATATAAAATGTAACATTCTGGTAGTAATCTACCTTACCACAGGTATATTTATATTAACACAACTCAATATATGTATATATGTATTATTGAAAAATACATACGGTGGCCTTCATTTACATGACTTCATCACAACTGGCGTGGCACAGTCGGTAGCGCGGCGGATTTGTAACCGGAGGCCCCGGGTTCAATCCTCCGTGGTGCCACTGAGTTTCGTCGGTGTGTTCTTGGGCAAGACACTTTCCCTTAGCCTCGTCCGTCGGATGGGAACGTAAACCGGGTGGTCCCGTGAATCGGTCTATCCTCCGAGCACGTTAAAGAACCATAGGAATCTATTCGATAATCGAGTAGGGCACGGTTCCCGGATTCCTATGTATCCTTCCCTCTCTCTTGGGCGGCTCTAAATAACCTATACTGTGTTGATGAGCCGTTAAATAAAATTCAATTCATCACTACTTTCATAGAATGATTGGACTGCATTATAACAGCCGTCACATTACCGCAGTATATCACAGCGGGAAAACTATCATTGCATGACTGCGACTATAGACAATCAATTATGATCATTGGATGTCTGTTAACTTTATTATCGTTTCTGTTTCTTATTGTCATGTATTAAAATTAAACTTTTCGGTACTTGTGTTTATTTCTTATAGCAATGATGTGTTTTGGTTTACAAAATATCGACTGAAGAAATATACTCGTCATTATTTGTTATCTTTAGCTTGAATTTAGGTCGCAGCTCGTTTATAATTCCCATAACGAACGGGATCTTTAATAATGGAACTAATTTAATATCCTCTATATACTGAAAAGAAAAAGAAACGCATAATGGGTATTTCCGCTATATATTGTATGCTTAATATGCTACTGCTAATCGAATGGTACATGGCGAAATTAGGCCTGTCATTTCAGAAAGAAGGTTTAAACAGCACCAAACACTCCAATGGTTACCCCTTTGAAGTTTCATTATCGACAGAATGCGCATTTGGCTCAAGCAGGTGAGAAAACTTAGGCTTTCAACATTGCAATCTCTTAACATTAAACACAATACTGAAATGGCCAGACTTTTTCAAGCGAAACATGATCAACATTTATGAATTTCGTGTAACAAAGTATACTTTGTTAAAAGTTGTACTACATGACAGAGTTGTCCTTTCTGTAATAAGTTGTAGCCTTTATTTTGTACAAAACACGTTGTGATGGAATATTACGTGGAATAAGGTGTGTATAATGGTTTAGTGTAGGCAATTATTTGATTATGCGCTTCTTTTTCCTTTCAGTATATGTTGAATAAAACACCAATACAATGTCGAACGTACATCGTCGATTTTGGGTTTAAAGCAATGGCTATTGTTTTGGCAATTTATGCACGACATAGCGTTTCGAACAATTACGATCAATTTCACTGTCATATTAGTCGGTTGACAAGCTCCTGAGATGCCATTTCGCTGCATTGTGTAGCGGTTTTATTCACCTGGATTCCCGGAAACACTGAACGCTATCTTGAAAGCGATTCACTGGACATACATCCACCCTAATAGGTTACACCCTGTCCCATGGTGTCCAAGGTTAGGATCATTCGCTAAAACCCTTTTCTTGATAACTATGGCGACTTGTTTATTCACGTTTCTGTTGAGCTTTGAGAAAACAATAAACTTAAAAGAAATATTAGTAGACCTTCACAGCCACAACATCCCATTCATGCCAGAACCAGTTCTCCTCATTGCGAGATACCGGGAGCGTGTTCATCTCGTAGTGGAGGGGAAACGGAGCTATTGCCTTGGCTGACGGCATGGACAATTATCATGCTGCTGTTCCCCGATCGTACTGTTGTTGCATAACTTGAGACGAACAACATGTTAATATTCGTGGATTCAACTCAACATCGATCTGCTCTATCAGACGGAGGCATTTTTCATATTGTCCAAACCTATACAAGACAGAGGCATACAAGAGTCTTGATGACGTCATGTCACGTCATGTCACATGTACTACCTCGATGAAAGTAAAAGTCACTCGCGTACAGCAGCTGACCTATAAGCGGAATTCTACGAACATTAAACGCCAGTGAAATCAGTTATTGCGCTAAATGTGAATATATATATGGGGTTATGTAACATAATGCTTTTCTCGTCGGATGTTCGTCGTCGTCAAATAAACGTTCACATTGTTCTAAGGGTATGCCATCTTGTTTCTCGTCAACTGTATAAAAACTGATTTTTAAAATAAATATTGCCATAAAATACTGTAATGACTTAAAAAATCGACTAGATTTTATTCACGTAAACAAGCAGATCCTTATAAACTTTGGTAATAAAAATTTCACCTATCTGATCACACGCGATACGTCAAAAAAAGGTATGAAAAGCACTATAAATGCAAAAAATATTGCAGTGTAGTGAAAAGTGCTTGCTACCGTTAACGCCATCTAGCACCGAGTTGAACAGAACTCAATATTTAAAAAGTCAATAGTACAGAAATATTAGCCATCCCGAAGATGGTTTGCATATGACGGTGAACATGAGGTATTTTCACACTATTCCAAGGCCAGCGACATATGGTCCCAGTATCTAAAAAAAACGCTTTTCCCTAAGCGAGGAAACAATGAGAGAAATAAACAAAATGGAATTTAGTTGGGAGCAGAGGTTATGAAGCCTACGTATCAAAGGTAAAAGTCAAAAGACTAAATTAAAAAGCAGGCAACATATTACTGACTATAATATCTGTTATAGTCAACGGTTATTGGAGGACACAAAATTAGCGTTTTGAACTTATGGAGTAAATTTCACGGTGCAGTTGTTCGTACATGTACACCGGCATCTTAGCTTTTATCCTCAATTTTACAAAGAGGTAAGTTGTGCTATGAGCTTACTGTTAAAAACTTAAATTTATTGAAATCAGACTCACAGGATCTATGATTTTTTTGTGGCTGCTTACTTTTAATTGGCTCTCTATCACATCTTTCAAGGCTTATTTTGTTTCATTCTCTAGGACATTTTGCCATATATTTCAGTTCGTGTAACCATCAAGTTGACTTAACACCAGTCAAAAGTTCCTATGTCGGTATCGGATGCAATGTAAGGAACAGGTCATAGAGTATCCAGTGTTGGTATTGTATGTAAAGTTCCACTTTTTACCTGTTATACACGATAAACCTACGCCACACAGCAGCTTTGTGAATTTCGAAACTATGTCGCGTAGAGTTTGGGAATATATCCCTACAATTGTTTAATACATTCATATTTAATGCATCGACAGTGCTTTATCAGTGGTTTACCAGTGGTGTACATATATAAGACATGGAAAGAAGTTACATACTTATCATAATGCCTCATTGTAAGGCTATTCCATTTGATCATTTGTTTATTTTTGGGCCAATCCATTTGGATCGTTGAGGTTTTATTTATCCTGTACCAGGATGATGTTTTATTTATCCTGCATCAGGTATTTTTGCCAGGGTTTGACATTGAAGTTTAGTTATCTGTTCCTTTTCGGCTTGTCCCTAGTCAATACACAGCATTTAAACCAGTTATGTGCATGGTCACTAAATTATAAAACCACTTCTGTGCTGTGTTCTATTCAAAATAAAAACTTCTGTGCAGGTTCCACACTGCAGTGTGTTCGTGTGTGTGTGTGTAGCTCATGGGTATATAGTCAACGTTATATAAACAACAGGGCGTTCAAAAGGTATATGCACAATAGAACCTGGGCAGGTTGCAAATTGTATTTTAATAACACATTTCCTCCAAGTTAACAACTTCATCTTAGGTTGTCATACAAGAAGGTGATAAATGAGATAAATGTCATTCCAATAGTCAGCATCACGATGGCATCTTCTTTATGTATTAGTTAATGAGAGTTTACACAGTGTTGTGGCTAACCTTTTTAATGCGAGCTAGTTTACTTTAAAAGGATACATGTTCTTCGTGTATTGTTGTCGGAGTGTTGGATGGTTTAGATCGTTATTCAAGTACTTTGTATTTCTATTGTGGCTGATAAAACAGTGGAGCACCGACGTAAAAAGTCCGACACCGATTGATTGACTTACTGTTCATCAATAACTTAGGCGCCTGATGATGATGATGATTGATGATGATTGATTACAAAAGTCTAAAATCGATCGTAGGTAAAAGGTAAACATGCAGTTAAAGTCATGTTTAAAATATAAATAAACTTGATTATCCCGGAGACTAATGTTAATACACTTGGAGAAGTGTGCATATTGTACACAAACACATGTATATCAGTTATTTACTGACTGAAATGAAAATAACCGTGGCACGCGAAACTGTAGGAAAGATACATGCTTTATCAGAAATCATTCAGAGTTCTAAGTCTGCAACTGAGTAACATGTACATGTTACACTTCATATTATTTAACCGATTAAATCCGATATTCCTGATGCTAATTTAGGAACGTTTAACAGTAAATTTGTTTTTCGAGACACACATTAAAGTTACAATCTTACTCCAACTTATACATACTGGATATTTTTCTGACATTTATTTATTTTGACAATGTCTGATGCATCAACTCATATGGTCGTCGTGGGAAAATGATTGAGGGAAATACCCATTTAAGGTTTTTAGAAAGCATGTTAAGCTTCTAATCGAGTTTTAGCGTCAGTTCACCCGATGTGGTCGTTGTTTGGTCTTAAATACTTCCTCGGCTTTCATGGCGTTATTCTATCAATCCTGTAGCAATGACAATGGCCAGAAAGCGGCTAAACAGTTATGCTGCTAAGGCGATAATAGATACTGGGGGTCTTTATGTGCTACACCCAGACATTCAGGCTGATGATACCTGTCTTGAACAGGATAGTGATCATTTATCAAATGTGGGGAACAACTAGTTTCTTAACCAGTTAGCGGCTGTATTTGAATGTTTCATTGAAAGTATGCAGAGATGAGGAAATATATACTTTTTGGCACCGTTTCTGTTTTGGGCGTGGCATTCGGATATTTTGCTTTTGATACGCACTCTTCGCTGCTGCCAAACAATGTTTCCCCTATTTTTGGCGGTGGATGGGAGCCTGGACACTCTATGACTTGGAATATCCGGGCACCCATCCATATGGCGGGCTGGATACCCAGAGACTGAATTGTAATCTATATATATACAAATTTGCTGTCCGTACGAATTGCTAAAAACATTTGAATTGATTGAATTCGGTGCACTTGTAATTAGGCTTGAATATCAACAGTGCTTTCAACATTTGCTTAAATGCTTATCAGAAACGTTGCTTTCACATAAGTTTGCATACACAAACTCATCAAGGGTTAAATAATTAGTCGAGATATGGTTGTTTAGAGGCGAAGTACTAGTTTCATATTGATAACATACAATATTACACCAGGCAATGTTAATTTACACGTGCGACAAGATGGACTGTATATTTATTGGTGCATCTTGAGTTGCGTTCAAATATGTTAAGTTATTTTGCTTCATAATAAATGATAGTTAGTATACTATTTTCTCATGTAGCGTTATAATTCGGTGGATAGCGCACTTGACTTGAAATCAGAAGGTCGTGTGTTCGAGCCCCGAAATAGGCTAACTTTTTTTCTGTAAAAATTACTGTTACCTGTGTATAGGTACGATGTGCACTGGCCGATGGATTTCCTGTGCTATATTTGCTCGTTTACATGAGCTGGTGAACATGAAGTTACAAATAAGGACACGCTTACAAAGAAACAATCGATTGATATAGAGACTCTGTAGCTTTAATGAAATAATTTGGACAGTTTTTATCATACACACATTTAAACAATACAATTAAACACAATCTGGCACAGTGAATTAGGTGTTCGTGTCTCCATATTTCCGCACCTGTTTTCTCAATCACGTAGAACAGACATGTTTTGAAATGTAAGAACTGATCGCCTTTCCTAAAACACTTTCTATCAAATCTGTTTTAATCATCTTTAGGAGAATGTAACACTTGTGTTGTACGGAATTAAGGCTAAACATGAGTTGTCTCTCTTGACAAGAGAACGATATTCTCCATTTTATATGTCTCTAATCACTTGTCGGATGTCCAGCTCCTATAACAATGCAGCCAGATGTTCTCATTTTATCAATCAGTTCTCTTGGTTGCCAAACATGTTGTCGTGAGCGCCTATTCCACTCATTGGCACATTCAGGTAGTGTTGAACATCTGTAAGCAATTACAGCATCGGCGGACAAACCTTGTAATATCACTGTATCTGCCAGACCATTCCTTCGCTGACGGTATTATCTTGTCCATAAACAGAAATATGGTTCATGCAAATATTTCCACCATGATCAGAATCAACGCCGTTATTCTTATCCATAGTATACACAGTTCGGGGTACTCCGTTAGTAACCATCTGAAGTTTGACATATCCAGGCTATGTATGCACGTCACGAATCATGAGTAGCGC
The DNA here is from genome assembly GCA_037043455.1 of Cyrtodaria siliqua. Taxonomy (NCBI): domain Eukaryota; kingdom Metazoa; phylum Mollusca; class Bivalvia; order Adapedonta; family Hiatellidae; genus Cyrtodaria; species Cyrtodaria siliqua. Next base: position 355,552 of record JAWPHD010000087.1, on the reverse strand, counting down.
GTGAGCATATCTAGGAGCGTCACGGAATTAGTATCAATGTCTGGCAGAGTGTCATAACATAACAACGTATCAATACCTGGTGTTCTTGATCTTTCACAAGTACTTTCAAATTTAAATGTTGAGCACGGTTTGCAACACAGACGATCATCCATCCTGGCCATAATCTCACTAGTTATCCCAATAGTCTGATGCATTCTTCTCTTCTCATCTATAGCTCCAACCATAATGTCATACAGATGGAGTGATAAGTTTCGAGAGTAGTCAGACATAGTATAGTGATCAATATATAACAATAAAAACTAATAATAATAATAATTGACATTCATAATAACAGCAATTATAATAAGAATAAGCATAATAAATAAATAATAATTGCAAGGCTATACAGTTTGTCAATCACTCATTTTTCTATTTGATAATATGTTCGTCAGGTATGGAACTACCATTAATAGACTAATTGTTGGTATCCCTATGGGTACGAACTGTGCACCCCTTGTCGCAGATTTGTTTTTATATTGCTATGAAAAAGATTTCATGTTGAGTCTTTCACCAGATACGCAGGCAGATGTTATGGAAGCCTTTAATGACACCTCTCGATATCTGGATGACATACTGAACATTGACAACCCTTTGTTTTCTACAATGGTATATATATCCTAAAGAACTTCAATTTAACAAAGGTAACATTTCTGATATTAACGCTTCTTTTCTCGATTTACATCTCTCTATAGAAAATGGAGAAATTATTAGCAAAATCTATGACAAGAGAGATGATTTTAATTTTGATATTGTTAATTATCCCCATTTAGATGAGGTTGTTCTTATGGGGTTTATATGTCTCAACTTGTTCGTTTTCCTAAAGCTTGTACTCGAATTGAAGATTTAATATTCGTAAGATTTTTATAACTATCAAGCTAGTCCCTCAGGGCTACCATTACCATAAACTTCGTAAAACCTTTGCAAAATGTTATTATCGTAACTCTAATCTTCTTTCCAAATATGAAATTTAAGAACTCTTCTGCGACAAGGACTATGACAATCTGACTTCTAGGGTGATGTGATTTACAAACTTACGTAAGATCCTTGGTCATGATCACTTTCATACTATTTTTGTTTAACTTGTTAAAAGGTTTATCAAAAGAGGTTATGACCCTATCATTTTGCAACGCATTGCATGCATCATGGTGGACCCATTTACAGTTTGCCACTGTGCTTTCCTCTTTAATTGTGCAATGACCGGATAGGCTATGATGACGTCTACATAAATCCCAACAGGACGGTGACGTTTGATGTTTGTCTGTAATCTTGTCTTGTAGTGCCCTCAATGGTGTATGCTCTTGTTGCTCTGGCTTTGCCAAGTCAATGAGTATCTTCTTTGTGGCTTTCGAAGCTACTGTTCTTTTTGTATTTATATATACACGAGCATCTTTGTGTTTTGCTTATATTGATAATTAATGCTGCCTTGTTGGTTAGAGAATAGTTCATGGCGGGGATTTCTTTATTACACTGTTCCGTTTTATTGGGATGACAGTACGGTAAGTTTGAGGTTTGGTGCACCCTAGAACCTGGTTTAACCCCCCAGAGGCCTTTTTTATTTAATTTAGTTGGAATAAATAGACAAAAATGCTATACTTATATTTTCAGGCTCAACTATTGAAGTAATTTCTATTTATTTCAGCCCAATGACAGTCTTCATTTATGCAGTAGCTTGCATAATGCATTGTAATGTTAAATTTGGTATTTTGGCATCATTTTATAATTTTATTCTATTTGTATGCAATTAATTGTGCTTTACTGCAGATTATTGAATCTTCCAGTTAAAAGTACATTTGTGATTTCCTGTTTACAAACACTTGTTTGACCTTTTACAAGTGAGGTCAACTTGCTGTGTTGTGTGTGCAATAGACTGGAAAGGAATTTACTACTGATCATTCATTGTTTACTACTGTGTGTAAACATGGCAGTGAGTTTATCAATCAGTTGGGTTTTGATTTTCAGGATAGCTAGCTATTACAGTTAGCTGTTAAGTAGTAGTAAATATTAAATTATTTTATTTTAGTTAAATGCTTTAGCTATGTCTGGAGCCGTTTTAATTATGCAGGGGAGAATGTAAACCAGTGTTTATATTTATTTAATGTTTGTATCGTCTGTGTTAGATTTGTAGATGTAACATTTTCTGTACAGTGATATCCTTGTCTTTATACACTAATGCAAGTTGTACCTAGCATGAGTGTCATAGCGTGGTATGTGAGATGTTGTCCGAGTTGCACGTTGTTATAAATGCCCGAGCAATTAACCCGTCAAATTCTAACAACGTGTTTCTTCTTGCTTTCAATACTATCATTCTACTTGTGACTATCTCATAGTCTACATCGTGGGTTCTGCAAACATAGTATCACCTACACTTTGCAAAGAGTTTAGATATGATATAGTATCTTGATTGAACTACCACATTATGGCGCTGGTAAGAAGCTTTACTTATTCAGTTGATTTTCTGTGGTATTCTTTTATTTATGCCGCGTCAATTTCTGAATTAGTTGTTGTAAACAGGTAGTAATTGTTATTATTTATTTTTCTTCTTCATATACATTAAATGTATAACTCGAACCCTGGAGTATTATCCTCTTATGATTACGACCCCAATCTTATAATAGCAACATCTTAAAAACCAGTGTTCCGATTGATCTCATCTTCATAATGAATATATTAATATATAATAGAAAAAGCACTGCATATCATAAGAAATGCACCATGTATATAGCCGTTGGTACCGAATATAATGCATTGAAACCATCGAATATTAAGACGTATGTACCACATATACAATCAACAGAAGCACTGCATACGTTAAAATATGTACCACATATACAATTAACAGAAGCACTGCATATAAATTCAAACGTACTTCATATAATATTTAAAGTACCTCATATATTAGATGAACTACTGCATATAGTAATAAATGCACTAAATATAATGATAACTGGACCGCATATAATGGTTTATCTATTACATACAATGACTTAACTACCGTATATAATGATTAAGCTACTGCATATAAATACTTTGCTACCACATATAAATATTTATTTACCACATATAATTAAAAATGCACTGCATATCATTAAAGGTCTACCACATATAAAGGGAAATGCACTGCATATATTAAAAATCACAAGACATTCATGGCGTTCTATACTTTTCGGCTTTAGGTAGACGTCATCATAGGGTTTACAGCTTGTCCGGTCATTGCACAATTAAAGAGGAAGGCATAGTGACGAACTGTAAATGGTTCCACCACCAAACATGCAGTGCGTTGCAAAATGATTGGGTCATGACTTCTTTTGATAAACCTTTTAACAAGTTTAACAAAGATAGTATAAAATTGATCATGACCAAGGATCTTAAGAAGTATGTTAATCACGTCAGCATAGAAGTCAGGTTGTGATAGTCCTTGTCGCAGAAGAGTTCTTAAATTAATTTTATATTTAGAAAGAATGTCAGGGTTATGATAATAAAACTTTGTAAAAGTTTTCACTATAAGGTAAGATATAAAAATCGAACAGGAAAAGTAGCATTCAAGGACGACAGTCAACCATAAACACACAGAGAAACAAAGAACAACTTAAAAGATGAAAAAATTCAAATATGACATCACACACACAAAAGAGTTGGCACCGTAGGCCCGCATTTCACCACAAAAAAAGCAAATTAAATGTACAATGTAAAGAACAATACACAACACAACGAGTAGTAAAGACAAGGTTAGCGAAGGGCAGTAGGAAATAAGGCCTACTAGTTAGCTTAAGGGTGATCACTGCTGAGGTTTTGGATTTTTGCACTTCCGGAAATTTACATTTGTTATATTTCAAAAATTATAATAAAACTGGAAAAAATAATTATACAGTAACAAACTCATGCCCAATAGGGATATTTTAGTGCAAAAAAAATGAACATTTTTAAAAAAAAATTTTACCTCACATTTTGTGCCCAAAATTGACGATTTTTAACATAAGCCAAAATGGGGGGTAGGGGTACAAAAGATGGTATTTCTCAAAAACCGTTTAAGATATTCACTTAATTTAAACTTTATTACAAAGACATGTGTTAGGATATACAGAGACAGCAATACAAAGTATTGTTCCTATTATTTGTTCCAGACCTATGCCGTTATATGTCAGAGCTCGTCGAAATCTAAAAAAGTACATTTTTTTCTCAGTTTTTATTGAATATCTTTCTTATATGCACACCGACCTCCAATTTTTATTTTTTCATTCTAAAACTCAGGTCTTATATATATTGTAGACAAAATATCTCAAAAAGTTAACTGTTCCTTTATCATGAAAAATTGATTTATCACAAATTTAAAAATGCAATTTATAGTTAACTGGGTGGGATAATGACAAGGGATGTAATAATTGTTCAGATGGTGATAAAAATACCACAACTCTTAATTTTTCGTCCTAAAGTATGAACTATTACATTAAAAAAGACGGAAAATCGATACCTGTTCTGCAAACCACACTACACACATATAAGTTGCCATACACAATTTTCAGCTGATTCAGAATTTAAAACGACACTGTGAGAGTGTATTACTAAAGATTAATTTTGCGAAAAAGTTATATCACCGACCCATCATTATTTTTCCAGAAACTAACTAGTAATATGTTAGTCTTCATAAAAAACAGGGAAATTAAAAATTCTTACTGTTCTGATATTCACCAGAGGGCACCCTTAAATCGATATTCTGTATAGTGTAAATAAAAATACATACCATCAAAACGAAATCCTTAACAATAAAGTCCATATCCAGAGGAATCAGGAAACGATACATGTATATGTTACACGTATATATTATTGTAAAGCTAAATAAAAACATAATTAGAATCACCTCAGAATGTATCCAGAATTGTCCTGAACAACACAGCAGTTACAACGAATGAGAAAACCAATCTTAAGTACGACCACAAAACCTGCGAGCCGAACGTTCAAAAGCAGATTAAAACAACAGGGTCAACATTGCCTTGAATTGGTCAACTGATGATCTTTGCAAAGATGGAAACATGTCGAACAAGCTTATAATTTCATAACAAAATGAAATCACGCACTCGATGGCGCAACATCACAAATTCCAGCGCCCGCTTTAAAGTGTCCAGGCCCAGTAAGTGTATGTATGGTTATATGGTTGGGATCTCAATGGTGTCAGTAGTGTTATTGTTTAGTAGTCCTTTGAAATCATCAAGCCCTATCTGTGTTGCTTTAAAGTACCTCTCATGAACTGACTCAATAAAATCGAGCCTGCTATTTTTTTCTCTCTCTTTGTTTGTGTTTTTGCTTCCAAGGGTTCACCATTTCTGTATTTATTGACATTCACACTAGGGTTTGTTTAGTGCTGTACTTTGGCCGTAAAAAGTCGCCCCGACTACAAATCAGTAGTGTTATTATTTACTGGTCCTTTGGGATCATCAAGCCCATTCTGCGTTGCTTTATAATAGAATGTCGCTTAAGCCGGTGCTAGGAGGCGTGAGAGGTGTTGCATATTATAATTACCTCTCATGAACAGACTCAATAAAGAAGGATAAAAATATCGGACAGGGAAAGCAGCATTCAAGGACGACAGTCAACCACAAAACACAAAAACAAACACGCAAACAGACAAACGAAAAGGCAAAAGTATTAAAAAATGCAAACATCACAAACACAAAAGAAAGGGTTGACAATAGGGCTACCGCCTTGGAACGGTCAGTGGCAAAGTAGGCCACCGGGGGTTTAAACCGGTTCTAGGGTGCACCAAACCTCACACTTACCCTACTGTCAACCCATTAAAACAGTGTAGTGTAAATAAAGAAATCCCTGACATGATTAAATCTCTAACCAACAAGGCAGCATCAATAGGCAATATAAGTAAAACACAAATATGCTCGTGTAAATATTATACAAATAAACAATAGCCTAGAAAGCCACAATGAAGGTACGCAATGATTTGGCAGAAGCCAGAGCAACAAGAGAATAAACCATTAAGGGCACGACAGGAAAGATTATGGACAAACATCCAACGCCACCGTCCCAATGGGCTTTAGGTAGGCGTCATCATAGGTTCCACAGCCTGTCCGGTCATCGTACAATTAAAGAGGGAAGCATAGTGGCGAACTGTAAAAGGGTCCACCATCAAGCATGCAGTATGTTGCAAAATGATTGGGTCATAACCTCTTTTGATAAACATTTTAACAAGTTTAACAATGATAGTATGAAAGTGATCATGACCATGAATCTTACGAAGTTTATAAATCACATCACCATAGAAGTCCGGTTGTGATAGTCCTTGTCGCAGAAGAGTCCTTAAATTACTTTTATATTTGGAAAGAAGATCAGGGTTACGATAATAAAATTTTACAAAGGTTTTTAGAAGTTTATGTAAAGGTAACCCTGATTAAGTAGCTTTTTAGTTATACAAAGATTACGAATATTAAAGTCCTCAACTCGAGTACAAGCTCTTGAAAAACGAATAAGTTGAGACACATACACCCCATAAGAAGTTGCTCGGGGAACATCCCCATCCAAGTAGGGGTAATTAACAATGTCAAAATTAAAATCATCTCTCTTGTTATAGATTTTGCTAATTATTTCACCATTTTCAATCGAGAGATCTAAATCAAGAAAAGAAGCGTTAGTATCAGATACATTAGCTTTATTAAGCTGAAGTTCTTTAGGAAAAATATTATGAACCATAGTTGGAAAGAAAGGGTTGTCAATGTTCAGTATGTCATCCAGATACCGAGAGGTGTCATTAAAAGCTTCAATAACATCTGCCTGGGTCTCTGGTGAAAAACTCAACATGAAATCCCCTTCATAGCAAAATAAAAACAAATCTGAGACAAGTGGTGCACAGTTCGTACCCATAGGGATACCAACAATTTGTCTATAAACGGTGGTACCATACCTGACGAAAATATTAGCTAATAGGAAGATGAGTGCTTCACAAACTTCATAGCAAGTCCACATAGTATAATTGTCTAAACTGCCGTTAGTGAAAAACGCTTTAATATTATTACATGTCAAAAATGTAGTATTTTCTCTAGCGAATGTTTTTTAATAAGAGAAATTAGCTTGTCTTTAATAAGATGATGTTGTAAGGTTGTATATAGTGTAGAGAAGTCATAAGTACTCATTGATGAAACTTGACCTTTATTGAAAACTTTATCAAGAACGTCTCCTGAATTTTTTATAGACCAAAATAAATTAATCCCAGAGTTTTATCACAATATAGTTTAACGTGATCTTTAACGGCAGTAAGACAAGAAGATAAAAGTTTGTAGATGTTTGTTGTGGTGCAGGCACTAGAACTAGAAATAAAGCGAGCCTTATACGGATTTTTATGTAATTTAGGAATCCAGTACATGGTAGGCAGTTTATTTTGCTTATCGTTTACACCAGCCTTGAAAGTAGTGCACCGAGTGAGATGTGCGAAAACAACATCATCCTCAGTAGAATTAACTGGAGTATACGAATTGGTGCTGCCGAGTTCCAGAGATAAAACATTGACGTAATGTAGGCGTCAAACAATAATTACATTATTAGCTGCTTTATCTGCAGGAACTAAAACAAATTTATTATGAAATTCCTGAATTCCCGATTTTAGATTACGAAAGGAAAACCTAGGTCTCGGCAGTAGTAAAGAGGGGTTAGCATTATAAAAGTTAATACGTGTATCTATAATTTTAAGAATTGACTTTTTCCAAGTAGAAAGCGAGTTTGGGTCCGCATGTTCTCTACGACACCATTTTATATTAAAATCTTCAATGGAGTGGGCGATCTGGGCACGACAGGCATTAGAATCAATAGTTGAAGGTAATCTATATTTAGGACCGTTCGAAAACAAATGCCGAATACGTTTATCAACAATATCAAAATTACCAGTGATGACATGACCTGCTGGAGCATAGCAACATTTTGATGTGTTGCATTCACATTCCTTAGGAGTATTATGTACTATATCAAGGTCAGAAACTATTTTGTTGTAATTGAAAATAATATTTCTAATATGCTTTTTATACTTATAACAAATTACAGGATTTTGGAATTTTTGAAATATTTTGGGATAGAATCAACTACATGAGTATCCCGAAAAATACTAGGCTTGTCAATGAAATCAATACCTTTTTTTTTAATATATAGTAGTTTTAGAAAATGCCTGACGTGATCAGACTCCTTGTCAATATGGGGTCGGAGAACATGTCGTGTGTAGCTTTGAACTATGGAAGCAGTGTTATACAAGGGATCTGTACGAATGAAAATTTTGTCTGCTTCCTCGTCGATCAACTTTAGTGAAGAAATAGACAAAGAGGTAAGCCGTGAAAGCATAGAGTGCTTTCAAGGCTGTTTAAACATAGTATGTAAATCAGCGACAGAAATAATTACACGCGATTTACGTTTGATGTTACCATTACGCATAAGACCATGAGACCTAGATTTACGCTTTCGAATAGAAAATATAGAAAAAATGTCAATATTAGGATCTTTAGAAATATTTCCTTCTTGATAAATATTGCCATTAAGGCCGAGAAGATAAGGTGTCTGTAAGTTTTTCATCCACTTAAGTTCTGCAATATGTCTAGCTTTTATTTTGAAGCTTTTAGTAGCATCATTATCAAAAAATAAATATTCAACCGGTTGAACAGTTACGTAATTAAAATTATGACCTGACTAACGAAAGTGTTGGTACAAGTAATTTTTTAACTTTTTAGGATTACTTGCATTATATTTGTGTTCGCGAAATGGAAATTTTAAGGATCGACCTGTTTGTCCAACATATTGTATGCCGCAAAGTGGTGCATTTCAAGTCAGAACATAAATGACGTGAGTAGTACGTCAATCAACATTAGAAGCTAGACATACATTATACAATCTACCATTAACAGCTGATTTAATGGTGGACTTGCACGATAAATAATTGCAACAACTGCACCTCTTAGCATTGCACTTATAAATAGAGGGAAACACCCTGCGTCTTGAATGAACTAAATGATTTCTGAAAGGAGACTTTATATGGTATTTCCTCAAAACAGGTGATCCTAGAGGAGTTACGGAAACTTTTGAGCCATTATTAAAAATCCTCGTAATAGTATTAGAAGGAACATGAAACGAGGTTGCCGAATGAAGATTTAAAGGTGTAAGGCGTACATATGGTTTAGTTCTAAGAAATGAAGAGTTATTTTGTGGAATTGTATTGATGACGCAGAGTGTAACCGAAGAGGTGAAAGATTTATTTTTAAAGTTTTAGCTAAAAGACATAATTATTTTTATGGAGAGTAATACCATTCTTTGAAAAACGAAATAAGGGCCAATAAGTATTTATTAGAGATACGAAATACAATCGTAACAAAGATCCATAAGAATAAATATTAGTAAACTTACGGACTGTTAAAAGAGGTCCAAAACTCACGTCAGTGTCTAATGCAAGATAATGAGGAAAGTTAAGGAAAACCCTAATAAAATGGGCCAAAATGTCGATGAGCACAAAACCTTCAACGCGGTATATGAAACACACGTCTTTAAGGAAAACTGGATCATTGAATGTCATACAATCCCTGTAGGATGTAAAAATAACAATATTAATCGGATGTACGGGGAGACTTTTTACGGTCGCCACACGGCACAAACAACACAATTGTGCATATAAAGAAGGATAAAAATATCGGACAGGGAAAGCAGCATTCAAGGACGACAGTCAAACACAAAACACAAAAACAAACACGCAAACAGACAAACGAAAAGGCAAAAGTATTAAAAAATGCAAACGACATCACAAACACATAAGGGTTGACAATAGGGATACCGCCTTGGAACGGTCAGTGGCAAAGTAGGCCACTGGGGGTTTAAACCGGTTCTAGGGTGCACCAAACCCTTACACTTACCCAAACAGATTATGCTACTTTTATCTCTTGTTTGTGTTTGTTGCTTCCAAGGGATCCCCTTTTCAGTATATATTTCTAGAAAAAAAAATTATAAAGAGGTATGTGTAAAAAAATATTGCACTGCTTATGGATATATGTAATTATTTTAAATAAGGAATAGTCTTTGCCCTAGCCAATGCATTAAATAGCATATTGAAATGATGTTATTTAATTGTCTAGACTGATGCACACATATTACTATTTTTCTGATTAACAAACTATTGATTTCTTTTTAAAAAAACACATTCTGATTAATGTTTTCCAAACTCAACAAAATGTTTTTTTGGGATATACACAAACTCAACAAAATGTGTTTTTGGGATATACCCACATTGCGACAGTTTATATAAAAACGACTATACACCATTCTGAGATGTACTCACAGTGTGACATCATATATACTATTAAACATACATTGTGTGTAGGGTACACCCACAGTACGATAGTACGTATATTAATTACAACATACGTTGTATATGGGATATACCCACAGTGCAACATTTATATAATAAGTATAAATTATCACTCTCCTTTTTCCATATCACACCTGATATCATCCCGAGAATTCAATATCAATACTGTGGTTCGAGGAATGATATCAGGTGTGATGTGGAGAAAGGAAAGTTGTACTTTAATTATCATTAAACCACACACACACACACACACACACACACACACACACACACGCACACGAACACACACACACACACACACACACACACACACCACCACCACTACCTGGAAAAATGTATAGATCTATCGGGTGTGATTTGTTTTAAAAAACATATTTCTGATTAATTTGACTTTTCGTTGCATAATTTATGAAAACAATTCAAAGGGCAGCTTTACTAATGATTTAAATGCAACTTAATTATACCTGGTGTCCAGTGTCACAGGTGATCAGATTTCCAATTCAACAGATGGAAATACCTTCATCTATGTTGAACCGAACTGTCAACACAAAAACATATATTAAGCGTTAGTCTGTTGTTTACTTGATGACTGCGTGTATCATATTTACACTTTCATCTATTGTTGACTGAGATGACACTATTAAAATGTTTAGTCTCTATTGTTGACCGAGATGTTTTATGTTACGTCTTCGACATAGAGCGTCTCCGGGGACGAGTGGTTATTGACGTTGCGTTGTAAACTTTCTCGTCTCTCACTGCCGCTCTTAAGATGTCAATGTGTAACATATTTACAAATTTACAAGTTAATCTATCGTTGACCAACACGTCAGTTGACGCGTAACATATTTAACACATTAATAAATTGTTGACGAGATGTCAACGTGTAGCCTATTTTATACGTTTACACATCAATATATCGTTGACGGAGATGTCAGCGCATTGCCTATTGTACACCTTAATTGTGTGTGTTTGTCGATATGTAAATAAGTTGCCTATATTACATCTATTTTTGACCGAGGCGTCAACACATAGCATATTTTAAACATTAGTCTACTGCTGACCGAGATGTCAATGCCTAAACTAGTTTACACCTTTATGTATTTCTGACCGAGTTTTCAAGAAGTCTACTTCACAACTTAAGTTTGTGTTAAGTGATATGTCAAGGCGTTCCATAGATTATATTTTTAAATCTGAATATATCGTTGGCCAAGGCGTCAACATGAAACTTATTTTACACATTACTATCATTTTGACCAAGATATCAACAAGTGGCATAGTTTACAACCTGAATTTATTGTTGGCCGATGTATTAACGCATAGTATAATATGTCTCAGTCGCAATTATAACCTATGTTCTAAAAATAATCTGAAACGGTCAATGAGTTCGGACAAAAAGTTCATTGCTTACACGGTATATATACAAAAGTATAGGTATATTATGTCGGACATCGTCTTGAGAGGTTTAAACAATATATGACGTCATAGACATTTAGCCCAGATGTATCTCTATTTACGCATTACTATACTGATGACCTGGATATCCTGGGGTAGCCTGATTTAAACCTTAATTTGCGTTTACCAAGATTCGCTTTATGCGCAATATCGTGTCGACCAGGAAGTTAACCATACATTATAGGTTGAAATTTCTTTTATCAGAATGATGTTTCTTAGTACGAATACATGCTATTTTGGTAATTCTGCTTTGGTATTCTATAGAAGTCCAATATATTTGTGTTGAGGTTTGAGATACCCTTAAATCTGAAAGACGTGTGTGTGCCTTGTAAAGTTATATCTGAAAGACGTGTGCCTTGTAAAGTTATGGTGGTCTAGGATGTATTGACTTGTTCTTGTCGATAACGGCCATTTTGGACTGCCACAACGTATGTCGAGCGACTTAAATTTTGACCCCGAGATTAGCCAGGGTTGAGTTATAGGACAAAGCTTATTCAACATAGTGTGTCCGGAATGTTCATATAATTTTTATTTAGTTTGTTTTAATGTTCAAACGTTTAATAAAATGTAAAGTAGTTCTAAAGCCAAAAATCTCTCGAATCCAAAACGTAGCTTAGTGATTTACAACGTAACATAAACTGTAAAAAAAAGGTTCCATCTTAGTCACATAATCTTATTATTTCTTTTGTAAAGAATTTATATCCAATATTACATAATATGAACGTTTTCGTTGTTGTTGATTCTGCTTCTGTTGTTGTTGTTGTCTATTTTGACCCAATTGGTGCTGTTGTCTTTAATGTTCCCGCCGTCGTACAAACAAACCAATTTGCGCCGATTTTAATTTTACCATACGCTTCCCAGTATTTGTTAGAATCGATAGCCGAGCAAAGATCGTAACCGCAGAAATCAGTGGCACATTTGGTTGGGTCAGGTTCGGTCCCACATAGAGGCCCCGTTGCGGCTTTTATGACATCCTTGTATTGTTGGGTGTTTCTTTGTTTAGCGGTGTTCCAACCAGTTGTATGAGACTGCACATCGAGTGTGTTGTATTCGTGACGTCCCGTGGCATCTGTTGCTCCTACCACCCCGGTAAGAGTGTTTGGATAACCGGCATGACCAACTCGATTGACTATTGTCCACGCCACAGCGAGTTTACCATTCTGTGGCTCGGCTCCCGCTTCACCGAAAACTATACGACCAACAAGATTTTTATATTCAGTGGTGCTGTGAATAAAAAATAAACCCTTGTGTGAATTGTGATTTTATATTGTAATACAGAGATTCAATAACAACATGACTTTTGACAGGGTTTATGCAACTAGACTATATAATGATTTGGATGACGACGAATTTGTTTTTTCTAAAATATATAATTTCGGTGTACCCTCTGAACAACAGACCCTAATTCAAACATATGTAGCTAAAAGTAGACTTAAATGATGGTAAATCCGCAAAGGACGTTAGCGTTTGATGTATGTCTTAAATCGTGTCTTGTCGTACAATTACACTTTGTTCTCTTCTTGATTTAGCTTCCTCCAAGTCATTGAGTACTGGTTTTGTGGCTTTCGACGCTTTTGTTTTAGTTTATATTATATAAATATAATCTTTTATGTGTTATATTTATATTGTCTGTTAATGCTGCCTTGTTTGTTAGAGAATACAACCTGGCAGTAATATATTTATTGACAACTGTCCCATTTTATTGGGATGACAATAGGGTAAAAGTGAGGGTTATAGTGTACCCTATAACGTGGTTTAAACCATCAGCGGCCGTTTCAGTGCGGTAGCTCTATTGTCAAGCAATTCATGTTTAAAATGTCTTATCTTGCCTTTTATTCATATTTGTAGTTGTTATTTGTTTCTGTGCGTGTTTGTGATTGACTGTGGTCCTTCAATGCCTCAGATCCTGTTCGACTTTCATATCTACTTTTGTAAATATATTATATACAACATAATGCCGAAATGGTCGACGCCACACGTTTTCCGGAAGACTGATTTTACGTATTTGCTATACGCTAAATCATTGCACGGATAGGAAACATATTTATATATACATAAATTATTCCTCGTTTCTGGAAAAAACAGTTTTTAGTTTTATATGTATTATATACCGACTTGGTAATTCTAGATATAATCATTCACTTGGAGCCTACACAGATTGCCATATTGAAAATAACAGACAGACTACAGGATGGGAGCTTCTGAGTTATACCTTTGCTGATTTGCGTAAGTATTGAAGCATTTCTGTTTTTTAATTCGTTTTAGCACCATACGCTCGAATCTACGTTCTGTTCGATGTTTCTAGATATCACACTGTTCTCATTTAATAAGCAATTTTTGATTTTAATGTACTCAACCAAAATATATAGGATCCTAAACGAGTTCCCATTCCATGTAAGATGTACAAAAGGCAGATGAATTATTTTAACTTTAACGAGCCATTCATCGAGTTAAGAACTAAAAGAATTCATAACGAATTTCTCAAACCTGTTATGGAATGTGGACGAAGGGTAAGATCCATTTTATCACATGATATTACAGTCAAATGTACAAACTAACTAAGATGGACATAAAAATGGCTCCACGTCATACAATCTTTAGCGTCTTAAATACATGTCTTTTAGGGCAAGACTGTTATAACGTCATGTGTCATAAACAACGTTGGGTATCAAAGGGTTCGTGATTTAACCCCTTTTAAAACAGCATTTTACGGCGATCATTAAAAATTTAAAGAAATACAATCTGATTTTTATAATGTTAACGACTTAATATGAGTATGTAAATAATAAGCTAATGACTTAGATCCGCATGAATTTATAATAAATCAAATAATTTATCTAGCACAATTTGAATAGAGTCACATATTTAGTGCATTTGACTCCCACTCCATGTTGTAGTATACATGTTTACCTACAATATCATACGAAATGTGTATCCGATGCAATGAACTTTTTGTAATGAATGCAAATTAAAGCCGGTATTGTCCTTCTATTAAAGTGGCACACGCTAATATTTTCATTGTTAACCAATCTGATTTTAAAAGCAACGCATGTTCATGTAAATTCATCAAAAGATGTTCTTTAGTTAATATATTACTTTTCAAAATAACGGATTTCCCGTGAAGAGAAACTTGAGCCAAGATCTACATAATTCCAATTTGAACTTATTTATTCTTATGTATCACACCGTGTTCAGTATGTTAGCTAATCCTTGCTATATTAAAGACTGATGTAAATAAATACTGATAAAGGTGATCCTTTGAGAACAACAAACACAATTAAGAATATAAAGCAGCAGACTCAGTTGTATTGTGTCTGTTCATGAGAAGTAATGAAAGAAGCAAAGTAAGTTTACTTTAACAAAAAAAATGACAGTGCGTGTATTATGGGTTCTCAAATAAAAGTAAAAAACAAAACAAATTATATATGTCTTCTACATGTAATTGAATAGAGCGTTAAAAACAAAAACGCATTGTTTTGTGAGCATCTTCTATATTTGAATAAAAATTATATAGGAAACTTACCACAAATTTTCATCAAATGTAAGGGTACATCCCAGTAAAACTATAAGCAAAACATTCGTTATCATCTTGACGTGTCCTTTACAGTTGTATATATCCAATGCGCAATACCTTTGAAGTGAGGTTAAGGCGCATGTTTACCTTCAACGTTACATCGTTCGCATTATAAGGTTAAGCAATAATGACATCATACTGAGGATGGTTACCTTCTCGAAAATACAAAATTTACGAAATCATTAACTTAGCTAACTTATTTACACGATTACATTACGATTACATTTGAAAGTGTTTAGTTTTTATACATTGAATTTCATTTTGTCTACTAACGGTTGACACGATAGAGGTTTGTTTTGTACTTCAATAATTAGTTTAATGATAAGATATTCAGAAAATGTGCCTTTCAATAATTGGACTTTAAGCCACGGACCTCGGTTTTGCGGAGTAAGTTCGCAACCTTTACCCTTTCACGCCGTCCGGTCTTCGAATGTCAATTGTGGCATTATAAGGTGAGGATAATTATCGATGTCAAAATGAAAGTAATCTGACATGGCATATACATTACTAATTATTACTTTATAATGGAGAGATTAAAATGATCGATAAAAAAGCGACGAAATCGGAATTGTTAGATTTGTAGTGTAGAATTTATTTAGGAAATATGTTTTTAACCATTATCATGATTATAGGGAAAAAGAGTGCTGAGAATGTTCTAACATCCTGATAGCGTAAGTTTTTGTTAACAGGCTTCCATGACATCTGTCTGAGAAGTAAACCATTAAGTGCTACAGAGCTCTTCAAATAATATTTTACCTAAGGCAGGCGACAATGTTGACATAATAAACTGCTTTGTCAGAATAAGGACATAACACAAATTCGAAACTCTTGGATTACTGAAAGGAGACGATTAAAGGTCTTGGATGAAGTAATGAAGCGTTTGATGTATAAAAATCAATATATATGACACTAATTACTGAGTTGTTGTTTTTGTGTGCGTGAGTGCGTGTGTGCGTGCGTGTGTGTGAGTGTGTGTGTGTGTTTAAAGTTCTTTTTTTATTAATGAGTACGTACATCGGTGACTGAAAACTCTACATTCATATACTACAGAGCCTATGAAAGGAAAACTCTTTGTGTAAATCAACATAATAGAGCAACACAACCAGTGAAAGGATGTATCTAACAAAACAACATTTACAGTCATTTGATACACATACATACCCAGACGACCACTAACACCTCAGTCCTATCAGTTCTATTGTCAAAGAAGAATAACCGGCAGTTATATCCACTGGATATTTCTTAGCTGAGTAGTAGTAACCTGTAGTGTTTTACTGGGCATCCAGTGCCCATGTTGCTTTACACAATATGTATCAATTTATTATTTAAGAAACGTAGACTGTATGCACTGTATTTAAAGACGGTTATAAAATGTTGTTTATTGAAAGATAAACTCATGTAATATTAAAGCAAACAACGTTACTGGTGAAAGAGATAAGCAGTATATTCAAATTATCAGTTTCAAGTTTAGATCAGAAAGTAAATCGGTCAAATGACTATAGAAACATCGATATAGTGGAAACTTTATAAGGTTTAAGAGGTGTACACATAATAACTGATACAATGATTTTTACAAACTAAATTCTAAACTTTTGTACGTGTGACATAAAATGTTAAACGTCGTTTTGTTTACACGCTAAATGTCACTTAATATGAAGAATTAACGTATTTGTGGTAAGGTGAAGGACAATAGTAAATATAGAGTGAATATCAAAATAAGAAAAAAAAGTGAATGTGACGGTTTATATAGATGGTATTGTAACAACAGGGTCATGTTTCCAATAATAATATATAACTAACAAGGAGTCACATTTACGTTAACAAAAATGGGAGATTAATGTAATTTAACCATTCAAGAACGGTCCAAGAAAATATACCTTTTTTTAAATTTTAATGTTTTATTGTTTAGCCTTTTCGTTTACAAATATGACTGTTTTATCTACTCACATTCACTTACAGAGACGCATGCATGTACGTAAGTACACGCCCGCGTATTGTGCTATTTGAACACAATGTATTGATAAAATTGTGGGAGCCTACGTTGTGGAATATGTATAAGTTATTGCTCTCCCTTTTCCATATCACACCTGATATCATCCCGAGAATTCAATGTCAATACTGAGATCCGTAGTTGTAATGTATTTATAAATAAACTACACACACAAATAAAACATTATTTATTTATAGACCAATCAGGTGTGGTATGGTGAGTATACTTGTCATGTCACCCGCATTTGGTGTGAGACATATTCATTTTTGTTTCAAATCAAGCTCACACGCATACATTCAAAGTTCTCACGCATTCTAACAAGCTGATCAACATGTTTCTTCTCTCCGATATTTTAAATCCCTCCATGCTAAAATTCGTAAACGTCAACCAAGGACCGTCTTGGGCTTCAGGAAGCTTCAGCCCACTGACTCTCTAACCAATGGTCAACCACCCATTGGGCCCCATCTCACTCTTGGTTTCCACTGTGCATTGCCTGATATGCCAGATATGGGAAAGTAAAGACTTGTAATATATTCATCATTGACTACTTAGTACTAAAAGAAAGAAGCAAAATGTGTTTTTTATTTTGTAAGTTCTTTTATCGATTTTGGAACAAAACGTTCGACTCCGGTATGTTTTTCTTTAACTTTTTGTTTTGGTAAAATGATATATAGGGTCCTATAGAAACCACAGCGTCCGAACGCAATGGCATCATAGATTCGCACTGTACTGCAAACAAGGACTTGAAACTACAATGAAAGAGACAAAAAACAACAGAAAGGGTGGTGAAGACAGCGTTACCGACTTGGAACGGTCAGTAGGCAATAAGGCCTACTGGTTAGCTTGAATCGATTTTATATGCGCACAATCCTCGCTACTATCCTGTCTTCATCGCCCAAATAGACAATACAGTGTAAACAAAACTACATCCCATCGAAAGGAAATCTCTGACAATAAAGTCCACATCCAGAGAAACTAACTAAAGATATACATATTAAATAATAAACATCTCAGGATGTATCCAGAATCGTACTGAACAACCATAGTAGTTGCAGCTAAAGAGAAAACCAATCTGCGCACATATCCCTACAAAATGGAAGTTTACGTCCGCAACAAACGGGTATTTCGATTCATATAGACTTTCTTAGAGTATCCCTACCTTAGTATTGGAAATGAAAGAAAGCGGAAATGACAGTGAGCATCTGAAAGGGCTAATCTCAGAAAGTACTTGATGAATCTAAATACCGTTTACGACAGAGGAAAGAACTCATTCGGTGGAGGGCTGTGCATTTAGTTGAACACGTTTTGTTAAATATTAAGAAAGTAATTAAGCAAAAGCATACCTGAATCGAGCCCTTTGTTGACAAGTTGTTTGCTGTGAACTCGATAAAAGTCGCCACATATTCTAACGTCCTTTTTACCTGCATCCATTTAAACGGGAATGAAATTTAAACGGACGAGAATGACAGCCTACACGTTAATGACATCAGTTAATTGACGTCAATTGACGTCACTTATCTCCGTGGTATCACCCCGTACAGGTTATCACTCGCATATCACAGGTTATCACCCGCATATCACAGGTTATCACCCGCATATCACAGGTTATCACCCGCATATCGCGGTTAATAACCTGTGCGGGAAGATATGGATTTCACATATGTGTCTTATCAACCCTGTCTTCACCACCCTTTCTGTTGTTTTTTGTCTCTTTCATTGTAGTTTCAAGTCCTTGTTTGCAGTACAGTGCGGACCTACGATGCCATTGCGTTCGGACGCTGTGGTTTCTATAGGACCCTATATATCATTATCAGGTGGTACAAAAACGACGTATCAGGGATAATAACACTATATAGTTTAATGATAATATACTTAAACGACGTATCAGGGATAATAACACTATAGTTTAATGATAAATAATCGTTATATATTCCACAATGCCATATAGTATATTATCATTAAAATATAGTATTATTATCGCTGATACGTCATTTTTGTATATGAACATAATAATAAAAAAGGAACAGAATTTACTTCTTTTTCTCATTACTCAGTAGTTAATGATGAATATATTACAACTCTTCACATTCCATATCACACCTGATAGATCTATACATCTTTAAAACTAATGTGTGTGTGTGTGTGCGTGTATGTGTGTGTGTGTGTGTGTGTGTGTGTGTGTGGTTTAATGATCGATAAATTACAACTCTCCTTTCTCCATATCATACCTGATATCATCCTACGGACCTCCGTATTGATATTGAATTCTCGAGATGATATCAGGTGTGATGTGGAAAAAGGGGAGTGATAATTTATACTTATTATATATATTGTTTCACTGTGGGTATATCCCATAAACAATGTATGTTGTAAATAATATACATACTGTCGAACTGTGGGTGTACTCCCGCACACCATGTGTGTTTTAAATAGTATACATGAAGTCGCACTGTTAGTCAATATTACAATGATATATAGTTTTTATATGTAAACTGTCGCACTGTGGATATATCCCAACAAACATGTTTTTGCGTTTAGACGCTGTGGTTTCTATAGGACCGTATATATAATTTGTGTTGTATATTAATTAAAGTCCTGGTATCATTAATGTAAATCAAAAAGGTTGTCGAGAGTGTACAAAGGACGAAATGGCGGATATAGTGTGAAAGAGAGAATGATAGCGAATGAGAGCACATATATATGCTTTAATCAAATACGATGTACTGCACATGTATATTATAATAACTTTAAAAATATGTGTTTGTAAGATAGCTTTTTTCTGTAATTTTTAACTCATTGTATCACATATTAAATTATAAAAAAGTTGAATATCCTGTATAAAACATAGTATGTGATCTTGTAGCAAAAATATAATTCTAGAACATTCTAGAACTTATAGTACTGACATAACAAATGCATGAAATGACGTATACACTTCTCAAAACTGCTAACTACACCGCTCACGTTTTGGGTTATATATATCGATGGGTTGAATGTTTTTCAATAAAATAAAAAGGAAATACCAATTCAATCATTTTTACATCATTTCATTTTATTTTTTTCATGGGCAATGCTAGAACTAAACCACAATAAGCAATTACAAACGACCCATGTAAACACTAAAGTCACACTTTTCCCATATCTACATGTAGATATGGGATAAATGTGACTTTAGTGTTTACATGGGTCGTTTGTAATTGCTTATTGTGGTTTAGTTCTAGCATAGATATGGGAAAAGTGTGACTTTAGTGTTTACATGGGTCGTTTGTAATTGCTTATTGTGGTTTAGTTCTAGCATTGCCCATGAAAAAAATAAAATGAAATGATGTAAAAATGATTGAATTGGTATTTCCTTTTAATTTTATTGAAAAACATTCAACCCATCGATATATATAACCCAAAACGTAGCGGTGTAGTTAGCAGTTTTGAGAAGTGTTTGTACATGTCCGTTTCCAACAACACCAGCAACAACACCAGCAACAACAACATCGACATTGACAACGACAACTTCACCCGCATCATCTGCAACAAAACATCAACAACAACAGTAACAAAATCAACATTAACAGCAACAACTACAAATATGAATAAAAGGCAAGAAAAGACATTTCAAACATGAATTGGTTGTCAATAGAACTACCGCACTGAAACGGCCGCTGATGATTTAAACCAGTTTATACGGTGTACCAAACCTCACTCTTACCCTATGTTCATCCCGATAAAATGGGACAGTGTCAATAAATATATTCCTGCCAGGTTATATTCTCTAACAAACAAGGCAGCATTAACAGACAATATCAAAACAGCACATAAATGATCCTATGACTATATAAACATGTAATATAACCTGAAACAAAAGCGCAGAAAGCTACAAAGCAAGTACTCAATGACTTGGCGAAAGCCAAAGCAAGAAGAGAACAAGCCGTAAAGGGTACGACAAGACACGATTTAAGACAAACATAAAACACTAATTTACCATCATTTAAGTCTACGTTTAGCTACATCCGTTTGAAGGAGGGTCTGTGGTGCTGAATGTACACCGTAATTATATATTTTAGAAAAAACAATTCGTGGTCATCCAAATCATTATAGTCTAGTTGCATAAACACTGTAAAAAGTCATGTTGTTATTGATTCGCCATATTGCAATATAAAATCACAATTCACACCAGGGTTTATTTTTTATTTACAGCACCACTGAATATAAAAATCCTGTTGGTCGTATAGTTTTCGATGAAGCGGGAGGCGAGCCACATAATGGTAAACTCGCTGTGGCGTGGACAATCCAGTTGTTCATGCCGGTTATCTAAACACTCTTACCGGTGTAATAGGAGCAACAGATGCCAAAGGACGTCACGAATACAACACACTTGATGTGCAGTCTCATACAACTGGTTGGAACACCGCTAAACAAAGTAACACCCAACAATACAAGGATGTCATAAAAGCCGCTACGGGGCCTCTATGTGGGACTGAACCTGACCCAACCAGATGTGCCACTGATTTCTGCGGTTACGAACCATGCTCGGCTACCAATTCTAACAAATACTTGGAAGCAAATGGTAAAATTAAAATCGGCGCACATTGGTTTGTTTGTAGACGATCGACCACAACAGCAGGAACATTAAAGACAACAACTCAAATTGGGTCAAATTCGACAACAACAACAACAACAGAAGCAGAATCAACAACAAAAACAACAACACCAGGAAAACAACATCGACAGTGACAACGACAACATCAACATCATCCTCACCCGCATCATCTGCAACAACAACATCATCAACAACAACAGCAACAACAGCAACATTAACAGCAACATCTTCAACACAAGCAACAACATTAACAGAAACAAAACCACAAAGATACACCTAATAAAGTAAGGTTCAAACGTATAAAAGGACAAAATAAACGGTATACGAAAAATGATAAAATAATAAAACAGAACCGGTTTGCAGCTTCATAATATAATACAAATAATCAATAGCAAAGCGTGTTAAACTCCTAAACAACGAGAAGAAATAGCGAGATCACATATAGACATTTATTTCGTGTGTTACTATATATAGTTACAAAACGGCCTGTCGTGTATTACATGCATTGTCTCTTCGGTCATATTAGACAAGGGCGTGAAACAGCGGGCCAAATATCCATATGAGAAGAGATGGTACAGGATTAAGTGGACGAAAGAATTCCTCTGAGATGCAAGTAATCATGCTTCCACTATCAATCAACGCATCAGATTCAACACCACATAATGTTGATCTTACTATGGTTAGAACTTCCAACCATTCTACTGAGTAATTTTTAGGTGTGTCAGGGTCTTTATCATGTTGAACATAATTCACTTCCCAACTTCTGCCACGACCTCTATCGTTGTATCCTGAAAAAGAACTTTCTTGGTTAGTGCTTTGATGTAGCTTGAAATCATCTTGCCTATCTACTTTCTCCTCCAGCTTTTGAAGCTTTTTCATGAGCTTCGTCATTTCATCAGCCATCTTGTCTAATTTGATAGATGGATCCGATGCTGAAACTGCATTATGTTTGACATTAGTGTGAGATGGTACACTGGATGGCACAGTGGGGAGTCTCTTGCTACCTGAAAAGACAACTCCTGCTCCACTGACCTAATTTCACGAAGTAATGTATCAAATGAAAAAATAGTGTCATACTTATGACGAGTCTGCGACTTCAAAGTCTCATCACGTAAACCAAAACTTAGAACGAAGCATGTCATTTTTGCAATAGGTTTAACATGTCCTTTGTCAACAGCAATCTGCAGTAATGTTTCCAGCCTACAACCAAAAGATGTAAATGATTCTACATCATGCTGGACAGCTGTATAACATTTCTGCATGACATTTTCAGTGGTAGAAACATTCCCATACCAAGTATAAAGTTTCTGTAAAATAACCTTGCTAGTAGCTGTTTTTCCAAGTGGTATAAACATCTGTCTAGCAGTGCCACTAAGGAACATTCTGGCTGCATGCAATATCTGGTGTTCTGTTAATGAATATACATTTAAAAAATTCAACTTAAGTGCTGACTCATCCCCTGAAAACAAAGGTAGTTTTGGTAATTGTGAGTAAGGAGTCACGGAAACATTATTCCCTGATAGAATATTAGTCTGAGTCTCTTTGGACCTTACACCTAAGTCACGGTTTGCACCCTTGATGGGTGTTGAACAATTTAAGGATCTTGATTTTAAGACCGGTGATGCGACTGGTTCCTGAAAATCAAACAATACATTTCTAGCAGGTATTTTGTGTGAACTGGTTACATGTTTAGATGACGTCAGAACGAGCCTCCTGCTTCAGGACCACATATTTATTGATTTTTAGTGCCTTGATCATCATCTGAAAAAATCACAGGTGTAGCATCATCATCCTCAACAACATGTGCTTTGGGAAGATCAAATACCTTGTCCATGATTCCTAATTCCAAAAGGAATCAATAAAATACAAATTACTGAATTAAAATGTCAAATAATTCACTATATACAATGACTAAACAACGTTAAACTGCATAATCATAAACAGTATCAATACAATTCACAAACAACGAAAAGTAAAGAAATGTCAATTCACTTCAATGAGGACTGATCAGCTTTAAATATGTAAAACAGTAAACACATTCAATGAACATGTTTTAACCATCAATGTAGTTGACAACTCTATAACTGAAAAAGAACAACACTATTTTCAACACTTTTTTTAATCCAATCTCTGTCAATCAACTTAACGCAAGTAGGGTAATACAGATTTAACCTACATATTTAAGCTCCAACAGCAGCTCTAATATCAACACTTTGTATTACAACTGCACAACACACCAGATTTAGCCTTCTGAAAAATAATTACACAGCTTTAATGGTCAGAATACAGCTTTAATACTATGAAAACAGCTTTAAACTGTCATCACACAGCTTCAACCTCTGCTTACAATTCCTGTAATTCTAATAATATCCAACTTCAGCATGCCCGTACCAAAATCAAACAGGACGATGCAAGGACACACATTACTTTTCTGTCAGATGTTATGTTCAATCTTTTCACAGCAAAAGTCAGATTTCAATTTGACTGGTGACATAGAGGTATATAAAATAGACACCAGAGTATAGAACGTCCGATGCACAGTTAATCTTGATTTAGACAGTCATGAAATGGAAGCATCAGGACCTGCTCACGAAGCATGGACAGAAAACAATTTCAGAAGGGAGCATTTAATGGAGAAATGTGTTAATGTTACAAACACAAATTTGACAGAGATTACCAAGTACCTTGAAACTACTCAAGACACACTCTCCATGGTAACACCAAATGGATCTAGTACCCTCAGTGTGCCATTGCCATCATCCTCAGCTGTAAATGAGGAATTAATTCATGCCATGTGTGAATCAGTTAGTAATTTGAAGGGACAAACTGAGATGCTACGTCAGGAAATGGATACGTCAGGAAATGGATACCATAAAACAGCAGCAGCAAACTAGATCACAGGTCTTATCAACAGATCAGCCGACACTTAAGCGTCACTCACATGATGCAGAAAATTTCCCACCTGGACACCTAACGACCTCTCAAGAAACATCGATTTTGAACTAATTGAAGAGAAGTACGACCAGCTTATTGCCCTCAGCAAGACCGGAATGAAAACTGCAAAATAATTTTGTCAAAACTTGCACCTAGAGGCGATGTTGATGTTAATACAGTAAGCATGATACTTGAGCGCTTTTCAATTCATCAAAAAACTGACTATGTTGACAACTACCGTTCCTTTCACGACAAAAATGGAAAACTATTACCTCGTTTTCTGAATGAAAGGGATCACATTCACAGATCCAAACCAGGAACCAAGCGAGTGCTAGCCACTATATCTTGAAGCAGTTGAAATTGTGCATGACTTCACCAAGTGCATTTTTGCCGGAAAACCTTTTCAACAATTTAGCTCAAAAGCTAACTTATCAAAATATCAAGAGATGTCAGAGACAGGCGATATAGAAAGTGCTTAAACTGTAATGAAACTAACCACAACACCGGCGACTGCAGACATCGGCAACCAGTGAAATGTTGGGTATTTGGTCTCATAGCAGTAGATAGAAAGTGGGGCTATCCGAGATCGAAAAATCTAATTATAATGATTAATAGCGATACGGAGGGCTATACCGGATCGATTAATCTAATTAGCGTAATTACTTCAACATTTTTTGCATGTGGTCTAATTATTTGATTCGAATTCTTTTGCAGCAGGCGGTTTAGGCTTAAGGCAAAAATAACAACAACAAAAACAATCAGATCATCCTGTTTTTATGTGTCAGATTGTGATAATTATAAAAAAAGTCAATAACAACACAAACAATTTGCATTTTTATTAAATAAACTGCAATAGCATACGGTTTAACCAAAATAATTTTGCATATATTTTTAATGAATGAACACATCATATTGCACAGCAAACATTTTGATTCGAGGTAGTGTACTCCTTTTTTTCAAGTCTTACACAAAACAATGTTAAGCTACATAAAGAAAAGTTGATGCATGGTCATTTTTTTTAAAAAAAAAATTAAAAAAAGCGGCATGTCACTTTTTAATGGCGTATATGAAAATATAAAATTTCTGAGATAAAAAAAAAAATTCAATAAAGAAATACATGTTATAGCTATAGACAAAAAACAACAACAAAACCG
Organism: Cyrtodaria siliqua; assembly: GCA_037043455.1. NCBI lineage: Eukaryota > Metazoa > Mollusca > Bivalvia > Adapedonta > Hiatellidae > Cyrtodaria > Cyrtodaria siliqua. The sequence goes on along the minus strand of JAWPHD010000087.1, from coordinate 329,485 downwards.
AACCTACATCTAGAATAACTAATGAGAATTAAGATACAATTAAAAAAGCGGACTGTCACTTTTTAATGGCGTATATGAAAATATAAAATCTCTGAGGTAATTTGTTGTTTTTTTTCAATAAAAAAATACAAGACATGTTATAGCTATAGGCAAAAGACAACAACAAAAACAAACATACATCTAGAATAACTAATGAGAATTAAGATACAATTAAAAAAGCGGAATGTCACTTTTTAATGGCGTATATGAAAATATAAAATCTCGGAGGTAATTTGTTGTTTTTATCAAAAAAGAAATACAAGACATGTTATAGCTATAGGCAAAAGACAACAACAAAAACAAACCTACATCTAGAATAACTTATGAGAATTAAGATACAAGATAATTTATTACATTAACATTGTTATTATAACGATGCGAGATAAAGGTTAAAGTACATCCATTTTGTATTAACGATGCGAGAGAAAGGTTAAAGTACATCACCCGTTATTACCCCCAAAAAACAAAACAACATTTAATGTGGATTTAAACCGTTTTAATAATGGATGATGTTAATGAACATATAAATCACCAGGACATTTTAACATCAAAGCCATGACACTAACACCGCAACACCCATAAAGGATGATACTGTATAAACATACTTTTAATGTGCTGGAGTGAAACTTACAAAGAGTTGAAACTTTATAATATTGTTTATGTCAGACACATACTCATATATATACAAGCATTTTAGCACTAGAATATAATCAACACATTTTAAATAAATACTGCTCAATAAATGCTGACTAGACTCAATAAAAACCGTTAGAACAGTTATATTTATAAGTTTAGCCCAGCATTGTAACATTTCTAATGCATGCCGGAATGCAAACCATAAAGGGAGTTTGTTTTTGTGTATGCAAAGTTTATTAAATGTGACGTACCATAATATATATATGTTTACAACACATTTATATCAGTTTACTAAACAGTAATGAGACTTCAACAATCATATCTTTAAGTGATAACTAATTTGAGTAGAATATTGAAAGTGTGAGTATTACATATGTAACTTGCACATTTTCAGAGAATTTAGTCTAAAATGCTGAAGCTTTAACATTCAAACCATGATTAAATCATAGATTTATTACAATCAATAAACAATATCAGAAGTAATTGACTAGTGATTAACTCAGTAATGGCTTTTACAAACAGTCGAAATCTTGATATTATATATGCAGTAATCTTGATATTTCATATGCAGTTTAAAGTAACTATCATATTAAAATAAAACAAACTATAGGTAGTATGACGCAGCAGGAACTGACTGCATAGGTGATGATGAGATATTTCTGTATTGCTGACTTAAACTCTTCGAAGATTTGCAAAGTTACGCAGGTCTATCACAGCTGTCAACGCAGGCATTCTAATGATGCGTATCACGATAGTGTTCGAACCGTTATGATAAAAGTCACTGCCAGATGCCCCTCCAACTTTGAACGTCCATAGTACTACACCTTTTGCACGTCCATACTACTACTACACCTTTTGCACATTCCATAGGGCAGCGCTCACGAGAAGCTGTTGCGGCATTTAAAAAAAAATAATACGGCCAACTCTATTTTATAAACAAGAATTTTATAGAACAAGATCGCAAGGAGTGGTTCGGAAAAGAAATCCTTGTTTAAAGGCTACACTTTTATTAAAGACGGATCAACAATATTTTATAATGTAATGTGATATGTAGATTATGTAATGCGATAATGTAGATGACTAAATGGTAGTTATTTTTAATAACTAGATGTTAAATCATTTTCATTTCCGAAATATCCATACGATTAAAGAATTTATATCTTGCACCTGTACGTTAAACTATTGATCGCATGATGTGGTCGGAAATCAGTTTTAAAAAACATAAAACCTTATTAAGCGTTAATAGATCTATCAAAATGCATGCCAAAATTAAAATTAATGTAATTCGACGTGTAGATAAGTAAATGCCTGTCACCTTTGGTCAAAATGGGCAGTGTCGTAATCATTTTCGAGTAATCCTTCATGTAAATGCGTAGTTAGCAAGATTTATAACTCTTGCGTGCGTCTTTGCTGATATATTGGAGGATTCATTTCCCTTTAATAAAGGATTTTATTTCATCACTCTTGGAGAATCATTACGAGAGTATATAGATATAGTCTTATTAAATAATGTTTTGTGACGCTTTTCTAAAAATAGCAATTAAACATTATTATATATAAACATAACATTGTCTAAACAAACTAGAAACACACGATTCGCAAAATATCCAACATGAATTATGGCACAATATATATATTCAACGAAGTAAACTCTCTCACAGACACAATTCCAAAAAAAAGAGTAAGTTTTGACATGATAAATAATGCTTCTCGGCGTTATCTATACAACTTAAAGATAAATAGACAAGGACTATCACAACCTGATTTCTATGGTGATGTGATTTATAAACTTCGTAAGATTCTTGGTCATGATCACTTTCATACTATCTTTGTTAAACTTGTTAAAAAGTTTACCAAAAGAGGTTATGACCATATTATTTTGCAACGTACTGCATGCTTGGTGGTGGACCCTTTTAAAGTTCGCCACTATGCTTTCCTCTTTAATTGTACGATGACCGGACATGCTGTGGACCCTATGATGACGCCTACCTAAAGCCCAATGGGACGGTGGCGTTTGATTTTGTCTATGATCTTTCTTGTTGTGCCTTTATCATTGAGTACCTTCATTGTGACTTTCTAGGTTATTGTTGTTTTGTATTATATTTACACGAGCATATTGTGTTTTACTTATATTGCCTATTGATGCTGCCTTGTTGGTTAGAGATTAGATCATGGAGGGGATTTATTTATTTACACTGTCCTGTTTTAATGGGTTGACAGTAAGATAAGTGTGAGGTTTAGTGCACCCTACAACCGGTTTAAATCCCCAGTGGCCTTCGTTGCCACTGACCGTTCCAAGGCGGTAGCCCTATTGTCAAACCTTTTGTGTTTGTGATGTCGTTTGCATTTTTGAATTAGTTTGCCGTCTCGTTTGTCATTTTGCTTGTTTGTGTTTGTGTTTTGTGGTTGACTGTCGTCCTTGAATGCTGCTTTCCCTGTCCGATTTGTATATCTGTCTTCTTAAAGCTTCAGAGTCCCTATATCAATCGATTTCTTCTTCGTAGGCGTGTCTTTATTTGTAACTTCATGTTCACCAGCTCATGTCAAAATCTGGTATTTAAGCGAGCAAATATAGCGAAGGAAATCATTTACTGTATATACATCGACCAGTGCACATCGTACCCTATACACAGGTAACAGTAATTTTTACAAAAAAAATTTAGCTTCTTTCGGGGCTCGAACACACGACCTTCTGATTTCAAGTCCTGTGCTCTATCCACTGAACTACAACGCTACTTGATAAAATAGTATTCTAACTACCATATATTATGAGGCAAAATAACTTAACATATTTGAACGCGACTAATGATGGATCAATAAATATGCAGTCCATATTGTCGCACGTGTAAATTAACATTGTCTGGTGTAATACTGTATCTTATCAATATGAAACTAATACTTCGCCTCATATCAACCATATCTCGACTTATTATTTAGCACTTGATGAGTTTGTGTGCGCGCTCTTGTTATTACGTAACGCCTATTTAGTGTTAAAAATGCTACAAAAAACCAATAAATAGCAGTGGTCTAGAGGTTCAGCGTACATCTTTCAAATCTTACAAGTGCAAGGCTGTGGTTTAAATCCCGTTTCGGGCAACTATTTTTTTTTTCCACATATATTCTAGAGCCGTATATTTATCGATGTTACCTGTGCGGAGGCTAAATAAAATTGTGAAATGTACGTATCGATTTCTCCTTATATACCGACTTTTGGGGTGTTCGTCGATTTGAAACTACTTCACACGTGACTCATTCATATTCATGAGTTATTACCAGTTAAAATAGGGACTGTACAGCTTTAAGGTATACACAGGATCGAGAATTTAGAGCAAAAAAAAAGATAAATAAAATACGCCAGCAATTTAGGTGACAATTGTGTCGTCAATAGAAACGCTTCTGTTGTTGCGAACGTGACATAAAAAATATGTGAAATTTTAATTAAACAAATAGTTTAGCTTTTATGTGAGAAAAAGTAAGCGTTTTCAACAGCCGACACCACTTTTGTTTGTCGAGACGAAGTGTTGGATAATATGGCGTATGAAGAAATAAGAAGCTCGAGCGGGAGTTGAATTAAATTAAAAGGGAAGCTGGGTGACTTTAAAGACGCGACCATAACGCTGGTACCAACAACTTCATTGGCGTACTTACATCTTAGTGATATATCGAAAGCGGTGAGAAATTTCGACAAAAAAATGGCCAAGAACGTTTCGCTGAATAAGAGCGATGGTGTCAAGCTAAAGATATTGTTGTCGTCTATGGACCATCAAGTAGAGCAACTGGTTAACACTCTACAGACAGCGCCACAAAACCAACAGCATCAGCCAAATTTTAATTACAATCAGGCTACTTCGTAATATCAGTGGAGCGCTGTGGTCTAGTGGTAGAGCGTTGGACCCATGATCCAAAAGTCGTGAGTTCGATTCCCGCCATTGCCATATGCGTTGTGTCCCTGAGAAAGACACTTTATCTGCATTGCTTAGTACTGGTTCTACCCAGGAAGACATCGAGAGTGATTCAAATAAGTTCATAGAGCTTTCGTTACAATCGATGTAAAATAAATAAGTTTAAACTAATATCAGCAACCATCGCCACCGTTGAGTTGTCAATCTGCGACGAAGTATTCGCAAGCGCCGTCGAACTATTCACAGCAGCCGTCGCCGCCGCCGAGCTATCAACAGCCACCTAACTATCAGCAGCATTCGAACACTACCTCAGCAATTACATCCCGGCATTACATTACAGGGCAGACCAATCATGGCTGGAACGACAGCGGCGACATTGGCGCTGATCAGTAAAAAGGGTAACACGCTGCGATATAAATTTAACACAGCGCAATAAAGTGCATTGTGTGTGTGTGTAAAAAAAACTGCTCGATTAAAAGAACATTCATATTACTCTCTCTCTCTCTCTCTCTTCTCTCTCTCTCTCTCTCTCTCTCTCTCTCTCTCTCTCTCTCTCTCTCTCTCTCTGAAGTTCGCCTGTAAAATTGAGTAAATCTGTTGTTGTTTTCTGTTTTTTTGTTTTTTTACGCACAGTACACACTTCAGAGAAGCATTCATACTGCCTATCTACTGTAGCAGCTTTCAAAGCTTGTTGAACAAATATGTAGCATTTAATGCAAACGTTCTTCTTAGATGGTGCAAAATATTTTAGCATATACTGCATTCCAGAGCATACGCAGCGTGTTTCTATCATAACTTAAATATTCTCTCTCATGCTGCTACACTGTTGTATATATATATATATATATATATATATATACTCACGCAGTTTATTACATATTTTAAACATGCTGTGGTTATGCTTCCTGGTTACTGATCTTGCATGCTTTCTACAATAATACTGCATTAACCACGCTCATCAACCACGCTCATCGAAATATATACCGTTATTTTGTAAGAGAGGCTAACGCGGGGCTAGTGCCTTATCACAGACGCTTGCGTTGCAAAGTACTTGGAGCAATAAAAAGAAGCACAATCAGGTGTCAAATGTTTTTTTGTTTTTTTATTTATATATAAAGCATGCGTATACATTAGTATTGCTTTTTAAAATTATTTTTAACTGTAGTAATGTCCGTACGATAAACTGGAAAGATTATCCACGAGAAACCGCTTGTCATCGTAAGAACTGAGCGAACGCTTACCCACAGTTGGACAGTTTATCATGTGTGGGCGGCTTCGTATGACTTGCATGGATGATCGCAGCTCACTTTGTTCATTAAGCGTTTTCTCGTACATGTCATAACGCAATTCATTTTTAATCGTTGACTTGGCAAAGCCTTTTGCTCGATTTTTCTCAACAGCGTCGTTCAGTTGAACATAATACATCTTTGAACGTAGCCCGAAAAAACTTATACACGATTTTACCATTTAATTCGTCCTCGAACTTGCCTGGAACTTGCTTATTTGTAGTGCTATATAAAAAGTGATTGCGCGAGTAGTCTGAGGTATCATAATGGAAAGGATAATTTTTTATATCGATGTACACGTCCTCCGTCCACACTTGAAAGAAAAGAGAATCCGTGTCTGTCATTAATAATTGACATTGATTTCCAAATTTTGCTTTGATGGAGGTGTGCCAGAAGTCATTCATCAGGCATTTGCTCCGATCTAGCACTGCCTGACCCGCATATAACGGTTTATTGAATTTTACTGTGTTTAGTTTGCAGTTTAATCCCACTAGACTGTCGTTGAAAATCCTGAACCCCTAAATGTTGGTTTGGCCGTTACTTTTGTTACTTTTGCTTTCGAATTAGTCCGAGTAACGTCTACATGCTTTCTTTGCATTCCATTAATTAGCCGAACTCACTACAATTCAGGATTTTGTAGAAGGATATTTTTGGCTTCCATTCGCTTTTGGGTGTTGAAATCGATATACGGCTTTAACCACGCCTCCTGTTTAAACTCTATACCACAGTGAATTTGCTCTACAACCAAACCGAGTTGCGAGTAAAATTTCAGATTACGATAGTGTAGCACGTAATTCTCTTTATCTTCTAATGTTGTAACTTTGTGACTTTTGATCTCTTACCTCGACCGTGCAGTTCTGTCCATCTGGTTGTAGCGAAGGGTGATAATTCTTCATCCGTGATGGGTCTATTTAGCGGCGCTAATGGGAGACAATTATGATCGTCGTGCAAGTAATTGGGATAACTCAAACTAACTTCCAATAAATAACCATTCAGTCCTTCATCGGGCACGTTCATAACGTCAAAGTTCGATAACTCCTTTCCGCTCTTACGTCTGCAGTCTCCTTTAGGAAGGGCCGGTAGGCCCACCAGTACAAGTTGTTAGCGTCTATGAATAAAATATAATTTGACTCTTCCGAGGGATTGTAAGAATGTAAATATGGATTATTAGCCACGGCGTGTCGGTGAGATATCTGACTGATACCGCCCCGCGTTCCTCTCTCCCAGAGCAAAAATTCGTCAATGTCGGTGATAAGTTCGAACTCCACTTTAGTCATGCGAAGCATGGCCGCCGAAGATAGACCCGGTGCCGAATAAAAGTGGCACGGATCTAATTTGTAGTCGCGTTGACATACCTAGCGAAATTTTTCAAAAATGTCACACAGCAATAAGACGTCCGTATTCAGGTAGAGGTCGCTGTACTCTCCCATATTGCTTATAGCCAACGAATCCAACACGTTGAGAGCATGCGTGTAATCCTCCTCAGAAACGTGCTCTTGCTTTAAGTCGTTGTAAAAACATTCTTTGGGAGGGAGCGAGGTCTCATTAAATTTGCTTTCGTCGTTCATATAATTTTATGGATAGAGGTTTTTTCACAGGAGCAGTTGCGCCGTTTCTTTATCTTCAAACTCAGAGGAAAAGTGTTGGAAGTTCGTAAGACCACCGTCAATTTTCAGATTTTCCGTTAAACACAACATCGAAGAGGTGCTGTCAAGAAAGCGTTAATTCCCCAAGCTAAAACTTACATAGCATTCCATATTTTAAGGAATGCACGTGATACATCTCTTTTTTTCTTCAAACTCTCCGATGTACTGACAAATAATGTGACTGTCAACATTTCTGAGTCCGTGAAAATTGACCGGTATAAACTTTGGCGTTTTAAAAAACAAGCTGCATAGGCTATGGGCAGCGCCTCTATATTTACCGGTCACGTGACAATGATCACGTACCTTATAGACCACTCAACTTTTCAGTACCAACTGACAGCTGGCAAATTTTAAATGCGGCCACCTTTAAGATATATCTTAGTAAAAAAGAAATAGCCAGGATAGTTTTTCTGAAACGGTAGCTTAACACATTATTTTTGCAAAAAAAGCAAACAAATCGCTCATTTATGGAATAATGATTAAAAAATATATTGACAATTCCAATTAAAGAAAATAGAAGTTTTAAAGTCATTTCATTCATCAAAGATGTCCTAGGTAAAGTTCTAAAGGATCATAGATTTGGAAAAACTAGGATATTTTGGGCCAAATGTTGCAAATTGTAACCAAAATCACTAAAAACGGGATTACTTTTAGAAAATATAATTCTCATTACAACATAGGGAGATTGAAAGTCCTTAAAGTTACCAGTTATATACATGTTCATGAAAACAAATATTTGGAATGAACAAAAATATATAAAATTTTGAAATTTTGGGGGAAATAAAACAAAATTTATTAAAGACGCTGATTTTTGGAATAGTTATGAAATTTTAAATTATGATTAATATATAGCAAAAAAGAAGTCGTTATATATTTCTTTAAATGTATAGGTGTCATGAGCTACAGAAGAGACAGTCCTAAAGGATCAGAGATTTGAAAATGCCATTTCTTTTGGCCAAGAATATCGAAATTTGCGAACACAAAAAAAAAGATTAAAAATGAGAATTGCAAATAATATACGTCTCAAAGCTACAGAAAGAGGCAATCATGATATTAACATCTTTAAGAGAATACTACGTTTTCATCTGCCGACTGTTAACGCATTCACATTCTGAATATGGTATACATGCTACAACTATCTCCCCTATATTCAAACCATGTTATAATACGGGGAAGTCTATGCTTTCTGCAAGAACAGCGTAAAGTTCGCAATATACTTAGATAACATTCTGGAATTATAAAGGAACAGATGTGTCATCTGTTATAACAGGCCTTATAACAAAGTCCAAGATGTAACATCCCTATTCTAAAGGTGTGTAAGACTTTTTGAGGCGAATGTTGTACTGCTGCTGCTGCATAAATATGGGGAATACTGCTCATTAAGAGCTGACCAATTGAATGCACAACGCTATAGGATGGGTGTACAACAAGCCGTTGTAATGAGAGACTGGATTATTATTAACTGATAACCAATTGATAATTATTCCAGGGTCTCATTACAACGGCTGGGTGTATGCCCATCCCACTGCCTTGTGGATTGAATTGGAAAATCCCAGTTTTTACTATAGGCTGTGTGCCCATTTAGACAACCTGCTGTTTAAAATAATATTTAACCATCTTTATACTTTGCTTTCAGCAGTCATATACTGAAACTACTTTGTAAATCAGTTGTTTGCTTTAAGAACGATTTTCCTACTCCCAAGAAGCAACGACTGCTGTGCTAGTATTTTAAACCTACTTGCAACATTGCCTTTGTATCTACCCTGTGTTAACTTGAATCAATTGTAACACCCGTTAGCTGCTGTATATTTAAGGACTATTGATCTGCCATCTTTATATAAAAACAACCTCCAAAATGGATAGGGTATGGTCCAGTGAACTTTTCAACTAAATGCATACTTTAGGCATAAACAATGTCAACCATAAAGTACATGACAGTAATTCAATATTATTTACGTGAACATAATAACCGAAAGAATACTTATATAGCTGAAACTGAGCCCTTTATATCAGGAAAGTATGACGCAATTTTATTCAAGTATTTTTTTTCTTTTTCTTTTTAATGTCAAATAAATTGTTCAATTTATCCAGCGAGAGCAGACGAGACAACATTTCTAAATCAAATAAGCCATGTTATCACATCATCCAAATATCAAAGTGCACCATTGTAAAAAAAAAGGCAAAGATATTCTTTCAATGATTTCATCTCAATGTTATAGTATAATGACATGTACGGACTTCCTCTGTAAACATGTTATAACCGGCAACTATATTTGTGGCTGTGTTAAACAGAATTGAGTGATTATTTTGCATAGAAACATTGCCAAACAAAACCAATTGATCATTAGCATGTCTATATTCGAACAAAAATGGTCCAAACCAAATAACAAATCCAATAAACTGTTCATCCGAACCATTCACCATACCAAATGTTTCAGTTTACAATGTAAGTCCACGCTTTTCATTGTATCATTTGTGTATTGAAGGCACATGGGATATAAAAAACATGTTTCTGTTTTTAACAATGGTGTACTTTTGTAATTATGCTATACATATTTTCAGTGAAGATGAATTTAAAATTAGTATATAATTCAATGATGGAATCAAGGGCTGATAATCACATAGGCGTTTGCATATGTTAAATAAATACCTAGAAGTGTGTTCCACGGAACACTTTTGTCAAAAACGTCTATGTCACTGGCCAATGAGGTGAAAGAAAATGCACTCCCGTGACAAAGTATGCCTACTGATACAAACGCAACAAGGTGTATTGCAATTAATGGATCATTGATGTGTGCCCGTAAATTATTATTATTTATTACTATTATTATTATTATTATTATTATATAGAAACACTCCCCCCTCCCCCACCATCCCCATCATTATTATTATTTTATTATTATATAGAATTACTCCCCCCTCCGCCACCAGCCCACCATCCCGTTGTTTAAATTTGACGATTATAGTACTGGGGAGATCTACCGTAACTGTAAAAAAACTGAGCTCGTCCGTTATTGAAATTAAATGCCACCCTGTGCGTTCCAGGCATGTCACTATTGTCTGTGTTTGCAATAAAGCTGCCGCTTACAATTCTTTTTGGTAAACGATCGACCGCAAAGACGCTTTTCACACGTTCACTAAAAAATGGATCGCAGCGCACACAGCATAGCAATTGAGAATTATTCATGCTGTTATGATGTCCCTTTCCTTGTTTATTTCAAAATAACCGCTTGCTTCACTGTACACTATACACGTCATCGTCGCTGGCAATGCTTTTCCAAATGGCACATCCAGTCGCAATTTGCCGCTTTTTATCAAAGTCAAAAACTCATTTTGACCATCAAAATATGGCTCGAGTTGAAAGACATAAAGCGTGCTGCCGGTCCTAAAATCACTCCTGGTTATAAAGTTTCTTCTGTCAGTCTAATGTATACCAGTGTACTTGAAAAGTTCGCTGTAGGCTCGAACGAACGATGACCCCTTGTTTTCAGAATCAAAGTCTAGTTTCATCGGTGCACCTCCTGCAGGTACACCGTTCGCATATAGGCATATATTTTTCACGTCGCAATGTTGATAGTTGAACGGATATGATTTGTAATAACAGATACAGCCGAAGATTCTACAAAGCATACGACCACCCTCGCAGGCTTTTGGCCTTGAAATAAGTTATCCCAATTGAAACTCGAACTGCCTTTTGCTACGCTTTGCAAGCGGCAAAGCGGCATGTATTCTGTGTGAATGGGTATTTTGCATTCACATTTTTAGTATGGATCGGCAATCCCGACGAAAAAATCCTTGCGAAACATCAGGCTCGTAAGTTGAATGCTTTTAGCGTCTTGACCATAATTCAGCAGCGTATGTATTATCGCTCTGTACGGATTATTAGTGCATGTATAATCACTTTATTTTGCAGGGTCACTTCGGTGGTGCTAAATAATGCTTGCAGAAACATTTACGGACGAAACCTTTTCGTCAGCAGTCAACGCGGTGCCAATTCCTTTCTTTACTTTTAATTTCACGTACTGCTCAGATCCTGCAAGGTCGAGGTAGTCGATCGGACCTGATGAAGCAACGCGATATTCGATAGGAACATCTCCAGATATTTGAGATAGAGGCCGGATTTCCTCCAGCCAAGCATCAGTAACAGCCACGTGAGTAGGTGGGAGGTCAAATAAAGACAATTATGAAGGCATCGCTTCGCGAAAACTGAATAATGCTCTCTTTAAATTCACATAACGTCTGAAATGTAAATTTTCGCAATTTAATCGACCCGGGTCTTTCTTGAATAACTATATATATATATGATCGTTTTTTTTCTCTATTTTAATTGAGCAAAATGGGTTTACTTCGCATTTAATATTGTGGTCTTTAACATTCCACTGGACGCTAGTGAACCCATCATAATCGCACGAATCAATTGCCCGTTTCGCCATTATGCTAACTTATAATCTAAATTGGATTCTGCTCTCTTTATACAGGCTTTTCCAAATCTAAATTTATAGCCGATGTGTTTGTAAAAATGATAATTTCGTGCATCAAACGAATATGTACACCTCCCTAATTCGCATTCCGATCATATTTATAAAAAGTTTTAAAATAATGTACAGTTAGCGTCATATTGACATTTTTCCCTAAAAATAGTTTACATAACATTTTGATTAAATATGCTAATTAACAACACTGGCGAATAACTAATTAGATCACCTGTAAAAAAAAAAATCACGCACAATTTTGATGAAGTAATTGCGCTAATTAGATTAATCGATCCGGTTAAAACACTCCGGATCGCTATTAATCATGCTAATTAGATTGTTCGATCTCGGATAGCCCCACTTTCTATCTACTCATAGGTCACACACAGGACGTATGTTGGAACTTTGTATAGGGGCACGGCAATGATGCCAACTATCACAGACACGCAGATAATTATTAAGTGTATTGGACACACTATGTGAAAATTGTGATGTAAGCATTATGTACATGTGATCATGAGAACAATGACAATGTGCCTTTATTGTCACATTCAATAAAAAGAACTCAAACAAATAAACACATATCAAATGTTACACACTTAACGTATCTATGTTTAAATATAAATAAGGTTTTAATATTAGTCACATTAACATACAGGGATTATCTACAAAAATTTACCAAATTAAATTAATGTTAACTTCACCTTTAAATGAAATTGATTTGTTTGGAATCAGTGAGACAAAATTTACTAGTGACCATGAAACTGAATCATTCTATGTAGAGGCTTATCAAGTTCCATTTCGAAGGGATAGAGTAGTAAACGGAGGTGGTGGTTTGATTGTTTATGTTAAAAATGGCATTTATTGTACTAGATTTAGAAGATGATAATATAGAAATTATATGGATAAAGATAAAGCCAAATGAAAGTAAACCATTTCTTGTTGGCTCGATATACAGACCCCCCGATGGAAAGAATATGTTGATGAACACTTACATTCAATTAGAACTTTCAATTAGAGGAAAAAGAATTAATTATTCTTTGAGATATAAATCCTGATATATTTAATCCACAGATAAATATAGAATGATCTAATTATATTTCATCATTAGGGCTAGTTCAAACAAGAGAATGTACAAGTTCAAAAACTCTCATAGATCATGTTTATACTAATTCTGAGGAAAATATTATATATGTTAAAGTACAAAAAATTGGCATTTGTAAATTAAATTTTAAAGATAAAACAAATACTCATCAATCTATTAAGTATAGGTCTTTTAAAACTTTTGCTGAGAAAAACGTTATTACTGATCTTAAAAGCATAGCATGGAGCACAAATGAAAGTTATACAGATGCAAATGACTTACTTAACTACTGGGTGACTAATTTCTCAAGTGTTATTGACAAGCATGTGCCGCTTAGAATACATAGGGTTAAAAAGCTCCATCAGCCCGATTGGCTTAATTCTGATATTTTAGATGCCATAAAGGAAAGAGATAAATGTAAAGCAAAAATGATGTTCAAAATTACAGAATTTGAAGAAATAAAGTATGTAATCTGATTAAAGAATCTAAGAAGTCCTCTTATGAAAGGAAAATTGAAGAAGTAAATCAGATCCAAAGTCAATAAAGAGCCTCCACTAAAAGTCGCAAAAAGGAAATTCTGTAAATCAAATCAATAAAAATGGTGAAATAACAGATAATTTTGAGATGGCAAATGAGTTTAATATTATTTTGTTAATATAGCTTCAAATTTAAAAGAGCCTATTCCAAATTTTAGACTTTGCAGAAGTAAAGTAATGTGTAAAACGTACTGTTCCAGACAAAATATATTTTAACATTCCACTCATAACGGAAGAACAAACTCGTAAAATACTTCTCAGTTTAGATACATCCAAAGCCACTGAACTAGACGAAATTGGTCCGAACTTACTAAAACTATCAGCCGATGTTATATCAAAAAGTATTGCATATATTATGAACTGTAGTACTTTAAGACAGGGCATTTTCACAGATACCTCGAAAGCTGCTAAGGTTAATTCCTTTATTCAAATCAGGTACATCTGATAATGTTAACAACTACGGACCAATTTCTATTTTACCAACTCTTTCCAAGTTGATCGAAAAAACATGTACACAACACATTCATTGTTTCTTTAAATTATTATAAATTGCTATGCAAATCTCAAAGCGGATTTAGAAAAAGTCATAGCTGCTAATCGGCTTTAGTTCATATGATTGACAAGTGGTTAAAAGGATTAAATGAATGCATGTGTGTTTAATTGGTTTAAATCTTACCTAACAGATAGAAAGTGTTTCAAGAAATAGGGTTCTCTCGGAGAAACAGTTAATCACATGCGGTGTTCCACAAGGCTTTGTTTTAGGACCACTCCTGTTCTTATTATTCATAAATGACCTTCCTATATGTCTTGATGGTACTGTATCTAATATAGACATGTATGCGGATGATACCACTATCTACGATGTTAACACACCAAAAGCAGTAATTGAGCAAAATCTTCAAACTGCTTTAAATGCCCTCATTGCTTGGTGCCTGAATAATGGTATGGTTTTAAACACTGAAAAAAACTAAAGCGCTCTTAGTTGCTACACCTCAAAAGCGTGCACGACTTGTAAATGATAAATTATCATTAAAATATAATAACATTGAACTGCATCTTACAACAGGTGATAACATTCAAGGAATGCATATAAATGAAAACTTGAAGTGGGATAATCACACAATCGTAAGAAAATATCAGCAAACATATGACTACTGTCAAGAATAAAATCATATATTCCTTTAAATTACCGGATAATATTTTATGAGGCATATGTTCAACCTCATCTAGATTATTGGAACATAATATGGGGAAATACAAAGAAAACTAACATATAACTTTTATCACATTTGCAGCGGAGAGCATGTCGTACTATTTTAGGCGACCAATATACAACATTAAATGAAGCAGTTGATACCAAAAATTCCCTCAATATCGAGCAAAAGATATTTCTTCTAAAAGCAAAATTGATGTATTTAGTATCAACATATACAGTCCCGTCTTATATTTGTGATATGTTTCATCCTGCTGTTATCTCTCAGAGAAATCTACGATCTGCATACAAATTAACTTATATAACTCCACGACCAAACAAAGAATTGTTTAAAGGGAGCATGTCATACTCTGGAACAATTATATGGAAAAGCATTCCTTCATATATTAAAGAATGTACTTCTTTAAAAGACTTAACATCTAACTGTGTTAAATTTCTGAAAACACAGTCATAATGTAATAATTATTTAACGTAGTTTTAGATAATTAATGACATCTTGTGTACTGTGTGCCACTTTATTTTGCAAACCACCACCTCAAACCATGTATATAATTATGTATATATATGTATATAATTATATATAATAAGAACGAATGTGTACATGGATGTGAATGTGTGTGGCGTGCGTGCGTGTATATTTGTATCTGTGCGTAAAAGTTTAAAGGAAATATCACTGTTTTGTTTTGTTATATATGTTTTGTATTGTATTGTATTTGTATGACTTTCAGAGTGCCCCAAGGGAGATTAGTGTTGGCTATTTGGCTCAACCTCTATAGATAAAGAAATTCATACATCATTCACTCATTCATTCATTCATTCATTCGCTCTAAAACTGTATATACGACAGAAGTGATCACTTTATTCAGGTAAAAATATTGATTTATGAGATATAGTGAAGAACGTGAAATTATTTTGGCGCACGTGACTAAGGCTTTACCATGGACAAATGTAACGATTTCATGAGCGGCCAAAACACGTTATATAAACAGATACTTGTAAAGATCAGATGAAAAATGAATTTGCTAAAATGTAACAAAGCAACATAAAGCAGGTTTAGAATATCAAGAGTCATAACTCTGGCGTTACTAATCCGATCTAGCTAGTTTTCGAACATGTACAATGTTGCAGTGATATCAACAACCTGTCAGTATATCGCATGAAGAACGAAGGCCATATCGTCTCAACGAGGCAAAATTTGACAGACAACGGACAACTCGTCATCCATAATTACTAGAATGACAACAATGCTGCACTATTTTAGGAAAGGAGGAAGATACTCGAAATTTGAAGGCATTTATTAGAAATAATGAATTACATAAGTATATGAAACTTAATAAATATTAGTTCTTAAACATACGCTATAGCTTTGGCAAAGTTATCATATTCATAATACCCAAACTGAAAATACATTAATGGGTCATATATATCGGTTTAAAATGCAGTTTATTGCAATAATTGTACAAGCATTGGGTTATAAATGCATATACAAAGATAAAGTTAAGTTGATACAAACTGACTCGTTGAAATGTCCAAGAAAACGCCTAAAGAAAACGAAATTATATATTTATATTGAGATTCATACAAGTTTGCTCCGTGAATGTTAAAACGGTGATTTTGGGTATTTCTTAGAACCACAAGCAACTAACCAACAACCCCCCACCAACCCAACCCAGCCCACCCTCTCTCCCTCTCATGAACAGTCTCAATCAAACCGAGACTGCAATATGTCGTATGTGTCGTGCTCGGCCGTTTCCAAAGGTCCATTATCATACTCTTTTGTAACATATTCATCATTAACAACTGAGTACCGAAAAAAGGAATTCTGTTCTTGTTTTTATTATTATGTTATGGCGCAAAAATGACGTATCAGAGAAAATAACACTATAGTTTAATGATAATATACTTTGTCATACTGCAAAGAAAATTCTCAGAATTTCATTGGTCAATGCGCCGTAGACATGAGCCCATGTCCATGTCTACGTCTCGCGACGTGAACATAGGACGAATTCCCCGTAGGTACCCCATTACTCAAATACACAAAAACAAAATGGGATCGATAACGTTGCCGATTCGTTTTGGAAACCGCCGATTGTTTCCTTCCTATCGCTTTTCTGCGCTTTCCACTGTGTGTAAAAGTCTGACATAATCATAAGTGTAATTTTTTTGGCAATTTTACACATAAAAAACATTAACATAGTGATAAAATACGTTTATTTTATTAAAAAATCCGCCAAATTTAACGGCGGTAGAGCGATGACGTCACGAAAATAAACAACGTCTAGTTAGAGGCACGTTACGTGTTTTTGGCTGTTTGTTTTCTTAAATAAATGATTACAACTTTGAAGTATGACAAATTCGTTATTAGGATTCTTGACAGGGAACATGGGCTCACATTCCCTGCCTGGTAAGTATATTCCACCTCGCCTAACGGCTCGGGTGAATATAATTTCCAGGCAGGGAATGTGAGCACATGTCCCCTGTCAAGAATCTTAATAACTAATAGTATGGCATTGTGGATTATATAAAATAGGATTATTACTAGAGTACCGTGTTCTGGAAGTTTGTATCACCTCGAGTAGGTAAATGCCAGATCAAGGATCACACGAGAGGCGGAGCCTCGAGTGTGATCCTGATCTGGCATTTACCTACGAGAGGTGATACAAGCTTTCAGAACACGTTACTCTAGTAATGATCCTTTTATTATATACCTCTTACACATCATTAACATAGAAATATTTGCATTGCTATTGCATACACATTCAATAAAGCATATTACTTCTCGATAAAGTGCAGCAGGAAAATATATGTAGTTTTAAGGTGTTTGTGTTCATTGGTCTGACCTACTTGTTTTGTTTGTATGACGTAACGTCGTCTTGACGTTCTCGCGCATAGTGGCGTAAAACTTGCTTGAATAATGAAAAAACGCTGTTCTATTTTTAGTAAGATGGTGATACTAATTCTATTTTTAGTAGCATAGTGATAACCTGTAGTGTGATACAGGTTGTTGTATTCCACTGTAAGAAAATGAAGGTACTATGTATATATTATTGATAGGTATATAATAAATATTATTTATCATTAAACTATAGTGTTATTATCCCTGATACGTCGTTTTTTTAAGTATATTATCATTAAACTATATAGTGTTACTAACCCAGATACGTCGTTTTTGTACCACCTGATATGACACATGTAAAATTCCCGCACAGGTTATCACCTCCTGTGATATGCGGGTGATAACCTGTGCGGGACGATATCACGGAAATAAGTGACGTCAAAAGACGTTAATTAACAGACGTCATTAATATGTAGGCTGTCAATCTCGTCCCCCGTTAAAATTGATGCAGGGAAAATGACGTCTGAATATGTGGCCACATTTATCGAGTTCACGGCGAAAGATTTGAAAACAAAGCGCTCGATTCTGGTATGCTTTTGCTTAATTACTTTCTTAATATTTAACAAAACGTGTTCAACTAAATGCACAGCCCTCTACCGCATGAGCTCTTTCTTCTGTCGCAATTTCGATTCATCAAATACTTTCTGAGATTAGCCCTTTCAGATGTTCACGGTCATTTACGATTTCTTTCTTTTCCAATACTATAATAGGGATAATCTAAGAAAGTCTATATGAATCAAAGTACCCGTTTGTGGCGGACGTAAACTCCCACTTTGTAGGGGTATGTTCGCTTTACTAAACCAGAAAGTTAAATATAAACGTATGAAACAAAAACCTACCGGAGTCGAGCGTTTTGTTCCAAAATCGATAAAGAAACTTACAAAATAAAAAACACATTTTGCTTTCATTCAGTACTTAGTATAAAAGATATTTTTTATCTTTCTTTAATAGTCAATGATGAATATATTACAACTCTACCCTTTCCCATAGCTGGCAATGCGCAATGAAGTCAAGAGTGAGATGGGGCCGAATGGGTGGTTGACCATTGGTTAGAGGGCCATTTTGGTGAAGCTGTCTTTGGTTGACTTTTACGAATTATAGCATGGAGGGATACTCGTAACACTGTTCATATGATCATATAATTTAGTTTAATTCACTTAAGTCAGAACGTATACGGAGCGATACGGAAATACTGCCTAAAATTTACCAAAATTATCGAGTTTTGGTATAAAAGATAATAAATTTTATTTAAAATATCGCAGACAAAAAACATGTTGGTCAACTTGTTAGAATGCGTGAGCATGTTGAATATATGCTTGTGAGCTTGATTTGACACACAAATGAATATGTCTCACGCCCAATGCGTGAGATATGACAGGTATACTCTCCTTATCACATCTGATTGGTCTATAAATTAATAGTGTTTTGTTTGTGTGTGTAGTTTAATTATAAATACATTACAACTACGAACCTCGGTATTGACATTGAAGTCTCGGAATGATATCATATGTGATATGAAAAAGGGAGAGTACTATTATTTACATATTCCACAACGTAGGCTCCCACAATTGTATCAATACCTTGTGTTTAAATAGTACAATACGCGGGCGTGTACTTACGTACATGTATGAGTCTCTGCAAGTGAGTGTGAGTAGATAAAACAGTCATATTTGTAAACGCAAAAAAGCTAAACAATAAAACAATATAATTAAAAAAAAAGTATATATTTTCTTGGACCGTTCTTGAATGGTTAAATTACATTAATCTCCCATTTTGGTTAACGTACAGGTGACTTCTTGTAAGTTATAATTATTATTAGAAACATGACTCTGTTGTTACAATATCATCTTTATAACTAGTTTTATGATAAGATATTCAGAAACTGCGCCTTTCAATAATTGGATTACACAACAGGAAACTGAGCCATGCAACTCTTTTTTGCAGGGTAAGTTTGCAAAATTTACCCCTCCACGCCATCCAGTCTTTGTATGTCAATTATGGCATTATTAGGTTAGGATAATTATCAATGTATTCATCATCACTTCTTCTTCGTTTTTGATATCACTCTATATGTACTATTGTCTTTCACCTAACCACAAATACGTTAATTCTTCATTAGTGTCCTTTAGCGTGTAAACAACACGGCGTTAAAACATTTGATTTCGCACGTACAAAAACTTGTTTTGAAATTTTAGAATTTAGTATGTAAACATTATTGTATCGGTTTATTATGTGTACACCTCTTAAACCTTATAAAATTTCCACTATATCGATGTTACTACATGTCATTTGACCGTTTTACCGTCTAATCTAAACTTGAAACTGATAAGTTCAATATACTATTTATTACTTCCGCCAAGACCTTTAATCATCTCCTTTCAGTAATCCAAGAATTTCGCATTTGTTTTACGTCCTTCTTCTGACAAAGCAGTTTATTATGTCACCATTGTCGCTTGCCTTTGATAAAGTATTATTTGAAGAGCTTTGTAAAACTTAATCGTTCACTTCTCAGACAGATGTCATGGAAGCCCGTTAACAAAATCTCACGCTATCTGGATGTTAAAAAATGAGATATAGGGTCCCTATAGAAACCACAGCGTCCATACGCAATGGCATCGTAGGTCCGCACTGTACTGCAAACAAGGACTTGAAAATACATTCTCAGTACTCTCTTTTTTCCTATAATGGTTAAAAATATATTTCCTAGTAAATAAATTTAACAATTCAGATTTCGTCGCTTTTTATCGATCATTTCAATCTTTCCATTATGGAGTAATAATTAATAATATATATGCCATATCGGATTACTTTCATTTTGACATCGATAATTATCCTCACCTAATAATGCCATAAATAAATGTTTAAACTATTTATTCAGTATTTTGTGATATTAAGAATTCATTTCTTGATAACAAAAAATCGAATTATGGATATTCAAGAATTCGATTTTTTTGATCACAAAATGTATTTCTTGATATCAAAAAATCGAATTATTGATATCAAGAAATGCATTTTCTTTATATCAGATAATGATAGAATAAAAATTAATTATCGCTCCCTAGTGCGGGAAAACAATTTGAAAACTGAAACCACGAGATCATAACACTGATTGACGGGATTGGCAGAGCGTTTACGATGGGGAGAAATCATTGCAATCACGGTATTTCTTTTCATTTCCTCATATCAAGAATTGTTTTGATGTCAAGAAACAGACCGATTTTTTGATATCAAGAAATACATTTTTATGATATCAAAAAAATCGATGTATTGATATCAAAAAATCAAACTGATTTCTTCATATCAAAATTGGTTTTTTTGATATCAAAAAATGATTTTCTGATATTAGAAAATGCATTTCTTGGTATCAAAAAATTAAATTATAATTCTTGATTATTTTTTTATATCAAGAAATACATTGATCAAAAATTCATTTCTTGCTATCAAAAAATAGTTTGATATCAAAAAATAATTCTTGATATCAAAAAATAAGTCTTGATATCAATAATTCGATTTTCTTGATATCAAAAATAATAATTCTTGATATGAAAAAATCAGCATAATTTTTGATATCATTTCTTGATATCAAAAAATAATTCTTGATATCAAAAAATAATTATTGATATCAATAATTCAATTTTTTTGATATCAAGAAATGAATTCTTGATATCACAATATACTGAATAAATAGTAAAACGGCGCCCATATAAAAATTAAAAGTAAGTAAAGTTTTTGTTTATTATAGTGTCACCCTTATTGAAAGGGCCAGCCAATTTTGACTTATGAGACACCTTTGTCTTACACATCATTACTTCCCGGTTCCTATTCTTTAATGCCAGGCACCAGGCAGGTAGGCAATCATAACCGTTATTTAACTAGCTGGCGGCTCACCAACGGTCTCTCTTCAGTAACAAGCCCGCCTCTAACGGGACTCGAACCTTTGACCTCCGATTACGAAGCGGATGCCTTCACCACTAGACCACCGTAACTCCGTATAAGTGACATTCAAAGACTGGATGGCGTGGATGGGTAAATGTTGCAAACTTACCATGAAAAAAAGGTCCGTGGCTAGATTCCAATTATTGTTTGTGTAATCCAATTATTGAAAGGCACATTTTCTGAATATCTTATCATAAAACTTGCTATTGAAGTTTAACACAAACCTCTGTCGTGTTAACCATTAACAGACAAAATGAAATGCAATGTATAAACACAAAACACTTTCAAATGTAATCGTAATGTAATCGTGTAAATATGTTAGCTAAGTTAATGTTTTCGTAAATTCGTATCTTCGAGAAGGTAAACATCCGCATTGTGATGTCATCATTGGTTAACCTTATAATGCGAACGATGTAATGTTGAAGGTAAACATGCGCCTTAACAGATAAAAGTAATCTCACTTCAAAGGTATTGATCATTGAATATATACAACTGTAAAGGACACGTCAAGATGATAATGAATGTTTTGCTAATAGTTTTACTGGGATGTACTGACAATGTGTGGTAAGTTTCCTATACAATTTTGTATTCAAATATAGAAGATGCTCACTCAACAATGCGTTTACGTTTTTAACTCTCTATTCAGTTACATATAGAAAAAATATATATTTTGTTTTGTTGACGTTTTTTTGAGAACCCATAAACATTTGTTTTGTTAAAGTAAACTTACATCAGTAACTAATATAGCAATGATTAGCCAGCATACTGCACACGGTGTGATACATAAGAAAAAATGAGTTAAAAATTGAATTACGGGAAATCCGTTATTTTGAGAAGTAATATATTAACTAAAGAACATCTTCTGAAGAATTTATCTGAACATGTGATTGCTTTTAAAATCAGATTGGTTAGCAATGTAAATATAAGCGTGTGTCCCTTTAATAGAAGGACAATACCGACTTTAATTTACATTCATTACAAAAAGTTCATTGTTAGCCGTATCGAGCACACATTTCCTGTGATGTAGGTAAACATGTGTAATACAACCTGGAGTGGGCGTCAAATGCACTAAATATGTAACACTATGCAAATTGTGCTAGCTAAATATTTGATTTATTAAATTTATGCGGAACTAAGTCATAAACTTATTATTTACATACTCATAATAAGTTGTTACATTATACAAATCAGATTGTATTTCTTTAAATTTCTAAAGATCACCGTAAAATGCTTATATCACGAACCCTTTGATACCCAACGTTGTTTATGACACATAGAGGATCTATTATGAGTACTCATTCATTATTGAATTTATTAAACAAGTCGGCAAAATAATATAATGCGAGGTTCTTGCCGAGCATTATATCATTTTTGCTAACGAGTTTAATAAATTCAATAATGAATGAGAACGAATGTTAGATTCTATTTATCAAATAACTTACATATTGACTTTTACTGCATTTTGCCTGTCGCTTTAACACGCGAAACCGACATAAACCGTGGGAATTGGATCATAGTCATTATCAATTTTGTGTGATAGCGCATACTAGGCTTATTTGCCTACTTATATAACTAGTGGTATATCGAAAATATAGAATAGTGTTATTCCACTCCCGCGTCGTAAGTTATGTGATAAATGACGTTATAACATTTTTGCCCTAAAAGACATGCATTTATTACACTAAAGTTGTCTGACGTCTTGCCATTTTTATGTCCATCTTAGTTAATTTGTATACATTTGACTGTAATGTCATGTGATAAAA
The DNA here is from genome assembly GCA_037043455.1 of Cyrtodaria siliqua. Lineage (NCBI taxonomy): Eukaryota > Metazoa > Mollusca > Bivalvia > Adapedonta > Hiatellidae > Cyrtodaria > Cyrtodaria siliqua. The sequence goes on along the minus strand of JAWPHD010000087.1, from coordinate 306,076 downwards.
TGGATCTTACCTTCGTCCACATTCTATAAAAGATTTGAGAAATTCTTTATGAATTCTTTTAGATTTTAACTCCATGAAAGGCTCGTTAAAATCAAAATAATTCATATGTCATTTGTACATCTTATATGGAATGGGAACTCGTTTAGGATCCTATATATTTTCGTTGTGTGAATTAAAATCGAAAGTTGCTTATTAAGAATGGCTATTGCATTTAGCAATATGCCTCTATTTACTTCTACAGATTTAATTTAATTATTTGGCAAGCATGAGGGCGAGTGCGAACGCCATCAAGGGCGAATGCACGAAAATGTGACGTCACGGCTCCTGTCACATGACTTCTCCCACTTCCGTTTTTTTGGGCAATATAGAAGCAGGAAAAATATATATATATTTTTATAAAAATCGATAAACATCTTTGAAATTAGCCATCATGTCTGGAAGAGGAAAGCCTAGACAAGATGCAAACAGCTCAAGCATCGAGCAAAGCTGCAGGAACCGGCGGTTACGGGCAAAACGCGGTCGGAAGCGAAAAAGAATAGAGGACCGCGCCGGAGAAACCAGCAATTCCGTTCGACGACGAGGAATTTGACGAGGTGGAAGAACGATTCCAAATCATGGATCCGGAAGACGGAGGGGAAGTGCCTTCGGTGCAAATAGATAAACACCGGTTTGTGAATTTCGAAGGTATTTTTCGGTCTTAGGCCAAATCGACCCAGCTCTGCTAGAGCAAACTGCAATGAGCTTCTGGCCTGGACATGCTACGGTGTGGTGGGGACGACATAAATATACATGTCCCGCAGTCTATTAAACAATAAATATGTTCAAACGGTTAAGTTAATTTGTGTTTATTGTTGAAAGGGGCTGTTCAACTAGACGATTGTATGTCCCAACAAAATATAGCGAGCTATTAAAGTAGCATGAGCCAACAGGGGAGGTAACTTATTTGGTGATAAAATTTAGTTGTGCAAATAGTGGGGTGGTTTGTTTGTTTGTATGGTGTTTTACGTAATTTTCAACACATGTAAGGTTATATATGACGGTCGAGTTTTTGTGGTGGAGGCAGACCACCCACTTTTCCTGGGTAGAACCAGTACTGTAAACCTCCCGCCATCCGTAATAATCAACACGGGTGGAATTACGGCTTTGTGAGCTTGTATGGTAGTGGTTTGATTATAAAAACCAATCAATTCGTTCAGTAAAGAAATGGATTGATTGGAACACAGACATTTTGCTTTTATGTGAAACAAACTAAAAAACATGAATAATAACAGTTCCTAAGATCTATTGCTTTCATTTTATTCATGAAACAAAGCTCTTCAAAAATAAAAAATGAATAAAAAATAAAACAACAATAATAATAATAAAATATATATATATATATATTGAAAAGGGATATAACATTGTTGAATTTGATGCTTTTGTTTTTTCACCAATGTAAAAATAGTGGGTGGGTAATGTTTTAAAAGATTGAAATCAATGAAATTTGGACTAGGTATGATACAAAATTGGCCCCCAGCATTGAAAGTTTTAATGCACAAGTTTTGAATATCTAATTTAGCTACAAATGAACTGAATCAGTATTAAAGGGATTGATGCACTATTTTCAAACACGATTTATTTAAAAGGGCTCTGAAAGACTTGAAAAAATCTGAAAGAATTATCAAAATGGCGTGAAAAATAAAGGAGATATGACCTATTGAAAATTTGCAAAGAAACATAAATGGAGGAGGCCTTTTTTGAACGAGACGTCATCGCGCCTTTTTACCATATATGGAATATTGACAAAATGTCTTTTAAAGCAAAGAAAATCACTGCATATGAAAAATAAGCATACAATGTATACATTTTACATCTGTATATCTATTTTTAATCAATTTGCAGTGATTTTCGTTGCTTTAAAGGACATTTTGTCGCGATGACGTCATCCTTCAAATTTGGCCGCCTCCATTGATGTTCATTGCAAATTTTCAATAGGTCACATCTCCTTTATTTTTCATGATATTTCAATAATTATTTCAGCTTTTTTAAGTTTTTGAGAGCCCTTTTAAATAAATCATGTTTGCAAATAGTGCATCATCCCCTTTAAAACTCATTAAAAGTACGTCTGAAGACTCTAAATGAGTTTAAGAGCCTCACAAACAAGGCCTTTTCTTTCAAAAAATGACATTTTTGTTTATTTTTAGCAGTTTTCGATCAGTTTTTGTTCTTGGAAATTCAGAGCGCACCCTCGAGCACAGCTGATTTTTTGTTGAAACAGGTACTTGATGGGGATGCATCATCAGCCAAAAAACTGTGAGTGCTCGGAGGTGCGCTCTATATTTTTAGAATCAAAATCTTGCTCAGAAAGGTCCAAAATCTACGAAATATAACAACATTATCAAAAAATGCCGTTTTTTGAGACCCTATTAATTCTTCTAGATAAATAAAATAAATAAAAATATATTTTGAAGATAGTATATGATCAATTATTACAGATTATATGTAAATATTATTTTTTTGCATTTTGAATATATTGGGGGCCAAAATACCTCTTTATAATACCTTGTCCTTTGATAAATTACATAAATTTAAAATATTTAAACTTAGAGGTAACATTCTAGTAAGAAAGAAAACATGTCGTATAGTAGTGTCTACTTTAATTTTGCTTCATTTACCATGCTTTTAAATGTTGAAATCATTGAAAAAGCATTGTTGTTTTTAGATATCAATGGTTACGCATATTATATCAATTATATATGGAACAAAAATAAGTCACAATGCAGGTTTATACATTTTAAAGACTGCATAAACGTTTTATAACCTAAATGCAAGGTTTACATTGCCTTGGAGTGTCGCTTGATAAAAAAAAATCTCACGGCTGCTGTCACATGATTTCTCCCTCTTCCGTTTTCTGGGCAATATAGAAGCAGGAAAAAGATATATCCCACCCACCACACCCCTTAAATAAAATATGTAACTGTATCCAATAGTTGTATTTTTATTTGTCATATTTCGTAACATGGTACTGCCAAGTTGTTCAAATGTTTTAGGATGCGGGAGGCTAAGCTGGACACTGGTCGGTTAGCAGCAGGTTACATCTCAATCAGTCATCGCTGGAAGAAAAACTGGACCACCTACCTCCCAGTCAGTTATGCCAGGGACATGCCATACATATACAAAGAAGACCATCAATGGAAACGCCATTAACATGATTAACAATTGAACTATTAGGGCATGTACATAACTTGTCGACAGTAACTCGTTGAACTTTGCTATTCGATTCCATAATGTGCGTTGACTTGCTGTATCTGTGCTGAGCGATATTAACATCAACGACGTGTGCTAATGTCAAACTTTTCGGAAAGCAACTTGTCGTATGTGTAGCAGTCCAGATGTAGTTAACATTAAAATACTCGTGCTTAAATGCCAGGACCAAAAACATTGACTTTCAGCAGCAGTATACGATGCATACATAACTTGTCGACAGCAACTCGTTGAACTTTGCTATTCGATTCCATTATGTGATTTGACTTTCAGTTTCTGTGTTGGGCGATACTAACATTGACTACGTGTGCTAACTCCAGCAGCAGTATACCATGCTATTAACGTAACTAATTCGCGTTTAATTATGAACTAATCTGCTCCGGCATATTTCTCCATTCATATTAATTTTATCATGGTTCATGAAATGAAAACATGAAACTGTGTATGATTTCCAATTTTATTCTTTCCCTGTTAGGCCTAAATAACAAAGTGGATATTAAGCAAATAACCGTGCAGTGGTTTATCCTATAGCAAATACGTAAAATCAGTCTTCCGGCAAACGTGTGGCGTCGACCATTTCGGCATTCTGTTGTATATAATATAATTACAAAACTAGATATAAAAGTCGAACAGGATATGAAGCATTCTAGGACCACAGTCAATCACAAACACGCACAGAAACAAATAACATCTACACATATGAATAAAAGGCAAGATAAGGCATTTCAAACATGAATTAGTTGACAATAGAGATATCGCATTGAAACGGCCGCTAATGGTTTAAACCAGGTTATAGGGTGCACCAAACCTCACCCTCATCCTATTGTCATCCCAATAACATGGGACAGTGTAAATAAATATGTTCCTTCCAGGTTATATTCTCTAACAAACAAGGCAGCATTAACAGACAATATACATATAGCACATAAATGATAATATATGTATAATATAAACTAAAACAAAAGCGTCGAAAGCCACGAAGCAAGTACTCATTGACTTGGCGGAAGCCAAAGCAACAAGAGAACAAACCGTAAAGGGTACGACAAGACACGATTTAAATAAAATATCAAACGCTTTCGTCCTTAGAGGATTTACCGTCATTTAAGTATAAAAAACAAATGTGTCGTCATCCAAATCATTATATAGTTTAGTTGCATAAACACTTTAAAAGGTCATGTTACAGGAGCGTCTTTGTGTTTTACTTATATTGCCTATTAATGCTGCCTTGTTGGTTAGAGAATAGTTCATGGCGGGGATTTCTTTATTTACACTGTCCAGTTTTATTGGGTTGACAGTAAGGTAAGAGTGAGGATTGGTGCACCCTAGAACCGGTTTAACCCCCCCCCCCCCCACCTACCCCACAGCGGCCTTTTTTTTGCCACTGACCGTTCCAAGGCGGTAGCTCTATTGTCAGCCCTTTTGTTTCATGATGTCTTATTTGGCCTTTTATTCTTCTTTCAATTTGTTCTTTGTTTCTGTGTGTGTTTGTGGTTGACTGTCTTTCTTGAATGCTGCTTTTCCTTTCGATTTTTATATCTATATTTACTTTCACAACAGTGTTGTTTGTGCCGTGTGGCGACCGTAGAAAGTCTCCCCGTACATCCAATCAATATTGTTATCTTTTCATCCCACAGGGATTTTATGACATTCATTGATCCAGTTTTTCCTTAAACACGTGTGTTTCATTTACCATGTTGAAGTTTTTGTGCTCATTGACATTTTGGCCCGTTTTATTAGGGTCTTCCTTAACTTTCCTCTTGTATTAGACACTGATTTCGAGTTTGGAATTCTTTTAACCGTCCGTAAGTTTACAATATTGTTTCTTATGGATCGTTGATACTATTTCTCATCTCTAATACATTTTAATTGGCCCTTAGTTCGCGTTCACAGAATGGTGTTATTTCTCAGTTACATATATGAGTCTATTATCAAAAATACTTACAATAAATATTTCACCTCTTCCGTTACACTCTGCGTCATCAATATAAATTCCACAAAATAACTCTTCATTTCTTAGAACTAAACCATATGTACACTTACACCTTTAAAATCGTCATTCGGCAACCTCGTTTCATGTTCCTTCTAACAATATTACTAGGATTCTTAATAATGTCTCAAACGTTTCAGTTACTCCTCTAGGATCACCTGTTTTGAGGAAATACCATATAAATTCTCCTTTCAGAAATCGTTTAGTTCATTCAAGAAGCAGGGTGTTTCCCTATATTATTACGTGCAATGCTAAGAGGTGCAGTTGTTGCAATTATTTATCTTGCAAGTCCACCATTAAATCAGTTGTTAATGGTAGAATGTTTAATGTATGTCTAGCTTCAAATGTTGATTGACGTACATCTCACGTCATTTATGTTTTGACTTGAAATGCACCACGTTGCAGTATACAATATGTTGGACAAACAGGTCGATCTTTAAAAATTCGATTTCGTGAACATAAATATAATGCAGGGAATCCTAAAAAGCTAAAAATGTACTTGTACCAACACCTTCGTCAATCAGGTCATACTTTTAGTAACGGTACGGTTCAACCGGTTGAATATATAATTTATGATAATGATGCTACTAAAAGCTTTAAAATAAAAGCTAGACATATAGCAGAATTTTAAGTGGATGACGAAATTACAGACACCATATCCACTCGGCCTTAATGACAATATTTATCAACAAGGAAATATTTCAAAAGATCCTAATATTGACATTTTTTCTATATTTTCTATTCCAAATCGTAACTCTATGGTCGTAGGCGTAATGGTAACATCTGACGTAAATCGCGTGTAATTATTCCAGTCGCTGATTTACATACTATTTTTAAACAGTCTGGAAAGCACTCTATGCTTTCAGGGCTTACCTCTCTGTCAGTTTTCCTCACTCATAACTCAAAGCTACACACTACATGTTCTCCTACCCTATATTTACAAGGAGTCTGATCACGTCTGGCATTTTCTAAAACTACTATATCTTAATAACGGTATTAATTTCATTGACATGCCTAGTATTTTTCGAGATAATCATGCAGTTGATTCTATCCCTAAATATTTAAAAAAATCAGAAAGTCCTGTAATTTGCTATAAGTATGGAAAACCTATTAGAAATATTATCTTCAACTATCACAAAATAGTTTCTGACCTTGATAACGTAAATAACACTCCTAAGGAATGTGAATGTAACACATCTAAATTTTGCTATGCTATGTTGATATTGTTGATAAACGTATTCGACATCTGTTTTCGACAAGTTCTAAGTATAGTTTACCTTCAACTATCGATTTTAATGTTAGTATAAAATGATGTCGAAGAGAACATCCGGACTCAAACTCTCTTTCTACTTGGAAAAAGCCAATTTTTAAAATTATAGATACACGTATTAACTTTTATAGTGCTAACCCCTCTTTACTTCCTTCGAGACCTAGGTTTTTCTTTCGTAATTTAAAATCGTGAATTCAAGAATTTCATAATAAGTTTGTTTTAGTTCCTGCTGATAAAGCAGCTAGTAATGTAATTATTGTTTGACGCTTACATTACGACAATGTTTTATCTCTGGAACTCGGTAGCACTTATTCGTATACTCCAGTTCATTCTACTGAGGATGATGTTGTTTCCACACATATCACTCGGTGCACTGTTTTTAAGTCTGGGCCAGACGAAAAATAGACAAACTGCCAACTATATACTGGATTCCTAAATTACATAAAAACCCTTATAAGTCCCGCTTTATTTCGAATTCTAGTGCCTGCACCACCACAAACATCTCCAAACTTTTAACTTTCTGTCTTACTGCCGTTAAAGATCACGTTAAACAATATTGTGATAAAACTGATGAAAACTCTGGGATTAATTTGTTTTGGTCTATAAAAAAATCAGGAGACGTTCTTGATAAAATTTGCAATAAACGTCAAGTTTCATCTATTAGCACTTATGACTTTGCTACACTATATACAACCTTACCACATCACCTTATCAAAGACAAGCTTATTGCTCTTGTTAAAAAAACATTCGCTAGGAAAAATACTACATTTTTGGCCTGTAATAATATTAAAGAGTTTTTTACTAACGGCAGTTTAGACAATTACACTATGTGGACTTGCCAAGAAATTTTTGAACCACTGATCTTCGTATTAGATAATAGTTTCGTCAGGTATGGAACGACCGTTTATAGACAAAGTGTTGGTATTCCTATTGGTATGAACTGTGCACCACTTGTCGCAGATTTGTTTTTATATTTCTATGAAAGAGATTTCATGTTGAGTCTTTCACCAGATACCCAGGAAGATGTTATTGAGGCCTTTAATGACACCTCTCGGTATCTGGATGACATATTAAACATTGACAGCCCTTTCTTTTCTACTATGGTCAATAATATATACCATAAAGAAATTCAACTTAACAAAGCTAATATTTCTGATACTAACGCTTCTTTTCTTGATTTACATCAAGAAAATCTATATTGTTATTTAATTGCAATAAAAAATCACAGTTCACGCAAGGGTTTATTTTTATTTACAGCACCACCGAATATACAACAACAACAGAAGCAGAATCAACAACAAAAAAAACGTTTTCAACAACACCAGGAACATCAACATCGACAGTGACAACGATAACTTCAAAATCATCCTCACACGCATCAACAACATCATCAACAACAACAGCAGCAACAGCAACAACAGCAATAACATCAACATTAACAGGAACAACTACAAACATGAATAAAAGGCAAGATAAGACATAGCTAACATACCGCATTGAAACGGTCGCTGATGGTTGTAACCAGGTTATAGGGTGCACAAAACCTCACCCTTACCCTATTGTCATCCCAATAAAATGGGACGGTGTAAATAAATATATTCAATCCAGGTTATATTCTCTAACAAACAAGGCAGCATTATCAGGCAATATAAATATAGCATATAAATGATCATGTAATCATATATAATATAAACTAAAACAAAAGCGCAGAAAGCCACAAAGCAAGTACTCAGTGACTTGGCGGAAACCAAAGCAACAAGAGAACAAACCGTAAATGGTACGACAAGACACAATTTAAGACAAATATCAAACGCTAATGTCCTTTGAGGATTTACCATCATTTCAGTCTAATTTTAGCTACATCGGTTCGAAGGAGGGTCTGTGGTTTAGAGGGAACACCGCAATTATATATTTTAGAAAAAACAAACTCGTGGTCATCCAAATCATTATATAGTCTAGTTGCATAAACACTGTAAAAAGCCATGTTGTTATTGAATCTCCATTTTGCAAAATAAAATCATAATTCACACAAGGGTTTATGTTTTATTTACATTACAGCACCACCGAATATAAAAATCTTGTTGGTCGTATAGTTTTCGGTGAAGCGGGAGGCGAACCACAGAATGGTAAACTCGCTGTGGCGTGGACAATAGTCAATCGAGTTGGTCATGCCGGTTATCCAAACACTCTTACCGGGGTGGTAGGAGCAACATATGCCAAAGGACGTCACGAATACAACACACTCGATGTGAAGTCTCATACAACTGGTTGGAACACCGCTAAACAAAGTAACACCCAACAATACAAGGATGTCATAAAAGCAGCTAATGGGGCTCTAAGTGGGACTGAACCTGACCCAACCAAATGTGCCACTGATTTCTGCAGTTATGATCCATGCTCGGCTACCAATTCTAACAAATACTGGGAAGCATATGGTAAAATTAAAATCGGCGCACATTGGTTTGTTTGTAGACGACGACGACGACGATCGACCACAGCAGCAGGAACATTAAAGACAACAACACCGATTGGGTCAAAATCGACAACAACAATAACCACAGAAGCAGAATCAACATCAACGAAAACTTTTTCAACAACACCAGGAACAACAACATCGACAGTGATAACGACAACTTCAACATCATCCTCAACCGCACCATCTGCAACAACAACATCATCAACAACAACTGCAACAACAGCAACAACGTCGACATTAACAGCAACACATTAAACACCAGCAACAACATTATCAGAGACACAACCACCAAGATACTCCTAATAAAGTAAGATTCGAAAGTATAAAAGGACAAAATACACGGTATTCGAAAGATGATAAAATAATATGCAGCTTTATAATACAGAACACAAATATTCAATGTGAACGTGTGTTTAACTCTCAAACAACGAGAAGAAATAGCGAGATCACATATAGACATTTATTACATGTGTTACTATAGTAATACATGCATTGTCTCTGCGGTCATATGAAACAGCGGCCAACAATCCATATGAAGGGCACACATAAACATATGGCGGGCCGAAAATCCATATTAAATCTAGAAAGCGTTACATACATTTAGCATTAAATTATAATGTTTTGTTTTAATAATTGACCACGAGCCAGTCATATTGTTCATCGGCACGTGCATCCAACGACAACTGAGACGGTTGAAAATGGTAGCCAGAATGCTCGCTACTCTGTCAAGATTACCAAACAGTAGTGTACGCAGAAGATCGCTGGAAGACGACACAAAGATGAGGACGGAAATTAATGAAATTAAATAAGAACAATTCAGTCTAAATCAAAATATGACGTGAAAAATATGTATGACTGGCCCGGAGACGTTTCACGGCTCGAGGAAATCTAACCTGAAGAACTAAATATACTTTTGGCATTGTTTTCTTGACCATTACGCAAATAGATGGATCAAGGGCCAAACATTCATTTCCTTTTGGGTTTGTTATGCGATAAGTTGGAATTGAAAGCATATGAAAATACCACAGTAATTCAAAGATAGTGTTGATCCATTTATCGACGAAGAGTCGACCATACTACGTACATAAATGTTTTTGGAGACGGTGTGATAGAGTTAACATATTAAAGTTTACATGTACATTATCAACTGCGTCGTTGTTTTTGATCGAACTGTCTTTAACAATATTTATATTATGTACATAGATCTAGATCTAATATGTACTACTACCGTTCGGGTCTCAATTACATTTCAAATAAAAGTCATCCAGGAAACAATAAATGTATGTAAAATAATAATTCTTATCCTAAAATTAGATTGGCAAAACAAAATGCCATTTTTGAAATATCCATTATTCTACAAGCTGGAAGGTAAACAGAAAATCTGACAAAGTCAGGGCCGTAGAATAAAAACATGATGGGAAAATCAACGTCACCATTATGAAGAGTTTCTTATAACGATTACGTCAGTAACGTTTCGACGTAACCTCAATTAACTAATTAATTGAGGGAGTAAAGTGGTGGCTTGGGAACAAGGTACCCAATTTCAAATGGCACATCCTATGATTGAGGTAGATCTGTATTAACGTCATACGTTTATTTTATTCGTGTAAATCAATGAATAAAATGGATTCAAATAAAGAGCCATATTTAAACAACAAATACACAAGTACTGAGTAGATAAAAAAGTATGTTTTCTTTGTGCAGTTTGCATCTATTCAAAATTATATTGTTTTAGTTATACATGTAATAAACAGGTCATTAACTCTCTGTGCCTCTTTGTGACATTAACCCTAGATATCCATATAAGGCCTTCGAGCTAAAGCTTTCGGGTCTTATATGGCTATCTCGGGCCAATATCACAAAGAGGGACACCTTCCCCAGTTAACAACATCTAACGATTCTAAATGAGTACAATACAGACAGCAATATACTTCATCTAGTCAAAACAAAGTGGACATCAAACCAGTAATACGCAGATTGAAATTCGTAGATGTATCACACATTACGTGGTCCCGCCTTAATTCCATTTAGCGATGGGAAAACTTATATCAACAAGATTTTATAACGCATAGTTCGACAATAAAACTCGTTTAAAATCATTTTTACTGAAAAAAGGTGATTACCTGTTTAAAGTTACGTATTAAATGTTTTAATTTTACAATATGCAAGTATTTTAAGCCTAAATTAAGGTTTGTTTCATACCCCAGCCAACCCCGTTTTCGCTTCTTGGAGAAGGGGTTGGATGGGGTATGAAAGTTAATACTCGTACCACGTAATGAATAAATACTGATTTTTTTCAATACATATGTGTCATTTTAAAACGAACCTAAAGTAACATTATATATATATATGTATATGTTTATAGATAGTGTAATGTACGTAATAAGCATTTCAATGTAAATATATAACATCAGTTGGACTCATGATTCCTCTTATCATCGTCAATATAACCGGGTACAGGTTAATGGTGTATAATCTATTCCTAACAGTATGCCGGCGAAAGCTCAGTTCGTAAACCAGATATCCTTGGTTGGAGTCCTGATTGAGGCACATTGTTTTCACTATCTGTTATATCTTGGGGCTCGTCAGGGAGAATCCTGGAAAACACCAACATGTTTTTTTCTGTTTAATTAGAAATGGAGAGAAATATGTTGAGTGTGTCACCTGCTAGCCAGAGTGACATTATTGATGCGTTTAATGATACATTACGGTATATAGATGACATACTCAATACTGATAATCCGTTCTTTGCCCATATGGCTACTTACATTTATCCACTACTGCTCTAGTTGAATAAATCCAACACGTCGAATACTAAAGCAGCATTCCTCGACCTTCCTCTCTCGATTTCTAATGATTAAGTACATAATAAAATAAATGACAATGAGATGACATTAACTGCGATATCGTAAACTATCCACATGTGGATGGGGATGCACCTCGTGTTACATCAGTCGGAGTATATATCTTCCATTTCATTCGTTTTGCTGGAGCTTGAAATGATATCATGTTAAGGACTTAAAAGAACGAAATCAAGTCATTACAAGTAAACATGTTCTGAAAAGTTTTCATTATCAAAACACAAGAAGATCATTCTCTCAATTGAATCGCATTAACAAAAACCTACTAGAGAAATAGAACACTAACCTTAAAACAGCTATGTGACTAGGAATATCGGAACCTTTATTTTATGGAGATGTGGTCTATAAACTTCGAAACTATTTTTTTTTTTTTACTTTCTTTCTGATTATTGCTTTTTGATTATTATAATTATTTGAATTATTATTATCATTTGATTTTTTTAAATGCCTTGTTGAATTTGACGAAACTTAGCAGGAAGCATTTGTATGATGTCTAGTTGTGCATACTGCGTATTTTTCCGGTCCGTTGATTGTTGACGGAGTTATGTCCCCTTGACATTTTTACTTTAAATTTCTTGTCAGCGCTACTCCTCCTAAACAGTCCTACGTACAAGGTACAGATCAGACCAAAAAACCCAGAAATTCATTGCTATCATAAACATTACCAGTACTGTTATTCCCCCAGCAGGTCGTCCAGATAAACACTTGTTAATGACCATGATAAATTGCCTGGACAGCATTGCCCAGCCATGTTTTATTACTGCTGATTGATAAGCATCCACAGAGTTGAGTGTGTTATGAGATGATACTGAGACTTGATAATGAAACCAGAGATCTGAGGTAAATAGTTACATTCTGACAACAAGTTAAAAGATGTTATAAAGCCAAGAGGGCGACTGGACATCTATGACATTACAGGCATGCTGACACTCTTTGAAAACAGATATTTGGACATCGATATCGGAACTAAAGTAGCTTTGGGACTTTGTATCGGAGGGAATGACTTTGTTCCAAAATTACACCAGGTTTCCCATGAAAAAGTCTTGACCCTCATTATAAACAATCAAACCTTCAGGGAAAACCTCTTTATATTTGACGGAGCAAAAGTTCTACTAAACCAGAAATACTTTACACAGCTTTTCAAAACTATATACTGTCCCAAAAAAATACCAGAGCTCCATAATGTCGTATCAAGATATCAGAGCACTGACAATTGGAAAGACAGAAGTGAAATCTGCAAAAGGTGGTTTTCGAACCAATGACCCAAGAAAATGGCTACCGCCTGAATCTGCCATCGAGCGACTTGGTGAACTTGTACACTTACAAATAGTGTATCTTGAAACTGTTGGGATACATGACGCAGTAACTCCCAATTTCTTGAAAAGTAACTGCCTTTTCAAAAACTCTTCAAATGAGATAGAGTATAACAAAGTCGATACGATGAAATGACCAATTACTTAGATGTAATATAACATAACATGTCATTGTTACGGGACGTGTAAAGATAAAGGACCCGCATCCCATTTCCTCAAAATTCCCCCAGGCCCCGCCACAAGGAAATTGCAAATCCTTAATATACGCCCCCTGTAGATACATATACAGGGCATAGATGCATGTATAGTTGATGTATAGTTGACTTGTATTTCGTTACAATTGCCCACAATCTTCATTAGTGCATTGCTATACCTATTTTAACACTTATCAATTCATATCCTCCAACAAATGGAACATTTTAGATCCGCCCATGCAGATACATTATAGATACATGTATAGTGTGTGTCACATTGTCTTCTTTCACTTACCCAGAATCTTGATTAGATGATTAAATTGAGCGTTTTACATGTGATCATAACTAAAATATTCAAAAATCCTAGATCCACCCCTGCATATACGTTATAGAATCATACAAAGTGTATGTCATATTGTCTTTTTACTTACCAAAAAGCATGATCATGTATGTGTATTTAATACATGTAACTTTATTTGTGATTGCTTTATTTAACACTTCAACAAGTCATATCTATAGAATACAGAATAGTTTGTAAAATATGACAATAGCAAACAAACATATATTCAATGAGCTTAAAAACACTTTGTGTATATAGTTTCAATATCATTTACATGCAACAGTTAAACTAAGGTCTCGACCTTTTAAATTGTCAAAAACACAATAATCAATTTTGAGAGTTTCATTTGATGAAGTGAATATGAAATGATTTATACCCACAACTGATTTTAATATAAGATATTAAAGGGACACATGGCAATCTTGTTAAGTTTTTATCAAGCATTAAAATTGGCGATTCAATTTATTAATAAAGAATCATTTGACTTTAAACCTGCTGGCATATAAGTCAATACAATTTTGAGTTTTCAATTTATCTTTTTATATTTTCATAGGTTAAAATATATTATTGGTACAATATAATCAACAGTTAGTGATTTGCAAAAAGAGTTTTCTTTATACTCTTCTCATAATTAATATTAATAATTGAATAAATGCAAGTAATGTAGAAAAACTAATGGGACACCGCGAGTTTAAAAAAAAAAGATTGTCGTGTGTCCCTTTAAACTTTGATATAATCTGTTGTTTCTGATGGTGTTTTTAAGCCCTCGAGTATATAATTATATTGATGTGGTTAAATGAGGGTTATATATATTGATGTGGTGAAATGAGGGTTATATATATTGATGTGGTTAAATGAGGGTTATATATATTGATGTGGTTAAGTGAGGGTTATATATATTGACGTGGTGAAATGAGGATTATATATATTGATGTGGTGAAATGAGGGTTATATATATTGATGTGGTGAAATGAGGGTTATATATATTGATGTGGTGAAATGAGGGTTATATATATTGATGTGGTTAAGTGAGAGTTATATATATTGACGTGGTGAAATGAGGATTATATATATTGATGTGGTGAAATGAGGGTTATATATATTGATGTGGTGAAATGAGGGTTATATATATTGATGTGGTGAAATGAGGGTTATATATATTGATGTGGTTAATTGAGGGTTATATATATTGATGTGGTTAAGTGAGGGTTATATATATTGATGTGGTTAAGTGAGGGTTATATATATTGATGTGGTTAAGTGAGGGTTATATATATTGATGTGGTTAAGTGAGGGTTATATATATTGATGTGGTTAAGTGAGGGTTATATATAATGATGTGGTTAAGTGAGGGTTATATGTATTGATGTGGTTAAGTGAGGGTTATATATATTGATGTGGTGAAATGAGGGTTTTAAGTATATATATTGATGTGATAATGAGGGTTTCTAAATATGCATGCACATTATGTACATCAATAGATTTATACTATATTACTACAAAGGGTACTTATTTTTGATAATGTTATAACTACTGAGAACTGTCAAAGATATGACAGCAAAATACAATTATTAAAAATACAATCTAAGTTGTTGTATACTATTAGTAAGTAAAACAATATTTTTCTCATTTCACAGCAACTGATACAATTTCCATTTGTATTAAATAAGTCTATGCTAGTAACACTATATATAAAATAAACTGAATTTTCATCAAGTACATTGTTTTATTTCATGATATTGTCCATTTATACTCGATCTTATTGTTCTGCTGCAGAATGAGCCTCTCAGATATGCCAGCTGTTCCACATTAGCACTGGCTACTTTTATTGCAGTTAATTTGTTAGGGGTCATTAAAAGGCTGCTACCTGGTGAGTTTGTAACTGTATCATGATTTTATCTCTGGCTCCTATAGGAGCTGATTTTGTATCTTGTGGGGGAGACTGTAAACACCTTGTTGGATTTCTACGAAATTTGGCAGGAAGCCTCAGTATGATGTCTAGTTGTGCAAATCGCTGTATATCAATGAAATCTTGGACAAGTTCGAAAACCAGCTAGATCTTGTTAACGACAGAGTTATGGCCCTTGATTTATTGAAAAACATTATATTGAGTTTTCCTTTGTTAAATATGTAGCTACTTCATTTTTTATCTGATCTTTACCAAATTTGTTTAGAATTTTAATATCAATAAAAGCTTAAACAAGTTGCCTGATTCATATCCATCCATATATCCATATACCCCCTTCCCCCCCCCCCCCCCCCCCCCCACACACACTCCCGCCACCCCCATAGACACAGCAGACTTAGATCATAATTGCCAGGTGAGCCATCTAGGGCCATCCTGGCCTTCTTGTTTTAGTCACACCCTAGATTGTATTTCGCTTTGACTGCAACTGCTGTGGTTGTTTATTCCTTTTATGTATACATCCTGAGGTGTTTCTAATTATGTAGTTTTATATAGCTTTACAGCAACAGTTAAGAGTATCGTTTGCTGTTTTCTCTGTATGTGTATTTTATTGTTAGAGACATCCTTGTGATGGGATGTACTATTATTTACACTGTCATGTCAATTTAGGCGTTGAAGACAATATAAAAGCGAGGCTGTGTACACATAAAATCGATTTAAGCTAACATGTAGGCCTTATTGATTGCCTACTGGCCGTTCCCATTCGGTAACCATGTATCTTCACCACCTTTTTTATGTAATGTATAGTCCTTTTCAATGATATTTTAAATATGCTCATTTGTTTCGGTTTGTGTTGCAGTGAGGACCTACGGTGCCATTGCATTTGATTGCTGTGATCATTTTTGTGGGGATGTATGCCGACTCATTACCACAATAGTTCCTTAACATTCAATCCGTTGGTTATCTCCCAATTGTTTCTGCGTTTGTATGGATATTGTTGTCAGTATGGCACCACAAACAGACGTGTAAGTGTACATGTGCGCATGAATGCATATCAAAAAATCTACACATTCACAAAACGCTCCTATTAGTTCCATTGTAGGTTTCAAAGAATAAGAGTTGTGGCTTTTAAATTCTCGTGTTTAAGGCATTAACTTATTTTTTGACATCCGTGTACTGTTTTCCATGCTATCTTGGAGATCATCCAAACATTAAAGCTGCTGTTCGACAATCTAAAACGGGCAATTATCTTCAATGGGACTGCACTGACTCTCCGTACAAAGCCACCGGTTGTATCCAGGTCTTTGAAGCAATGTAGTGCTGGTATTACAGAGCAAATATCAAACCCTTTATCCTCGATAATTTGTTTCACATTCAACATTCTCCTTTATTGTGCCAAACAGGACATATTATTGTATTCTTGAAGCAAATTGTACAAGCAGATACATGTAGCAGGATCAATGTTTACAGCAGGAAAACGTGTTTACGTACCACGATTGTTTCTGATGTTGGAATCATGTGGTGTCTTCTTCCTCCTATAATGCAAACATAACTTCCCGATCATCAGCGGTGAAAGTTAGGCCTTTGTCAATGATAAACCAAGGATATTTTCCCCAGACATAGTAAATTTCACGGTCTCGGATCTTTGGTGCATGTTTGTCTGTTTTCCACTAGTCGTAAACGAGATTTATGAGCTATGTCACCATTGCTCGTGAAACTCTTCAAATAATGACGGGTCTTCGTTTTCGTCCGTGACAACAGCAAAGTTGGAGTTTCCACTCGCCTATTCCATTCGAACTACTTGATATGTCTAGGGACGTGTCTGTCACAAAGTCGACTCGATATGTTTTGAAAGTCGGTCAAACACCGGCTCTTCCGTGTCTTCCAAAGTACCAGGAACTGAAGGTAGGCTCTGAGGTGCTGCATTACTTAACACATACACAATGTCTTTAGTAGGTCTCTGGGTAATTGGTTCAATTGATGCCTCTAATCGCTGTAGCAATTTGACGTATAAGTCTTAACTGAATTTCCATCAGCTGTTGCTAGAAACTATGGTACTGAACCTAAAGGATATGATAGGGTTAATTAAAAATCTGTTTCATGCTTGACACGTAAGAGAACCAACGGCCAAAATAAATTGTGTTCTGCTTTGATCTAAACATTTTTTTTTGTATATGCACCTTCGGCACTTCAGTTGATGAAACGGTTTTCAATTCGACTCTTTTGAATGAATCGTAGAAAGGGGTCGGGTCGCTGTGTTAATTAACAAGTCATAGCCAAACTATTATATGGCCTTCTCTTAAAACAGCTAAGGCTGTAATAGATCATCAGCAAAATCTGTCTGTGCTGGAACACCGGACGTTTGGCAGTATAACTGTTGGTCGTGGCTGTTTACTCGGAATAGGTTTGTGAAGGCATTGGTATATTCTGTGGCTCTCCTCATTTGTCTGGGATGGCTGCAGGTCTTTGTGCAAAGAAGTAACCCTTATTTCATATTGTCATTTGCGGAGTGGCCTCTACCAGCTTTGCTATTAAGTGATGTGCCGTGCACCGACGGTGGCTCTGGTATGCTACAAAATTTATACTGAATCTGATGATGTCAACTTTGGACTTTGCATGTCGATTGATAATTTGCTCAATGGTTATGTGAAGAGTGAATGAATCTACTGAATCTGTCCTCCCTGTTTTTGGAGAAGTTCAGTTGACCCAGGTTGGGTTTTGTCCAGACTCAAGGCGTCAGTAAATATAATGGAATGTTTCTGGCATAGTTGCAATGGTCTTAAGCAAAACACATTGGACATAATCCGTAGTGTGAAATATATGCATGTCAACGTCATTTTCTATTTTGTCTGTCATTGATAAGACTTTATTTCGCTCTTCGAGGCATACAATTTTATTAGATCCTGGGACAAACGCCGCTGGATATAGGGGATGAAATAAAGATACAAATATTGCTATATCCACCGCCATATGCTTGCCATCTTCGGAATGGTTAAAATTCTGTACTGTTGATTTTTATGAATATTGAGTTCTGCTCAACCCGGGGCTAGAAGGCGTGAGCGATAGCTAGCATATTTCACTACCGCCCAATCTCAATCAAACCGAGACTGCTATATTTCGAAAGTGTCGTGCTCGGCCGTTTCCAAAGGTCCATTATCTTGTATGCTGTCCATATAGCTTAGCCAGAATAAGGCGAGACTAACTAGTCTACATTAAAATACGACTATACCTTGGGTTTTGTCTCAAAAGCAGAATAAATACTTAAAAAGCTGAAGTGTTCAATAACCGGTAGTAGTTATTGCATGCTAACCAGTATTTCCGTGTTTCCATATCGATGGTTTTATGCCTGCTAACCAGTACTTATACATAACTATGTTATTATGCATGCTACCAAGTGCAAATATCAAACTATATTATTGTGTCTGCTACCCAATGCATATGTCAAACTATGTTATTGTGCATGCTACCCAGTGCATATAATTATCAAATATGTTATTGTGCATGCTACCCAGTGCATATATCAAACTATGTTATCGTCATGCTACCCAGTGCATATATCAAACTATGTTATTGTGCATGCTACCCAGTGCATATATCAAACTATGTTATCGTCATGCTACCCAGTGCATATATCAAACTATGTTATCGTCATGCTACCTAGTGCATATATCAAACTATGTTATCGTCATGCTACCCAGTGCATATATCAAACTATGTTATTGTGCATGCTACCCAGTGCATATATCAAACTATGTTATCGTCATGCTACCCAGTGCATATATCAAACTATGTTATCGTCATGCTACCCAGTGCATATATCTAGCAGTATTACGCAAGATAACCAGTACGTATGCCTATCTATGATAGTATGCATGCTAACCAGTCCTTATACATAACTATGTTATTGTGCATGCTACCCAGTGCATATATCAAACTTTGTTATCGTCATGCCACCCAATGCATATATCTAGCAGTATTACGCAAGCTAACCAGTACGTATGCCTATCTATGATAGTATGCATGCTAACCAGTCCTTATACATAACTATGTTATTGTGCATGCTACCCAGTATTTATACCTATTTTATTATGCATGCTAACCTTGGCATGTGTCTGACTATGTTATCATTACGTGGTCCGAGCATTAACTACATGTATCATACCACATTCCAACCCCTTCTCCAAGAAGCGAACACGGGGTTGACTGGGGTATGAAATAAAACCTTAATTTCGGCTGAAAAGGTTTGCATATTTTAAAATTATAACATTTAAAAGGTAATTATAGACACGTCCGGTTTTCGTATTTTTTCAGTAAAAAAACGTTTTTAAACATGTTTTATTGCCGAAATAACCGTCATAAAATCCTGTTAATAAAAGCTTTCCGATCGCTCAATGAAATTAAGGAGGGACCACGCAATGTATGCATTATTCGATCACACAACCCCATGATCAAAATGTAAAGGGACACACGGCAATATTGAAGTGTTTAAAATGGGTGTCTTGATTGATATATCCAGGATCATGTTTACTTTTAACATGCTTAACCTGGTTACATTTAAATAAATAAAATTTTAAGTATTCATTTTTTGTCTTATTCTACTATAAGTTTTAATATATTATTGGTGCAATATTATCAAAATTTAATAATCGCTGTATGGTAACTGTGTACGTCACTTTTCCGCGTATTTCCTGTATGGTAACTGTGTACGTCACTTTTCCGCGTATTTTTTAAGATGGCGGCACGTGAAAACACGGACAGGTGAGTGGTTTATATTTTGAAGCATATTCAATAATTTCGAATGACAGATAGTGATACTGACATTTACGGGTAGCCATTTCAATAAGCTTCCCTCGGCTGTATAGCTTTAGTCCAGGCATTATGTATTTAACCTACCATCGATGATCAAAACGGAAAAAAATACAAAGTAAACAAACCTATCGAGACATCGCACATATTTTTGTATTTTATACAAGGGTATCAAGAAATATCGGACAAAACACCGTTTCAAGATGATATTTAATGAATAATTAAAAGGTTGGAACATACTAATTATTGTTAAATCGCCTAGAAAATAGTGGAAAATATGTTTAAAAAATTTGCTAGTGTACGCAGCGTATCAACACTTGAAACGACTGGTGTACACAGCGTATCAATATATAAATATCAGGCTTTCAATGAAAGTAGTATTCGCCGCGTATATTCAGCGGAATAAGTGTACACAGCGTACTTATTCTGATAGACGTTAAAACGATAATAAACCTGCTCTTTAATGAAGTATAGTGGTATGAAAATTAGTGATATGAAGCCATTTCTGCTAGTACGTGTGTGACATAGTACTTTGGTATGGCATAATACACAGGTATAGTATAAGCTTTCCCTGGAAATGGGCATTTGCATTCAACTCCAAAAATAGCTTCATTTTCAGGAATATTTCGAACACTGCCATCCGGACTTACTACAACAGGCAGGGACATCATCTGTTCCTATATGAGACTTATAACAACCTTCTTCCACATATACCAACCTGGGTGCATACACTGGTAGGACCTTGTAGTGGGGCAGATTGGTGAAAAAAATGTGCATTGTTTGATAAAAGCACCAAACTTTGCACATAGCTAGACAATACCGTACTGAAAAAAAATGGCTATGGACCCACGCCAGATTTTTCAAAATGGCCGCCATTTTCAAAATGGCCGCCAAATATGTAATAAATAATCAGTTGATCCTATATGTATCAGGTTTTAACAACATATATTATGGCAATCGCAACAAATTCCGCAAAATAATAGACAAAGGGTCATGCAATACAATCTGGTTATATTTTAAGTTCAAAATGGCTACCGTTTTCAAAATGGCCGCCAAAATGTGTTGAAAATAGTAAAATTTATAATTCGTTTAATAGTTGTTTGTAAGAAAATAATTAATATGTTGAATTTGTACACTCAGTTGTCTTGGCATATTATTTGTTTGTTAATATTGTAATAAAGAGTTATTTAGAAGCACCCTATGGTTAATGTGTTGAGGGATTTACAAGTTTAAATCACATTTCACTTCCGCTTGACTCTAGGTTTTCTCCAGCCTTTGGAATTTCTGAAGGGTACTAAACTAATTTTCTTATCAGAAACTTCATTATAAAATATATTTATAAAACCCTAAAATACATTAACTTGGTAAACCTTATTTACAAGACAAAACATAAACAAAACCTAAACGTGAAGACATCTTATTCTAACGGATTAACTGCGTCAAAACTATATAGTTGCCGAGCAGAAATGAAATTGGCCTGAAACCCAATGTGAAGATCATAATGGCATTTTGCGTTGAAACCTTCGTATTTAAAATGGAGGTACTTAAAACAATCTGAGAATTGTTTGAAGACTATAGATGGACCAGTGCCCATGAGGCAATTATGACATTGCATATTCATTATGTGATTACCATACTTATGGTAAACCGGGCTTACGCCTTAAACCATTGCATATTGCACATGACGATCATAAAGAGAAACCAAAAGTTCGCAATTGCAGTACTGTTCAGTTACACTTTAAATCTTAAAATTAGTCATCTATGTGTGTGAGATAAACTTCATTAGTGTTGTCTCATCAATACCCAATAAACTAGCTCACAAGCAGAAATACAAGATTGTGAAAGAAGATGCAGGTGCAGTAGGTGCTGTATACACATCGCAGCTTCCACACTGGATGATCTCTGAACCAGATATGGTTAGAGTTATCTGTTAATTTCAGTTATCGCAATAATTCATAAGGTGCTGCCTATAAAAATACTCTGATCTTTTTCATCATGAACAAGTTAAAGATATTCGTAAGACAGTTTGAGTGACACAGTAAAGGAGTTAGAAAATATATTTAAGGACAATATTGAGGTTTTACTGGTACTTGACTTACGTTACATAGACGACTCTCGTGTGACAGAAGTTGCAACAAGTAGGTAAATTATGTAATGCAAAGCATGACACATTTGTAACAGAGCTTATAGATGACATAACCAAGTCTGTCTTTAAACAGATAAACCAGAACATGTTTTCTTTCCTCAGTTGTCACCTACAACATATGCTATAACTTGCTTTCTTTTCTCGCATATATATGTATCATATTAGGTTCCGATTAACGGCAGATTAGGGTGTCTCACCAGCCTTTTCTAACTTTGGAAAACTTTTTTGGATTTTAATCAGACTATGCGAGCTGCCTTAAAATGCATTTTAATGCTTGGAAAACATTAGTAAGTATGATCAACAAGATCCTTTACACATTTTTGAATGTCACTAGCAGAATGTTTAGTATGTGACGGCTATAATGCAAAACAAAATCAGAGCTCTGGCTAACTGGCATAGCAATCGGTTGTGGCTAGAAGAGAAACTAAAAACACGTTTATTAAAACAGAGATGAAGATGTGCCTTGTATCAGACAACGAGAATCTAGGACTGATCTCAATGCGTGTGATGCACGTGGCAGGTGGCAAACAATACTTCATTAAACTTATGCTATATACAGTAGACACAGACGTTGTATTACTTGTTATAGCAGTGGTAATGTAAATACAGTCAGATGAGCTAGTTTTAGGAGCTAGAAATCACTTTAGGTGATTCGTTGCACACTGTATTGCCTATTCATTAGTTCATATAAAATGAGACAAATAGTTGCTTTTCACACTTACTAGATGCAACGAAATATCTTCATTTGCTGAAAAAGGTAAAACCTGTGCATGGAGAATCTGGCAATACTATGTTGAGGTTGAACAAGCTTTCCAATTCCAAAATTTGTTCTTGTTGGAAAATGTTTGACAACAGGAAGTGCATGTTCGACAAGAGGAAGTGCTGTTGATGTCGCAAAGAATGGTTGACATTCAATGGTTCCAAGATACAACAAGTCCATGTCACCAATTGATGTAGCTCTTTTCAAGGACACCTACCGAGTTGTTTACAGGTTGTAATTGGACATTGTTGGAGACATGGCCTTTAGGTCCACCTTTGAAATGCCTACATCCGGTGATTGCGGTTGGAAGAGGGTATGTTGAAGCCATTCTCGATAACACCACCACAGGCATCAGCGTTTGCAAGGGATTTATTAAATGTAGATGTCAAAGAGACAAGTGTGTTGCAATTTAAAACGAAGTGTTAAAGCAGAAATTATGTTTACAGTCTTTTAAAAATGGGATGTTGGGTACTGTGACTGTGATTACGAAAATTTATACCGTTCAGATCATAGATAGTAAGATAAGATTACATTTATGTTAGCTGTCATTTTGAAAATGTTCAAATGGTATGACCACTTATTACATTTGAATGTGTGTATATAACAAACTTCTTTTTGATTTTGTTTTCTGATAGTGTCTTGTTAATATTGTTTAAATCAACAAATGTAATTTAAGGTCGTAATTAAATCTTAATTCCGATAAATTGGAGATGAAAAATATTGTTTAAGCATCCTTTCCTATATGTTTTCTCCAAGAGTTTAGAAGACTCGGCAAGCTTGATTTTTTATAACCTGCGGCGTCCCATTGGTTTTGTTACTTTATATGCATGTTTTAAAATCAGTTTTTATAATTATGTAAATAGTTCAAAGCAAATTAGTTTTACATATTACTCATTGGGGAATATATTGCACCAATACAATATTAAAACTTGTAATACAATAACCACAAACAATAAAAAATTCTGCATTGTATTTAAGTATATGCAAGAAGTTTTAAAGTTAACCTGATATTGGATTAATCAATTTGGATGCTTGATAAATGATTCAAGATTGTTGCGTATACCTTTAATAGTGTTTTTTACCAAGTCACTGGATGTATACTTACGAGTTATTATATACTAAAAGCCGCTAATAGAGATGAGACTGAAACTTAAACACACTTCAGAAATGCTTAAGGCTAAAGACAACTGAGACAAAACTAGTCTCAAAGTTGCATAGTATGTATACATGTGTAAAACCCCTAACCCCTGAAGTATAGGGGTGTATCTAACAACTATTTATTGAAGTATAGACATACACATAAATATATCAAGACAACACCCTTTGTAAAACACATCAACACTTTGATTGCTTTATAAAAAAATAAATTTTTTAAAAAAAGCGGTTTTTGGCGGCCATTTTGAAAATGGCGGCCATTTTGAAGAAAAAAATGACCCAAATTATATGGCATATTTTATTGTCTATCAATGTTCTGAATTTAGTGTATTTACAGTAACAAGTTTTGATGAAATCAATTAATTATGGGCTTCATTAATTCTTTATGGAATATTTGGCGGCCATTTTGAAAATGGCGGCCATTTTTCAAAATCTGACGTAGGTCCATAGCCAGAAATGTTTAGCAGAGTATTGTCTAGCTATGTGTCAAGTTTGGTGCTTTTATCACAAAATGCACAATTTTACCAATATATGTCACCAATCTGCCCCACTATAAGGAGAAATTGGCTATTCCAAAATCACTTTTGTTTTCGCTGTCACTAACGGGCAGAGATATTTTTCCATTTTGTTTTATACGTTTTGTTCGTTTGGTGTAATATAGATGGTATGACTTGGAAGTTTAAAGTCCTAAAGCCATAGCTGCCCGTTACACTGTCCAGTTCCTGTTTTCTCAGTTTAAGAACACTATCGGCGTGAACAATCGTGCTATGGTCCATGCATTCATTAACGTCACCCCCGAAGTTACAATAGTAGCATTTGAACATCACCCTGAAGCGAGATGCAAAAAGAATGTGTAGTTATAAATTTGTATACGCATTGTTATAAGAAATGCAAGAGATACAAACCTGTAAACACAGCTTACACGCAAATTTGATGTGAAATGAGACCCATTTTAAAGGCTATCAGACGTTGGCTTCCATGGCAGCCCAGTGGTTATAAAAATCTAAATTACTTAAGCAGCATTTAAGATAATGCTACAAGGAAGCTCAAATTTGGTTGTGCTAGGGTAATAAATGTAAGAGATATAGACTTGCAAACACAGCTTACACGCAAAATTTGATGTGAAATGGGACACATTTTAAGGGCTATCAGAATTTGGGTTCCATGAGAGCTTATGTATTACACGAACCAAAATTACGTATGCAGCCCTTAAGATAATGATATAAGGAAGCCCACGGTCAAGTTTGATTGAGCTAGGATAATAAATGTAAGAGATATATACTTGCAGACACAGCTTACACGTAGACCTAGATGTGGGACGCCAACGCCGACGCAGAAGCCGACGCCGGGGTGATTATATAAGCTCTCTTATTCTTCGAATAGTCGAGCTAAAATGGTCTTGGCAAGATTTTTTCCCTATGCATCTTATAAGCGGTATGTGTGAAAAAACAAAAGGGAGAAATACCCCGGATAAGAAATAATGAACCTATTCTTTACCCTTGACCCCTAAATTTGACTTGAGCTTTGAGTTACGAACCCGGCCTAGGGTTATACACATCATCAAATTACGGTCATCAATTGTGCCAAGTTATTTCAAAAGATGTCAATTAGTTTAGCAGAAATGCATCGGGGAAGAATTGTTGTACTTAATTTGGACCTCAGAGTGACGTGACCTTTGAACAACGGACTTGGTTGTTATGTTCTGTATATCGACTTATTGCTGCTGTGTAATTTTCATACGACTGTACGTCATTAAATTGCAGGTTATTATCGTTATTATCAGAATAGATACGCTGTGTACACTTATTCCGCTGAATATACGCGGCGTACACTACTTTCGTTGAAAGCCTGATATTTATATATTGATACGCTGTGTACACCAGTCGTTCAAGTGTTGATACGCTGCGTACACTAGCAACTTTTTTAAACATCTTTTACACTATTTTCTAGGCGATTTAACAATATTTAGTATGTTCCAACCTTTTAATTTTTCATTAAATATCAACTTGAAACGGTGTTTTGTCCGATATTTCTTGATACCCTTGTATAAAATACAAAAATATGTGCGATGTCTCGATAGGTTTGTTTACTTTGTATTTTTTCCGTTTAGATCATCGATGGTAGGTTAAATACATAATGCCTGGACTAAAGCTATACAGCCGAGGGAAGCTTATTGAAATGGCTACACGTAAATGTCAGTATCACTATCTGTCATTCGAAATTATTGAAGATATGCTTCAAAATATAAACCACTCACCTGTCCGTGTTTTCACGTTCCGCCATCTTGGAAAATACGCGGAAAAGTGACGTACACAGTTACCATACAGTGATAATATGCAAATAAAATTTGCTTATTACTATTCTTGTAATTAATATTAATGATTGAGCAAATGTAAGTCATCCAGAAAACAATAGCGGGACGCCGTGAGTTTTAAAAACATCAAGATTACGTGTGGTCCTTTCAAATAAATCAGTAAGGTGGAATTTGACCTTTAGTTGCCCTTGAACCTTAGTACTGGGCGGGTTTGTTGTATACTTCTCAAGCAGAACGAAATGTAATCATTTCTAAAATAGCTTTAACTTGACATTTGACCCCTGGCTGCCTATTTATGAAACCCATTATATAAATGGTATGCAACAATGAAATGACAGTATATCACATGTTGGTGGCCATGTTGGACGCCAATTGGAATATCTTTTTAGTGCTACCGTTATACTGAACTACAACAGGTCTCGGTTATGTTTATATTTTGTTTTCTATGTCTCTTCTGAGGATCACAGTACAAGCAAAACAAACAAGAAAGCAATACATACAATTCCTCAAATCAAATCAAATCAAATACCATTAATTTTAATCACTAGCAAAAAGATAGGTATATGCCTCTATTTCTAGTACGTATTAAAATCAAAGCAAGATAGATGTATAAATAAAGTGGAATAAATATTTACTGCCTTCGACAGCCACGAAAATGAAATGAATATCTAATAGATAAATAAACGCTTATAGCACAAGATTGTTTCATGTCCTTTAACAGTTAATGACCTATATTTGGTAGTCTTCACCATATAAACAGATAATTGGGTTTATGTGAAAAGTAGTGAACAATTCATGACATTTGTATAATGTTTATGACTAGTGATTTGTTAAACATAGTCGCTTTTCGACAATTAAGGCGCAAAATGATGCGCTTAACAATTGAAGGACATGCCCTTTTAAGTTAGGATGTAGGCGACCAATTTTAACTCTCTCTCTCTCTTTCTCTCTCTCTCTCTCTGTTGTCCAGTATGCGACAGGCAAAACAATAATTATATCATCCATTATGTGGCATTCAAAGTAATACTTATGTTGTCCATAATGCCGCATGCAAAACAAGAATTATGTTGTCCATAATGCCGCATGCAAAACAATAATTACGTTGTCCATTATGCGGCATGCAAAACAATAATTATGTTGTCCATTATGCGGCATACAAAACAATAATTATGTTGTCCATTATGCGGCATGCAAAACAATAATTATGTTGTCCACTATGCGGCATGCAAAACAATAATTATGTAATCCGCTATGTATCATACACAACAATAATTGTGTCATCCATTATTTGGCATACAAAACAAGAATTATTGTGTCCATAATGTCGCATGCAAAACAATAATTATGTTGTCTATTATCCTGCATACAAAACAAAAACAAAAATATAAAACGCATCTAAACTTGAGTTTTTAATCAGTTTACACTTTTAATGTGATTAAAAAATGATTAAATGGTATCGTTACTATTAAAGACTGGGTCATACGAGAGTGTGTGTGGATGTAAATTACTTCTTCGACAGTGTGGTGAAAATGAACTATATATAAATGATAGATGCAGTTTTAAATTACGAATATAATTTAGCTCCTCCAATAAATACAGTAAAGTAAATTCACTTGATTTAAATCTGTCCAATAATATATTGTTAATAAGAAAATAACTCATGTAATAGAGCCTTGTACGATATATTCTATATGCATTACCTCAAGTTTTCATGTATATGTATGAACTGAGTGAATAAAAAATTTGTATTTGTATTTGTATTATGATTAAGACAATATGGCGATAACATAGTTTGCCATAATACTATTTGCATGCTAATGGTTTTAACAACCTGTGAAATACGAAGAGTTGTAATGCATTACATTTGCTACCTTTGCAAGACGTCCCGTATTTAACCGCACATTACTTTTATGTTCTGTCATGTGTTACGGTATTATTAAAGCATGTGCATGCTGGTTGTGAATTATCGCTGTGAATTATCGCACGCTATTCCTGAATGGCTTTTCATGCACAGGTAGTGACCGTGCATTCTCCTTAAATTACTTTCATATAGCAAATGATTTCGACTGTGGAGGGCAAACGAGCGTTCTGCACAGTTTAATGACACTATAATATGCACTATGAAATGAATTTGATGTGTAATTTGTAATCGTTGCTCGTTGACGGGATGATTAACCTTTGTATCGTTCACATTAACAAAAGTTTTATAACATTATCCTTAAACCTACTGAAGGATATCCTCAATGCGAATGTTTACGATACAGACATACCTAACTGTTGTATATATGTTCTAGGCTGTTGAAAGAAAGGTTGTCTCAGTTTGTGTGATTCATTGTTTGACAATAAAATGCAGATAGTATAACACAGTCTTTGTTGACATAAACATTACATAGTATTTGTGTTATTGTTGCAATATTGCTTACTATTTATTTGGTTGACATACACCGTTTTTTTGTCGACTGTTTCAAAATATAGGAACGTCCATTTTAAAATATAGGATGGGACACTATTTTAGCATTTTAATTAGTGTTTTATCCATATCAAGTTAACCAATATTGTGGATCACCATCAAATATTAATTAAAGCATTCCCACACAACAGTAGAGCGTTTCCTTGCTGCAGTGCGTTAGTGGGTATATAATCAATTGGGTCAATTGTCTTAATTTAAAACGAAAGGAAAAATTGTATTAAGTTGTTATTTAGATTTACCCTTTTAGATACACGAAAGCAACATTTCTGAAATTATTGTCCTTTAACTGTGAATTGTTTCATAGTTTTTTGTTGTTTTATTCACCAATATTTACATAATTTCATTGTATCCATAGAAGTGCCAAACTTTAACAAGTTAACTTAGTTGAAGATTTTTTCTGAGAGGTGTTGCATTTAGTGTGGTATCGTTTTCATGAATGCATGAAAAATGCGCCAGATCATTTAACCGCTGCAAAAATGCGTGATTATATGATATATCTTCAAGTCTGGAAAACAAAATTAATTATCTAAAATACATGGGCTGAGAAAATTGAATTTAAACGGAAAACGATTCTTTACTACCGATGATTCTATACAATCACATTAAAATTAGACCCTTTATCACGCTACTATTCTCTACACTACTAAGGATCTGACAACGCCGCACTGGATGTCATTTCAGATTGACCTTGCGATTAGCCAGTCAGATTTCAGCCTACAAAATTGTTCAGTATAGACTGCATCACTGCGCATGTCGCGTTTCATTAAAACGTTGTCGAGCAGTCTACACTCGGTATTGAAAGAGATAATGTCCGTAACTTTTAGTGTATAAAACACAAACTAATTGCGTTGACAAACATAACAGAACAACCATTAATGAATATTTCCTGAAAAAATACTGTTTGACGGAATTTAATAACGGTACAAAACAATGCACCGATTCGTGGGATTGAATCCACACTAAAATTATTCTCGGAGGTCAATAGTCGACGTCGCTATCAACTGAGCTAAGCGGGCCTGATTTACTATGACTTACTTAAAATATCTAATGTCGTAATAATTTCGGTGGAATATATATTTTCAAAAGACATGACAGCGCCTATGATTTTCTTCGTATTTTTGATGTAAAACATGCCATTTAGTGCATTCCTTTGAATTTTTTCTTTCTTTTTTAAGAAAAACAATGTGAAGATCAGCACTCTTTAATGGAGGATTACTTTTGAATGCACCAGATAAGGGTGTAACCATTGAAAAACACAAGTGTGAAATTCCAGTATTTTCCAACCAGTAATAAAGGAAATATAAAACATAAATTGAACGGGATGAAGGAAAATTGGAAGTCGTTGCGGTCGGTTCATCATGTCGACGAAGTCGAAATATTAAAATATTTAAAAGCAGTCGATGAAATAAAGTTTCCAAACAAAACGTAAAGTTCGTTGGTAGAAAACTTTCTATATCTCTATGCTCATTCTGAGCCCTACAACTTTCTTTAAACAACCGTGGTCAGAATCCGTTTTCCTCTACGTATTTAGTTTTCTGACCTTTTATGCAAATTGCAACTGTCTCCTAATACACTGAATTGTAAACGACATGTACGGGAAGATGGACTTGGTGGGAAAACACGTCGACTCACATCTGGCATTTCCTCATATTTAGATTGTGCTAGCATGCTCTCAATTTTCTGTAAACTCCAGGGGTCCAAAAACTCCGCCATAGCTTATTGTTAAAAGTTCTGTTGTAAAGCAGACGACAATGATATTTGAATATGTTCTTGTTTCATCAGATATGTTTGCTGTCTACTGAAAGTTTTGTTTGAAGCGCCCTTATTCGTAAACGGACATAACGGTTGTAAAAAGCAGGTAGGGTATAAAACAGTCGTATTTAATGAATGTAGGTCGCTATATATGTTGAACTTTCCTTTTATGGTAGTGCCTTCAAGCAAAATATAATGTGTTGTCGTTACTCATTATGATCTAAACAAAATGAAACTAATTATTGAATAACATATTTATATGGATACGTTTTCTGTGTTATGGACTTAATATTTATTTTCTATAATTAATTGTACATGTACCTGGATAATACTAAGATTACATTTGAATTCTAAATGCTTTATATGGATTTTGTAGAGCTCAAACAAATGCTTCATTTTGGTAACATTATTACTTATTATGTTTTAAATAATCACTTGAAAGTAGGTATAAAAGTCGAACAGGCAATACAGCTTTGACGGAACACATTCGACCAAAAACAGGCATTAACGAAAACAACAACTACAATGTTAATAAATAGCAATCACAAACACAAACGGCTTGACAATAGGGTTACCGCCTTGGAGCAGAACGGTCAGTGGCAAAAAGGCCGCCGGGGGTTTAAATATTTTCTTTAAAGATTGGTCATCGTTTAGGACATTACTTTTGAACTTCAACAGATAAAACACGCAGTTAACTGAGACATTTGGTATTTTTCTACGCCGACGCAATCTAAATTCTAGATTCGACTACGTCGATTGTGTATTTCCAATAATTCCCGACTGCAACAACTTCCACAATTCCTGTATATCATTCAAAGAAATGATTATATCTCTTTATATCTCGGTGGGAATCTCTGAACTTTCACAGGTCTACTCACCATTATGATGCTGTATACTGTTTAGTTGTTAAAGGGTCCTCCAAATTGAAAAATAAAGTGATTTTAAATGAAAGCTTATTATAAAAGAATGTCAATGTCATCGTCCGTTTTCTCAAAAACCGTTGACAAATGCAAGTTTTACAGGTATGAAGTTTACCTGTACACAAAAAAACTGGTGCGCGATCGATCTTCGGAAAATGACGTCGTAAGGGACGACCAATCACATCTTCCGTACAAACTACCTAATTTACATAATCAATTATGGCGCGTAGCTATGTGTAAACAAACCGTTACTCTTGTTGGATGTCCATTTTTCTCATATAGCCTAAGTGTTTTAAACTCTGGAATATTATTGATGTGTTCGTGTCTTCATCATGGTGAAAAGGTGCTCATTAAGCTTTTGTAGAAAAAGTAAACAGGAAGGCAGTGTAAGTCTACACACATTTCCATGTTGCCGTCATCGAACTAAATGGATTGAACTTGTTTTGCAAAACGGTGTGAAACGGAATTTTTCGGACCATTTTACTGAGAAAGATTTTGATGACTCTTACAAAACGAAAAAGAGATTACATTTACTCTATCAGTTCAGACGGGAAAACATAATTATTTTTTTTGGTGTCCGGAAATATAACTTTCCAAAATTAATTCATATTTGCCAATGTCCGAATATTTTGAGAGGGAACGGTAAATTAACATTCTACGGTAAGTATTTTTAACTGTGATGTTCGGGGCAATCTCACCTTCGTTGTTTACGGTAATTACGAAAATCCATCCATTAATGATCACTTATTGGTAATTATGCAGCTATTCTATAAACTGTCTAAAATTACGGTACTCAACTTGGGCAAACTGTAAAACCTGTGAAATCAGTACACCGAGACACACTTTACACGCGGGTAGAGTGGGTTTTGCGATGAGTGAGCGGTACACTGTTTGATCTGTGGAACTGTCACGTTCTAGTCACAAGTGTAGTTACATGCTGGCTAATGCGGACTGTGTAATAGTATACTGGGCTATATGCGATTCAATCCACAACAGTGAACTAATAAAAAATGTGTAAACAATGAACTAATGAACAATTATGACATCTAGTTTATTATATTAAATTATTATATTTGTTTGAAATGTAGCAATGAACTTTATTGCATAATGAGACAATGCAATTTTAAAACATGTTGATTATTTTATTACAAAATAAAAACATACAAGGTATTGCAGAAAATAAATTAAAATTATAAAATAGTCGTGTTCTTTATCCATTTAATTGCACCATCATGTTATTCCTCAAATCGAAGCTAAAAAACAAAGCATGCCATGCTTATAGTATGAAATAAAAAATAGTTCGTGTGTCTGTACAAACAGACAACAAATCGCACAGCACTTTACCTGTGTGAGCGAGACCGTATTTTTGTTGCTGGTAATGCCAGATAATGGAATGGCCCACTACACACTAGCTACGACAGCGACAACACAAAACAACCCGTAACACCTACATTGGAATGGTTTTACCTGGTTTAGACAATTGTTTCAACACGCACCTGACCGATTACACAAAATTATAGCATGGGTCAGTAATAATGTAATTGTTTCAAAATGGCTCGTTAATAACAGTAAAAAATCACGATCAAAAACTTTTTATTTAATTGCATCAAACACGTTACAATTAAATTCATTGAAGTATATTCTGCTGCCTCTGTTGGTAATTATCGAGATGCAATCAACAATTACAAGTCGTTGAACGTAATTTTAACCTGTCATTTTCGGCGAATAATTCATCTTTTCCCGATGTCCGAATTTATAAAAGCATCAAAACTATTGAAATAAGATTGATTTTTTAATATGTCCGAGCACTAGTTTTATTATTTTCTTCAATTAATTAGGTGTCCGGAATTAATGAGTGTTCATTGAGTAAATACAGTAGGTATCAAAACTTAAAACCAATGCTGAAACCTGACGCAATTCACCGATTCTCCGATTTGCAGACCCACAGACGGAGACACAGTCACAGGATGAAGACATTGAACAATCTAATATCATGAGTTTATTTGTATTATTCGTTTAATGTTTTCCTTTGTACTTTATACGCTCAGAATCAAAGTGGATGGGGTACACAAAATGTTGATTGTCCACTTCGCTCGCATTGTTTACTTGGTTTGTGTCCGCCATTTTGGTTTCTAACGAACCAAAGGTAATGCGTGACGTCAACGGGTTTTTTCCATTCGGCTGTTTCCGTGAAACCTCAGTTACATTTCCGTGACAGGTGTGTATTAGGGGCAAATGTGCCGTATGGATTCGCGATTTACCGATAAACGAATAGGTTTACGATTTTGACCGAAGTATTTTTAGAAACTGCTAATCATTATCTTTGTAATACAAAGGAAAGTTATTTCAATTTGGAGGACCCTTTAAGTATTTGTTTAGCATTACAGAATCATCGGTATAATTACATAGCACGCATACACACTGTAGGTAAAGTACGAATCGAATTTGAGTTTGTAGATATCAACAAGTTAGTTTGTAGACAGACATATGATGGTTTGTAGATGTGGAAACATCATATTTGGCAAATAATCGTGGTTTACAAACTTATTCTCGATGACACTGTACACTGCCTGTCTGTGTTTTACATTTACACAATGCACGAGACTTTCAAGTGACGCATCGAGTTTACGACGTGGAAATCTGTATTCGATGCTATCAGGCGTACGGCAATAACGTGTATATATCTACTTTACCGCCTTTATTCCATCAAAATACATTTGTTGGATCAGATCAAGTATGTTTTAGTTTGTTTCTGATAGATTTTAACCTCAATACCAAATTGTAAAGCCAAAATACATATTCTGTCTGATTTGGTTTGTAGATGTTAACAGTTATCAAAGCGGGTGTTTGTTGAAGGTAAGCGCTAGTTTTTCGATGTAGAGACGCTGGTTTGTTTTAATTAGGGCCTTTTTTATATGGTAAGTATTGCCATTTAGCTAACCTATTCTATTCGTTATTATCAAAGTAACGTCGGTAAAACATAACCTTTTATTCATTTTATAACATCTTAAGGAAAATTGTCAGAGGATTTAATGTGTCGCTCGACCGTTTGCCCATTCCTTCGTTCATGTTCTGTCCGGTTAATTGATTTCTTTTTCCTTACACATTTCATATTTCATGGAAATATATAATTAAAACAATTAATGGTCACCTTTATATTAATTGTTTGTGTTTATTTTCCAAAGTATGATTCCATTTGGCAAAAGTTATAAAGTTCAGAGTTCATGGTTATGCATCAATATATAATATATTTATTTAAGAGGAACGTTTAAATAAGCGTACACACATATATTCAGTAATATTTTGATAATTAAATACAGTTAATTAAATTTTATAGGAATTCAGCAATACTTAACTGATTATATTTTAGTTATTAAATTGGTTGATACAATAAAAGTCCGTATATTTCTTGGAATTATTAGCATTTGTTTAGACTTGATCAATGTCCATTTTTATTTCTTGCAAAGTAGCAATTGCATCGTCAATTTTATTTCGTCTTTTCATCAATGTTGGTATTATTGTTCGTAACAAAAACAGTTAACTTAACCAATTTTCCGCCACAGTGTAACTTCTTAACGTCAACAAGTTAATGACGTTGTTTTCAGAAGTGGTGTAATAATCCATAGACTTAAACAATTTGGCCTTATTATTTTCGATAGTTTGGGACTGTAGTGTCCTCGAGTTATGATTCCAGTAAAATGATGTCCTTTATTTTCCAAACCTGACATAAACCCTAAGAATTTACCTTTAAACAACCATTTCTCGTTCCTCCAAAATAGATTCAGAGTGTCATCATATCTCATTGCACAAGAACTGACACACAACACAACGTAACCACGTTCATTAACAATCTCAAGGCTAGTTTTCTCTCTTTGAAGCGATGCCCGAAAATAAAAATAAAACATCTTCCATTTTGAAAATAAACGATCTACTGTTTCCGTTGCAGAGGGTAACATATTAGTCAAACCCTATACATATGTCATCATCTACGTATGTCATCATCTACGTGATGACATATATATTACATACGCGAGGGGTGTTGCCCTCGACATTACCTCTCATGAACAGACTCAATAAACCCGAGTCTGTTACTTTTATCTCTTGTTTGTGTTTGTTGCTTCTAATGGGATCTTTCAGTATTTATTGACATTCACACTAGCGTTTGTTTAGTGTTGTGTGGCGTCCGTAAAAAAGTTGCCCCGACTACAAATCAGTAATGTTATTACTTGTTGGTCCTTTGGGATCTTCAAGCCCAATCTTCGTGGCTTTAAATTATAATATCGCTTACGCCGGTGCTAGGAGGCGTGAGAGGTGTTGCACTAGTCATTACCTCTCATGAACAGGCTCAATAAAACCGAGTCTGCTACATGTATCTGTTGTTTGCGTTTGATGCTTCCAATGGATCCCCTTTTCGGTATTTATTGGTTTTCTTTTGTATTTTAAAATATGTTTTTCGCTATTGTATTATCCAGGTCAATGACATATTTTAATGGACACTCGGTTACAGCATTATGTAGTTCGCTTTTTCTCATTGGAGGAATACATATGTCGAGTTAAAATTCAATTACCTTTATGGATTCAGTATGCGATAATGGAATAACTGACCTTCCATCTCTGACGATTGTATCAGAAACAAATTTTACCTTTTGTCTAAATTATACATATACTACGAGAAAATAAGAGATCAAAATCATCGAAAAACTAGCACTTATAGAAAACATATCATTGACAAACTAGTGCTTAACTTCAACAAACCAGCGCATATACAACTACAAACTTGTCTAAATTTCAATGAAATGAGCATTTAAGACAATAAATAAATACATATTGCGGCACATACTACTACAGTATACTAGAGTTATAGTATTGATATTGAATACATATGTGAAGTTTCATTTCAATCTGTGCAGTGGTTAAACTGATATTAGGCTACTAAAGTGGAAAAAAATGGATGATAACTGTGCCAAATTATATTGCAGGTAAATGTTACTTACGCGTGACATGCTATTTATGGATACTGAATACAGATCTGAAGTTTCATTCCAATTTAGTTTTAGCTGTGGGAGGCGATCTTGACTTTCTGACCAACCTAATTTTTACTTAGAACAAACTCGACATCACGAGCAGTATTCCTGTTAAGTTTCAAGAAAATCCATTATATGGTTTCAGAGTAGAGTTTACCAAGTTTTTCCTATATAGCTTGTATTTTTATAATCTATTTTTAGTTTCCGTGACCATCGTGAATTTCAGATCAGCCTTTATTTTACTTAGGACCAACTAAACACCAAGAGCAACATTTCTGTTAAGTTTCATGAACACCCATCAAATGGTTGCCTAGGTGGAAAATAATAAAAGTTGCCACAATAAAAGTTTACAGACAGACAACTGACCCCGAAATGTTTCCTTGATAGTATTTTATTTAACTTTATTCATGTACATTTAAACAGCACTTGTTTTCTGTAGCTCTAGTCTTCTGTATCTTTCAGCATATAATGGCAACTCTGGATCGGACATCGGTCCTGGAAACGATAATGGAATAACCTTGATGGAATATGAAACTTTTTTTTTTTTTTATTTATTAACTCAATTATATTAGCCGTGTTTTACTAGAAACACATACACACAATACGACGCAAATCTATATTGATAGATAGTAGGGGTATTGTATTTTTCTTTAATGTTTGCGACTCAAGTGCCAGTGAAACGAACGTAAATTATGTCAAAATATTGTAGTGGAAGTTAATTAAAAAATCGCCATTAATTAAGTGTGTTCATATCGTCCGAGATTTTTTATTTGAAAAAGTCCCGTGACTCAGGCAAAAATCATTCAAACGAAACATCCTGACAATATGCGCTACTAGAAATCCGATTGATACTTCCTATAAAGTTTCATGTAGATCAGATGAAAAGCTTCAATGGCCCGTAACTCCGCCAAAAATCACCCAACCGGAATGTCCTGACAATACTACGAAGTTTCATGAAAATGTTATGAAAACAATAGGAGGAGTTGAGGAGTTGAGCAGACAAAGTTTGGATGTGAAAAACTTCAAAGCCCTGTAACTTCACAAACAATCGGAACCTAACCTGAACATCCTGAAAATATGTACTAGTAGACATCATACTGATACATCCTATAACAGTTTCATGAAAATCGGATGAGCGGACAAGCTTAATACATTTGAGAAACTTCAAAGTTCTATAACTCCGCCGAAAATCATTCAAACGGAACGTCCTGACAATATACTGATACTTCCTGTGAAGTTTCATGAAAATCGGATGAAAAACGTAGAAATTAAGCAGACAAGAAAGAGGGACACACCGACGGACGCAGGTCTCAAATTTAAGCTGGCTTACTGGCAAAATGGAAGTGACATTTTGAGAATGCCAGTAAACTTTTCAAGTACTAGCAAATATTTGCAAGTGCATCAAAATACTTTACGTGTTTAATTTAGAATACCATATATGCCTTTGTTTGAAACATGTGCTTTCATATCAATGGTGTTTTAATATGTTTAAGTTTTCCTCATATGTCTTTGTATTAATATGACGTATGTGGAATCTAGCATGTTTGCTAGTGTTGTTCCGATTAATCGATTTGATCGATCATCGATCAGTTAAGCCTTTTGTTTGATTAATCGATTACAATTTTTCATGATTGACTTTACTCGGTTTTTGAAAAATATTGGGATTTCATTCTCTTGTACTTAAATGTTACAATTTTGCAACAAGTACCAGTAATCACATACAATATCTCTAGGGTTCTCACAACTTATACTTCAAATAAATGCTGGTCAGTTTCATTTAGCTGTTTCTTTACAAGAACATACTTGATGAAACATGTGTTTCTTTTCTTTATTATAGTCTAAAAAAGAAGTACACGTGTGTTATATTTAGCAGCCATGTTTAATCGATTAATGATCGATCATCGGTCGGTTAAATATTCTGATAAATCATAGATTGTCATTCGATTCCCAACACTAATGTTTGCTAATGATGAATCGTCTTGTGTTGTTTACTTATGTTACATATTTGTACTTACTCACACACACAAACGTAGAAATTGTAAGTCACTTTTTCGTTTTGCCAGTTACAAAAAATTTACTGATGAAATGTTGCCAGTCCAAACTGTCGCTAAATTAGAGCCCTGGGACATACATACATACATACAGATATGATGGCAGCTATATGCTCCCCCGAATATTTCGGGAAGCATAAAGACATCACAGCATTAAACTTCCCCTAGTCAGAACTCCCGACCCCCAGCCTGCATTCAGTCTGAAAAAGACAGTATTTCGTACTTGCATGTATATAAAAGTTTGTCTAAAGTCTATGATTAAATCAGTCTTGTCAATCAATCTTGGGTGTCCAGATAGCGCTGTCGGTAAAAAACTCGATATTTACCATTGAAGCAAACCCGGTATGATTAGCTAGCAGTTTAATGGTTGTGAGAGGGTATGGTGGTCACTCGTTCTGACAAGGATTATACAGTACTTTCATCCGAGCCAACGAGTGTGATTTGTATAAACTGCGTAGTTTGTTTCGTAATAGAGGTAAAATGAACAAGTGAAGCACCAACAGTTGTGTTTTTGAGAAATTAGGAAAAACAAAACCTTTAAACCTAAACGTCAAAATGCGTAGACGGACGGACAGACAGATGAAAATCGACAAACTATGAGCCTGGATCCGACTAAACGTGTTTTTTTTTTATATATATATATCTATCGCAAAGGGATGATTTTGTTGTATGATTCTAATATTAACAATTTCAAATTATAAATTACTGCGTAAACAGATGTAATGCTTTCTAGTTCCCAATCAGCTAATTATGCTTATATATATACACAAATAACTTGCGGTATGGTAGTGTAATAAGCAATGATATATTTATTGTAATACACAAGTGTAATACATATGCAAATGAAGGCTTAATCATCGTTGGGTCTTTTACGTTCAGCTCATTGTGCATTGGCACTGCTCGTCGATTTCCATAACCGTTAAAAACATCGAATTACAGATAACGACACGGTTAAGTTCCTAGTTCGGTGTCGTATGGAGAAGAAAAGAGTCAACATATGACGTCATCATACGACAACGTTATTTATGCAACTACAATAATATAATTTAATGCAAGCAAGGTTTAAAGATGAATAAAAGGCCAAATAAGACACCACAGAGACAAACGGGTTGACAATAGGGCTACCGCCTTGGAACAGTCAGCGGCAAAAAAGGCCGCTGGGGGTTTAAACCAGGTTTTAATGTGCACCAAAACTCACACTTACCCTACTGTCAACCCAATAAACGGGACAGTGTAAATAAAGGAATCCTCGCCATGAACTATTCTCTAACCAACAAGGCAGTATTAATAGGCAGTATAAGTAAAACACAAAGATACTCGTGTATATATAAATACAAAGAACAATAGCCTAGAAAGCCACAAAGAAGGTACTCAATGACTTGGCAGAAGCCAGAGCAACACGAGAATAAACAATTGAGGGCACGACAAGACAAGACTGCAGACAAACATCAAACGTCACCGTCCTTTTGGGCTTTAGTTAGACGTCGTCATAGGGTCCACAGCCTGTCCGGTTATCGCACAATCAAAGAGGAAAGGATAGTGGCGAATTGTTGTTGGGTCCACGACCAAGCATACAGTGTGTTGCAAAAGTATATGGTTCAAGTCATGTATGTTAAAACAATATTGAAAGAAATAATAATAATGTCACGAAGACGTAAACATGCTTCGACCGTTTTTTCTTACCAGACACTTTCTTCCCAATTTTTACCATCAGTTCTTCCTACTAAACATGTTGAATCAAGATGGACGACCTCACTTTGTTCTAATCAAATCCTTGACATGCATTACATACTGATAACATATTCACCTGTGTTGCACGACATGCTAGAAGTACACATCCACAGAAATACAATTGTTCACATGTAAGGGATGCGTGTGCGTTAGCGTTCATTACAAAACAGACAAACTGTGCACTGCTGCCATGTATAATTAGATTGCGTTATCAAATTGAAAATCTCAACGAAACTGTGCATTGCTACCTTACCATGTGCAATTATGAAAACATAAAAGAGTCACTGCCGTTCCGGTTGCTTAAGAGGCCAAATAAAATAAGATGTGTGGTTCTGGATACATTGGAGAGAAAAAATAAGGATGGAAACCATTCTCTTTTTATTGAGATTGTTTTCGAACCTGTAAAGTGAGAATAGACTGTAAGTGGGTAATGCTTGTTACTTCCTCCATCATGCTATGGTTCATAAATGAACCTAATTTAATAATGCTGTCAACGCTGTATTGATGATCATAAATGGCTAATGGCATCTCTGAAATGAAATTAACTTTATTGGAGTTGTGTCCCTTTCTGAGTACGATGATTCCCTCCTGATGACAGCAAACCTAAGTGTAGGTTGGTGACTTGTGCAAAAGCCGAAATTACATTTTAGTATCATGAGACTTTATCAGAGTTAAAATATAGATGTTTATAGTCAGGATTAATGTAAACAGCTTGACATCGATGACTGATAATTAGATACTAGCACAGAAAATGAATTATTTTTAATTACTGACAGCAGTTGGGATGAGTATACTTTTGGGCTTACATCTAAAGAGCTGCAGCTTGCAGGAATTGCTCTACAGTCTGGAAAGATATAATATATTCTGTCATCGGGCCGACTGACATCTTCAATATTGTTCTCATCCTACAGCAATAACTGGGAAAAAAGAATTATTAGGCAACACTTAATGGGACACAACGCAACACTGAAATAGTTTTCAAGCTTGAAAATTAGCACGTTAATCTTTTAATCCAGTATTAAATTTTTACTTTTACAATTTTATTCTTGCATATATCAAATACATAATAAGAAACAAGAGGCCCTAGAGGGCCTGTGGACGCTCTACTGGCTAATCGGGGATCAGAAGAAGTAGTCGGGACACAACTTGTGTATTAATACCTTTAAAGGGTCATAACTCCACCCAAAATCATTCAACAGGAACACGGTGACAATATGCACAACTAAGCTTGATACAGACCATCCTTGCCAAGTTTCGTGCGGCCAGGGGTTCTTCAGAACTAGTCCAGGGATTCATTCAGCAGAACTAGACCCACAGAACATCCAGGAAACATGTTCTTGATATAAATGTGGTACTGTACTGAATGGAAGAATAAAAAACAAGCGGGCATGTGGACGCTCTACTGGCTCAAGATAAAGTTTATGTATATGGGGCCATAAGTCTTTAAAAAATCGTTCAGCCGAAACATGGTGATGACATACGAGACTAGTCTTGGTACTGATCATTCCTGCAAAGTTTCGTTGAAATCCAGCTAGAGGTTCAGGAGAACTAGTCTAGACAATGTTAGTGTATTAAAACCTTTAAGGGCTCATACCTCTGCCAAAATTCATTCAACCAGAACATGGCAATGACAGGTGCAAATAGGTTTAGTACTCATCTTCCCCGCCAATATTCGCTGAAATCTGTCAATGAGTTCAGAAGAGACTAATCTGGACAACGTTTGTGTATTAAAACCTTTAAAGGGCAATAACTCTGCCAAAAATCTTTTAACCGGAACATGGTGATGATATCCACAACTAGGCTTGGTACTGATCATCCCTGCAACGTTTTTCTGAAATCCAGCTATGGGTTCAGGAGAACTAGCCCGGACAATGTTTTTTATTATATAAGATCCACTTACGCAAGCCTCATCCAACAATTACATTGACCGTGAAGCCAACAATTGCCGCAATGCTATGTGTCGCTAACCTGTCAAGTTGTTATCTACTTTCACTTAGTAT
Source organism: Cyrtodaria siliqua (assembly GCA_037043455.1). NCBI lineage: Eukaryota > Metazoa > Mollusca > Bivalvia > Adapedonta > Hiatellidae > Cyrtodaria > Cyrtodaria siliqua. The sequence goes on along the minus strand of JAWPHD010000087.1, from coordinate 263,357 downwards.
TCATCCACTTCACAGCCAAAGTAAACTCTGTCTTCTGGCTATCTATCGTCATATGTATATCGTATGTTGGTAGGTCTCAGTTATGCAATAGACAATATAATACCATTTACTAATTTTAACTCTGATTATATTTTGAATAAAGATGTAACTCGCCACCTTTATTTTATTTCAATATTTTATTTTTACATATATCGTGGCTACATCAGACGCTGATCGTATAACACAATATAAAATATATAAACATAAATTATACGTCATGTTATTGTTTATTTTGAAACAATTATAATCTATTGAATTTGAGCGCTCAACTAAAAATAGAACCTATTTACATTTTGACGTTCCAGTTTGGCTGTGACACTATCAATGCTATTTTTGAAAAATGAAGGCAATATCTGGCATCAACTAAGCTCCTTTAAGTATACAATGTTTTGTCAGACTCATCAAGTCAGTGTCATTGTCCTTAGGAAACAATAATGTAGTAAAACATCTAAAGGGCCATAACTCCACCAAAAATATTTTAATCGGAACACGGTGATGATATGCACAACTAAGCTTGGTACTAATCATCCCTGCAATGTTTCTTTGAAATCTGGCCGGGGGTTTAGGAGAACTTAGTTCGGACAAATGTTTTGTAGTTAGACCTGTAAAGGGTCATAACTCCATCAAAAAACCCTAGGCCAAATGACTCCAGGGTCACCATTCAAACAAGCTTCGTAGAGGATCATAAGCTGAGTGTAAATATAAAGAATTAAACCTTTGATTCTTGTAGTTTCAGAGAACAAGATTTTAAAGTGTTTCCCTATATATAAGCTTATGTAAAACTGTGACCATTTGGGCGGGGCCAAAATACACTCCTGTGTCACCATCTGAACAAACTTGGAAGAGGAACATAAGCTGATAATAAAATATGAAATATGAAACCTTTGGCTCTTATAGTTTCAGAGAAGAAGACTTTTGAAGTTTTTCCCTATATAAGTCTATGTAAAGTTTTCCCATAAAATGTAAAACTGATCCAACATAAGATCCCAATTAAAAAAAAAATAAAAAAAAACTTCTAAAAAAAAGAGAAGAATTAGAAATATATAATGAAAAGAATTAAAACAATTTCCACAAAAAAAATATTAATATTCGAAAAAATTAAAAAATAAATAATTAAAAATATTCAAACAAAATCCAAACAAAACTCAGAAGAAATTCAACAAAACTTCTGTGCCAGTTTGGTAAAGATCAAATAATAAATGAAGGTGCTAGAGTGTTTAAATGCAGAAAATAGCATTTTTGAGAAAACACGAGGGCCTTAACTCTGGTGTTACTGACCAAATTTAGCTGGTTTTCGAACTTGCCCAAACTTTGATTGGCATTAACAATATGTGCAAGTTTGGTAGATCAAATAATAAATTAAGGTGCTAGCGCGTTCACAAAGCAGAAAACGACATTTTCCAGAAAAAACAAGGGCCATAACTTCAGTATTACTCATCTGATTTGGCTGCTTTTCGAAATTATCGGAGCTTTTATTGATATTAACAATCTTTGCAGGTTTGATAAAGATCAAATAATAAACGAAGGTGCTAGAGTGTTCACCAGGCTTAATATGGCATTTTTCAGCAAAACAAGGGCCATAACTCCGTTAAAATTAATTTGATCTGGCTGGTTTTCGAACTTTTCCGAGCTTTCATTGATATAAAGACACTGGCAAAGTTTCGTATAGATTTGATTAATAATGAAGGCCATAGGATGTTCACAAGGCAAAAGTTAACGGACGATGGACGGACGACGGACGGACGACGGACAACTCGTCATCCCATCAGCTCTGCTGGCCTTAAAAAAATATATAGGTAGGAAAGTTATTAGCTCTACGTAACGAGGCAAAATATAGCATTTTAAACTAAATCAAGGGCCATAACTCCGTCGTTAATAGTCCGATCTGGCTGGTTTTTGATCATGTCTAAGCTGTCATTGATATAAACAATCTGGTAAAGTTGTGTAAAGATCAGATGAAAGATGAAAGGTATATCGAATTAACGAAGCAAAAAATAGCACCGGAGTTGTGGCCCTTGTTTTTCTGAAAAATGCTATGTTCTGCCTTGTGAACACTCTAGGGCTTTCAATATTAATCTGATCTTTACGAAACTTTGCCAGTATCTTTATATTATTAAAGGCTCAGACAAGTTTGAAAACCAGCCAGATCGGAATAATTTTACCAGAGTTATGGTCCTTGTTTTTCTGAAAAATGCCATATTAAGCCTCGTGAACACTCTAGCACCTTCATTTATTATTTGATCTTTACCAATGTCGCAGGGATTGTTAATATCAATAAAAGCTTAGACAATTTAGAAAACCAGCTGTTATGGCCTTTGTTTTCCTAAAAAATGCTATGTTCTGCCTTGTGAACATTCTAGGGCCTTTAATATTAATCGGATCTTTACGAAACTTTGCCATTGTCTTTATATCAATACAAGCTCAGGCAAGTTTGAAAACCAGCCATATCCGATTAGTATCAGCAGAGTTATGGCCCTTGATTAAGTAAAAAATATTATATTTAGCCTCGTTTAGATGATAGGGCCTTCATCTTTCATCTGATCTTTACGAAACATTAACTTTATCGCAGATTTGTTTTTATATTGTTATGATAGAGATTTCATGTTGGGTCTTTCACCGGATACCAAGGCAGATGTTATTGAAGCCTTTAATGATGCATCTCGGTATCTGGATGACATATTGAACATCGACAGCCCTTTCTTTTCAAATATGGTTAATAATTTAAATCCTAAATAACTTCAACTTAACAAAGCTAATATTTCTGATATTAACGCTTCTTTTCTCGATTTACATCTCTCCATTGAAAATGGTGAAATAATTAGCAAAATCTATGACAAGAGAGAGATGATTTTAATTTTGATATTGTTAATTATCCCCAGTTAGATGGAGATGTTCCCCGAGCAACTTCTTATTGGATCTATGTGTCTCAACTTATTCGTTTTTCTAGAGCTTGTACACGAGTTGAGGACTTTAATATTCGTAATCTTTCTCTAACTAAAGCGCTACTCCCACAGGGCTACCGTTACCATAAACTTCGTAAAACCTTTGCACAATTTTATTATTGTAACCCTGATTTTTTTTCCAAATATGAAAGCAATTTAAGAACTCTTCTGCGACAAGGACTTTCACAACATGACTTCTATGGTGATGTGATTTATAAACTTCGTAAGATTCTTGGTCATGATCACTTTCATACAATATTTGTTAAACTTGTTAAAAGGTTCATCAAAAGAGGTTATGACCCTATCATTTTGTAACGTACTGCATGCTGGGTGGATGGCACTATGATTTCCTCTTTGTTTGTACGATGACCGAACAGGCTGTGGACCATACGATGACGTTTACCTTAAGCCCAAAATGACTGTGACGTTTGGTGTTTGCGGTCTTGTCTTGGCGTGCCCTCAGCGGTTTATTCTCTTGTTGCTCTTGCTTCTGCCAAGTCATCGAGTACCTTCTTTGTGGCTTTATATGCTATTGTTTTTTTGTATTTATACATACACGAGCATCTTTGTGTTTTACTTATATTTCCTATTAATGCTGCCTTGTTGGTTAGAAAAAAGTTCATGGCGGGGACTTCTTTATTTACACTGTACCGTTTAATTGGGATGACAGTAGGGTTAAGTGGGAGGTTTGGAGCACCCTAGAACCTGGTTTACATCTCCAGCGGCCTTTTTGCCACTGACCATTCCAAGGCGGTAGCCCTACTCTCATCCGTGTTTGTGTTTGTGACGTCATATGCCTTTATTATTACTATTGCCATTCGTGTTTGTCTATTTTGCGTGTTTTGGAGTTACCAGATTGTTTATATCAATGAAAGCTGAACAAGTTCGAAAACCAGCCAAATCGGACCAGTAACAGCGGAGTTATGGCTCTTGATTTAGTTAAAATGCTATACTTTATGATAGGGCCTTCATTTTTCATGTGATCTTTACGAAACTTTACCAGATTATTAATATCAATGACAACTCGGACAAGTTCGAAAACCATCCAGATTGGACCATTTACATCGGAGTCATGGCCCTTGATTTTTTTAAATATGCTATATCTTGGCCTCATTAAGACGAAAGTGCCTTCATTTGACCGGATTTCATTGAAACTTTGTAGGGATGGTCAGTACCAAGACTAGTTGTACATAGACCCCATGTTCCAGTTGGTGGAGTTATAGCCCTGTAAAGGTTTTACACAAACTTTGTTCTGACTAGTTCTCCTGAATCCCTGGCCAGATTAAGCGAAACCTTTTAGGGATGAACAATTCCATGTATAATTATGTAAATAATTGCCGTGTTCCGGTTGAATGATTTTTGGCAGAAATTATGGCCCTTTTAAGGTTTTAATACACAAACTTTGTTATGACTAGTTCTCCTGAATCCCTGGCCAGATTAAACGAAACTTTTTAGGGATGATCAATTCAATGTCTAATTGTGCAAATCATTGCCGTGTTCCGGTTGAATGATTATTGGCAGAATTATGGCCCTTTAAAGGTTTTAATTACACAAACTTTGTCTGATCTACTTCTCCTAAACCCCTCGCCAGATTTCAATGACATTTTGCAGGGATAATCAGCACCAAGCCTAGTTGTGCATGTCATCGTTGCGTTCCAGTTTACAGATATTTGGCAGAGTTATGACCTTTTAAAGGATTTTGATACCACAAATATTTTCCGGGATAGTTCATGGCCCTTTAAATGTTTTAATACACAAACGTTGTCCAGATTAGTCTCTTCTGAACTCTTTGCCAGATTTCAGCGAATCTTAGCGGGTATGATAGTACTAAGCCTATTTGCACCTGTCATTGCAGTGATGTTTTAATAAACTAACATTGTCTAGACTAGTTCTCCTGAACCTCTAGTGGATTTCAATGAAACTTTGCAGGAATGATCAGAACCAAGCCTAGTTGCGTATGTCATCACCATAGGCCCTTCTTAATATTATCTCATGAATATGTAATTAGATAGCCAGAACGAGGCTGAGATGGGTCAGATGTAAACAAACAGTTCTTGCAATCATGGCTACTTTGTACAGTGATAGAGATATGAGTCTTATACCAAATATTTCTTATACTTTTGTTGAAGATTACATTAAATCCAATAAGTTCTCATCTGGAAATTAATCAATAGATAAAGGATTCAAGTTTTTCAGCGAAGGATACATCCATGACATGAAAGGTAAGACCTTTATATATTATATATACACACACACATTAACCTCATTTCTAGTATTCATCTCCTCCCTTATCAACATCCCTTATCTATAAACACCTAGCTAATTAATTTACAACTCTCACACTTGGTACTTTTCCGATGTAGGCATTAATTAAAAATTGTTTGGTTATCAGCATCTGAATGCTATACATTGTTTATATACCTCAGCCTGACCATGTTCAATTATTCTGACCAGAACCAAATATTTCAAGATATTGGACTTAGTGTAATTTCTTGACCCTTGCTGCCAAACAGCAGCTGTGAATGCAAGCTTTCTCTATATACCGTAGTTTTCTCAATATCTACACCTTTTTCTGTTCACCCAACACAAGATGGATGCAAAGTGAGAGGCAGATGTCACAAGTCCCAAAGAAAGACAGAAGATCCATTCACGATTGAAGTAAGTATAACTTCATTTAATTGAAATTAAAGCATTTTGTTCATAATATAAAATCTATATCAGTATAATATATTGATGTGATAAATCTGTTTATAATAATTTAATTCATAATATAAAATCTATATCAGTATAATATATTGATGTGATAAATCTGTTTATAATACATATTTATATACAACTTGACATATTCTATTTCAGGCACATATGGCAAGTGTGGCTGGAGAACCGGTTGTCAGGCATGTCAACTGTGATTGTCCAATTGGTCTCATAACCGGCTTATTGTACCAAATTGCAAACTTCAAGAAGCTTGATTTGAAGGCATTACCTGAGGATATTGCAAAGACATCTATGCCACAGACATGGCATGTTCCCAGAGGGATGAAAATCAATGGAAAGTCAGTACAAGACCTCGAGGTATGCGTGTATTCAAAGACAGACCTGACAGAGTCCAATCCACCAAAGACAATCAAATCAACACTATATAACCCAGTACGAGGAGAGCCAACAAATTGGACAGACCAGTATGACAAACTGAGTACCGTGGCCCCAGATTTTCTTGTGTTACCAGCATTGAAACTTGCCAATACTACCACCAGTAGTACGACTGTCGTATCCAAATTTGGTCCTGTGCCACATGGCTCAGTCTTAAGCTATCAACAAAAAGTACATGATGACTATATTATGAACATTGTTGATGGAGTTGGATTTCCCGTCTTGCCAGTGCAATGTTATATGCAACATAATTACCATGCAACATTATCATTGCAACAACAGATGAAGAGAGAGGGTCTTACTCTGAGTCTGTCTGATATTTACAAGTTTGAAGAGAGAACAAGACTACAGAGTCAAAGTCCACTGTGGTACAAGATCAGACGACACAGAGTAACAGCCTCTCAAATTGGAAGGATTTTTAAAAGGAAAAAAGATGATGAAAGTTTGGCCATACAACTGCAGTCCACCAGACACGTAACAACTGCTGCTATGAGGAGAGGTATTGTCTCGGAGCCATTAGCTGCCAAGAAATATGCTAGCGTAATGGATGACAAAGTCAATCTTTATCCCTCTGGTGTTGTTGTTAATTTCTGGGCACCATATATTGCAGCCAGTCCAGACAGGAAGGTTTATTGTCCAACTAAAGCACCACCATTTGGGCTTCTGGAGATAAAGTGTCCACAAGTTTCAAGCGTGCTAGAAGCAACATGCCTATTTAAAGACGAAATGGGAAACTTAAAATTAAAAAGAAACCATGATTATTATAATCAAGTTCTGACACAGCTTGCAGTGACAGGACTTGAATGGTGTGACCTTTTTGTTTGGTGCGAAAACGATTATCACATAGAAACAATATATTTCAATCAAGATGTTTGGAACAATGTTAAAGACAAAATTGACATGTTTTTCTTCAAGCATTTCATTTGAATTTGCTTCAGTCATATGAGAATATGATATTAATTGAGTTGAATGTTAATGTGTGTTTATACAGTCATATCTAATTGAATTTGTTCCAATTTATCAATTTGCATTCTTTGCCCAAGCTTGGACAATATGGCCTCGAACATTTGACAGCATACAAGCAACTGCCCATAGCTGATTTGCAGACCCTGTTAAGGACATGGGTATGGGTGTATCAAAGAGATGAAATTCTTTAATTCTACGATTGACACGTTCTATGTGTATTCGGAGTTTTGCTATTTGGTCAGTTTTTGTAAACTTCTTTTTTGAACTAAGAAATGGCGGTATGTTAAGGGTGACATTCTTCTCGGCCAATATCTTGCGTAACGTAAACCCTTTATCGGCCATTACATCATCCCCTGGTTCTAAAAGATCTAGAATTCCAGATAATTTAGTAATTTCAATATCAGACATGCACCCAGTATATACTGCTGAAATAAAGGTGACTGCGCCATGGGGTGCAATGCCTAAAAGACACTTGAATGTACATGCGCTTTTGTAGTTTGAATGCATTTGTGAATTTAATACAAGTGACGATGTCTGTTTGGTTTTAATTTCTGTACAGTCAATAATTACTCTAGTTTTGGTAAATAATTCTTTAAAACAGTCCGGCATGTTTTCATTGATAATGGTTTTGGGAAGCCATAATGGAATTATACCCAGAAATATATTTAAGAAATTAACCCATGTTACTATTTTGCGGCTCACAGTTGAAACTGAGCAATTAAACCGAACACTCAAGTCTTGCTCAATCAACCCAACACGCAGTCTACAGATAAACATAGACAATTCATCTGTTAAGAGCATATTCCTCTTTCTTCCTGCAAGGTTTATAGTTTCGCCACTTTGATAATATTTGCTTTGCATGTTCGTCGCAGATGGTTCAATACATTCAAAAAATGACAGAAATATTATATATGAAGGAAAACCAGTGTAAAATTGAACTAGTTTGTCATCTCTTGAAAATCTAGACACTAGAAAACGTTCTGAAGCCAACTGTTTGTTGAGATTATCACATTCATCAGTCTTTCTACATAGTTCTTCCTTTAGTTTCGCCAGTTCGGAATCCCCTTGAATGGTAGTTTACTGTGTATGGTACATCTGTATCGCAACATTCTGTTACTGGATCTTGTGTCTGTAACCTGTAAAACAAGAATATATGAACTTATATTTGATCACATATATGTAATAAAATAATACATGCTACTTAGTAGTTTTTATTTGTTACTACACTTTTAATCAGTATGCAAATGAACATACCTTTTACATTGCTTGTTCTCAGGTGATGCAAGCACCTTCCTTTTTATAGTCCTTCTTGGTGTTCTTTCTTCTTTCCAGTCGAAAATACTGGAGACAGCATCCTTCTTTAGTCTTCTTTTAATAGGGTTCCAACCAGTGTAATCATTTTTAGTAAAATGTTTGGAACACACAACAGTGGTTTTTGATATCTGAAAGATTTAATAATACCGGTCACCATATAAATCGCCACAACAGAATAAATACGGTATTTCATAGGGCTATTTGATGAATATGTTGGCTTGTTTTAACACATCTTTTGATTAAACCCTATTATGTTTATTAATTCATAATTGAGTAGAATGTTGTTTTCTTATTAAAAGGTAAATAATTACAAAATCAAACACTTAAAGGTTGTATGTAATAGTGATAATATCATAAAATACTCACATTGAATAGAGGTCCCTCATCTCCCCTGATCTTAATAATCCACTGTTTCCTTAAACTCTCATCTTTTGGAATATGATGGAAACTTAATGAAAGATCATATCTCCCATTTGAGTTACAAAGTGGTACACAGCAATAATAATTTGATGCTTTATTTGTTTTAATACCACTTGCCGATGGACTGACATCACGCCTAGCAGACATGATTGTTTACATCTGACCCATCTCAGCCTCGTTCTGAGAGTGGAATATACAGCATGCATATAATTTGAGAAGGGCTATGTTCCGGTTGAATGATTTTTGAAAGACTTATGGCCCCTTATTCATAAACTTTATCTTGAGCCAGTAGAGCGTCCACAGGCCCTCTTGGGCGTCTTGTTTTTTATTCTCCCATTCAGTACAGTACCACATTTACATCAAGAACATGTTTCCTGGATATTCTGCGGGTCACCCTGTGGTCCGCTATAAAACGGACAAGTAAAAACGGATACTAACATAATATACAGTAAAGGAAAAAAAGTTTATTTCTGGTCTTCCGAGCGTCTCTATCTTTTTAGAATGTTCAAGTGTTTTTATGTGTTCAGTTTTATAGTCACTATAAAACTGAGTGGACCACTTCTATTATGTTCAATAAACACGCTTTTGGTGGTCTTGATGTGAATTTAGTACAGTAAGGAATACTTCTAAAGACAAAATCCCACCAAATAAGTGTAAAATTACTTTACAAAACCGTTTATCAAAACTCTGTCCAGGTGTTCAGGTCATTTAATTATGTATATGTACCGATTAAAATGTAGTTTTATTAACGGGCTCTTAAAATACCTGTGACTGAATATGCGTAAAATGAATTATGAGTTGGTAACTCCTAATTGTTTGGGTTTGGCCTGGCTGGTTAAAGCTGTTTATATTTTGTCTGTAGTGTTTGGATTCTCAAAATACAAATTCTTCATGAATTAAAACTTTCAGGCCCCGACCCTGTTTATTTTTGAGTGGGGTGGGGGGCTCCGAAAAAAATATATAAAAGAAAAAAATAATAATGTTTACCGGTGTTTAAGGTGTGTACGTTTCAGTTTATAGCGGATCACCCTTACTATTTTCAAGAAACATACTTTTGGTGTTTTTAATGTTAATTTAGTAAGTTATACTTCTATAATAATGATAATAATAAAATTAAAACCTATCTACCTACCTATGCTAATTCTTTTGGGAACTGTGACAAGACCAGAAACAGCCTTATTATTTGCATGGCATACTTGTGAAAATAAGGTAAAAACATCTCTGTTTTTTGTACGGTCTACGACGTCTCAAAATTAGCACTAGTTCGGTAGGCCGAGGCTAGTAAAATACTGCCGGTGTCACGTGAGACCCACACGCGTGGACAAAAAGTCCACGCGTGTGGATCTCACGCGGCGTTCATGAGATTCACACGTGAGATTAACACGCATGTCAAGTATGTATTGTTTAATGATATATGATATATGTATAACATGTGCATCATACGTTTTTGGTATTTTTCAGTTATCTGTTGAACTTTTTGATAAAATAATATAACAGTAAAGCCCACTGTGACGGTGATAATATTCGTAGAATGTTGCTAAACTTTAACGCATATCTTCTATTTGTGTGTGTGTAATAATAATGGTTAGCAACGTAATTATTGTCTAGAATGCCACATGTGATTGTTTTTATTTCAAAGCGGCAATTTATTTTTAAAATATTATATTGTAGAAACGAAATTAGGATGAGTCTGAGGCGTGGAATTTAAATTAGAAGTCAGCCTTAAAAGGGTAAAATGATAAATAGATACACTAAATAAATACAATAATTCACTACAATTGACTGATTGCTTTTCCAATCCTCCCTACACATATAACACATGTATTACAGCAGGTGCGGAACCAGCATTTCACCTTAGCAGGGTGGAGCCCAATGTTGGGAGTGAGGTGAATGGGGTGTGGGTGGGAAGAATTGCTTTTTAAGTGTACTTTTCGGAGTTTATTGGATGGCAGCTGCTTTCGTCCCATGTTTATGCTTTGAATAGGCACCAACCCCCTAAATCCGTGCCTGAGCAATAACACCATATTTATAAAATACAAAACGCATGCACACGCGCAAATGACGGCGGAAAACAGCTTTTTTGTTTATATATATTTTATATAATTTAATTAATTTTATATTGAGTTATTGGCGTGTTGGTATATTCCCTCAAATCCGGAATCTCCGTTTCATCAGTTTATTAATTTCGATTCTGAGTTGGTATAACTATGCCTTAAAATGGTTTAAAATGTATAGCTCGTATAAATAATGTTTTATGGTCGGCCTTTTACATAGTTTGGATTTTATACTAGGGAATGTGGTATTACAAATTTGTTTTGAGTGATGAAATATTGACTAAATAAGGGAATTGAATTGAATTGAACCTTGTTTAACGGCTCGTCTGCACGTTACTAGTTAATAAGAGCCGTCCCAGACCAAGGGGAATTTGGTAATATGACGTATTGTGTGGTGAAATATTTATTAAATGAGTACATTGAATTGAATTGGATCTTGTTTAAAGGATCAATAGCACATTATATGTTATATATACCGCCCATGAGAACGTAATAGGTGGTAGAATAACGTTTTGAGTGGTGAAAAAAGAATTTAATTGAATCTTGTACAACGGCTCAGCAACATATTATAGGTTACTAGTATTTAAAGCTATCTCAGAGGAAACGGAATGTGGTATTATAACGTATTGAGTGATGAAATAATTACTACATAAATTACTTACTGAGTGGTGAAATATTGACTCAACAAGTAACTTTGAATTGAATATTGTTTAACGGCTCATCAACCCATTATAGGTTATTTAGAGCCGCCCCAGAGAGAGTGTCAAGTGGTATTAAAACATACTGAGTGGTGAAATAAATAAATTAAATGACTAAATAAGGAAATTGAATTGTATTGAATCTTGTTTAACGGATCATCAACACATTATAGGTTATTTAGAGCCGTCCCAGAGAAATGAGAAGGTGGTATTATAAATTATTGATCGGTGAACATTTTAATTAAATTGAATCTTGTTTAGCGGCTCATCAACACATTATATATTATTTAGAGCCGCCGCAGAGAAAGTGGAAGGGGTATTACAACTTATAATGACCAAATAAGGAAATTTGGTTTAACGGTTCATCACACATTTTAATTATTTAGAGCCGCCACAGAGATAAAAGAAGGGTACATATGAGTCGAGGAACCTTACCTACTCTTATTATCGATTAGATTCGTATGTTTTTAACGCGTTCGGAGGATAGACTCCGATACACGGTACCACTCAGTTTACGTCCCCATCCGACGGACTAAAGCTTAAGTTTATATGGTATGTATTTGATTGATTTGCCCAAGGATCTTTTCAGATTTATTGCGATATTTTATATGATCAATTGTCAATTCGGGGCTTTAAAATTCTTCGCAAAAGCTGATGAAGTCTTATGCAATTACCTGTCGCCATAAGTACTACAAGACAGTGCAGGTGCCTAGCAAACAAGCCAGCAACATACCAAGCACCTCAGACAATGACCCAGAGTATGCACAACAACAAGAGCCAGAGAGAAGTAGAACTGCCACGATATAAAGTCCACCTTCTATTTCACTAAACATAAAAAGCACATCAAAAAGTCATGCTTATTGTTTTATTTGTAAGAGACCTGGACCAAAACTTATTGTAATTTCTTCAGAGTCGAGAGTATCTGCATTTGTTGATTACAACATTCTAATTCCTGCTGGCTGTCGATGTTGTCTCAATGATATGGAAGATGGAATACTATCCAAAAACGTAACAGACATATTGCCACCGACAGCTACCTCATTTGTAAACAGGACAATCATTTTAGATCTACTTAATAGATTGAGAGAAATAACAAAACAAAGCCAAAAGTTAAAGATTGATTTTGATAGTGGTTCATTGACTGATAGTGACTGTTCCAACTTGACTGGACTATCCAAGTCACAATTTTATGAGCTGTGTGGCTATGTAACACATCATGTGCGTAATACCCCAGCAAGAAGCACAAGACAGTCAGTCGGAATATTTCTTCTAAAACTAAAATCAGGGACATCAAACAAACTGCTCTCTACTTTGTTCAACATCTCAAAATCAAGTTGAAGGAGAGCTATTTCCACGGTCAGAATTGCCTTAATTAAGTATTTTGTGCCCCTCAATTTAGGTTTATAGCATATTTCAAGGAAAGATGTTGTTACAAATCACACCAGACCACTGGCCCAATCTTTATTTGGAAATGAGACAAATGCTTTACTTGTTTTGGATGGAACTTACATCTATATTCAGAAGAGTAATAACTTCCAGTTCCAAATGCGTTCGTACAGCATGCACAAAGGTCGGCCACTTGTAAAACCAATGATTGTCACGACAACAACCGGATATTTTATAACAGTAAATGGACCATATCAAGCTGATGCAAATAATAACGATGCATCTATCCTGAGACAAAATCTACAACCAAATGTAGAGGACATTAGAACTTGGTTGCAGGAAGATGATCTTTTCATAGTTGACAGGGACTTTAGCGACGCCTTGGTTTTTTTGGAGGAGCTCGGCAGTAGTATAGATACTGAGGGTGTAGGCACAGTTTTTCCCTCGCGACAAAGCAATCAAACAGTTATCAAGTTGTCTCCAGTTGTCCTTAACACAAACATTTACAAACGCCAAATGGCTTGCTGCCAGACCCCACACAACTATACAAACTGCTTGATTACCCTTCGCTTAGGAAGAACATTACCAGTACCCACAGTATCTATTAATTTTGTAAATTACTAAAACACTTGCAACTCATTAAGCAAAGTCAGACGGAACCGCACAGTAGTCTTCATCATCACTCTGCATATCATGTTTTACCATGGAGTATTTTATTTTTCAACACTTTGCTATTTTGTATTTCAGTTCAAGAAGCTCTTCTCTGTTTCCATCCAGCTCGTGTTCATAATTATCCATTTCGACCAGCAGTCGTCTTTTATTGGTGTCCATAAAATTATCACCAACTACTTCATATTCTACTTGGAGTTGCTTGCTTGTCATCAATTGTCTTCTATATTTATCTTTTAAATAGTTAAGTTTTCTGCAAACCTTTTCTAATCTTTCTTGTTCCATTATATACTAATACCACATATAATTATTTTTAAACCCTTATTTAATATTTTCTATATCCCTGAATGGAACCCAACTATAGAAATCTTCATTGTAACCCTTCCATTTAATCAATGCTTGTTTCTTTTTGTAATCACGTCGTATTACTTTTTCAATCCTGAATATTTCTTGCTTTGCTTTTATCATTTCTAATTCATAAAAACTTCCATCAATGTTTGCGTTGTTTAAATCTTTTATTTTGTATGTCACAGGATTTGTGTTTTGAATTTCATCAACAAAAAATATTTCTTCAGTCCAATTTGGGGTATAACCTTTCTCAAACGTTCTTTTATATTTGCTGATTCTAATATTATCCCCTATTTTAAACTTTGCCTTAATTTGATTACTTCTCATTTTTCCATACAAGTTGAAATACACCGTTCCTTTATTCTTTTCGTCACTTGCTTCAGTCGGTGTCATTTTAATACTCCGATGTTTTGTGTTATTATATGTGTCAACCATTTCTTGCAACACGTCTAAATATGTATTTGTATTGTTAGCTGTAAAATATTTCCACATCTTTTCTTTTAATGTCCTGTTAAATCGTTCAATTACTACAGCCTTTCCAAAATTAAAAGTGTGATACATTTCGATATGTCACTAAGGTAATGCTTAAACGTCTTGTTATAAAAATCCACACCTTGATCAACCCACAACAATTTACACTGTCTTCCTGTACTGATTATCTGTTGGAACGCTTTAGTAATTTCTAAACCAGTTTTATTTGGAACCGGCGCAACCCAAGCATTTTTACTAAACACATCAATTGCAGTAAGCAAGTATTTAGTACCTTTATTATACTTTGAAAACGATTGCATATCAACCAAATCAGCAGACCATATTTTATCAATTTCATTAATAATCACACGGCGTTGTGTAAACTTTCTTCGTATAGGCTTATAAAGTTCATCTGCTAACTTGTCAGTCTATTTCAACGCCTTTTCTAGTTTTTTGAGTTTACAAGACCAAGTTTATATTTTGTACTAATAACTGGTTTTACTATCAAATTTTTAGCAATCTTTTCTCCAATAGTTTTAGAATCAACGTGTGATAAAAACATGTTGGCCGGTTTAAAAAAAATTTAAACCGTCAACATGTTTTTATCACACGTTGATTTATTACTAGGGTTTTCGTCATAACAATAATCATAATCTTTACAAACAGCATCTAATTCATTTACCGGTTCCCCGCTATTCAGTGGATTACCAGGACCGCAATATTTATAACCAGGAATTGCTAACAACTTGTTAGGTAACAGAGGAAGCATAGCTTTATGAATATCAATATTACCACCTTCTGTGTTTTTAACAAACTTTGTTTTAGTAATACCACAAGATGCACAAGTTGCTCTTAACATTTTTCTACCATTTTTTGCTAAAACATTTTTAGGATCAACATTTTCAGTAACCTTTTTTTCTTTGATGCAATAACTCATATATAATATGATTAGATTAAACTTCGTTTACAAAATATGATTTTATGATGTTTTCATTTTCTACTGGTTTGTAAGGTTTTAATAATTTGTAAATAATATCATACGTACTATTTCGTTCTTGTATCTTTTTAATGAAGAATAGACAGAAATATCCACATTGAACACTTGTTTTATCTTGATACTGAATATTGTTGTATTTTATATTAGGTATGTACGCTAAAACTTCTTTTGGTGGGCTCAGACCAAACGGATCGAAGTAATAATTATCATAGTAACAAGTCTATTGTGTGCCAAGTCCAGTATGATCATCCAGATTAATAATACCAGGTTTTTGTTTATTTTGTTTTGCCGGTAATTTGTTTTTGCTGTACACCCCACTGAATTTCTGTATACCTAACTGCTTAACCCATTTTATTATATCTAAGTTAGAGATAGGTTCATTATTTTATTTATTTATTTTTTTACAAATAGGATTTGTGAGTCTATTTGTAAACCATTTCCTCTTCGATCTACTTGCAAACCTTTTCCAGTTAAGCCACTAATAAGAGATCCGATCAATGGAATTCCTCATGATGCAAGAAATCCCCCGTCCTGTTGTTGTTTTTTTGTTAGTTTAACAGGGCAGCGACCTTTTGACTTTGCTATTTTATTTTTTTGTGCAGCTGTTAATTTATTTGATGCGAGAAGTGTTTGATTTAATAACTAGGAACAGTTGCCGTCAGTCTTGCTGTTTTTTATCACTGAAAGCAGTGACCGTTTGTTTACTAGAAGCACATGCCAGTACATCTTGCAGTTGTTTTTTTGATAGTTCAGCAACCCTTTGACTTTGCTATTTTGTTTTTGTGTGCAAGTGTTAATTTATTTGATTTTAAAAGTGTTTGTTTTTTTATCAGCAGGAACAGTTACCATTCCATTTCCAAATATTTTACCAATTCCAGTGCTTGCCAGACCACTAAGTGCCCCTGTTGCTAAAGGTCCTAATATCTTTGGAGCAAATCTAGCAAATGTTGGTAATATTGTTTTAGTTAACAAACCAGCTAATGCACTAAAAAGCCTCCATTTTTAACTGAGACCTCATTTGTGATTTTGATATACTTATATCTAATCCCCGTCCATTAGATTTAGCTTTGTTAATATTGTTAATCTGGGTAGCTGTCAGCGACAAGGGGAAATTCCCAGTTAGTTGGTTATTTTTTAACCTGAGTGTTTATTCGCTCGTGTTCTAATAAGCCTTTGCTAAACTTTGTTTCTGGCAATCTGTCAAATTTACTGAATAATTTACGTAAGTCATATATATTATTAGTTAGATTAAACAATAACTAGTTCATTTCCAAAGGCATCAGTAACTACATTTTCTTCATAGAAAACCAAAGCATAAACTGTATATCTACCGCCAGGAAGGTTATTTAATTTATATCTCAAACTTAGTTGTTTTGGATCAATACTGACCTCATTACCAGTGTAACTTAAATCGAAATATATCATTCCGAAAAGAGTTTTAAAATTAACCACGTTTAGTAAAGTTCCAGTGTTTTTATCATTTTGTTTGTAAGAACAATTAATAACATCTCTGAATATTCTTATAATATTATCATGGCTGTATTCAGTTTCTGGATAATATACGCCGTTTCCAACTTCCAATCTAGCTGATTGTCAATAGCAATTAGCATCAGCAGCATTTAGTTTAAAAGTATCTAAAAGGTGAGTATTTTGTGTTTGAGAAGAACACTTGTTTTGACCTTTGCAAATACACAAACACATGTTTGGGATTTTTAACACCAGCCGTTATTCTAAATACGGATTCAGTTAGTAGAGAACTTCCGCTTTCTTGTATCATTTCACGAAGATAAGTCCATCTTGTTGATGTCATATGATTTGTCATTACGTAACTTAAACCATCTGAGTTAAATATCATTCTGGGTATCCACAAAACTAATTTATTAATAACTACTCGACCATCATCGCCACCAGCTTTGGAAATTAGCACATTATCATCTGTCATTTGCAAGCTGATTTGAATCTGACTAGGAGGAAGCATGTTTGTTTCCAAGCCTCCAAAGAAGGAATATTTATTTAATGGTATTATAGAGTCAACTTTTTGATTAGTTATGATTAAAGCATAACGAATCGCAAATCCTGAATTATAACCAACTTGATCATTTCGAGATTCTGCCACAGTCGTGGTATCTAAATAAAAGTATTCATTTGTTCCGGTTGTCTTTACATAATCATCAGAAATTTCAAGCAAGCTTTTGACATTAACAAATATGTGAAGAGTTATTTCCATCGTAAACTATTTTTCCATTTTGCTTTACTTGCATTTGATCAATCAGTGAAGCTGCATCGTTAATTAGAGCAATTTCATCGGCGGCTGCAAAAGCAGCTCAATCGAGAGGTATGTTTACTTGAAAACTGATTTCAAAATATGCGTTATACCAATCAAAGTAAGAACTTCTGTCATTTAACGAAAATTGGTAGCCACTTTTCATTTGCCTGGTATTATTTCCTGGTTGTGGTATGGGGGTATCTAACTGAATAGGTACATGTTCATATCTAGTATTATATTGATTACTTCGAAACATCTATGTATACTAGTAATTAGATTATGTTTTATTAATTAATCGATTAATTCTTGCATGAATATTTCCTCTTCCGGATAGTAATCTGTTAATTTTTGCATTTAACTTCTTTTTTGTTATCAGCCTTTGTAAGTTCTTTTAAATTATATCGCCTTTTGATTTAGGTTTTATAACTGAAACTAATTTATCAGCAGCCATTTTACCTACTTCATCTCCAAGTTTTTTAGAACCGCTCTTTATGATTTGTTTACCAGCAGTTTCTAATGCTTTTTTACCTGCGGTTTTCACAGACTCACTGAATATCTTTGATCCGACTTTTGAAAAAATTTCAAATATACCAGCTCCAGTTAATCGATCAACTTGAGTATATGTTCCCGTACTAGTGTCATAAACTTTTTTTAAACGTGCCAAATAACTTATGTTGCATTAATTCCTTCAAAACAAATCGAAATGATGTGTGGACACCATTAAGATTAATAATCTTACCAGAGAAATCAGTAATGTAATTATTAATAATGTTAATGATCGTTTTGTTTACTTTACAGAACCCGACTCTTATCGGTTCATCTTTAAAAGGATACGATCTCGTAAGATCAGCTGTACTGTACTTATTTCATAAATGACATCCCCGTATGATCCATCAACAATAGAATTACTTATCAAATCACAGCGAATATACAATGTATCGATATAATTTGTTATGTTTGGTGTTACAGTTCCAAATTTAGTTTCTCTAATAACTGCATCTTTGTCAAACCCGATCAAGGTGTGAAAGTTTGTTTCTCTTAAATCAAGTACGAACTTATCATGAATGGTAACTAAACATTTGAAACTTGATAAATCAAAATCAATTTTTATTGGTACAGGTGAGTCATCGGTTAAATCGCCATTTACATTCAATGTTTATTTTATGTAATTATCGATATCAGCATAACTGTAAATTCCATTTGTAAAAATAATACTTTTCCAATCTGTTTCATTGCGATACCTTATCATTTTGTTATTAAAATCTTCACTAATATTATACCCTGAGTAAGTCATGGAATTAATATTATCAAGTACGATGCCATACTGTTTGTTCCTGCCTAATATTAATGGACTATCAAATACAGTTGTAAAATTACTCGGTGTATTTGAGCTATGAATTATTGACGCTTTTTCTGATGATAATACAATTATTTGTTCCATATAATATAAATAGATAAATTAATCACCTAAATAAAACATTTTTAAACTTGATTTTTCAAAATTAAAAACTTGGGTAGTGCTAATTTCTACTGTTGATCCGAAAAATAATGCTCTACCCACTGTAAGAAATAGTTCAAATGTTTCTTTTATTGTTCGTTTGTCATTTTCTAGTTTTGGATATAATAACTTTTGCTGGTTTGCATTCCTAAGATAAAAATGTATCTCGTCCCCTCCTGTAAAGTAAAGTCCATTTCAAATACATAACTCCCAAATTTACTAATAAAGAACCCATCAAAAACAAAATATTCTTCAGTATTAATAAACGGGTTGGTTGCAAGAGTAAACGCCCCGAGAAAATATTTACGAATGATTCTTTCAAGTGGTTTTTTTTGTTGGGTATGACATAACGCTTACTGTCAAACATAATGCTTATTCCATCTAGTGTTGCTTTAAACATAATAATCCGACTTGCATATTCTACTTTTACTTTCAACTCATCAATTATACCAAGAATTGCTGTGTGGCGACTATCAGACTTTTGATTAAACTGTTTCAATGAAGCTATTTCGCCGTCAAAAGCTTTGCTTCTATCATCCTGGGCAGCTTTCAAATGCTTTAAAACATCATCAAAAGCAGTCTCAAGTTTCTTTTTGATATCTTCAAACTCTTTACTGATATCGGCAACGTTGGTGTTTATCTGCTCATTTATTATTTGAATTAGAGTTATTTCAGTAGTAAAAGCAGTTCTCATTTGTTTTGAAGCATCGTCAATAGCAGTTTCTAGTTCATTGTTGTCAACCATTTGTTAATTGATTTCCCTAATCCGTGTATTAATATTTTGAACACCAGATCTTATTTGTTCACTTAATTTCTTGTAGCTTTCACTCTCTTCCAATACATGTTCTTTCTTTTCAAGCTCTTTTAAAGCATCACTCAAAAGTTTTATATCATCTTTTAAACCGTTTTGAATTTCAATCATTTTCTCACGGTTTGCAACACCTGTTGTTAAATCTTTCATCATATCTGGAATTTTATCAATATTATAATCACGTATGATTTTTGTTATTCTTCTTACAGTAAATTGCTTTGTTGCTGCATCATCTGCTTTTTCTGGATTACGAACATTGATAATTTTATTTTTATCCATGTAAAGATCACTTTTTAAAACATTTTCCTGGTTTTTGCCTTTGTTAAGATAATTAACCAGATGTTTTTGTTTTACATACTCAGACAGCACAATGCCAACATTTGTAATATTAACACTGCCAGTAGTAACTTCCTCACCAAGATCATTAAAAAGTCCCATTATATATAATATGATTAGAGTAAATTTTACCAGTGAAGTTACGCTTTTCTAACTTCCTGGGCTTGTCTAGATACAAAAAGTCGTACTGTTTGTCAGTTGCTTCTTAATACTGATCTTTGCTGACATCTTGTTCTCTGGAAAGTATGTTTATTTCATTTATACTTGGAGTTGCAAAGAAGATGTAATGAGAGCAATTCATCCGAATGTCTTTAGGGGTTTTGTAATAAGATTGAGTTAAATAAATTACACAACAATTTTTTCCCTGGATATAATAATTAATAATATCATTTTGGGATCACAAACATAATCATCAAAAATAGCTATCTTTTGAGTATCCGAATCCAAATCATACACAGGGATAACTTGATCATTTGAACATTCTAATATATCTCCGACTGGAATTTTATTCTTTGTTGCTATTTTTTCCAGTTTTTGTGATAATACCTGGTACTTAGACTGCTCCAAGGTTTTAGCAAACAAGTAAATATTGTCATAGTACACTAAAGGTTTCAGCAACATGTGAACTAATGTGTTCGTCTTGCCAGATCCTGAATTACCGCATGTAAGCATCTTAAAACAACAGTCCGGCATGAAGTTACATACCTGCTTGAAATTACTGTTGTCTGTCTACATATCATAGTTTGGAATGTCCATTATAATAATACTTGGATAATAGTAATATTATCTAACTATTATTATATGTCAAAAGTATATTGCGGAATAAAACAAATCCCTCGTGGAAAACGCCTTGGAACAGAAGCAGAATGTTTTAAGACTAATCAAGTTAGATATTACGGAATGCAAAAAGTAGTTTAAAACGTAGTTAAGACTGCAGTTGAAAAAACAGTTAAAAAGCAGTTAAACCTGCAGTTAAGAAAGTAGTTAAACCTGCAGTTAAGAAAGCAGTTAAACCTGCAGTTAAGTAAGCAGTTAAACCTGCAGTCAAGAAAGCAGTTAAACCTACAGTTAAGAAAGCAGTTAAACCTGCGGCTAAAAAGAAGGCAGTTAAACCTGCGGCTAAAAAGAAAACAAAAACTACATGATACTTGATTTAAGTTATCTTAACTTGGTTTAACTCATATCAACTTAACTTATCTTAATTTATCTTATTTTAATTTAACTTATATTATACATGTCTTTGTTAAAATGGCAAGAATTAGCAGATAAACAGCGAAAAGCGAGTGAGCTTGTTAAGGACTATGAGAATAAAGTTATCCAAAAAAGACTAGAAAAAGGAGCTAGTCGTGATTTATACAAAGAAGTATTTAAACCTGTAACTAGCGAAATAACAGAGCAAACAAGACGGCTAGCTGAACATTTGATTACCCTTCCGGAAATACGTCAACAGTTGGCTCTTCTTCCTGAGGCAAAACGTCTGCAATTACTTGCCCGGCCTGATCGTGGAGCTATAGCACCACCACCGCCACCGCCGCCACCACCAACGCTACTACCACCACCACCACACGCTTTTAAAAAACCAACTGTCAAGCAAACTGTAGATCCTAAAGACCAAGCACCGGCGGTTGATTTCATGGAGGAACTAAAGCAGTCCATACAATCTGGACCAAAATTAAGAAAAACTCCGGAAAGAGAGCCTAAGCCAAAACCTGCCAAATCCACGGAAGCATTATTTGAAGCAGTCCAAAAGAAACGTACATCAATTGATCCCAGGGATGAAGAAATAATAGAAGAAGAATGGGAAGAAGAAGAACTAGCTGCGAGGCCTAAGGAACCCAAACCGGTGCATGAAGTTTTCCCCATTTATTAAACTTACCTCTGGAAATTTCATTCCCCATTCATGGATTGTTTCCCCAATTTAGGCCAAAAGGCCCCTTTCCCAAAACTGGTAATAAGGCCCTGTGGACATATCTTCAACATGCATTTAAAACTCATGAAAAAAAAAACGAAACACGAATCAAAATAGTATTTTCTGAAGAGTACATTTTGAGCAGGTAAAGTGATTAAACGCATCTAATAGACCGGAGGGTCCGTAGTCTAGTTAACTAAAAATGATAAGCCCTGTATACTGTCATCGTCGGAACCCACGTTTGATTATGTTAACATTCCATTCATCACAGTCTATTTTTTAAGACTTTTTCATTGTTCTACCTTAACTTTTAATACATTATTGATGCAATAATAGTAACAATAATTTTATGTAACAAAAGCTGTTTGATTATGAGCTTTCAAGTAAATATTATTAATGGTGTACAAGTATCTGCAGTTAAATTATTGCAATTGCAAAATTTAGAACGTTAACATGAAGCCACAAGTTTAAGAAAAAATGATATTGACTTGTGTCCCTTTAAAGAAAGAACAAATGAATATGACTGGGTAAAATAAAGTTTACATTTATTTTATACAGTTAAGTATTCAGCAACTACATTAAGTTATTTCAATAGAATAATCATCATCATCACCATGATATTCTTCCACGACAATGTCTCAACGATGTATCACCATCTCAATAATATTTACCACAACTGTAAGCAAGGTTGTACAAGGTGGAATGTAATCTCATTCTTCATCATAATAGATCAATGTCAGTGTCTGAACCAGTTAGACAGAAAGGGCCATCTCAATACAGTTAGAATTTCACACGCTGTATTATTTCACAGTTCATCGATATCAAACTAAAAATAAAACTAGAATATTAAGAAGCATTGCCTGGTCAACTAATTCAATTGGAAGAACATTGTAATGAGGATCACGGGTTCAAGTCCTAATCCATTCGCACAGTTTTCAAATCGTGTAACATTTGTTGACAATCCGTGACGGACTGCTACTCTTAGTCTTCACCCATAAAATTCAGTCACAAATAGCTTTATTTCAAATTGCTAAGAAAAGATGGTAGAATCAATAAAAGCAACTGTTCTTGTATGTTAGCTCAGTGAAGCATCTAACTGGTAGTCAATAGTCAGCACATAAATAATCCTGAGACACATCATTAGTGTAATAGAATTAATTACAGTCAGGCAATCTGGGAAATGTTCCAAGTCATACACCTTCAAAGGTCTGTCTGGAATATGTCTGCACTGTTTCTAGTCCCCTGAATGAAATAACAAACAAATATGTAAAACAAAATAAAATAATTATGATACATACGACCATGTATAAACTTCATATCAATATATTTTTAAAATGTAGCAACAGTAACGAGTAAAACATAAAGTAAAATTTAGCCACAGTAACGAGTAACAAATAAATAAAGAGGTTACGGTTAAAAAAAAGATCTACCTGCACACTCGGCAATGTTAATCAAGCAGATTTGGATTTTGGCTCAGGTGATCCCATAATGCAAATTGTAGATAAAATACTGCATATGATAAGTATTTAAGTAAACTATAAATACAAATTGCGCAACATTAAGCTCAAGGAACAATCATATTGGAATCAATGAATTGCTGTGTGACCCTCGTCAACAACAAACAGCTGAAATGCTGGCTAGCCGTGTCACCATATCACGCCAGTTTCTCACGGACAAGATGGCCTCAGGTGATGGGAATAAACATTGAACGTTATTTATGATCTGTTCTTGTTTTATATCCTTGCCGAAATAAGTGGCTGTAAAATAATCCCTGACCGTTCAAATACTCGCGCTGTTCCTTCATCATTGAAGTAAGTGAAGTAACAACACTAATCCCAATAACAGCGCAGTTTTATCCATGTTTTTTTTGTGTCCATATCACCTGAAAAGCTTGATAACAAAAGCTCTGGCCGCCTCTGGGTTTAACAGAAAAAAGCAATATCTTGACGCGTACAATGTCTCCTTTGAAAAGGCTTACATTTATCAATTCCAAACTTTTCAAAACTGGTGTTCGCCATTTGTATTTGCAAGCCGCAGATTACTTGAAACGGCTGATTTGATTGGACGAATCTCCCAAGAACAATTGCAGTGGAACCAATCGGAATAGCTAAAATTAGCTCATGAATTATTCATAAGTACGAAGTTTTTACTGCGGGTTAACCCAAGGGTGATGAATGGAGTGTTAACGTAATCAATCAAACGTGGGTTCCGACGATGGTAAACTGTATTTGTAATGGAATGTGTCATTTTCTGCTATATCAAAAATAATGTTTGTCCCTAAAAAAGATATTTTAAAACATAATGACGATCAAGAAAGGAAAACAGCATATGTTCACACACACACACGCACACACGCACTCGCACACACACGCACGCACACACACACACACACACACACTTACATACAGATGACAAACGAACACTTTATTTACTTCAAATAAATAGAACTAAGGTGAAAAATATATTGATTCATGTACAAACCAAAGGAACAACTTCCATTTTTCGGTATAATTCTCTTGACACGACGAAGCCGAACAACCACAATTTTAAAAGTTTCTTTCGGGCTTTAACAGTCTATAAGTCAATTGTTCAGTATATACATAGTATTAACCGCTCACAAATGTTAACTGCAGACGTCCTTTTACCAAAATGAAAGTGAAAATAAAAACAGAAGGGGTTGTTTCTGATTTCCGTTTTCCAAGCTAGCTTGGAATTTTCAGGCATGTTTGGAAAAAAACAGCTGATCGGCCGTTTCCAGTGTCAGTGTTACTGAAATAACTAAAAAACGTATTACTTACATGATATTTTGTTTAATATATTCCTTCTTATATCACGATATGTCTATTATTTCTACGACCAATAGCGCATTAGTCCACGTCAAATGGACATAAACTAATTCACGCTCGACAACCTCTTCAAAATGGCCGACTTTTGCCTGGGGTACAATATGGGGTAATTTAAGCCGTCTACAACATCAACTCTACTATAAGCGACGTGCTTGTTCGATCTTTTATTGGGGCGATATGTTAAAAAAACGTTTTCAAACAATTAAAATTGAGAGTTACTAGCTATTTGTTGGTATTTTTATAAGTTCATGTCAATTTCAATTAAACGGATCACGTGCTGTTAATGGGACTATTTTTCGTCAAACTACTGTAGAAAAGTGAACCGAAACCTTAGGTCTAGCCACGTGTTTGCGTTCCCGTGCATCCTGACTGATATAACTGTGAGCTATTGACAACCCTTTTGTGTTTGTGATGTCGTTTGCATTTTTTATTACTTTTACCTTCTCGTTTGTTTGCGTGTTTGTTTTTGTGTTTTGCGGTTGACTGTCGTCCTTGAATGCTGCTTTCCCTGTCCGATATTTTTTATCTTTCTTGACAAATAATATACATTTGATACAAGCATTTTACACATTGCCAATCTTAGTTTAGCGGTTTACGAGTATATTGTGTTTTTCGTATAGAATAAACACAGTTTAACATACATTATTAGCTTACGGACTTTACAATTGTTTTAAAAAATAGAAGTATGATCCAGAAATCACAGCATACTAACTAGGCTGGGACCCAACTTCTCGTATCGTACAAAAAAAACACTTTTGGTTTACCCGGAAAGATATACTCGTGATTTTTTGCATATCAATAGGAGAAACTGTACTCTATACGAAACCACTGTATGGATTAATGGTATTCCTTGCATTTCGTAACACCAAAGCATTTTCTACGGAAGCCCATAAGTGATAAGAAAATATTGATATTCAAAGAAAAAATGTGTACAAGTTTATATTTTAGCGATATGATTTTGTTTTGTACATAAATAAGACATAAGCACGCCTAATTATATTCTGTTTATGCCGAATGCAATTTTCAATTATTTATTTTTGAATCAAAAGCGGTTTAAGGATTGAAGATGGCGGCAGATGGGTGGAGGTAGGGACGGGCATCCACCTTTTGGCTAAAGCTTTCATGCACGTTGTTAATAACTTCTGTAAATTGTTTTCGGTTAAAACCAACTTTACTGTGAAGTGTTATATTATTAAGATGTCACCTTCTGACGAGCAAGGCCGATTTTCTCCTTTTCAGAATAGAGTTATGACCCCTGAGTTACTTAACAAAAATGCACATTTTGGGTAAAGCTTAGGTGCAAGGTTTTGATACCTTCTTTATCTTATTTTGGATTTTAACTAAAATTGCAGTGAAGCCTTATATCAAACAGACATTACTTCCTTACGATCAATGTGTACCTTTGCCTTTTCTATATAGAGTTATGGCCCCTGATTATCTACAAAAATACATTTTTGTGTTGAGTTTATGTTAATTAATCAAGTTTTGTTGAAAATTAAACAACATTTTGGGTGAAAATTTTATATACAAATAGGATACCAGTATATGTTAATAATATTTATGATACATCAAATTGTTTTACCATTTTGGAATAGAGGTATGGGCCTTAATTTACTTAGAACATATGGTTATTGCAACAACTACCTTTAATTTTGTAGGGTTTAAACCATATCGTTTAGTGTGAAGTTTTAATAACATTAACATACTGGCAGATGATTTAGAATCCGTTCGATGGTAGCTTTTAGATTTCTTAATACAGTTATGGACCTTTAATTTACCTTGAAAATAGAATAGTAGTTACTGCAATTACTGTCTTATCAAATTGTAAACTTCCAAATTGGTTTACTATTTTGTCATAGACGTTTGATTGCATTTATCAGAAAAATAACGGGGTTTTTATTGACTAGTTTCGTTGGAAGCGACGTCATTGTTTGGGTATGACGTCTGACAGAGTTTCTCCAAAACATCTTGAATATTATCTAAATGATTTATTTGAAATTTGCGCTTTTGTTACAAATGATCATTATCTGTCCAATCAACATTGGTGTTTTTGTGACCTTGAGTTTCAATTCTAGGTTCTGATTGATTGAACAGGCAACTTCTGGTTAAGAACTTTGTCAACGTTTCTCAACTTGAATATTTTCCTACGGTTTGTATCGCCTTGATTCATGGGACGCAATGTATTAAATAGTGTAATAGAATCATGTTTACAGTTTAAAACTATAAGTATCACTAAATGTGATCCATATCCTATTTCGAGTCAGAAACAAATTATGGTATAAAAGTCGAGAAGGAAATATATCATTCACAGAACACAGTCAGTCAACCAAACACACGTATTTGAAACAAACACCAATCACAAGGATAGAAAAGAGCAAAGTATGCGAAATGGCAAACTCAAACGGTTGAAATATGGGTACCTCATTGAAATGGTCAGTGACAATATGGGTACCTCCTTGGAATGGTCAGTGACATAAAGGCTGCTGGGGTTAAACCAGGTTCTAGAGTGCACCATACCTCACTCTTACCCTATTTTCATTCCAATAAAATTCGACCAGCCAGGCTATAACCCCTTACAAACTAGGAAGTATGAATAGCAATTAGTAGGCAATATAAGTATAACACAAAATGATCATGTATATATGAATATAAATTCCCAGAAAGCCACTAAGCAAATACTTGTCCGAAGCCAGGACAAAAAAAGAATGATGACGATAGGACAATATTAAATAAAAAATTAGGCCTATTTAGGTAGGAGCACATGCATTCATTACGATATATAGTATAGAAGGATAGAGATAGAGAGCAGAAGAAGGCCCTTTACTATATACATATACTATACCTATATTCTATGTAGCCTTCTATATTATATATCGTAATAAATGCCTGTGAGTAGAAGTCATCATAGGGTTCAAAATCTGTCGGGTCATCGCAACATTAATTGTAAAGCATTGTGGCGAACTGTAAATGGGTCAACATCTAAACATGCAGAGCATTGCATAATGATAGGGTCATATCCTATTTTGTTATGTTTGTTAACCAGTTTAACACAGATTGTAGGAATGTGATAATGACCAATAATCTTAAAAAGTCTGTACATATAGTCCCCACAGTATTCACGTTGTGACAGACCTTGTAGCAGAAGTGTTCTGACAATACTTAAAGTAAATCAGGGTTATGATAATAAACCTTTGCAAAGGTTTGTCCAGATATAAAACTCAATGAAGCACTATTAAAGCTGGAGTAGATGAAAAGAAAAACAAACTTCCAACTATGTACGGGATTCCTAATTTACTAAAACAGCGTAATAAAGCACACTTTCTTCCTATTTCTATGGTCTGCACCTCTACAAACATCTCCAAAGGAATAACGTCCTGTCTTACTGCCGCTGTAGATCACGTAACACAATATTGTGCTAAAGCTTTTGGATTAATATATTTTGGTCGTTATTAATTTCTTGAAAAAGAATGCAGTAAACGTCACGCAAACCTTTTCAAATATAAGCTTATTGCTTCTATTCAATATTTATTTTAGTGAATAAACACTAATGTTTTCTCAGCATTATACTGCGGTAGAATAAAATGTATTCTTTGGCATATCACTCCGCCATTAAAACAATCAAAATGGACTCTTCCATTGCGTTTTCCATAGGGTTGCATTATAGCGTTTGTTTTTACCATCACTTTCTAGCATTTCATAGCTCTATACGGCCTACCTAAAATTAAAATACTAACCTAAATTCATCAAAAATGTCCAAAGTAAGCGGTGTATACCACTCAGCATCACCCCATGGCATTAGTGGTGTCAGGTCGCGGAGATGATTTCTGATAACCATTTTGATATTTTAGCTATGGTTATGTGACAAATTATGACGTAATCGCTGACTATTTTCTAAGACGTTGACAGAGTCACATGGTGATCCTGTTAAAGATTGGGTAATGATCACTGTTAAAAGCTTATCAAAGGAGGTTATCACCTTATTGTTTTGCAACGCACTGCATGTTTAGTGGTTGACCCATTTACAGTTCACCGCTTTGCTTTCCACTTGAATGTGCGATCGCCGGAAAGATTGTGGACCTATGATGACGTCTACATAAATCCTGAAAGGACGTTAACGTTCGATGGTTGTCTTTAATATTGTCTAGTCGTGCCCTTAACAGTGTCAAAATTGAAATGATCTATCTTGTCATGGAGTTGGTTTATTATTTCTCAGTTTCATTCGCGAGATGTAAATCGAATAAAGACGATATAGCAACTATGAGAAATATTAGCTTTTTTGAGGTGAAGTTCTTTGGAAAGAAAGTATATGTAGTAAAGAAAAGAAAGGGTTGTAATTGTCCAAAATATCATCCATATACAAAGAGGTATAATAAAAGGCTTCGATTACATCTGCCTAAGCGTATCTGGTAAAAGACTAAAAATGAAACCTCTAACATAACAAAACAAAAACAAATCTGCAACAAGAGTTGCACATTTCGTTCTCATTTTGGATTCCAACAATTTGTCTATAAACAGTATTGTCATACTTAACTAGTTCCATATGTGTAAAAAATATTATCTTATATGAATATAAATGCTTCGAAAACAACTACGTGACAAGTCCGCATGGTGTAATTGTCCAAAACCCTTCAACTAAATATTAGTGAGAATCAGAACTCGTTTACTGAAGTTGCCGTGTACTCAGTCTGACATTTAAATATTTGCAAACATCAAGGGCGATAACTTTGTAAACCACTCCTCAATTGTTCTCATTGTCAAACAAAACCGAGACCTTAATAATATTACCCCAAAAAGCATGGAAAATCAAATGCTATTTATTACAATCACCGTGAAAACAATCAACGTTCCTTAGTCAGAGGACGATATCCTCTTTGTTCAATTAGAATATTACACAGTAATTGATGATATTTCAAAGGAAAGTAGGAAACAATCAGACGATCGAATTTTTCGACAATTTACAGCAATAACTTGATACTCGTCTAACCCGCCTGAAATCCGTTTGATATAAAGTTACACGCCCAACCGTGTGAATATCGAAACCAATTTATTTAATGTATTATGTACGAAAGCTAAAATTTGCATTTTTGCAATAATCAAGGGCAATAACTCAGTAAGGCAGGTGTCAATTCTGCTCATTGTCATCTTGTCAAAGTTCAAATTCATATAAAGTCTCACACTAAATAATGTGAAGATCGGAATCCGTTTACTAAACTAATGTGTGTACTCAAGCTAAAATGTGCCTATTCTTTCAATAACCAAGGGTAATAACTCTTTAAAGCAAGTGTCAGTTTTACTCAGTATTGAACTTTTCAAAGGCCTTGTAGGTATAAGGCCTTACACCATACAACATTTAGTGGAAATTGGAAACCGTTTACTGCAGTCATTGTGAACACAATAAATTCGCATTATCCCTGGCACAGGACAAAAAAAATTCATAAAAGGTCTATAACTCTTGTTAAAATTAGTAAAGTGTAACATAATCAGGTCTTGATTCTGTAGTTTGATATTTCATATACACATATTGGTTTCAAATACTGGAACTGTATTTGCCTAAAAGGACGTGTGCAAGTTTCTTTATTTTCCTTTGAATGTTTGTTCAGCGATTTTTATATATTGGCTTGGTACGAATGGGTTACCGTAGAAATCGCGATGCTGTAACGAAATGCAAAGTATGCCAGAAATCCATACAGTGGTTTCATATGTACAAGACCCCCATCTGTTAATATTTAAAAAATCAGGAGTATATCTTTCCGGGTAAACGTTTTCGTTTTTTTCAGGCTTGGGTCCCCGCCTAAACACAATTGCACCTTAGGTCAGCACTGTACCACAAACTAAATCGCGGCCTGATGGTTAGCTTAAATCAATTTTGTATGTAGACAACCTCGCTTTTATCCATTCTTCCCTGACAAGACTGTGTAAATAAAAGTACATTCAATTAAACGGAATCGCCAACAATAAAGTCAACATCCAGATAAAGTAGCAAACGATACATATAAATGTTGTTGTGAAGATAAATAAACTATATACGAATAAATCAGAAATCCAGAAATGTAATAAACAATAAAAGCAGTTGCAGCCAAAGGGGAAACCAATCTAGGTTCAACCCAAACAAACGGAGGGAAGAAAGAGTTAAACCTACCGTCCTTTTCATGGTTTCAGAAAATGCAGTCGTAGAATACCACGTGTTTGTTTAGTCATAGTCATCGAAATTTAGAAAGGTGAAGCTCACTAAACATGAAGTTCGTTGCAATACTAAAAGGCCATATTCGTTTAAGACGAATTATTTTGGCAAGTTACTTTTCCTCAGCCTCGACCGTCGGATGGGGTCCCGTGTATTGGAACCCATCAGACCCCGATAAAGTACTATAGGACCACATTTGTTTAAAAGGATAGAACAGGTTTCCGGATTCTTATGTATTCTTCCCACTCACCCCCACATCTGGGGTGGCTCTAAATAGGATATGTTGATGAGGCAATAATGTTCATTCATAATACCACTCCCACCTGAGTACTCGCGCAAAATGATAGAAATATTCAGATGTATTCTATTGTCATGTATGGGCTTCTTAATAGCTAAATGGCAAAGGAATAGAGCATGTCTACGTGTTCTTATAAATCCATGCTAATTGTAAGTTGTAATGTTGCATGCACATTACGAATAATAGAGACATATAGACGAATTTTATATTATAACTTCAATTATACGGAGGATTTGTTACACCATACATTTTGCATTATTATACTGAAAAATAAAAGAAACGCATAATCAAAAACTTGCCTATACTTCGATATTATACACACCTAATTCCACGTAATATTCCAGATATATCTCAACTTGTACAAAACGGAACTACAACTAATTACAGAAAGGACAACTCTGTCATGTAGTAGACCTTTTAATCAAAATGTACTTTGTTATTGAAATTCATCAATGTTGAAGTTTCGCTTGAAAAATTCAAGCCATTTCAGTATTGTTTTTAATATTAACAGCGTCTAAAGCCTAAATTTGCTCACCTGCTTGAGCCAAATACCCATTCTGTCGATAATGAATATTTAAAGGGGTAACCATTGGTGTGTTCGGTGCTTTTTAAACCTTCTTTCCGAAAAGACCATTCGATTAGCAGTAGCATATTAAACATTGCGAAAATATTCTTCATGCGTTTATTTTTATTTTCAGTATACGTTAAAAATTGATATAAATATTGTAGTACTTAGGCCTTCAAGGACGACAGTCAACCACAAACACACGCAGCCACACACACACAACAACAACTATAAGATGAATAAAAGGCACGATAAGACATCCCAAGTACAAAAGGGTTGACAACAGGTTTACCGCCTTGGAACGGTCAGTGACAAAAAAGGCCGCTAGTGGTTTAAATAAGGTTCTAGGGCGCACCGAACCCCACTCTTACCCTAACATTACTTTTACATTTTTAAAAGAAGATCAGTTGCAATACTAAAGTTATTGGAATTATTTTTCGGGGATTATGGTAACGTTAGTATATCTATAAAAAGGTTAAGAATATTAAAGTCCTCTACTCGTATGAAATTTCTAGAAAAGGGGAACATAAACACTGGGAGAAGGTGCTCGTGAAACATTCCCGTCAAAATGGGAATATTATCGATGTCAAAATTGAAATCATCTGTTTATCATAAAGTTTGCTTATTACATCTATTTCTCCATTTTTAACAGAGAGATGTAAATCGAGAAAAGAAGCGACAGTATCAAATATATTAGCTTGTTTTGAGTTGACGTCCGTAGGATATATATATTATTAACCAAGTATAATAAAAAGGTTGTCAATTTTCAGTATGACATCCAGATACCGAGAGGTGTTATTAAAGACTTCCATGACATCTACCCGAATATCTCGTCAAAAACACGACATAACAAAACATAAAACATATCCGCATTTCCTTTAAATTGTTCCTTGCATTGCAATTATTTTATTTTCCCTATTAATTTTAAATTACACACGAGAAAAATGATAATAATGACGAAGAATAGCTCTACAAGAAGCTGAGGGTCTCATGGTGCATAAACTGTGCCAGTTATAGTGTGTATAATATTTTCATTGATGATACATCATTGCATCAGATTGAGTAAACTAATAACTTGACAAACACTACAAAACTCAAATAGCAGTATTAGGCATTTATTAAATGAATAAGGTTTATACATCAGTCGTATTGATGTTGTTTTCTATAAATAAATAAGTGAACTTTTTTTACTGCGATTTCTTTTCCAACTGTGACCATCAATGTTAAATTAGATTCATAACAGCGGACAATCAATGTCGCTGAAGTTCTCCAACCAGGTGTAGTAGAAATGTGCCATTTTATACTGCGTCATACCATTGATACCATCCAGAGAAATTCAGAGATTTCTAATGGGATCAATCAGAAATATAAAAACTTTCAATTCAGTGTACCTTCAGCGTAATTTAATTAGAAATAAAGAGAAAAAATGATATTTAATTATATATCGCACTAGTGTCTAGTATATTGCAGTCAGCTATCATGAGAAAAGTGAGAGCGTACAGGTTAACTATGCGCCTTTCGTCTACAAACAAACCAATGTTTTCCGATATGAATTTTGCCATATGCTTCCCAGAATTTGTTGGAATCGGTAGCCGAACATGGATCTCTACCGCAGAAATCAGTGGCTCCACAGATGGTTGGGTCAGATTCAGTACCACACAAAGCACCGGTTGCAGCTTTTATGACATCCTGGTGTTGTTTGGTGTGGCCTTTTTTAGCAGCGTTCCAATTCGTTGTATGAGCATGATTATCGAGTGTGTTGTATTCGTGATTTCCATGGGCATCCTTTGCTCCAGCCACCCCGGTAAGAGTGTTTGGATAACCGGCATGATGTACTCGATTCACTAGTGTCCACGCCACGGCTAGTTTACCATTGTGTGTCTCTCCTCCAGCTTCACCGAAGACAATACGACCCACAAGATCTTTATGTGCAGTGGTGCTGTAAATAGAATATGAACAATTTTATTAAGTGTGTTTTATATATTGTCATCTGCTGCAATAACTACATGTACAGTGTCCATACAACTCGACTGCATATTGATTTGGATATCCAAGCAGTGGTAATTCTACGAAGAAATATAAAAGGATCGGACAGGGAAAGTAGCTCTCAAGGAGGACAGTCAACCACAAAACACACAGAAACAAACACGCAAACAGACAAACAAGAAGGCAAAAGTAATATTAAATGCAAACGACATCACAAACACAAAAGGGTTGACAATATGGCTACCGCCTTGGAACGGTCAGTGGCAAAGTAGGCCACTGGGGGTTTAAACCGGTTTTAGGGTGCACCAAAACTCACACTTACCCTACTGTCATCCCATTAAAACAGGACAGTGTAAATAAGTATAAATATTATTTTGATATTTATTTTGCTGCTGTGACGTCTAAATCCCGATGTTCAAAAACAAGTAGCAAATTAAATGTAGAATATAAATCAGAGAAAACCACTCTCCAAAACAAAAGTAAACAACAAGATGAAACGCACACATTACCATGATTGTAAAAACACAATATTATTGTTTATAAATCTAGCTGCGAGTACGACATGTTGTTTTTTTTCAAAATGAAAGTTAAACCGCAATCCGAATCGTTGCGGACGAACTTATTTATTATTTTATATTACACATTTCGTCTAATGAAAAATTCGTAAAATAGTCACATATGTATAGGTCAACTTCTCATTCAGAGTTACTCAACATTACCTTTAACATTTATTAAAGTGACATTTAAAAACTACATCTCAAAAGAAATATATTATTAGTAAACGTTAGGAAGCAATGTATTTGATATTTGCAATAGAAATTAATAAATCAATGATTGTATTTATTGCTTGTTCAATAAATTATACCCACATAATTCATTTACTTGTAAAACTGTACTCTCATTCTTCCCGACATGGATTATACTACATGATTTTGAGCACAAAGTGAAAGACTTCGCATTTTGACACAAAACGAATATAGCCTACGTTAAACATCTTAAAACATGCTAGGATACATAAACAATACACAATGCGAAGTATTTTCTATGAAGGACTTGTTAACTTTAGTGGTAAATCTCCATCTTTATCATATTCCATTAGTCCAGTTGTTACACATATTTAAAAATACAACCGTTGAATTGATCGGATCACATAGTGTGACGTTTCCTGATTGACGAATTCAGGATTTCTTTAATTTGCTTTAGGAACATAGCTCTGATACTAAACTTAATTTTTGGTGTTTCTAGAAACTATAATTACCTCATTTCAAAATCAACAATTTATATTTCATCTACTAATAAGTCGTAAGACAAATATAAGTTAAATTTGGCATTATCCTGACATCAAAAAGACATATGTCAATATTATTTTCATCCAAACCGATTACGAAGGCCATGATATTTTCATTCTGTTTCAGTAGAAACATGTTTTTTAACCAGTAAAAAAAGAAATAAAAGTCGATCAGGAAATGTAGCATTCAAGGACCACAGTCAACCAGCAGAAACAAACAACAACTACAAAGATAAATAAAAGGGAAGATATGACACCACAAAAGCCAAAGGGTTGACAATGGAACGGTCAGTGGCAAAAAGCTGCTGGGGTTTAAACCAGGTTCTAGGGAGCACCAAACCTCACTCTTACCCTATTGTCATCCCAGTAAAAGTGGACAGTGTAAATAAATACATCTCCGTCAGGATATATTCTCTAACACAATAATGCAGCATTACTATACAGTATGTTTAACACATAAATGATCATGTATAAATGAATATAAAAAAGCCTAGAAATCCGCAAAGCAAGTACTCAATGACTTGGCAGGCCGCTTCTACACATATCCTGGAATCTGGTCAACGGGATTTATAGGTTATTTAGTTGCTAAACTTATTTTAATCTGTATATTAAATATAATTAATATGAATTTATCTTTTTCTAATTCAGTAGAAGATTATCAACTGAAACAAAGACACCACTTATCTATGCGTCCTCTATAATGCAGTATGTACCTTAACAGTGAAATTAAATAAAAAAATAAGAAAAGAAACTTACCACAATTCACCCAAAGTAAGGGTACATCCCAGTACAACTATCAGCACAACTTTAAGAAACATCTTGAAGTTCACTTTTAGGCTGCAACAAAGCAAT
Organism: Cyrtodaria siliqua; assembly: GCA_037043455.1. Classification (NCBI taxonomy): domain Eukaryota; kingdom Metazoa; phylum Mollusca; class Bivalvia; order Adapedonta; family Hiatellidae; genus Cyrtodaria; species Cyrtodaria siliqua. The sequence goes on along the minus strand of JAWPHD010000087.1, from coordinate 227,067 downwards.
GATCAGACCTTCAAAACGAGCTTACTTTTATATGTTAAGGTGCAGGGTGACCTTCAATATCTATTATTACGCCTGTCGCTTTACAAGGTTAGAGAAGGATACAATGACAATGACTAATGTGTACCTTCTCAAAGATACGAAATTTACGAAAACATCTAAGGAAATTTATGTAAGCAAATATTTAATTTGAAAGTGTTTTGAGTTTGTACACTCGTTAACATGACATACTTTGTTTTCAAATTTCAATTACCACTATATAACGTATTCAGACTAGAAGTGTGTTCCAGGTAACACCTGTGTCGCCTGTATTGTGTTTATTTCAGCCAGTTATGAGCTTAGTTAGGTTGCATGTTAAAGGTATATGAAAAGAGGCATAACACTGCCAAAATTAAAGTTAGAGTTTTGGCGCATGTGTGACAACATTCCTTTAGATGAGATGAAGATGAAGTCAGATTACAGGTTAAAGTGTGACAGATAGACAGACGACGCACGGTGGACGTCTTCAGATGACGGACAAAGTGATCCCTAGCTATTTGCCATGTTCACTTGCAAGGAACACACACAAACGAGAGATTAAAGAAGCACACTAGAATTTATTGAGTATATTCGTTAGTGACAATATGACGTGGAACATCTCGTGCGTCCCTTAGAACCGGATTAAGCAGTATTCTTTTTATCAAAGCCACACAGCGTGGGCTTTATTATCAAGTAATACCATTTAAGATTTCTTGTCGGGGCGACCTTTTACAGCTGACACAAATATCGTCCAGATAACATGTTATTTAAAGGCTTCAATGACATCTGTCTGATTTTCTGGTGAAATACTCCACATGAAATCTCCTCTATCGCAATATAAAACAAATAAACCAGAATGCGTACACAGTACCAGTGCGTCATCATAGAGTCCACAGCCTGTCCGGTCATTGTACAATTAAAGAGGAAAGCTTAGTGGCGAACTGTTAAAGGGTCCACCACCAAGCATGCAGTACGTTGCAAAATGATAGGGTCAAAACCTCCTTTGATAAACTTTTTAACAAGTTTAACAAAGATAGTATGAAGAAAGACAAAGATACCGGACAGGGAAAGCAGCATTCAAGGACGACAGTCAACCACAAAACACAAAAACAAACACGCAAACAGACAAACGAAAAAGTAAAAGTAATAGAAAATGCAAACGACATCACAAACACAAAATAGTTGACAATAGGGCTACCGCCTTGGAACGGTCAGTGCCAACAAAGCCCACTGGGTGGGGTGGGGGGGTGGGGGGGTTTATACCGGTCCTAGGGTGCACCAAACCTCACACTTACCCTATTGTCATCCCATTAAATCAGGACAGTGTAAATAAAGAAATCCCCGACATGATCTAATCTCTAACCAACAAGGCAGCATCAATAGGCAATATAAGTAAAACACAAATATGCTCGTGTAAATATAATACAAAACATCAATAGCCTAGAAATCCACAATGAAGGTACTCAGTGACTTGGCAGAAGCCAGAAAGAGAATAAACCATTAAGGGCCCGACAAGAAAGATCAAAGACAAACATCAAACGCCACCGTCCCATAGCATTGATGCAATTTCTGTGGCTATAGACCTTTGAGGAATATTCCTCCACTCTTCCACTAACGTACGACGAAGATCAACGATAGTTTGTAGGATGGGGCCACCCCACATACAGCAGGTATCACTCGCAATTATCTCGCCCAGAACAATATTCATGTGCTCGATTGGCTGTCATTATCTCCGGATATGTCGCCAATCGAGCATGCCTGGGATATGTTAAAAAGGCGCTTGTATGGGCGTGTTCACCCACCGCAAAATATTGTTGATCTCCGTCGTGCGTTAGTGGAAGAGTGGAGGAATATTCCTCAAAGGTCTATAAGCCACAAAAATTGCGACAATGCGACGAAGGTGCCAGGCATTGTTAAACGCTCGAGGTGGTCACACGCGATATTAACTTTGTGACTTTGGTTTATGAAGTGGGTAACTTTGAATAAGTAAAAATACATGAATTTTCTGTACGATATTGATGAAATTTGGTAAATAAAATCAAATAAAGATGATATATGAATACTACAAAATGTTGTTGTTGTAGCTTTATGGGATCATAATAAATTTCATCAGCAAAAAGATGTGCGTTTTCAAATGTGCTGAGTGTAGTAAGTTAAAAATTAATATAGTGGTCAATTTAGAAGATGTAAGATATGTGCACATAATAACCGATACAATGATGCTTGCATTGCTCAATATAGGTTCTACCTATATCAAAGCATCAACACAGCAGTCCCTTTATACGTGCAAAATAAAGCGTTTAGTTTACACGTTGAAGGGCATTTATAAAGCCTTAATGTATGTTTTCAGTCCATGCACTGCGCGTCTGTGGTAAGGTAAATGACACTATTACGTTACACTAGAAATCTAGTCCTTATCAAAGACGAAGAACAAACAAAACATGACAGTGAAGGATTATGTTTTGAATCTTACCTTCACAATTTCGAATGAAACTGGCTTTAACGTCTGGTTAACACATGATTTATATTGGAACAGCACATCCGAATGAGACGAGATGAAAGATGAAGTTCCCATAAGGTCAGAAACCACTATTGATTTGGGGCTTCTGATTGGTTGAAAAAAGTATAAGGTCTATTAGGAAATAGAGTCAGATTGTAAGGTAGATACTGATTGGAGTAATTAACCCAAATAATAAAAAATCCCCATAAAACTACAAAGAAATATATTTTCAACATAACACATGTTCATTTAGGATATTTTGACTGAAATTTGCATTTTTTTAGGTACATACGCGCTGAGGGTATATTTGAAAAAAAGTTAAATTTCTTTACTGCCATTCTGGGGGTGCCCTCCTTTAGTGAAGTATGAGAGGCTGAAAGCATAATATTATCCCGAATTTGCTGGTCAATTTTGAGTGTCTCTAAGATAGTTCTTTAAATTAAATAGGAATAGGTGTTGTAAGCCAAAATGCTATAAGGGAGGCCTATGGGAAATACAATAGTGGTATCTGACCTAAAGCTGGATTCTGCATGGTTCTACGAAACTTAATTTTTATAGAGTACGACATCATAACAATGCCTGCAGTTGATGTTTCGAACTAGAAGTTTTTATAGATTTAATAATTTTCAAAGTTTTAGTTCAGGTTAATTTTTGCTGAAATCATGAACACAGACAAATAGCAAAAAACAGACATATTCTACGTTTTTTTACGTTCAGACATGGACATATCAGACTACTATTACCTTAAACGACACATTGCAAGCATTTGTTTTTAAATTTACTTTGCCGTTACTTTTTATAATTGAAGATATTTGCTTCAAAATGTCATTCTTTAACATTTTACAAAAATACGGATTCAGCAAAATTAAGAATCACATGATAGTTTATGTCAAAATGTTTTATATAGAAGGAAAGATTACACTTGACATTAAAAAGATGTTTGAATCAGGTACAAAATGAAAGTTTTACGTTATAAGTTGAACGCCTCTCGTACATGTAGATTACATATACAACTGAAATGCATTATGAAGGTTTAACTTGTGTTTGGATTGACACACATAATTCCCCCAGATCTCCAGTCCCTTAAAAACAGTTGGTTAACATTTTGTTGGTAAGGATATATCTCAGAAACTGATTACATAATAGATTGAAACTTCAAACGTGTCTGTGGCATCCAGAACTCTAGATAAGCTGAGTATCTGCATAAATTATGCAAGTAAATGAGTAAAAAGAAAATCAGAAAAACACAAAATATTTATTTCAATGCGTAGCGAAACATAAATATACTGAAGCAAAAAAGAAACGCAACTCGGGAATTTCCGCTATATATTGTATATACTGCACATTTAATTCCACATAATATTCCAAAGAAATCCCAAGATGTTTTGTAAAAAAAAAAAAAGTTGCAGTGAGAGAAAGGACACAATTGTGATGTTGGAGACGTTTTAATCATAGTACACTTTGTAACAAGAAATTCATAAACGTTGAAGTTCCTCTTTTAAAAATTAGCCATTTCAGTACTGTTTCAGTATTTAATGTAAGATGTTGCATCCTCAGTTTGCTCACATGCTTGAGCCAAACGCATACTAGATGTCAATAATGAAACTGAAGGAATACTATAATTACTTTTTGCTATATTATGTGTTGTTTTAGACATTTGTACGAAAGGAAAGGTCTTACGTAGCCTTAAAACGTGTTAAATAATGCATAATTAATAGGTACTGCCATCTAGTCTGTATTTATATCCTGTAATTTACAATACGAAAGCATATTGCCAGGTAAAAGCGTTTCGGGCGGATAAAAGTATAAACACCAATGAATCATAACGTCAATAGAATTATGAGTTATATGTCCATGAATGAAGATGTTTCTTCTGAGTTAATTGTTCGTTAAATTTTTTTGATTTAAGCGATCAAAGTGTTGCAAAGTAAAAAAAACAAAAAAAACTAACATGTACGCATGTGTACACATAATTTGACAGTTTATTTGAAACTGTACTATTTACAATAAATCTGAGTAATTGAAGTAAAAAGAAAATATAAACAAATGAAGAGTAAAAATATTGATAAGAACACATAATTTGGTTTAAAGGTTTAAACCTAAATACTAGTTTAAAAAAAAGAAAGGTAAACAATTTTTTTTAGTAAAATCCTTATCTACAGCTCTGAGCATTAATATACATCGTGCTTTTTTAGCTCTACTGAACAAAGATCAGCATAGCTTATGCCGTGTACGTCGTCCGTCTGTCTGTCCGTCCGTAAACTTTTTTTGTAGCAACTACTCCTCGGAAACTACTAGATGGATTTTCAAGTTTCTAGCGACTACTTCTTGAAAACTATAATAATAAGTGCTATTTATATGGGACTTTTTATAAAATGATCAGCATGACAAGATGTTGGTCCTTGTCGAAAATTATTTTGATTCAACAGTAAAGGCCATTTTTGTTTATAATTATAGAGTTATATAAAAAAAATCGTAGCGACAACTCCTCTGAAACTACATGACGGATTTTCATGAAACTTCGCATGAATGCTGCTCTTGATGTCTAGTTGATTCTAGCAAAATTTTAGTCCGGTCAGAAATTCAAGATGGCCGGTCCTAGCTAAAAATAATTTTTAAAAAACACATGTATCGACTACTTCTTGAAAACTATAAGTGATATTGATATGGGACTTTTTCTAAAATGATCAGCATGACATGATTTGGTCATTTTTGAAAATTATTTTGATTCGACCTTAAACATTGCTGCCAGCGGCCATCTTTGTTTACATAGTTATATAGTAAAAACTTTTAGCGACTACTCCTCTGAAACTACTTGACAGATGTTCATGAAACTTCACAGTAATGCTGATCTAGCTATCAAAACATATCAGTATATCTTCAAGGTCATTGCCCTGTTGCTATTAAAGGGATAACCACTTGGTTTCAATAGAGAAAAACATTATAAAAAACGTATATTAATCAGACAAATAAAACCCTAGAGTGAAATATTTTGTTTCATGTTTATTTACCAATTCTTTAATATTTGTTTATCACAAAATATTAATGAAATTGGTAAATAAACATGAAACAAAATCCTATTCCGTTACAATGACTTTTAATAAATTAATAAAACAATACTAAGCAAATCCTTAGATTGCTAGATATATATTAGTATGATTATAAATACTGTTGTTATGTAATTAAAAATAATTGAAACTTAATTCAACTTAATTAATTGTCCCATAAAGGCACATTTAAATACACCTATAATCATTCATACAAACTGACTCATACAGTATGCAGAACCCATTTATAATAAAGATACATATACATATGATGCAGTAACCATTGCACAAAAGTTACATATACATAGATGCAGTAAACATTGTACAATAGGTACATATACATAGATGCTGTAACCATTGTACAAGAGGTACATATACATATATGCAGTAACCATTGACAAGAGGTACATATACATATATGAAGAAACAATTGTACAAGAGGTACATATACATATATGAAGTAACGAGTGTACGAGAGGTACATATACCTAGATGAAGAAACGATTGTACAAGAGGTACATATATATATGATGCAGTAACCATTGTACAAGAGTTACATATACATATATGCAGTAACAATTGTGCAAGAGATACATATACATATATGATGTAACGATTGTACGAGAGGTACATATACATATATGAAGTAACGATTGTACGAGAGGTACATATACATAGATGAAGAAACGACTGTACAAAAGGTACATATACATATGATGCAGTAACCATTGCACAAAAGTTACATATACATAGATGCAGTAAACATTGTACAAGAGGAACATATACATATATGCAGTAACAATTGTACAAGAGGTACATATACAAAGATGAAGAAACGATTGTACAAGAGGTACATATATATATATATATATATATATATTTATATATGAAGTAACGATTGTACAAAAGTTACATATACATATATGCAGTTAACATTGTACAAGAGGTACATATACATATATGCAGTAACCATTGTACAAGAGGTACATATACATATATGCAGTAACCATTGTACAAGAGGTAAATATACATAGATGAAGAAACGATTGTACAGGAGGTACATATACATATATGAAGTAACGATTGTACAAGAGGTGCATATAGATATATATATATATATATATATATATATATATATATATATATGTGAAGTAACCATTGTACAAAAATTACATATACATAGATGCAGTAACCATTGTACAAGAGGTACATATACATATATGAAGAAACGATTGTACAAGAGGTACATATACATATATGAAGTTACCATTGTATAGGAGGTACATATATATATACATATGCAGTATCCATTGTACAAGAGTTACATATACATATATGCAGTAACCATTGTACAAGAGGTACATATAAATATATGAAGAAACGATTGTACAAGAGGTACATATACATATATGAAGAAACGATTGTACAAGAGGTACATATATATATATGCAGTAACCATTGTACAAGAGTTACATATACATATATGCAGTAACCATTGTACAAGAGGTACATATACATATATGAAGAAACGATCGTACAAGAGTTACATATACATATATGAAGAAACGATTGTACAAGAGGTACATATACATATATGAAGTAACCATTGTATAAGAGGTACATATATATATATATATATGCAGTAACCATTGTACAATAGGTACATATACATATATGCAGTAACCATTGTACAAAAGTTGCATATAAATATGATGCAGTAACGACTGTAAAAGAGGTACATATACATATATGCAGTAACCATTGTACAAAAGGTTCATATACATCATGTACATAGTTGAAGAAACGATTGTACAAGAGGTATATATACATATTTGAAGTAACCATTGTACAAGAGGTACATATATATATATATATATATGAAGTAACCATTGTACAAAAGTTACATATACATAGATGCAGTAAACATTGTACAAGAGGTACATATACACATATGAAGTAACCATTGTACAAGAGGTACATATACATAGATGCAGTAGCCATTGTACAAGAGGTACATATACATATATGCTGTAACCATTGTACAAGAGGTACATATCAATATATGCACTAACCATTGTACAAAAGTTGCATATAAATATGATGCAGTAACGACTGTACAAGAGGTACATATACATATATGCAGTAACCATTGTACAAGAGGTACATTTACATAGATGAAGAAACGATTGTACAAGAGGTACATATACATAGATGAAGAAACGATTGTACAAGAGGTACATATACATATATGCAGTAACCATTGTACAAAAGTTGCATATAAATTGATGCAGTAACTATTGTACATCCTATACATATATACAGTAACCATTGTATAAGAGGTACATATACATATAAGAAGTAACCATTGTGCAAAAGTCAAATAGATGCAGTAATGATAAACACAGCTGGAGGAAACATTGTACATAAAGACAGATGTATGTATGTCCTTTCTTTGTTATATGTAGCGCTGTCATACACCCATTACATGCTTTCTTATGTACACACTTTAAATAACACCTAGAATGATTTTGATTGGTCGGGCCTAATTGCATTGTCCACATATTTACCAATACATTCATTACATCACACAGTTGTTAAGTGTATGACGTCACACAAAGTACGGTGAAGTTTTTGAATGAAAAAACTATCTCATAATTATGATTTGAAAATGACATATTTTTCATCTTCAGCTGTTGACTTCTTCGTTTTCAAATGTTGACTTAATAAATATACCAAACAGTTATTCATTATCACTGACCTCGTCTAATGATCACAATCGTCATTTACTACAGGAGGATTCAAACAAGGTATTTGTTCCCCATCTTCTAGAATGCTGACAAGTAGCTGCCAAATGCTATTTACAAAAATATATGTCTTCTTTTTTTAAGCCTTTTTTCTTAGATATCGTCTGTTGTGGTTACTCCTGGACGTAAACGGTCTATCAACATGCTCGTTCCAACTGAGAACTGCAAGGTTCATTCTCATTGAATATGTCATTTCCGTGTAATGTAAACGTTTTTGTAAATAAATAAGACAAGTGTTGTTGAAACTCTCAACATAGTAGGTGTCCTTTGACAGCACATAATCCTGCGCATACTTGTACAATGTAAGTGAATGTAAAAACTCTGTCAATAATCGTATGGCGACAGGATCCCTTACAATGGTGAACTCGGGGACATAGCATGTTTACATTCAGAATCATCGGCACAATTATCGTGAATGTTTTGAAAATGGGGAATGCAGTTGTCAATCAACTGTCGTAAAATAGCCGGATCACCTCCAGAATTATCAGTTGCATAATACATGTGATTTCTAATCCCGGATCCCTTATCTGCTTAGTCAGGATGCCAAGTCCTACCCATGTTAAGTTTAGCGCCTGTAGATATCTTTTTTAATCCCCCAGTTATTGGCTTTGTTGCGTGCCACCTTTCGTTGCAATTTTTCACATTTTCTTTATTTCGAATGGTTTTATTTACCGATAAATTTCTGTCATGAGAATGAATATTGACTTTCACATTTTTCCTTTCAAATTCGTCATACATTTGATTACATCCAATGGTTTCATGTGTTTGTGTGCATCTCTGCGGTTGCTAAGTAATGTGCTGAATATGTATGACCTTGTGTGTGTGTTGACCTATTGTGACATGGTCTGTTTGATAGCTATTTTTTCTGCATTGGTGTCATGCGTCTGTCATTATCGTTATTCCATCTTCATTTTTATCTTTCGAAATTTGACATTCCTCAAAAAGAGCAAACTGTATAGATTCCTTGGGTAATACATCTTTTATTGCTGAAAATGTAATGGCTGACTTTATTCGGAAATGTTCTGTCAATATGCCAAATTCTGCAAAGTCACTGAGTCTTTCATATTGCACTTGTGTTATCCCAGAGCACAAATAGGCAGACATAATTTTGTAATATGTTTTTGTATATTGATCTCCAAGACTACTTGATGATTCCCATTTCAAAATATGTCCATTATCACAAGCCCACTTTGCCTCAGCAACATGTCCTGCATGATTTATTGACAAAGGTTCCAAGTTATATTCACAACTCCTGCATACAAACACTTTCTACAAGATTCAGTAAACTTTTATTTTCACAGATGAAATTGTCATGTTTACTATTTCTAATGATATTATCAACATTTGATCCATTTGTTCTTTTAGCAATTTCAGCGCCAGCTGATTTGCCATTTAAAAAGTATTCAAACACATCTTTCATGGATTTCAAGCCATTTTCTTTCTTGAAAGATTCCAGCTTATTGTCAAATTGAAGCTTTTCAGATTCGTCAGTAAAATGAAGTTCAAAATGTTTTCTTGATTTTGAATAATGATAATCCTTGTAAGATCCGTTACTTAATTTCTTTCGTTTAGTTACTCCTTTGAAGTCAGTAGAATTTTGAACAACATTTGTAATATCCTGCAAACTCATTGTGTCATCTTATTAGGAAACCAATATTAAATGTAAAATACAATATATTGCTGTCACCGGTGTTATAATGTGTATATTACAATTGCACAATCACTTTGCTCTTTTTTTCCATTCCATAACTTTTAAACATCCAGATAATTATACAAGTATTCAATATTGTGAAATTTTCTGTCAAACTCAAGATTCAAATTGTGTGGTCTGTTTGACTACTGCTCAACGATTGGTCACAGAGAACACAGCCTTATCATAGTTGACCATCTCATATGTGGTGAAATCAGGCCAGACATTTCATTTCATATGTTTACAAATCATGATGGTAACACACCGTGTAACTTTGGAACTAACGTCAGAACAGGAGGAAACTATAAAAGCACTGTTTGGACAAAACAACTGGGATTACATCAAAATAGAATCACCCAAAGGTAAGTCATTGTTTTCATTTATTTTAATTCATAAATTGACCTTATGTTTCATCAGGTATTTAATTGTATGTCTGATCTGTGTATGCACTCAAGCAGTATCAGTGAAGTTATCATATTTAATAAATGCCGCATACTTATAGTGAAATGCCTTATGTGTGTCCAAACTGGTATAGTGTACGTTTTTCTATTTATTTACCTTTACAGATTTACATTGAAAGTCAGTCATTTATTGTTCTTGATCAAACATCTGAACTAATTGAGTAGATATCTGATATAACATTTTAATTAAGATTATCTATACATGTACGACAAAACTGAAATAATAATTGAACGCTCTTTTATTTATTGTAGCAAAACGGCAACGAAAGTCAAAACGACAAGAGACAGAAGATGAGCCAAGAAATGGTCACATCGGAGATAATAACGAAGAAGAGGTAGAGGAAGAGGTAGTGTTGAATTATGGAGAATGTGAACACTGTTTCCAGGCACCAGGTGTGACATCACAAAATGTTTTATGGATAGGAAATGGACAGGCTCCGTGTAATGAAAATAGTGCCATTAGACGTGCAAAATATACACATTACTGGAAAATAATTTCAAATTTAGGTGGCTGGACTGTCCCACGTTATTTCCGCGTGAAGCAGGCACGTGCCAATGGAGGAGAATGGGCAATTCACCATCGCAGAGAAGTCATGCCAAAATATGTGTTGACACAGATGAGGACATTTTATCCAAATCCAAAGGGAGCATCCTACATGTATCATAAATGGGAATAAAAGTGTATATCAAGAAACTATTATAATTAGTTGGATTACAAAATATGTAACTCTCAGTGAATCTTCCGGATAATGAACAATTAAAATATAATGATTAAAAGAATTTTGTCTTTATTACACAATAAAAACACTCCCCCAATCATGTGTAATTCTCTGTCTGATAATATCTCTAAACTTCTAAGCTTCGTACTGACCACTCTGAACCATATCACTTAGCACCACATGCTGTTATTTTTATGGCTTCAATTAGGAATAATAGCCCCTTCACTGCTGCACAAGTCAATCACACAAAAGTTATCCAGGACTAACACGCTAGCCCTTTAACATATGTATGGCTCCTTTTATACCTAGAAAACATGTGTGTAACTTCTGTATATAAAATTGTAAGATTTATAAAAGTGTGTGGCAGAGGAGTCCATGCTTTTAGAACTGAGTTCAACACCAAGAATGGAGGGTTAGTATGCCCCCGTTCGAAGAAGTGGGAGTGGAGTCATATTGCTTTGCAAATGTCTGTCGGTCTGTCCCGGAATCTTGACTTCGTGATAACTCAAGAACAGCTGGACTACAAACTCGAAACTTTTCAGGAACGTTTGTGTCATGGTCTAGTTATGCACCTCCCCTTTTACGTAGATTCGCATAAGAAATGTGGTTGCTATGGTAACAAAACATGCAAAAAATCACTAAAAGTTGATTTCTTCGCGATAACTCAAGAACGACTGACACTACAAACTCGAAACTTGGCAGGAATGTTTGTGTCATGGTGTAGTTGTCACCTCCTCTTTTGGGTAGATTTGCATAAGAAATGTGGTTGCCATAGTATCAACACTTGTAAAAAATCACTAAAAATTGCTTGTCTTCGCGATAACTCAAGAACAGCTGGCACTACGAACTCGAAACTCGGCAGTAATGTTTGTGTCATGTGTCATGATCGTTGAAGGGGGCATATATGTTTTATAAACATCCTTTGTTATAATTATGTAAACCCTTGCAAACGAAGGACGGATTCACTATGTCGTTGTTGTAGGTTTGATCATCTTCGACGCCTGATTGTAAATACAAAAGTCTTGACACTTTGTGCAGGAAAACATTTAACACGAAACACGTGTCTGTAAATATTATTAAACATTTTTATTACAGTATTTTCCACCATCCGCATTTAGTTCGTCGATATAATGATGAAGTTTCCCTCTTTCTTTATTTATTAATTCAGTGTCTCTCTGCCATTCTGTTTATCTTCGATAGAAGGCGCGTCTGTATCAGTCTATCAGAAACGATACAATAACCACAATCTCAATAAACGTTTTTTTTAGAAGAACAGTTCTAGATATTTGTCTTGAAACAAGCAAGCGTCACAAATCTAGACTATAGTTCAGGAGGGTGGTCGGTCTGTTCAGAATCTTGTCCGCGTTATTTCTCCATAACTCCTTGATGGAAGTTAACACATTTGTATAAGAAGCATTATTATGAAGTGGAGATGTTCATAACACACACATCCTTTCAGCGCTATTTCTTTATAACCCCTTGATTATTTTCACAAAAGTTTGTGAAAAGCATCAGTATGCAATGGAGATGCACATTCCCCCGTTCTGGTTAAATCTTGCATGCGCTATTTCTCTATAACCACCTGATGGGGTATCAACAAACTGTATGAGAAACATCTGTATCATATGGAGATATGCATCTCGCTGCAGGGTTTTTGGTTCAGTGGTGTTTGATGTCAGTTCTGGCCCCTTGAGTAAGAAGAACAATTATTTTGTATACTCCTATATGGATTTCCCCAAACTATGTGAGAAGCATCAGTATGAAGTGGACTTGCGCATATAGTCATGGGATATTAATAACCTTCAGTGATAGCTTAAGACTGAACAGTTTTAATCGAAATGTTTATTAATTCTGCCTTGTTTTGTACACTCTTTTGTGATGTCTGGGCAATTTTTGTAGTGTAAGGAAAAACACTTTTCTTTCGAGAAAAGAGATCCAAGTTCAAGTCTTGGCAGGGATTTGACACACAGAGTTGTACATACAAATTTCATTTTGCACATCAATAATGTTGTTTTTGCACAGCATGAACTTAAACATACATACATTTGATCATATCATTACAGTATGTAAATTGTAATTATTCATACATGTACATATTCAGAGTGTTGTTTTTTTATATAATTGTACATTGAAACATTATTTACAGTCACAAGTCAGATGTTTAAGAATACATATAGCCGGAACTCAGCTATAGCGATTTTCCATTTTTATCGAAAAAAAGTTTAATTCGCTGTCCAGCTTCTTGCCTTTGTTTAATATAAAAATAGGGAATATAGCGCTTTCTTGGTTATAGCAAAGCACTTAAATTGCAAGTTTAGTTTCAAATAAAAACATTTCATCTTTATTTCAGTTTTCCGTTTTGTTCTCTGCATTTGCTACACCAAATTAAACTCACTATCAGTTTTACACAAAAAAACACACACATGATGCATTACTTCCAATGTAATGAATTAAAACAAATATATACTACAATATTTATTCTTATTGCCGCTCGTCGTCATAGTATAGATTTCTTTCTATGACGTTTCTTGTTAAACTTAACGGTTGCTGTTTCTTGATGGTTTCACATAAGGAAACTGCTACATAATGTGTATTAATCCATCTGAAGGCCGATTTTGAATATATATAAAAACAGTGGCATTTTTATGGCAAAATCTACTATTTTGACCTCTGAAAATCACAGATATCATTTTTGAGTAGATTCTATTTTCAGAATGGCTTCAACTGGTTCCAGATCACATGTTGTTGATGAAATCAATTCAAAATCACTTTATTTGAAGTAAAAGATTTGAAGGTTGTCGAGATATGGCATTTTGAAGATTCTGGTTTTACTCACAAAACTAGAATGAATTTGACTTAAGCCGAAGCTCTTTCAAGCGCTCATATTTTGTAGAAAATGACCTGTTTCTTCTCAGATTGAAAGTATTAAACAATTTAGCCAGAAAAACAAACTTCAGTCATGTTTATATGTCTATTTAGGTCAGATACCACTATCGATTTGGGGCTTCTGATATAGGGTCTATTAGGTTATATGGTCAAATTGTAAGCCGCGTAGATTCTGATTGGATTAAATTACCAAAATCATAACAAATCCCCATAAAACATCAAAAAAAATTATTTCCAACATAACATATGTTCGTTTAGGATATTGTTACTGAAATGTGCATTTCTATGGGTATAATTGCACTGAGGGTATTTTTGAAAAAGTAAAATTTCTTTACTGCCATTCTGGGGATGTCCGTCTTCAGTGAAGTATTAGAGGCGGAAAGCATTACATTACCCCTAATTTGCTGGTCATTTTGTAAGACAAAAGGCTATAATGGAGTCCTATGGGAAATGAAACAGTGGTATCTGACCATAAGACATTACTCCGTCAATCAGCGACCACACGTGGTAGTTTAAGCCTAGTGCCTTATACATTTAGCTTCCGAGGCCGACAACAGCAGACTACTGTATTATAAACAATATTACCCAAAATATAACACGTTAATATTTACAAAATATTAACTGTACGTTAAGCGAAAGAGGAAATTAAAATGATTCAGGCATTCAAAAACGGTCTACGAAGACAAACCATTTAAAGTTGTTGTTAGTTGTTTATATTGATGGTAGTATATCTGTTATCCTTCCCACTAGAACCTGGTTTAAAACCCCATCGGACTTTGTTGTCACTAGACGGTCCAAGTGGTAGCCCTAATGTCAACGTCTTTATGTTTGTGAGGTCATAACTTGCCTTTCATTCGTCTTTGTATTTGTTGATTGCTTCTGTGCGTGTTTGGTATTGACTGCGGTCCTTGAATGCTACATTTCATGTTCGATTTTTATATATACTTTTTATGTATTTATACGTTAATATTTTGTGTTGATGGTGACAATAACAGAGTTGATGGCACTGATATATTAAACCTGTTTTCGGTAAAAAGCCGAACATGGTGCGACTGATGAGACTATGATGAAACTATGATGAGAATGAAATAGGATGATAATGAGACTACGATGACACTATGATGAGACTATGATGAGACTATGATGAGACTATGATGAGATTATGATGAGACTATGATGAGACTATGATGATACCATGATGAGACTATGATTAGACTATGATGAGACTATGGTGAGACTATGATGAGACTATGATGAGAATGAGACTATGATGAGAATGAACTATGATGAGAATGAGACTATGATGAGACTATGATGAGACTATGACGAGACTATGATGAGACTATGACGAGACTATGGTGAGACTATGATGAGACTATGATGAGATTATGATGAGACTATGATGAGACTATGATGATACCATGATGAGACTATAATTAGACTATGATGAGACTATGGTGAGACTATGGTAAGACTATGATTGGACGACTATGATGAGACTATGGTGAGACTATGACGAGCCTATGATGAGACTATGATGAGACTATGATGAGACAAAGATGAGACTATAAGGAGACTATGATGAGACTATGGTGAGACTACTTTTAGACTATGATGAGACTATGATGAGACTATGATGAGAATGAGACTATGACGAGACTATGATGAGACTATGATGAGACTATGATAAGACTACGATGAGACTACGATGAGACTATGATGAGACGATGATGATACTATGGTGAGACTATGATGAGACTATGGTGAGACTATGATGAGACTATGATGAGAATGAGACTATGATGAGAATGAACTATGATGAGAATGAGACTATGATGAGACTATGATGAGACTATGACGAGACTATGATGAGACTATGACGAGACTATGGTGAAACTATGATGAGACTATGATGAGATTATGATGAGACTATGATGAGACTATGATGATACCATGATGAGACTATAATTAGACTATGATGAGACTATGGTGAGACTATGGTAAGACTATGATAGGACGACTATGATGAGACTATGGTGAGACTATGAAGAGCCTATGATGAGACTATGATAAGACAAAGATGAGACTATAAGGAGACTATGATGAGACTATGGTGAGACTACTTTTAGACTATGATGAGACTATGATGAGACTATGATGAGAATGAGACTATGACGAGACTATGATGAGACTATGATAAGACTACGATGAGACTACGATGAGACTATGATGAGACGATGATGATACTATGGTGAGACTATGATGAGACTGTGATGAGACTATGATGAGACTAACATGAGACTATGATGAAAATGAGACTATGATGAGACGATGAAGAGACTATGATGATACTACGATGAGACTATGATGAGACTATTATAAGACTATGATAAAACTATGATGAGATTATGATGATACTATGATGAGACGACTGTCATGAGACTATGGTGAGACTATGATGAGCCTATGATGAGATTATGATGAGACTATGATGAGACTATGAGGAGACTATGATGAGACTACGATGAGACTACGATGAGACAGACTATGATGTGACTATGATGAGACTATGATGAGACTATAATGAGACTACTAAAGATTCGATTACAACAGAAATGTAATTATTTATTGTTGCAGTTATTGTTAAACAAGATTACCATATGCCTGTATGAAGAATCCAGCAGTAGACTGTTTTCCTTTTAGATAAAATAGTAGCGTATACTATTAACATAAGTGGATACCATCGTGGTTCGTGGGGTTTCTGTCTATCACTTTTCTGTTTGTTTCTATATCCGTCATCTCATACGGCAGGTCGCGGTTTCAAACCCGGTCGGGTTAAACCTACATCTTCATAACAATGGTACTAGTAGCTTACTTGCTTGATGTTGAGCATATATAGTGTACGTCTAGGACATACATACATACGTGCGTGCGTACGTGCATACGTACATACGTACATACATACATACATACGTACATACGTACTTATGTACGTACGTACGTACATACATACGTACATACATACGTACATACATACATACACGTAGGTGGGGATTTTGTTTTTATTTTTTGTTTGGGATGCTCTGTGGACACTTTGTCCGTCCGTCTGTCTGTCTGTCCGTCGTTAACTTTTGCATTGTCGACACTCTAGCACTTTCATTTTCATACGATCTTAACTAAACTTACACAGTAGTTATATATCTATAGGATCTCGGACGAGTTCTTGAACCAGTCAGATTATATCTCTATTAGCTGAGTTATCTGCCCTTGAATTATCAAACATGCATACTTTTACCTTGTGGGCACTCTGGCTCCTCCATTTCTCATCTGGTTGATTTTAACCAAACTTTCACAGTTAGTTTAAACTTATTTATTTTACATCGATTGTAACGAAAGCTCTATGAACTTATTTGAATCACTCTCGATGTCTTCCTGGGTAGAACCAGTACTAAGAAATGCAGATAAAGTGTCTTGCTCAGGGACACAACGCATATGGCAATGACGGGAATCGAACCCACGACTTTTGGATCATGGGTCCAACGCTCTACCACTAGATCACAGCGCTCCACATTTTTCACAGTGATATATATCCATACGATCTCGGACGAGTTCTTGAACCAGCCAGATTGAAAACATAATGGCGGAGTTATCTGCTCTTGAATTGGCAAAAATGCATAATTTTGTTATGTGGGTACTGTAGCTCCTCCGTTTTTCATGCAATCTCCACCAAACTTTATGGGTAGTAAGCTGATATGAAAATGAAGCCTGGGATTGCAATGGGGTCACTGGGTTTAAGGTAAAGCTCACTGTTACTAAAATAGTAAAACGGTTTCCGCTCTATAACATTAGTTAGGAATGAGTTATTGGCCCGAAACGTGGTGTTTAAGGGGCTTATATGAAGATCACGTTTGGGATTGCATTTGTGATCAAGGTCAAGTCACTGTTACTAAAATATATGCCCAGTAGGGGAGGTGTATTGCTCTGTTTTTTTCATTTGGTCTTAACCACGCTTACACCGTAGTTATATATGCATATGATCTCAGACGAGTTGTTAAACCAGTCGGATTTGACCGCTATTGGCTGAGTTATCGGCTCTTGAATTAGCAAAAATGCATAGATGTGCTTTGTTGTCCGTTCTATTTTAATCTGATCTTAACCAAACGTATCTGGTCGTGCCCTCAATGATTTATTTTCTTGATGCTCTGTCTTCTGCCAAGTCATTGAGTACCTTCTTTGTGGCTGTCTAGGCTATTGTTTTTTGTATTTATATATACACGAGCATCTTTGTGTTTTACTTATATTGCCTATTAATGCTGCCTTGTTGATTAGAGGATAGTTCATGGCGGGGATTTCTTTATTTACACTGTCCCGTTTTATTGGGATGAAGTATGGTATGTGTGAGGTTTGGTGCACCCTAGAACCTGGTGTAAACCCCCAGCGTTCTTTTTTGCCACGGCGGTAGCCCTATTGTCAACTCTTGTGTGTTTGTGATGTCTTTTCTTGCTTTTTATTCATCTTTATATATAGTTGTTCTTTGTTTTACTGTGTGTTTGTGATTGACTGTCGTCCTGGAATGATTCTTTTCTGTTCGATTTTTATATCCATTTTTAAACAGTTGATATATATGCATAAGATCTCAGATGACGAGCTCTTGAACCGGCCAGATTCTGTCGCTAATAGCGAAGTTATCTGCACTTGAATAGGCAAAAAATGCATAGTTTTGCCTTGTGGTCACTTTAGCGCCTTCATTTGTTATCCGATCTCAACCACACTTACAAAGCATCCATAAGCCTTGGACAGGTTCTTCAAAAACCCAAATGTATGGGCCTTGAATTATTGAAAATCTCAAAATTATTTGGCATTGTAACGACTCCTCACCCACGCAATGCCCCCTCTTTGTTTTTAATGCCATTATCTTGATTACAGAAGACAGTGTGGTGTGGACACATTATAAAAATGAGTTTTATACTGCCACATCTGACATGCCATCCAATCCACGCGCCCCAGACCCCCCTCCCCCCCCCCCCCCCACCCCACACAACCCCCAAAACAATACCACCACCAACCTCGGACACTGATACAGCCGGTAGATCGATACAGGCCCTCTTGTGCCTCTTTTTTAATAAATATAATGGGTGGTACACAAGCCATATACACCTATTAAATACGCATCAAAGGATCAAGTGAACAGAATATGACACGCTACCTAGTTTGTTCAAGTTTCTAATTTGTAAAACATGTTCTCCATAGTTCATGATGAAAAAATTTAAAATAAAAATGTTTTGAAAATATATATAAAAGTCGAACAGGAAATGTAGCATTCAAGGACCACAGACAACCTCAAATGCTACTTTTTTTATTTGAAAATATAATCTGGCTGGGATATCTTTATTTACACTGTCCCATTTTATTGGGATGACAGTACGGTAAGAGTGACGTTTGGTTTACCCTAGAACCCGGTTTATACCCCCAGCGGCCTTTTCGCCACTGACCGTTCCAAGACGGTAGCCCTATTGTCAACCTTTCTTATGTTTGTGATGTCATATCTTGCCTTTTACATCTGTGTAACAGTAGATATAAACATCGAACTGGAAATGTAACATTCAAGGACAACAGTCGCCCACAAGCTCACACATAAACAAACAACAACTATAACGATGAATAAAAGCCAAGTTATGACATCACAAACATAAACGGGTTGACAATAGGGCTACCGATTTGGAACGGTCAATGGCACAAAATGTTGCTGTTTCTGCACGTGTTTGTGGTTGAATGTCATCCTTGAATGATCCATTTTCTGTTCGACCTTTATATCTACTTTTAGTAGTATTAAAGTGACTCACACGTATTACCCTGAATGTCATCTCTTTCGCAGTTTCGGCCTAGTACGTAAACTGTATATTCTATGACTTTGTCATCCTCGATGTTTTCAATAATAAGGCGACCACAGGTACTATTCAGAAGATTGTATTACCATTTTAATTTAGTGCCTTCTCGTCCGAAACTATTTATCAGGTTTTTATTCGTTATATACAGACAGAGTGCTTAGAATAACACAACTATAGCCATTATAGCAACATCAAACTGTGTACAAGTACATCCAGTGACCGTAACATGTGAAAGGTCACATTTCGAAAAGTTTTGGTTACATGTATTAGATGTATCCAACAGATGTTAATGCAATTATTGATGATGTGTCTTCACCGTTGTTCAAACGAAACCTTTTTTAACGACGTTCAAACATCAGGATTTTGTAACAAAAACGAAAATCCTTGGTATAATGTTTGATTTTTTGTACATGCTAGATAAGTATAGGGACGATAAAAGCGAGTTAACAGAATTAATATGGTAAGGGCTAGATAGAATTACAAATCAGTCATAAGAAAATACAAAACATTGTATGATAGAGATAAGACTTCTTTATTTCTGAAAGCCAGATATAAAACTGCTAAATTATATTGGCGTATGTTAAAGAAAATGCAGGAATAAAATCACCAAATGTATCTCTGTCATCCTTTCAACAATATTGTATAGCTAAAAATGATCCAGAGGATATATTTTTCACTGCTGATGATGATGTTTTATATTTTAATGAAATATATGAGCAGAACGAAACCCCCAGTGGCCTACATTGCCACTGACCTTTCCAAGGCGGTAGCCCTATTGTCAACCCTTTCGTGTTTGTGATGTCGTTTGCATTTATTATTACTTTTGCCTTCAGTTTTTGTTTGTCTGTTTGCGTATTTGTTTCTGTGTTTTGTGGTTGACTGTCCTCCTTGAATGCTACTTTCCCTGTCCGACCTTTTTATATTTCTTGCTAAATCTGTGCTATTGTCGCTAATCTTTACTTTTGTTAAGTTTTGTTAATTTCGTTTTCACACCTATGTTTTTAAAGTTTGATTTATTTTTTAAACTTTCCGTATATTTCGATGAAATTTTGTGTGAACATCGAACAAAGATGTTATTAAAAGAAAACCCTGCTACAACTGTTAGTTCTTTCTTACAGTCTCATATTTTACAGGAGAACAAAGTGGTTACTTTTTATTTTTGCTGAGAATATATGTTATAATTGGGTATAATATGATGTTAAGTGACTTGGAATTGTATCCAACTGGGCATCACCTGTTAAACATTTATTAGCTTCACTAGGTTTTTATTATGTATGGCTCCATCAAGACGTTGGAAATGAAAAGATATTTATTAACATTATTAAACAAAGCTTGAATGATCATTTTATTCAAAATTGGAATCATATGTTGCAGAGCTCAAGCAGATCTGTTTTCTACAACAGTATGCAATTTTTCAATTTCAACCATATTTAGAAAATATGTGTGTACAAATTTTCTAAATCAATTACAAAACTAAGAGTTTCATCTCATAGATTAACAATTTAATCTGGCAGATGGGATAAACCTATTAGAATACCTGTTAACGAGAGAAAGTGTGGTCTTTGTGATCTTTGTAGAGTGTTATAAGATGAATTTCATTTTGTATTAGAGTGTGAAAGCTTTCCGGAGTTAAGGAATTAATATATATCTAAATGTTTTTGGAAACTTCCTAACATGATTAAATGTATTTCCTAACATGATTAAATGTATAGAATTAATTAACTCAACAAATAAAGTTAGAATTCGTAAATTTTATATAATTATTTATAAAGCTTTTAAATTAAGAAATGAACTGTTATAGAATATAACTGTATTTTTTGAACAACTAGTGTACGTGCGCAATGTAAAGTTGTATGTACGTCTCTATGTACAGTTGTTAACACCTTCTCATTACACATGATTGCATAATGGCTTGTGTAAGTTATATTGTGATATAATATATATTTACTGTTTTCATATATATACTGACCATTTTACGTAGAAACTTTTTTTGGTGAAGAATGCAAGCACGTTGGTAATACGGACCGTCAGTAAAGTGTTTTCATTTACTGGGTTAAAACTTGTCTTCACTCAACAATGGGTATTATTTAAAGTCTGAGGTAGACAAACTAAGTTAAAGTAGTCAGCAATTGAATTGCAACTATTAATAACTATTAAAAATATCATGCTCGCAGGTGTCAGTATAAACAAATCAAAATGTATATAAATATCTCGATAATCTTTGACTTCAACGTCATTTCTTTAGAAGAAAGTTGGATTGTTTTATGAGAATAAACAGAAATGCGTATGAAACTGTTGTGCTTTATTTTTTCCTGCGTTATATATTAAAGGAAAGTAAAAACGCAACCCGGGTATTTCAGCTATACAATTTATATCCTGCACACTTAATTCCACGTAATATTCCAGAGAAATCCGAAGAGTTTTTGTAAAAAAAATGGTTGCAGGTAGTTAGCGAACGGACAAAACTGTACTGTTTTAGACCTTTTATTCACAGTACATTCAGAGTACACTTTGTAACATGAAATTCATGAATATTTAAGCTCCGCTTTGAAAATTTGAGACATCTTAGTACTGTATTTAATGTAAAGAGATTACAACATATTACATCCGAAGTTTGCACACCTGCTAAGGCCGAACACGTATTCTATCAATAACGACATTTTGAAGGGATAACATTTGTTAGTCCGGAAGATGAAGTACAGAAACGCCATACATTTCGGGTTTAATTCTCTTACGATTCTGAAGGATAAATGCTGTTTTATTTGTAAGTTCAATGTCCTTAGATGTCATACAGGGGTGATGTAGAAGTTACTACACACTGGGCCAGACCATATAAAACAGGGGAGATAACAAGTTACACTCTTGCATGGACTATAATTACTCCATCCATATTGATAAACTATCTCGTTTTTTTATATGAAAACAGCTTACTTAATGTTTAGATAATAAACTATTGGTATTTATTACTATGTATAAAAAATGTTTAAATGAAATTTTGAAATACACATCTCCTAAACGGTCATTTATATATAGTCTAAGTGATATGTGTGTCTTAATGTAACTTGCTATTTTGTGAAATAGGATGTTGTATATTTTTTAAAAAATCAGCATAAGCAAACAAACTTACAAAAATAACACAGGATAAGAATATGCATAATTAGTATCACTAATACCATAGCGCAAGATAAAACAAAACAAAAGAACAACGAAAGGCATCGGACTTTTCTTAGTATTGTAGCTCAGCTAGACAAGTAGGGCGTAGGCACACCATGTTATAGTTGCAAGAGACTGCCGATCCCGTTACGACCTGAAGGTAAAAGGCCATACGTGGGGTAAACCTTTAATACAGTAGTTGCAATACTTACACATGCATCAGAACACATTTCCAAATCGGTCACCTATATTATGCATATTCATAATATTCCGAGTTTCATTCATCATCGATTATAAAAGGACACATATTATATTTTTATGGGAAGACGAGCTGTCCGGCGTCCGTCCGTCTGTCGTCCGTCCGTTAACGTTTGGCTTGTGAACACTCTAGGGTCTTCATTATTATTCGGATCTTTATGAAACTTTGCCAGTATCTTTATATTGATACAAGCTCGAAAAAGTTTGAAAACCAGCCAGATCGGATTAATTTCACCGGAGTTATAGCCCTTGTTTTGCTGAAAAATGCCATATTAAGCATTGTGAACACTCTAGCACCTTCATTCATTATTTGATCTTTACTAAACTTGCATAGATTGTTAATATTAATGAAAGCTCGGACAATTGCGAATACCAGTCAAATCAAGTCAGTAACACCGGAGTTATGGCCCTTGTTTTTTTCTGAAAAATGCCATGTTCTGCTTTGTGAACCCTCTAGCACCTTCATTTATTATTTGATCTTTACCCATCTTGCACAGATTGTTAATACCAATAAAAGCTTGGACACGTTCGAAAACCAGCTAAACTGGGTCAGTAACACCAGAGTTATGGCTATTGTTTTTTCTGAAAAATGCAATTTTCTGCCTTGTGAACACTCTAGCACATTCATTTAGTATTTGATCTTTACCAAATTTGCACATATTGTTAATATTACTGCAATGTATAATGAGTAAAAATGTATGTTCATCCTCATTGGACATGACATGTAAACTATTAAAACTAAAAAATAGTAACATGAAACTATTATAACAGGGTAAATACGTGATCCAAAGTGAATGTGTGAGACATATTGGGCGTCAGAGTGAATGGGTGAGTTGTATGAGTGTATAGTATGTATGATTGTGTGTTTGTACGTTTTCATTGTTTAATGTAAAAATTGCATTGACCTGTCACATATAAACAAATGTAATATGTATTTATATGACGAGAAACATTTGTTTAAGTCATAAATAAAGAATATGTTCTGTTCTGTTCTGTTCCGTTAATATTAATGAACGCTCGGACTAGTTCAAAAACCAGCTATATTGGACCAAGAACACCGGAGTAATATGCCTTTGAATTATTAAAAATGCAATGTTCAGCCTTGTGAACACTCTAGGGCCTTCATTTTGTATTCGATATTTCCCAAACTTGGCCAGATGAAAGCTCGGACGGATTTGAAAACTAGCCAGATTGAACCTGTAACACCGGAGTTATGGTTATGGTCCTTTTTCAATATTTAGTAATGTACACTGGAAACCCCAGGGTTCAGATCTCATTGGAGGCATTTTTTTTTTTTTCCATCAGTGGGTTCAACTTTTTATTATTAATTTTTTTTATTATTAATTCTTTTTATTATATCTTTATTGTTTTATTTTTTTCTCATAAGAAACCTTGGTTCTTTTTTCTTTAATTGGGAGCTTAGTGGCCCTTGCTGGATCAGTCTTACATATATTTATAGGGAAAAACTTCAAAATCTTTTTCTATGAAACTACAATAGATAAAAGTTAATATTTTTTATTTATTATCAGCTTTTCTTATAAGAATTTCTGTAAGTGGGAGCTTATGGGCCCTTGTTGGATCAGTTTTACATAGAGTTATAAGGAAGAACTTCAAGAACATTCTTCTATGAAACTACAAAAGATAAAGGTTAAAATGTTTTATGTATTATCAGCTTATGGATCCTCTACCAAGTTTGTTCAAATGGTGAACCTGGGCTCAAATTTGGCCCGGCACCAGTGGTAACAGTTTTACATAGACTTATATAGGCAAAACTTAAAAAATCTTCTTCTCTGAAACTGTAAGAGCCAAAGGATTAATATTTTGTATTTAGCATTAGCTTAGGTGACCTAGGGTCAAATTTAACACCAACCCAGGGATCACAGTTTTACATAGACTGATACAGGGAAAAACTTAAAAAAAACTTCTCTGAAACTACAGGGGCTAAAGGTTTAATATTTTGTATTTATTATCAGCTTATGTTACTCTAAAACCATTGTTCAAATGGTGACCCTGGGGTCTAATTTGGCCCCGCCCCAGTGGGTCACAGTTTTATATAGACTTATATATAGGGAAAAACTTTAAAAAATCTTCTTCTCTGAAACTACAAGAGTCAAAGGTTTAATATTTTTTATTTACACTCAGCTTATGGTCCTCTATGAAGCTGTTTGAATGGTGACCATGGGGTCAAATTTGGCTTCACCCCAGGGGTCACATGTTTTATATAGTAAAAAACTTTAAAACAAATCTTCGTCTCTGAAACTACAAGAGCCATAGGCTTAATATGTTGTATTTACCATCACCTTATGGTCCTCTACCAAGTTTGTTCTAATGGTGACCCTGAAGTCAAAATTGGCCCTATCCCCGGGGTCACATGTTTTATATAGACTAGGGACAAACTTTAAAAAATCTTCTTCTGAAATTACACGACGCAACTGTTTAATATATATTGTATTTACACTCAGCTTATGGACCTCTACCAAGTTTGTTCAAATGGTGACCCTGTGGTCAAATTTGGCCCCGCCCCTGGGTCACATGTGAAAATTGATTTGTTTTAAAGCCAGTCAAACTTGAGCTTAATACATCCCTCCTCAATATCTTGATAATTGAAGACAGTTTATATAAAACTAGTTCGATATTGCCATATCTGACACACAATCCTTGTATCCCAACCCGCCCCCCCCCCCTCACCCACCCCACAACCACACCAACCAACCCCCACCCTACTATGGACACCATATAGACAGTATAGCGATAAAGGCCCTCTTGGGCCTCTTGTTAAAATATAAAATATAGATATCTGTAAATTTACTAAAGAGGTGATGTAGCAATAACACAATGGGCTTGCTTACCCATCATAACTCAAAACGTATATCTTTATATCACAATGATAGAAGTCATATACTACGTAGACAGGAACATTTGCATTTTAAAAAGTTAAAGATATCCAAGAAACTTACAAATATAACAAAAGGACAAGAATATGAAGAAATAATGCGAAATTATCAATTACTGACTGTCTTTGATAGCCCCTCTTTGAAAGTCTAAGTTGTAATTGAAAGTCAAGCATAATCTCCCTTATTACTTTGAAATATACACATGAAACAATACCAACATATCTGTGATTTTAACAATATTTGTGTTTTACTGCAAACTACTATCACATATTCTCACATATGTGATAGTACGTATTCGAATGCATGATATCACCAATGGTTGACTATTGAAGTATGTGATAGCACCTATTTTAAAAGGAAATATTGCTTATTCGAATGTTTGATATCATACATTCAAAATGAATATATGGTATATCCTATACTGATCCCCGATATACTAAAATCCGAGAGACGGGGCGGAGGAATTGCTATTTAAGAAAAATACTTGGAGCGTGTATTTTTTATAACTGATTTGTCTAAAGAAGTGGGGTCTTCGATAGAAGTCGCCTTCCTTCGTTTGGGTGGGGATATCCAGGTAAGGGTGGGGTATTGATAAGAAAGGATGGAAACTACTTACATCATAGAGAGTGGGGTATGAAGGAGGTAAGTAAGGGAGTAATTGATGTTATTTTTCCAGCGGAGTCTTTCGTCAAAAGTAGACTTCAATAGGTAAAAGATGGGGATGACAAAATATTCAAGGAGGATGGGTCGGTAAATACTGGGAAAATTATTTATGGTTCTTGACAATTGATTAAATAGTGATGGTGCTGGAGTAGCACATTGTATAGAGCAGTGGACTTGTAAACGGGGGATCCAGGTTCAAGTCTCCTTCAAGACACCATGTGGTGCAGTGTCTATCCTCGGAGCACGTTAATTGATTTACATACATAGTTTATATTACACCTTATCATCCCTTATTTTTTGATAGTTTTATCTTTATATATTTACATTAATTTTTAATTAATACTTCATTTCTTCATTTTCAACACTTTTTGCGCACAATATGACCTATTTATGTGTCGACGTGCTGTAAAACACCATTCATTCATTCATTCAAATTCGGAGCACGTTAAAGAACCATCGGAATGGTATCGTTGGTAAGAGTAGGACAGTATTCCTGAATTCCCTAGTATTCCTCTCATTATGTCGGGTGGCATTACATCCAACAGGGATTGTATGGTTGACTGTTTCCTGTGAATGCTAAATTTCCCGTTGACATTTATACCTACTTGAAATAATCTAAACAATGCGCTGATGAGCAATTTAACAGCATTCAATGCCTTTATAGTGGGGAAATCTTCAAAAGTTTCCTGCTTTAGGCAAAACAGACCAAAGGCTGGTTGGGTAAGATCAGGAAACTAATTGAAATAAACTAGCGAACTGATTGACAAAGAGGGCAACAAACAAATATGTAACATTCACGTTATACATATTTTTCCATAAATTTATTAGTGTTATTAATGGATCTAATTTTTGTCTTGTCTCTTAAAATATACCAGACTACCGTTGCGTTTAAAGATGAATGGTTTTGTAGTATTATCAATTAACAAATTTAACTCTTAAACATCATATGAACATTTCTTGATAGTCCTGGGGAGAAACATACATTTAAAACAAACCGTTACTAAGTTGTATGCAACAATAAATATTATTTGCATGACGTAGATACAACTTTTACCACTGCGTGTATGCACGGGGAAATGAGGTAAATCTGAATTGTATAGCTGCACAACTATTGCCAGATAATTGATAAATACATTTACCTGTGGATTAATTAACCTGTTCAAAGATTTCTACGTCATCAAATAAAATCTTATTCTCGATTTTCACAGATATTGCAATGTGTGAATTGTAAATATCTTTGTTGTGTATTGATTTCGATTTAAATAAACATAAACATATTCATGAAACAAAACATGGCTGGAGAACTTTAAATGTTTCTTATAATGGTCGGTGCTCAGACACTGCACACTTATAGTATGCCTATAATGCAATGCATAAAGTAGATGGCTATAATTGCTGTATAACATAGACTGATCAGACTTCAACAATTTATTGACAAGAATATATATATATATAAACGGCACATAATTCAATCAAAAGGCACAAACAGACATCAATGCAGATTGTCAAATCATAGTTATATCGAACTATTTAAAATACTGTAAATTATGCACAATTTGAGCTTCATAAGACCATTAAATACTTGCCATTAATACATTTGGCAAAACATACAGCACAATATGTCGTCGAACTTAAAAATAAATAAAAATTTAAAAAATAGATGTTCGTTTTCGTTCTTTTTTTATTTATGATTTCTATTTGACCTTTAACATTTGTCCTAATGGAATATGTGCCAATAATAATATTACAATAATATGGTGCAGATTCGATAGGTGTTATCACAGGTTCACCAATTTGCCGCCTGTATGTATTACGTTAACAATGGTTAGTTATCTAAACCTTGTTTTCCTTCGAAAAAAGACAGTACCATCCATATGACTTGAAACAATAGGCAACTCAGACAGTTTGACTATATTCCTATTAACCCTTTAAATTAACCCGCTAAGCACGACAGTTGATTAGGGTTTACAATGTCCGGCTGTTGATCAGTCATTTTCCCCAAAATACCGCTTTGTCACCTAAATGGAATGGTCTTAATTAAAAACACAGACTGGAGCTATCAAATAAGAAGTGAATACGAATAATTATACAGACAATTAAACCCGTGCAAGGGATCCCTTTCTTGTATCATAATATATTTAGAATTGGGGAACCTACAATACATGTTGAAATCAGATTTAAATCCTTTTCACTATAATTGTTAATCTTTATATAAATCATATAATAGTCCAAATGTTTACTTGACTGTTCGATACTTTATAAGAACAAAACACGTGCTCATGCTTTTCTTCTCATTTCACTTAATCTTTCTTCCTGTAATTAGTCATCTTGATATATTGTATAGCAGGCCAGTTATATCGATACCCTTAGACCATACACACATTATTGAATTTACTCTTAAATGAGAAAAAATGGTCCTATATAAACCACAGCATTCAACCGCAATGGCATCTAGGTTAGCATATCAGCCAACCAGCAGTTCAATGAAACAACTTACAATACCGATGCAAATAAATTAAAATTTAACGTTTATTTGTGGTTGGCATATAACAATGACACATAGTGCCACTGAAATAAACAATGCGCATTTATTATAAAAATAAGTATAAAAGTCGAACAGAAAATGCAGCTTTCACAGACGTCATCCATGTCGCTAAAGGAAAGCTTCACAAATAATGTGTATGGATATATATGTTACACATGTTACACAGACGTTACCGTTCAAGTGTAATGTTATAAAGCTGAACACTCCAACGTGCGTGAATCCCTAAATTGTATGGTCCCACAACCCGTTAGGGTGCAGTATAATATACTCCACAAAATAATTTAAGAAAGAGTTTGAATGGAGAAATTTGGAAATTGCCGAACAGGTATTATACCACTAATTATTTTCCCTATAGACACCAATGTTAACGTGTCACATATTAATGGTTTGCTGCAAATTCAACTCAAGTATGGATAATGCAGCAGTGTAATGTTCATATAGAAAACTAATTTTCCACTTGAAAAATCACCAGAACCAGAAAATGTGGGGTCACAAGACATGTAAGAAAGTTCTTGTTTGTTTACTAAACAGGTCAAGGGTACAGCTGTTTTCATTGATTGACTGTTTTCATTGCTCACAAAGTGTAAGCAAAGAGTCTAAATTTCGAAAATGTTCATCAGTGATCCAGTTAAACTTATTAATACGCTTCTTATACATACAACCACAAAATCGAATAGAAATGGGCAGTTTTCCCCTACTTATAATGCCCGTTTTCATAAAAAATGGAGGGTTTACTTTTTATTATAGGAACTACATTCGACTACACCTCGGAGGCTTACATGTAATTAGTGGTGGTAAACTATAAAAAGAGTATTGCAGTCTCGGTTTGATTGAGACTGTTCATGAACGGTAGTGAAATGCTAGCTACCGTTTCCCAAAACAGAACAGTAATAATTATTTAATCTTTAATATTATGGATTCCATGTTCATAAAAAGAGTATTGCAGTCTCGGTTTGATTGAGACTGTTCATGAACGGTAGTGAAATGCTAGCTACCGTTTCCCAAAACAGAACAGTAATAAGTATGTTTGTAACGTAAAAATTATAAAAGAATACAACTACACTTAAAAATTGCAAAAAGACGAAAAAATATTCAATTACAGAACTTTAAAAAAATTACCCAAATTGGTAACCCGAAGTTAACCGACGTGGTTGCCAATGGGAAAACCCTGAACGCACCCAATAACTAAACCAGGGCTTGAAATTCCCGATTATGACGCTATTAGGTGAACTGTAAGTTCTTTTATGATTGTGATGTCATAGCAAATGTTATAAATAGGTATGTTGAACAGCGTATGTATAAATGAATTTATTTAGCGATTAAACAGAATTTGACAAAACATGTTTTAAAGATATAACATTTGTTTTTGTTGACCATAACTTGCTACTTAAATCAAATTAAATAGAAAAACAAATTCTCTTGTTGTTTTTTAATAAAATTATTGACCTATCTTCACATATTTCAATTTTCCATTAACATGTGTTTACGGTATAGAAAACATATTATTATACCTCATGTCAATCCCCCATGTTAAATTCCCATAGACTGTTATTTAACTTTTCGCTCTGTCGTGCGCTGTTCTAATGTCACACCTGGTGTGACATCAATGGAGGGCAGCATTGTTTTTTAAATGTTACTCTCCCAATCGCATCATCTTGGAATCATTGTATTTCTTATGATAAAATCCGATTTTAAAGCATGTTTATAGATATATATTTTTTTTTTCATGGCCAACACTTTATGCGCAAATGAATCGTTGAAGACTTTACTATGTATTATGTTATTTATATATTTAAAATGTTGATGTAATTTGATTTTTTTTAAAAAATATGAATAATGCTTAAGTGTGACTTATATGTTAGGTGATACAGGCCGTTATCCTTTATATGCTGACATTTTAAAACATTCTATTAAGTATTTTCAGAGACTTCTGGAGGCTCACCCTTCCACATTATTATATTCAGCATTTAGAGAGAGCTGCTCTTTACATCAGAAGGGAACAACAAGTTGGGTTTCAAGTATTTATTTTGTAATGAATCACATGGGTACTAAAATATACCAGTATCAGAATAAAAATGTAGCTGCACAAGTTAAATCAAAAGCAATCAGTGTTTTAAAGTCATATTGATCAAAAAGGCTCAGTATATGTGCTGAGGGTTATACTGGAAAAATGCGTACTTATGCTACTTTTAAGAATGTATTTGAGTTTGAAAAATATCTACATGTTGTTAAGGATCCTAAGGTTAGATCTTGTCTTTCTAAAATTAGAATAAGCGCACATAAACTTGAAATAGAACTTGGTCGGTACAAGAATATTCCATTAACAGAGAGACTCTGTAAACTTTGTGATACTAATCAATATGAAAGTGAAATTCATTTTATGTTGGAATGTCCAAAATATGCTACAGTAAGAAATGAATTTACAACAGAGATCTCTAATACCTGTAAAAATGTCAATACTTTATCATGCAAAATCAGTTTGCTTTCTTGTTATGTAATGAAGATGAATATATAATCAATAGAACAGCAGGGTTTATTTACACATGTTATACCATGAGATTTAATCATTTGAACTGTACTATAAGTAAAAAAACAGGTCTGTCATGTGAGTCTTATAAATCATGGATTTTTCATAAATATAATGTGCACTTAACTGCTTAATAGAAATGTAGCTGTAAGAACTTATTGAAGTTCTTGAAATGATAAACTGTTATTGTTGTTTTATGCCTTATCTAATTAGATGTTTACTTATGTTAATTGTGTTGTATGATCAGAATTAAGCTTTTGTTATTTTATAGCCTCATATATATCCAAATTAGTACGTGATTACTATGTAAGTGATGGCCCATGATTGGAAATAAAAGATATTCTATTATATTATATTCTATATAAAAACTGGTTAAAAATTAATAAAATAATTCTCTTGTATATAAGAATGAAATGGACCTTTCTTTACATACTTCATTTCCCAAAAAACAAATGTAGTTGCCAGGCAGGGAATGTGAGCCCATGTCCTCTGTCAAGAATCCGAATAAAGAATTTGTCATACTTCAAAGCTGATATATTAAAAATGAGACACATTTAAACACGGTTTCTGTTTTAGCTAATTTCTCCGTTACGTGCCTCTATTTCATTATTAACACGTGACGTCGTTAACTGTTTTACGTTCATGAGGTCAACGCTCCAAACGTCGTCGAATTTGGCGGATTTTTAATTAATAAAAGTCGCCATTTATCATATGTTGGTGTTTTATTATCTTTAAAATGACAAGTAACACTACTTACAATTATGTCAGACTTTTACCTACAATGGAATTCGCAGAAAAGCGGTAAAAAAGAAACAGTCGACAGTTTCCACACCGAATCGGCAGCGTAATGTCCGTCAGTTTTTTGTGTATTGAAGTTTTGAGGCAATCGTCCAATGTTCACGTCACGAGACGTAGACATGTGCTCATGTCTACGCCGCATTGACCAATGAAACCCTGAGCATTTTCTTTGCAGAATGACAATATCTTCTATTCTAAGTAGCTGTACTGCGACGATCCACATCTGCGAACAGAATTGTTCATATGATTTAAGTGTCTTTTGAAAAGACGTTTAATTTTGGGTTATTTCTTTACAGATCATTTACAAATCATAAACACAAAATCAATAAGGATCCTGGTTTACTTTTTCTTAATAAAACTTAGTTATTTTACCAGAAACTGAGCCATCTAGTAATTCGTAAATCGCAAAACTGATTACAAAGTTACAAAGTTATATATTTATGGTAATTTCTTTTTAATGTTTAATGTAAAAATAAAAGATGCATAAAATGTAAACCTCAAACTTATCTAGTTTAAAAAAAACACTGTTATAATATGGTGTAGGTCAAATTAATTGTTGTTAAATATAAATCTGACAAAACCGTTTGTGAAATAAGTTCTAAAATATTTTCTTCTTGTAATAGTATTCACGTCTTCTATTTAGCCTATGTCATTATACAGAACCGAACAAATAGGTGATTCATGTGAAAAACACAATGCAAATATGCAAGAAACAAAACGCTGTCGTATCAACTATAGAGTAAGTGATGACTTTTAACAAGCACATGTCAAGTAAGCGCTGGAACTGTTTTTATAACTAGTAGTTTATTTAGTCTCAACAATCTGTATTTAATGATACCATGCTCTTAAATATGAAAATATAGCACTGCGGGTGTGGAAGAACATATTTCAATAACTGTACCAGTGATTCAAGTTTTTTAAACAAATATAAGAACGTGAAATAATATTGTCCGCGAAAAAGGTGTATATGAGAAAATAGCTAAGAGAGATAATGAAGAAGCTAACTGCAAGTATAATTACTTCATAGTGTTGTCTCCCTTAAGTTGAAATTATCAATACACACGCGAAAAACAACGACACTGTATGTACATATATATAAAGTGAAAAACATACCTCTAAATTGGTTGATACCTTCACAAACAATGGTATAATAAGAACGGAAAACTACAAACAAAAGAAAACACAACAGAAATAACAACACAGAATTGAAATGTAAATGAGAACAGTGTGGGAAAATGAGGTAAAGAGTGTGTCGGCGGTAAACAGTCTCCCCATGATTGCAATAAGAACTGTTATTCATATCGCTGAGCCCGATATTTATATACAGATATCCCAGGTGGTACATTCTGAGTCACTTTTGTTTTGTTACCTTAACTTCGAATAGGTGGTTCCACTACTCCAGCCTTTAAAGGTTCTGAGTATTTTTTAATCACCCTTAGGATACATGTATGTTGTCTGCTTTTTAATTTCGTCTTTTGACTGTTACTTGTGATACGCAGGCTTCATAATCTCTGCTCCCATGTAATTCATTTTGTTCATTTCGCCCACTGTTTTCTCGTTTAGGGCAAATCATTTTGTTAGAAACTGGGACCCAACGCCGCTGGCCTTGCAATGGTATGAAAATAGCTCATTGAAGGTTCCATGTTCACCTTCATATGCAACAATTTTGGTACTGTTGACATTTTAAATGTTGAGTTCTGCTCATCTCGTGGCTAGAGGGTGTGAGCGGTAGCTAACATTTGTCACTACCGTTCAAGATCAGTCTCAATCAAACCGAGACTGAAATATTGTTTGTATTTATCGATTTACAAATTATTCATTTCATATTTCTTTTTATATACATATGCATATTCAATCAGGGCTGACTATTCAGTTTAGTTTAAGCATTTGCCATTGATATGCAAATGATATGTAAATGAGGCTGAGGTTGGATTCCCTTGTGCAATGACTGGACAACCTCTTGGGACTATACGATTGCACCCACTGAAACCCCGACCCAGGGAAGTAGGTGCATGAGCTTTTGTCCCTCGGGTTTTCTGATCGTACCTTAGATTGGTTTCTCTTTGGCTGCAACAGCTGTGGTTGTTCAGTACATTTCTGGATACATCCTGAGATGGTTCTTATTTTGTATTTTATATAGCTTTACAACAAAACTTAGTCTTTCTTTTGTTAGTTTCTCGGGATGTGGACTTTATTGTTAGAGAATTCTTTTTGATGGGATGTAGTTTTGTTTACACTGTCTTGTCTTTTTGGGCGCTGAGGACAGGATAATAGCGAGGATGGTGTACACTTACAATCGATTCAAGCTAACATGTAAGACTGTACTGACCGTTCCAAGTTGGTAACCCTGTCTTTAACACCCTTTCTGCTGTATTTGGTCTTTTTTATTGTATAACTAATTAAATATTGCTCTTTGTTTGTAGTACAGTGCGGACCTATGATGCCATTGCGTCTGGACGCTGTGATTTCTTTAGGATCTTATATCTCATTTTTAGAAACAGAATGTATATTGTGCCAGATCAATAACTGGTGGGCGAACTTGAAGATCATCTCGCACAAAATAGACACGCTGGGAATAGTTTATTGTTTTATATGACATGAATGTTTATGCACTGTAATACAAAAATGTTCACAAATTACATTGAAATTCCTATCTCCCAACAAGGGAACGAAATCAAAAACGAAAGAAACATGCAGCTCCATTCTGTTTTAACAATTTAAATGTGTTGTTGCTTTAAAATAATGGTTTCTTTGCTCTTCATGTATTTCGGCATTTAAATGACGTCGTAACGTAACGTTTAACGGATGTGGCAGGTATTGATAATAATGTATTACCTGCTCCTGCTCAATAATCAATCAGCAAAACTGAATAAATTATGTTACGTAATATGTTAGATCCCAGAAAAAAACGACCATTGACAAAGTACATATGCACATGTTGCAGTAACAGTCAAAATATTAAATTGAAAAGCAGGCAGCACATCCTAAGGGTGATTAAACAATACTCTGAGATTTTAATGGCATTTACCACTGACAACTGTACATAAATATCGAGCTCAGCGATCTCCAACGATCGGAATGAATATTACAGTTATTAAAACAAAGCCGGTCAAAAGTGTATATGTGTCACAGTGTCAAAATATCCCATTTGGCATGTTGTCCAAATCCTATATTTCCCTATATGTTGTGGCCCTCCTGTTCAATCCAATATACTAAGTGTCCGGTATTTGTCCATTGTTTGTATATATAAGTCAGGTCAGTCCATGTTTTGTTATGGCATGTGCATGTATACGTCAGTGTGGTCGAGTGATCTGATTGGGTATGAATGAACCTTAACCTCTTCTTTATATGAAATATGAATTCCCGCATATTGGGGACACGCTCGCACTAGGCCATTTTGAACATCCGCCATTTTATAGATCGTTGACTGTATTTGCATTTATATGCACTAAAACTGTTAATAGAATATATCTTAAGATATCTCGAATATACATCAATCCATGGTAAGTCATTGCTAAACATGTTGTAATAATTTATCATGGACATGATGCTAATTGTAATGTTGTTGTGACGAAGTCTTTTACAAAGGCCCGGCAATAACGGCGGCGGTTGTTTATATGTCTAAGTTCAATAGAGAATGCGATATATTGAGAATGCGATATATTATCGTTTACATATATGTTAATGTTGGAATTGAATAACGATGGGATAACCATTACATGATTATAATTACTCTAATATGTTAACTGACTCTGTGATAAATATTAAGGTATTCGTTATTTGTAAACACTTATTTTTATATCGATAGCTCACCTAATAAAGGAATAAAAGAAAACCCCACTGTACATAGTTATGTTTACACGACCCCGATGACATATGTATAGAAGTGGTGGAGCCTGTACAACCATGGTGGTATGAACAAAAGATGAACTGTTTTATTTCGACGGTGCATTTTAAGAATACATCAATTCTCTACCAGATATTCCACTCATGGTACAAACATATGTACCGTCAGTTCGTTTATATTTTGATAAAGTACATGCACTTTTCACGGAACCATCACGCAGCCAGTTGCTTGCAGCAGATCTAGCAAACAATTCCCATACTCGCATGGTTATTGATTATCTTTGGATCTACATCAAGCATTTTAGCTGTATTTTATATTTATTTTATGTATTTAGTGATGTTTTAGAAATACACAATGTACATGGTCATCTGTATTGCGTTCTTTGCACTTGGAATTGTGAAAATTTAAAACGGCGCCAGGTGTCTAATATTTACAATGTAGAATATGTCATGCACTTTTACACCTTTTTCTTTTATACTTTGAGTCCACTAATATCCCATGTTTTTTTATGTAGAATGATTAATCAGATGATTGTTTAACACACAACCTCAAATCGTGTTCAGAAAATGTTGACACGGTATATACATAATAAAGTAGTTTAAAACA
The DNA here is from genome assembly GCA_037043455.1 of Cyrtodaria siliqua. Classification (NCBI taxonomy): domain Eukaryota; kingdom Metazoa; phylum Mollusca; class Bivalvia; order Adapedonta; family Hiatellidae; genus Cyrtodaria; species Cyrtodaria siliqua. The sequence continues at coordinate 189,766 of JAWPHD010000087.1, read as the reverse complement.
TGGCATAAATGACAAACACTGTTTCTCTAAAAACATGACTACTTGAGCTGTTCCGAGAATAAGAAGTATCCACCAATGCAATTACATGATCCTTTCTATGTACGTGCAATTTACCACTGATCATTCCAAGGCGGCACCCCCATATTGCCAACCCTTTTATGTTGTTTGGTGGTCCGAACTTTACTACTAAATAATTGTTTTGCCATGAGTGCGTGTTTTTTGGTTGAATGCTTTATGTGAATGTTATATTTCCTGTCTGCTCGTTTTGGTTAAACATCCAGTAAGGTAGATATTACCAAGTTGTATTGACACGGAATATCTGTTTTATATTTTTGAAATGAACAGGTTTTACCGTTTTTATGACCTAGGCCAGTTGTATTAATACCGAAAACGCTATTCATTGTGGTAATATACACTTAAAGCTACAGACCCTGTATTTAAATCGCTTTCTTCTTTGTAGGCGTGTCTTTAGTTGTAACTTCATTTCCACCAGCTCATGACGAAATCGGGTTTTAAGCAATCATATTTAATGTAGGACATCATTTACGTTATAGACATCTAGCAGTACACATCGTATCTGTATATAAGTAGTATTATGATTTACCAAAATAAGTTTGCCTTTGTGACTCGAACACATGACCTTCTAATTTACTGTCTAACGTGCTTAGCACTGAGCTGTGGTGACTTCTTGAGAACATTGTATACTAAGTAACATATATTATGATTCAAAATAAATTAACCTATTTGAACGACCCTCAAGATGTATCGGTATATACTGCATCATCTCGCACATGTAAATAACCATGCGTGGTGGTGTAATGCTATTTATTATCAATTTAACTAAGATTCCGTCTCTAGATGTTTTATTTAGCGGATGATATTTTTTATATGCGCGTGTGTGTGCTATAGTTATTATGTAATGACTATTTAGTGTTCCAAATGCTATTACACATAAACAGGCGTCCGCGGTGTAGTGGTAAAACCTTCATGTTACAAATAAAACTGCAATTTCACTGGTTCCGGCCAATAACATTTTTTATGAAATATATTCGGAAGCCGTATATTATCGATGTCACCTGTACGAAGGCTAGATAAAATGTGATATTTTACGCATCGATTTCTGTCACATATACATATAATCAGTTTAAGTATAGCGTCGGTAGCTTTAAGCCATTCAAGACAATCCAATTTCTAATATACATGTCAGTAAACGCATATTTAACGGTATAGGTTTTCACATGATTTAGAAATACTATCCTTCTTAAACAATTTGTTGAGCAACATTTTGCTTGTAGAAGCACAACCTTTACATTTGTTTGCGTTGTTACCGAACCGTAGTCGTAATTGTTTTACAACTCCCACGAGTAATTCATCCACATTCATGTTCAGTACCACGGATGTCTCGACAAACTTACAGTCGTACGTCACCGCCACGGCTTTTCCTTCTGAAAAAGTCGTTATATAATACAATGAAATTTAGATTTTTTTTGTTTTTAAGAACATACAAACTATGTTACAAATAATGTGTTACAATAAATGGATATATGACCTTACGTGAGGTGTCTTCTCAACAATTGTACAACAATGAAACACTAATTCTTACCCTTGAGACATGTTCCCACCGTGTGAACATATGTTATATTAAGTACATATAACCCTAATAAAAAGCATTTTAAACAATTTGAATTATTAAGTACATATATCCATAATAAAAAGTATTTTAAACTTTTTGAACACATCTCGAAATGAATAAACAATATATACTGAAAGGAAAAATAATCAAAACATTCCGAAACTACACTATTATATACACCTAATTCCACGTATTATTCCAGATATATCTCAAGACGTTTTGCACAGAAAGGTGTTACAGATAATTACACAAAAGGACAACTCTGTCATGTAGTAGACCTTTTAATCATAGTATACTTTATTACACGAAATTCATAAATGTTGAAGTTTCGCTTAAAAAGACAAGCCATTTCAGTATTGTGTTTAATGTTGAGATTGCAACATTTAAAGCCTAAGTTTGCTTACCAGCTTGAGCCAAATGCGCATTCTGTTGATAATGAAACTTTAAAGGGGTAACCATTGGTGTGTCCGGTACTGTTTAAACTTTCTTTCCGAAAGGACAGTCCTCAGGCCGCCCTGTATCATTCGATTAGCAGTAGCATATTAAACATACAATATATAGCGGAAAAACTCATTAAGCGTTTCTTTTTCTTTTCAGTATAGTTTGCATATTTGTACAACTATCATATCAATTGAACTTAGGTAAGTGTGAGGTTTGGTGCACCCTAGAACTGGTTTAAACCCCCAGTGGCCTACTTTGCCACTGACCGTTCCAATGCGGTAGCCCTATTGTCAACCCTTTTGTGTTTGTGATGTCGTTTGCATTTTTTATTACTTTTGCCTATTCGTTTATCTGTTTGCGTGTTTGTTTTTGTGTTTTGTGGTTGACTGTCGTCCTTGAATGCTGCTTTCCCTGTCCGGTATTTTTATCCTTCTTCTTAGGATACCGTTTCAGACATGTTTAATATAGTCGTTATCGTCTTTGATTGAAGGGCAAATACAAAGTCTTCTGTTCGAATACCGCTCTGCACAACTGATTTTATGACATAACTTCGAAAAGCAGTATCAGTTGAGTTGTTTTTCATGAAAGCTAGATAAATATAATATTGTATGTGTGTGTGTATAAGCATTTGTATTGCACTGCACGGTTTAGCGAGCTAGACTAATTTCATCAAAATTCGATTCTGGCTGTGATGGAACGCACGATGCTTGAATTATTAAGGTTAAGTGCTTACCATTACACCACGGGTTCATCGTATGTATTTTGTATTCGTTGAACAATGCAAATCATGAATTAATGTAAGTTAAAATTTAGAGCAAACAACATTAAGGTTTTTAAAATCAGGTATTTAGAGGTTATATGAAAACTATCATGTTCTGTATTAACATTTATCACATAACTTACAGTGTGGTAGTGGAATAGCACCATTCCATATTTTCGATATACCACTAGTTATATAAGTATGCAAATAAGCATAGTATGCGCTGTCAAAAATATCGATAATGACTATGATTCAATTCCCACGGTTTATATCGGTTTCGCGTGTTGAAGCGACAGGCAAAATGCAATAAAATTCTATATGTGAGTTATGTGACAAATAGAATTTAACATTCGTTGTCATCCATTATTAAATTTAATAAACTCGTTAGCAAAACTGATATAATGCTCGGCAAGAGACTCGCATTATATCATTTTGCCAACTCGTTTAACAAATTCAATAATGAATGAGTACTCATCATGCTCATGTAAGATCCATTATTCACACTATCCCGTTTTATCGGGATGACAATAGGATAAGTGAGATTTGGTGCACCAAAGAACCTGGTTTAAACCCCCTGTTTTGCCACTGACCGTTCCGAGGCGGTAGCCTTATTGTCAACCCTTTTGTTTGTGATGTCAAATCTTGCCTTTTATTCATGTTTGTAGTTGTTGATTGTTTCTGTGCATGTTTGTGGTTGACTATGGTCCTTGAATGCTACATTTCCTGTTTGACTTATATATCTACTTATTATGAAGAAGAAGAATAAGAAGATGTATTATGTGTAGCTGTATGTGTTAATATAAAACAACACCAATCCAAACAGAGAACAAATTGAACTTCTTAATAAATGGTATTTACGCTTTTAATTACATAAAACTAATTGAAGTTTCAAACCAAAACGTTGAAAATTGCAGAAATAGACATGTACAATTAGGGCCGTATTTATTCCCAGATTGTGAACATTTTAATTGTTCACATAAAAGATCATATGCCACGAAAATGTAGATATGCGATTCATTACAATTGATACAACCTATTTTAAACGGAGTATTATGTAGATTTATAAGCAAAACGGCATCCTAGTGGAGATTTGTATTCATGAATTTTCTTAATTCAAACCAAGCATATCGATATCGCGCTGGGACGATATTTTTGTTCATTACGCTTAGAGGAATAACTGTTTAAAAAAGTGTGTTTCTTCTCGCGACGTTGATATACCGAGCTGCTGATCGTAAACAAATACAATAGCGTAGATCAGACGCAGACGGCCATTTGTCTGTTTCCAGTATTTCTAGTGGATGCGTATGTATTTGCTTGAATGCACGGATAAATGGATGTGTTGTTACCGTGAGACTATTATTGGCGGTCTTGTTGATATCATTATAAATCATTAATAACAATATATGTTGGCCATTGAGTTAGTACATATGATAATTATCGTAAAATTGTCACAAGTACGGCGTTTACATAATAGCTTAGACATATTGAATTTTTAAAAAACATTATGATTGTAGTTATTTTAAATGATTATACCATATAGTGTTTTGAGATGATCGTATAACTCTCTAGCCTGTAACAGTGGTGTTGTCGTTCTGTGTTCCAAACTGATTTAGTTTGACATAGGACTTCGAGAATCCATTCAATAATCATATTTAGAATCATGGTATTGCATCGTTCATTAATAAATGGATAACATCGCAATTAACAGTATACCAATCAAAAAGCAAACACACATGTTTATGCCAGAATAAATGAAAGTACTGAATTTAATAGATGAAACCTAAAACTAAACAATGTTGAATGTTTTACGTTACTTAACATATATTTAGATTTAGGAAGAACACTAATACTTACGTTTTGTTTTGGATTGATCTGAATAGCTACCATTTCGACCGATCGGATATTATGATTTATATGTTATGATTTATATGTTATGATTTATATGTTATGATTTAAAACAACTTTTATATCTATGTTACATATAGATAGTGAGAGAAAGCTTTCGTCTGCAAAAGAGGAGTTTTTACAAATGTTCGGATATATATTTAGAAAAGAATAGGTCAAAAGAAATATCCTTTGCAATCTGGCTTTCAGCTTTTTTTTATTTTAGAATTCGATTTACTTATTAACTCGTTGATTACTAAACAATAGTACATATCATAAACACTCATTAGAGTGATCATTTGTGCCAAGTTATTTCAAAATCCCTCCAGCGGCTCAAGAGATTTGAAATAGAGTGCATATGACCTTTGACCTCTTAATGTGACCTTGATTTAGAACGGACGTGGCTGGAAGTTACCCTCTGCACGTCGTCTCGATATGGTAACCATTTGTGCCAAATTATTTCAAAATCCCTCGAGCGGTTCAAGAGATATGGAGATGACACGAAATATAGTGCATATGACCTTCGACCTATAAGTGTGACCTTAACCATGAACGGACTGGCTGGAAGTTGCGCTCTGCACGTCGTCGCGATATGGGGAACATTTGTGCCAAGTTATTTCAAAATCCCTAAAGCGGTTCAAGAGATATGGAGAGGACACAACTTGTGACGGACAGAGAGACAGACAGACAGAAATCCAATCTAAAAACAATAGGTCTCCCCAGTATTGGGGGAGACATAAAGAGAACTTTAAGTAAATCTGGTTATAAACACCTATATAATACATGTAATGTGTGCCTTATCGAATTCGTCTTATTTGCTATTACTTTATTATATAAGGTAGAGTTGATTCTCTGTGTCAACTCGTCTCGCTTCCAAAGTCTCATCATTACATGGAATATGTTTTCTTCTATAAAAACAAACTGGCATTGACAATGTTGTGTTTATTGTATCTATAATTGTGAAAACAATCCCATTTCATCAGTGACCTACATGTGTTATACATCATACGGGCGTCTATAGAATCCTTAACAACTGCTAAGCTTAACGTGCTTGGAATGGTATATTATAATCATTGCACAGGAAAGCCCAAGTGTAATGCACAATAAATAACATCTAAATGTTCACTGATATAAGCCGCTTACGCCCGTTGGAGGATAATAAACGTCACGGTGAGGATGTAATACTATATATGCTTAGTAACAATTAAACTACTCTCGCTTTCTTTTCGGGTTCAGACATAAGCAATGACACATTTCTGTATAATGATAATATAATAAGATCACCTTCTTGTGTTACGCATCTTGAGCGTACTAGGTCCGTCTTATTACTGACGAATATAATGATGTCATCTCGCTCTTGTTTTTTACGTAGATTGTATAACTTGTCCACTGCTCGGTCGAACGAGGCCTTGTCGTCACAAGAATATATAATAAGATACGCCGCGACGTCGTCTTCAGGGACATCCTGCAAAAAACATTGTTATTGCAAGAGAAAATTCTAAATTGTTGGCCTGTAACAATAAGAAAGTGGGTGCGGGGGTGGGGGGTGGGGGGGTCCCAGAGCAACATCTTATGAGGTATATGTTTTTCAATTTATTCTTTTTTCTAGAGCTTCTACTCTTAACTTTGAGTTAGGTCTTCAATATTCGTAACCTTTGTATAACTAAAACGCTAATCCATCATGGCTACAGATATCATACCTTGAATGATATATATGTTATGTTCTATTGTTATATCGACGTTTACACTGAAGCAAAACAGTTTTAAAATGAGGGATAATGTTGCAGGACTGACCCAAAGTTCGCAAACAAACTTGTCATATTTCATGCTCAAGCGAAAACTGTTATTTTTTTTAAATCATACTTAATGGACTTGGAATTACTTGAAATTTTACACATTCCAGTAGGGTCGAAGCCATCCACACATAAACCTTACAATCATTTCAATAATTTACAGTAAGTCATAATGACTCATGAGCACATGTTTTAAATAGTAAATTGTATAATAACATATATGCAAAATATTCAATGGTGGAAATCAGTGTAACTATATATGTCACAATGTTTAACTAACACAATATTCCTAAATACCAGACATCCAAACTCATGCCTGTCACGCATAGTGTAAACAATCCTCGACTGGCGCCATAGTCAATATAAAATGCCATGCCAATTGCAAAACAAGTAATGTCGTCTATCTGATGACATGCATGCAATGTCAAAAACAGTAGGTAGATGAAAAAAAACTACCTCTAAACCAAAGGGTTAACGTATATAGACCTGACGTAAACACACGCGAACTCGCCAGGTCGCCAGTCGCAGAACATCTCTGCTCTACAGGACATGTTTTCTCGGATATATCTCTTTGCTGAATAGACCACAACCCCAATTGTTCAGATCACTCGGAAATCACGCGAATCTTATTGGATCCGTCGACCTAACACTATTCAACCGTTAAGAATAAACAAAAGGGATGACATCCGCGTCTCCAGTAACAATAACTCATAAAAGTACATGCCGGCTTATTTGTTGATTACTGTGAAATACTGTGAATGATATGCCGAAATTATTCACCCCATATTTAATGAAAACCTATATTATATCTTAATGTTCGATATGTGTATGAAATCAGATGTAACATCACTTTTTTTAAATCTATTCGTTTTAAGAATAGTTTGCATCTATGATCTAGACAACTTAATTACAATATCAACGTGCTCGAGGTTTTAGTTTTGTAAAAAATGTATATACGTTTGTATTTTAATTAAACAAATTAAACATTTCTATTAAGGCCATTCAATAAATAAATTTACTTAACATTTCTATTAAGGCCATTCAATTAAAGTCGTTTTTGTCTTTTAATATTATAATATATAACAATTATATATAGTTGTTTAAATAATTACATTTCATAATTAATTTAATGCAGGAGTTTATATTGAAAAATAGTCAAACATGTCGAAACACAGTAACGTTAGCATACGTTATTTTAACGTCATTATTTTTTACAAATCAGGTGACAAATCGATTCCCTCTAATTATAGACCTATTTCCATTTTACCTACGATCTCTAAAATATTTGAAAGACATATAACGAAGCACATATTTGCATACTTGAACAAATAAAGCTTATTCACTATTCGCAATCTGGATATCGACAACATCACTTATGTCAAACTGCACTAGTAAAGATTATAGACAAATGGTTAAAATGTATCGATGAAGGAGAAATTATAGTTGCTATATTCTTTGATCTACGAAAAGCATTTGATTTAGTTGACCATGCCTTTCTAATTAAAAAGATGATTTTTCATAGATTAAGTGATTCTGCATTGTGCTTTTTCAAATAATACCTGGCTGAAAGATACCAAAGAGAACACCATCCAGAAGCCAGCTAGTATATGCTGGGGTTCCGCAGGGCTCAGTGCTCGGATCATTACTGTTTCTGCTATTTATTAATGACTGGCCACTATATATAAAGAATGTGAAACTGATCTATTTGCAGATGACACTACAATTCACATACACAATAAAGATTCAGATGTTATTGAACTAAATCTTAAAAATAGCACTTCTGATTTTGTTAACTGGTCTAGCGATAATTAAATGATATTAAATGCCGAAAAATCGTCTTTAATTTATATGGGTTCAGTTCTTAAGCTATCTAAAGCGCCAAATCTTGATATATCTGTTGCAAACACACAGCTTAAGCATGAAGAGACGCAAAAGCTTCTCGGATTTTACATTGACAAAAGCTTAACTTGGAATAAGCAGATAGACCAAATGTCAGTAAATAGTTCTAGGAAGATAACGCTTATGAAATTGCTCTCAAAATATGGTCCAAAAGAATCATTAATTATTAAAGTATTACAATTCCTACATTCTTCCACTGTTCGATTACGCGTGTGTAATATTGCGTACAACCTCATCTTACAACATTGAAAGGCTAATAAAACTACAAAAGAGAACAGCAAGAATTATATTAAATGTATATTTCTTCACATCTTCATCTTGCATGTTTAATGAGTTAAAATGATTGCCTTTGAGTAAACTCATCGAATACCACACTTCATTGTTAACCTATAAACTTTAAGTGATAGCACTCCAGCATATATCAGTGAACTATTTTCAAAAGTCAGTTACGAAAATCAAAGAAATCCTAGATCCGTATCAAATGAATCTCTTTATGTTCCAAAATGCAAAACATCTTTTTATGACAAATCTTTCTCAGTTGCGGGTCCCAAACAATGAAATAAATATAAAAACCGAACAGGAAAAGTAGCATTCAAGGACGACAGTCAACCACAAACACAAAAAGAAACAAAGAACACATTTAAAGATGAATAACAGGCCAAATAAGACATCACAAACACAAAAGACAATAGGGCTACCGCCTTGGAACGATCAGTGGCAAAAATAGGTTGGGGGGTGGGGTGGGGTGGGGTGGGGGGGGGGGTTCCATTCACCATATTATATTAATTTATTTGTAATTTAATCATGTATTTTTATTTAAGGTCATAGTTATGTTTATTTGTTATATATTCATGAATGAATGCTAATATATATGTTGTTTCCTATGGTGCAAATATGTCACCCTTTAAAAATAAAGATATTATTATTATTATTATTATTATTATGTCAGCGTTTCACTTACGCGACGTCATGACTGACGACGTCATTTCCGTTTTTTTGAAAGACGTTCACGACGTTTACTAACGGTCTGAATATTTGTTACTTTCTCGGCGTTTATAGCGTTATCTCAATACGTATTATTTGTTTATTGTAAATCTCAATGGGCCCCTTTTGCGGGCATTCTCTTCCATATCTGTATGATCATTTGTACATTTGTTTCTAGATTTGCTTTCATAGCAATCATTGTTTAGATGGTTTTTTTTGTAAATGTTACATGTCTTTGTACCCCTGAAGAAGGCGTAAAGCCGAAAGCGCTCGAGTTTATATATATTTTTTATTTTGTTGATAGAACTGTAAATTATAATTTTCCACATTGTATTTTAACAAATGACTCTATCATTTAGTATCCTTTCTGGAGCCAGTGTTTGTGAAAGGTGTTCTGTTCAATGTACGATTTTCTCTACTATATATATATCAAAAACCTACGACACATTTTTGAGTAAAAGATTTCTTCTTAATTCAAAACCTTTGCAAGCATGCATTGCTAACATTTTTACATCACGATTATTTTCTGATTTAAACAACTCTATGGTTTTATGCATATTACTATGATTCAGAAAATACGATTTAAAATAACTTTTTCTAATGTTTTGATATAACATATAAGCAACAATACAACTGTCCTGAAAGTTTCCTTATGAAAAACATGAATGCAAAAATAGCTAAAATAAATAGTTGAGTTTTTAGATAAAGCTTGAAATGGGACTTAGGTTTGTATGTGACCATGAAGCCTGGATATAATACAATAATCATTGTATCCAGAGAAACATTATGATGAAGTTTGATCAGTTTCCCACCAACCGAAGCAGTCATTCAGAACTTGTACCCAAAATAGCAAATGACCTATATTTCAGGGTAATTAGGTCACAGCGACGAAAAAATGGTTCAAAAAGTCATGTCAATAAGAGGAACAAACTAGTTTATTTTAATTAATATTTCACCTATATTAACTGAGATTTAAAACTTGTACCCTAAACCGGACGTTACCTATATTTCTGAGAATATTTTAGAGAAGTGTTATGTAGAGAAAGGCCGTAACTAATATTGTAAGAACTTGTGGCCCCACGCATTAGTATATTTGGCAATAAAACATGTTTAAACCAGAAGCTAAGGTACAGACTTTACCCAAAACCAGACTTGACCGTTCACAGCGACGACCCAACTGGTTCACCACGCCAGTTTACTCAAGCAGTTCGGGCAGTATACCAATCTTAGAAATCAAGATAAACATATCGTGTGCCTTAATTTGGACGTAATCCGGACGCATGGACGCACGCACATACATCGAACGCAAAAGTAATCCCTAAGTCGAGTTGACCGAAAACTGACTCGACAAAAATAGATGATAAATAAATTATATGGTATATACACTACTAGACAAGTTCCGCTAATTTGCCATCATTTATAGGAGTTATTAACGAAATACGGTTAACATTTAGAACAATTTGCCATTGATTCTGTTATTTCCTAACTAGCATTATATCACATTGCCAACATGTCATTGTAAATGTCACCAGCCATATTATCGCTAGCCATATTATCATACGCCCCCTAATACCCACTAATACCATCGTATATGCATTCCTCCTATTATGACTGATGTGAACCTTTTAATAAGGACTTTGTACACAATGTTATATGCATACCGACTAGTCTGACTTATGTGACGTCATGTCATGACAAGTATAAATGCATACTTACTAGGTAGACTTATGCTACAATTTCGTATAAGCATACCTCCCAGTCCGATTGATGTGAAACCATTGCAAATGCATACTTACTAGTAAGACTTATGTGACATCATGTCACGTATGTGATAGCGTTTTAAATGCATACTTACTAGGTAGACTTATGCTACAAAGTCGTATAAGCATACTTCCCAGTCCGACTGATGTGAAACCATGGTAAATGCATATTTACTAGTAAGACGTATAAGACCACAACAGCTGATATGTATACCTCTTAGTCTGACGTATGTGATAACATTTTAAATACATACACTTTAGTATGACGTATGCTACATCACGTAATATGTATACCTCCTAATCTGACGTTTGTTATAGCATTTTAAATACATACATTCTAGTATGACGTATGCTACATCACGTTATATGTATACCTCCTAGTATGACGTATGTGATAACAGTGTACATACATACACTCTAGTATGACGTATGCTACATCACGTTATATGTATACCTCCTAGTCTGACGTATGTGATAACAGTGTACATACATACACTCTAGTATGACGTATGCTACTTCACGTTATATGTATACCTCCTAGTCTGACGTTTACATACATACACTCTAGTATGATGTATGCCACAGCAAGGTAGTACACCTCCTAGTCTAAAGTATGTAATAGCATTTTAAATACATACCTCATCTCCTGACTGGACAATAAAAGATAAGGCAGTTTCCTCTCCGTCAAGTAAAACATTTACTGATCGTTCACTTTCACCATCTGAAATGATAGCACACTATTGTAGTAAGTGAAGCAACATACGATGCCATAAATAGAGGATCTTACATGAGTACTCATTCATTATTGAATTTATTAAACGAGCTGGCAAAATGATATAATGCGAGGCTCTTGCCGAGCACTATATCATTTTTGCTAACGAGTTTAATAAATTCAATAATGAATGGGAACACACGTTAGATTCTATTTATCACATATCGACTTTTATTCATTTTGCCTGTCGCTTTAACACGCGAAACCGACATAAACAGTGGGAATTGGATCATAGTCATTATCGAATTTTTTTTGACAGCGCATACTAGGCTTATTTGCATACTTATATAACTAGTGGTATATCGAAAATATAGAATGGTGTTATTCCACTTCCACACCGTAAGTTATGTGATAATACAATATATATATAGACAGTTACATAAATTAATTTACTTTGTGAGATATTTTGGAGTAATATGATAAATATCTCAGAATCGAGCCAATTTAATATTTAATTTATTAAAATCTATGGATAAAATGTATTAGGACGCACAGCTTCGCATCATACACATTTATTCGGCTCGTTTACTAAATTTAATTATTTAACAGGCACTCATGTTATATCCTCTATATACAAAACATTTGTGAAATATAGATAAAGGAAAGTAAGTTGGAAAATGCAATAGGCAAGCCGGAAACATGTCCTGTACTGTAAAAGGAATCAGTGGCCTTTTTCATGCTGACACGGAGATAACAAACATATTAAACAACAAACCAATACATTTGCTTTCTGTTTTGTTTTTCAATTTCCATGAAAGTTATGTCTACACAGTTCTCAGATGTATACTAACTGGTACAAGTCACACAGGAACTACTAGAAATACCAGTCCAATCAGTTCTCAAACGTTAAAGAGATTAAAGTCATACAGTGCTTTGATGATAGAACATTAATGCAAAATATGTCACAACAACAGCAACGTATGTAACTTCTGTTTTGTGTAAATAGATAGCATCCTCCTATCCTTTGCTTCGCTCAGGGATTGCATGCGTTTGATATCTTTTTTTTAAAGGAGAATGATTGATTTGTTTAATGTTACACATTACAACTGCAGAAATCGCATTACGCAAGCGCTGAACTATAATACAACAGTAGTTATGGCTAATTCATGCTGAGCTGCATCATTAACAATCGTTACAACATTGTCGATTTCCTAAATATACAAGTGTAATGACTATGGAAATTTGCAGGGCGCTTCCGAGTTAATCAAACCTATTCACATACTGCATTCCGTCAGGTAAGGTAATAAAGTGTTAAGCGACATATATTTTAGTACTTCCACGATACAGTTCAAATCAATGAACGTTATATAAGTATTTAGGTCATCTACACACAACACACTCCAAGACCACACGTTCCAACAGCATTAACAAACAAAGATAGTAGGAGAGTATATGTGTATACAGTTGCTTATTCTATACTTTTTTTAATAAACAGTTAACAAAACAGATTTTGTCTAGCTTTAAAATGCAAACGCTTATTAAATTTGTTTGCATGGTGTTTTCGTCATGTTCAACACATGGAAGGATATATATATATATTGTGGTGAAGTCAGATCATCCACTTTTCCTGGGTAGAACCAATACTGTACAGCTCCCGCCATCGGCAAGAATCGACGCTTCCTCACTTACAAGTCGAGCTCTGTCTTACTTTGCAAACACCTCTGCATAGACTGCATGCTTACTTATATTGAGGCGTGCTCAAATTTGTTATGCTGAGTTATGTTTTATTCGTAGTATAATAAAATAGTCTAAATATGCCATATGTTCAAGACGTTCCACTAGAACATCGATTTGAAGCCTGACTGTAAATCAGAAGGCATTTTGTTTGGATCATATTAAAGAGTAATTTCTTTCTTGAATAAGTTCTAGTGGCCTTCTTGCCACTCACCCTTATAAGACGGCACCTCTGTTGTCAAGTATGTTTGCGGTGTCGTACACTTCTATCTAATACGTTAATTGTGTTTGTTTTGAATGCTTATTTTTAGATGACTTTTGTGAACGCTATTATACTGTTTTACCTCTGCATCTCCAATTCATACCCCAATTCGCCATGAGCTGGTGGGCGTTTAGAGATTTGTGACATGTACAAACCAAACATATTGCAGATTGTACTAAAAATTGTTATATACAGTTTAATTCGAATTTGCCCTGCCAAAGGCAGAGGCAGTTGGTTAGGACTTCGTCTACTATTTGTCTACTGACCTGAACGTTCAATGTTCTAGTCCCATATAAGGCAACATTTTCTGAAAACCATAATTTCACAAATTAAAAACTATATATACGAAACTCCTACGGAATAAATGTTTCGTTCCTACGATTCTGAATGTGAGTATTCCGTTAAATTACAAATAAAGACACGCCTGCAAAGAGACAAATGATTAAATAGCTATGTTTTCATCATTTCGAACGCGATATCAAGAACGCCGGATATTGTACCCTTTGTGATTCAGATATCTGTAGATTGACAGTCACTGGACATTTCCATCTGTTTTCGTCATCTTTATTATGCACGTGACTAATTATTATGCACGTGACTAATATAAAGTTGATTCAAATAAGCCCTTCTTCAATTATATTTCCTCTCGTTGACAAATACAAAAATAAATACAATTTTACACTTTACACGTCCGATATATTATCTTCTTATTGGTCAGTGAATACTTCCAGATGCTCTTGTCATTTTGTCTAATGTTCTGCCAATCTGCTGAAGTCATAAAAACATTGCAAACTTGGTCGTTTTCTTAGAATGTGGACAGACAGAATCAATGAATTAGTTCATCGACATGACTGTGCATGATGATTGGCGAAAAAAACAAATTATTTTGTTTAAAAAAATCGGACTTGACAAATTAATATTTCTCTTTGAGACAAATGTGAAGCATGCACAACAGAAAAATTCTATACGGCATGTTACATATTTATATGTTCAATTTGAACGCACATGATTCATCTACCGAACAGCAAGTATTTTACACATTCTCAGCAAATTGCATGTTACGTTGAACTTACCGCATTTTAAACATTCTCAGCAGCTATCATGTTAAGTTGAACTTATCGCATTTTAAACATGTCATCTTTGTTTTAAAAGAAACATATGATTTCTATTTACATCGACCCGTTCACTTTTGTATCTACTTTTAAATATGTAAACCAGCTTACAGCGTGTAACAGTTCCCTTTACAAAATGCTAATATGTGAGAACGAGTATAATATAGATATATATAGTTGAGAACGAGTACAATATAGATATATATATAGTTGAGAACGAGTATAATATAGATATATATAGTTGAGAACGAGTACAATATAGATAAATATAGTTGAGAACGAGTACAATAGAGATAAATATAGTTGAGAACGAGTACAATATAGATATATATAGATGAGAACGAGTACGTTAATAACGAGTACAATATAGATATATATAGTTGTGAACGAGTACAATATAGATATATATAGCTGAGAACGAGTACGATATAGATATATATAGTAAAAAAAAAAAATACAAGTTCACAAAATTAATACCTATATTTCAAATGCATTTATCACGTTATCCTGTTGAGTACATAGTTTTTTTTATATTAACTGAACCCTTTTGGGACTTAAACCAAATCTCACGCTTACTGTTATCATGCCAATTAAATGGGACAGTGTTAATAATGAAATCCCCGCCCGGCTGTATCTTATAACAAACTAGTGACATACACGTTATACTCATTCATATTTATAACAAGCTGAGCAATAACCAGAATGCATACCCTGCTTTGCACCGTTAACGGTCAAACACATCTTATTGGAATGTGTAGACTTTGATCCTATGCGTCAAAGGTACTACAATGTTAATACTATGAAAGAGTTATTTGATACTATAGATTTTAGTCTTGTTTTAGATTTCATGAAAGAGATCAGACTATATAAATCATTAATTACTACTTCATTTCTTCATTTTTTATCAATTTTTGCGCACAATATGACCTATTTATGTGTCGACGTGCCGTAAAACACCATTCATTCATTCATTACAAACTAGTGAGCATTGATAGGCGACAAAAGAAACACACAAAGATATTCAAATATATATATATGAATATGAAAAGAAAAAAGAAGCACAGAAAGTCACAACGCAAGTACTCAATGAATTGGCGGTTTTCTTTAAAGATGAATGGCCACCCTTTTTGTAGTATTATCAATTAACAAATTTCTCTTAAACATATGAACATTTCTTGATAGTCTCGGAGAGAAACATATATTGAAAGCCGCTACTAAGTTGTATGTAAAAATAGGTATTATTTGCATGACGTAGATACTACGTTTACCACTGCATGACTGCACGGGGAAATGAGGTAAATCTGAATTTTATAGCTGCACAACTATTGCCTGATAATTGATAGATACATTTACCTGTGGATTAATTTACCTGTTCAAAGTTTTTTACGTCATCAAATAAAATCTTATTCTCGCTTTTCACAGATATTGCAATGTGTGAATTGTAAATATTTATTGTTGTGTATTGATTCCGATTTAAATAAACATAAACATGTTCATAAACAAAACATGGGCGCACAACTTTAATAACGTTCCTTATCGAGTCGTGTTATTTGACGAAAATCTGCATGGCTGTGTAAAGAAAGGTTCATACAATACGATAATTGTTGACGAGGAAATGATAAATGTACGTAAATTAAGCAAACGTAAACAACATAACATGGTACTTGTTATGGATTTTCTATTTTACATTAATCTCTCTTCTGTAAATACAACGTTGAATGAAATGATTGAATTTAGCTATTTTTCATAATTATAATACCTTTTATCGCTATCCAAATGTTTGTTACATTAATTCTCACGGTTACGGATTTGGAGATAATTGTTATGCCTCTGTTAATGTTTCATAGGAGACGTGATAACAACATCTTATTCTGTATTGATAACTAGCAAATGTTTACATGTGTCCCTTATAATTGACATTTGCTTATTTCAAATAGTGTTGAAAATTAAAAGCAATGACATAAAACGGCACACGGGCAATTAAAGGAAATTTAGCGACACAGCCAAACAAGCTCTAATATGAAGAGCTCTAAAAAACTTGAAAAAAAACGTGAAATAATTATCAAAATCGGATGATAAACAAAAAAATATAATGACCATTTGAAGGTTGTTCTAAAACAGATATAAGAGCCGCTATCATATATGGAATTCTGATAAACATCATTTAAAGCAAAGAAAATTACTGCAGTTGAATTTACTGTTAATATAAAGCATTATTGCCATTAAGTATACATATTTTTCATACAGTTGCTGTCGTGTTTTTCCAATAAAGTAGTAAATCTTTATATGAATATATATTCCATATATGGTAATTTAGAACTATGATGGCATAGCTCTCAAATTGGCGGCTTCCGTATCCATTTAGGCTGCGTACAGCTAAATATAGCCTGGCTTAAGCCCCGCCTTTTGTTGTGTACGATTCAGTACAGAAGTGACAGTTCACAGAGGTCAGCAGATATAACTCTGAAATATTCAATATGCATTTTCAGGAAGGATAAACTATAGGTAAAATAATCCCCATCAGCTAGGATCATTAAATTAAATAAAAAAATATTTTTTTCATGTTTTTGAAAATTTAACATCCATTGAAACTGCATGTCAATATTAAGTGCGGATTCAATAGTGTTTGTAAACACAAACATGTGCAGAGAGTTTGAGCTGGAAAAGTTGTCTTTTTCACACTTTCAAAGGCTTTGTGATGGAAATATCTATGAAATAAGGTAATTTAAAGAAAATCTGGTGTATAATTCTTGAGATATTAGCTGACAGGTGCCACAGGAGGTCTATGGGAAAGTTTTTAGTTTTCTGCAACCTACAACAGAACATTCAAATAATAATATCTTCTTTGTTTATCATCCGATTTTGATAATTCTTTCATCCTTTTCCAAGTTTTTCAGAACTCTCCATAATTGTTCGCTGTGTCTTTACATTCCCTTTAATATGAGTTCCTTGATTTATATTAAAGCTGCATGTAAATACATAATTATGGCAGAAAATACAATTTGGAATTCATATATTTCATAATGTTATTTACTGTTTTATGAAGCATATATCACGACGAAAGAAGGAATGAATGAATGGCGTTTTACATAAATAGGTCATATAGTGCGCAAAAACTGATGAAAGATGAAGACATGAAGTAGTAATTAAAAATGAATGTAAATATAAGAAGATAAAACTATTTACAAATAAGGGATGGCATGCTAGTAATATAAACTATATATGTAAATCAACAAGTGCACGTCAACGGGTATATTAATAAGTAAATATATATAAGAACATATTTTAATGATTTAATAGTCTGATTTCTTTCAGGAAATCCAAAACAAGACTAAAATCTGCAAATGTGCAAATGTATAAAATTCTCTAATTCAATGGTTATACAGTTGTTCAATATATTTAATAACCAAATTATCCCATGTTTTGAAGTATATAGTATGTCCTTGATGTTTTATATCCGAGTTATTCCATATATCTGTTTTGAAATGTTGTTAGCTTTCTTTTTGAAGTTTGCTAAAGACCAGGATTTTATTATTTCTGACAGAAAAACGGATCGTTTGATTATTTTGTTTACATCTTTTATGTCACACATTTACCGGGAGGCAAATGTATGTTTCCCCATATTAATATGCAAAGTGTCAAGCAGACCAATTTTAATGTTTGTTCACAGTGGCGTTTTACATGTTGACACAATATAAGTTTTGAAGCGACCCATTTTTAAATTAACGATCTTAGTAAGGAAACAGAAAAAAAAGATTGTCGACGCACGAACGGATTCTCGAATCGGAAATGTTAATTGTTTTTGACACATTTATGATTTGGCACTCCCTTACCAACTATTTTCTTTACGTATTGCACATACGACCTATAGATTCAACTATTATAACCTTTTTTTCGTAAATAACAAGTTTCTATGTGAGTCATTCCAGCAATGAATAACGTGAGAATAGTCTCACTTAATTGAATTGTTTCTCGCTGATTACTAAGCACGATGTCGCCACACCTCCATATAATGCCTTCTTTATGTATTGCCATAGCAACAGACTGGAATAAACCATTAACATCTATTATGGAAAATCTCTAGTTTAGCTAAAGCAGAGTAATTTTCTTTTTTCTTTCTTTAATGCAAATTATATATATTATACATTCTTCTGGTGTGTATGTGCTTACGAAAATTGAGTTTTTATTATTAGCTTTTCTTTTAGAAATCTAAACATAACTATGTTGCGTATTCCTTTTTTTACACATTTTTGTGTTACATAAAGATGTATTACTTGTGTTGGTTGGAGAGTGAAAATGTGTCGATTCTTATGGATGACGGGAGGTATACAATTCTGGTTCTACCCATGAAAAGTGGGTGATCTGCCTTAACATAAATTAATCGACCGTCATATGTAGCCTAAATGTAAAGCAAAGTGAATTATGTAACACACTATCCAAGCAACGTTTTGGAGAGAGACGCAATATATATATGATGACTATTTGAGCTTACTACAATTTATTTTCTACGGCATCCTCGCGTGTTTTCAGTATCAGCTAAACCAGCGACAAAGGATATGAGGTATATAAACCTGAGGACTGAAATTGCTCGGTGTTCATACTCACGTGCATAAATATATTCTATAAGTTTAAAACTACCTTAGGTATGAAACGAATTTTAAGATGCTCTTTGCCTTTGTGTGAAACAGTAGCTTTATCAAGCCAGTATTATCTGATTATTTAAGTTTGAACATGTTTTCGTATAATTGAACAAACGATAATACTGACAGGGATGATGGTCACAACTACCACATTAACGTATTGTTTGTATATACCACATTAACATATTGTCTGTATAAACCACGTAGATATAAAAGTCGAACAGGAAATGTAACTTGCAAGGGCCACATTCAACCACAAACACGTACAGAAACAAACAACATCTACAAATATGAATAAAAGGGAAGATATGACATCACAAACATAAAAAGGGTTGACAATAGGGCTACCGCATTGGAATGGTCCGTGGCAAAAAAAGGTCACTGGGGGTTTAAACCAGGTTCTAGTGTGCATCAAACTCACTCTCACCATGTTGTCATCCCATTAAAACGGTACTGTGTAAATAAAGATATCCCCCACCCCTGGTTATATTGTCTAACAAACAAGGCAGCATTAATAGACAATATAAGTAAAACACTGAGATGACCACATATATACTAATATAAAAACGCATATTTATGAATGTAAAACCACAAAAGGCAAATTTACAGCAAAATACTATTATGTTCAAGTTTAATCAACACAATTTGTATAATATACAATAACATATACTTAGTACAGAATAAAAATGTCGAACAGGAAATGTAGCATTCAAGGACAATAGTCAAACAGAAACAGGCATCGAAACTAACTACAATTACAAGGATGAATATGAGGCAATGTATCTGAAATCACAACCATTAAATGTTTGACAATAGGCCTACTGCCTTGGTAGATAGGTCGTTAATGTGCAGAATGTTGTTAGTAATTATAACAGTCTGCATAATCAAATTTCATTTTTATAATTCTTTGTTGCAATGTACAACCTGGCGGGATTTAAAACTTATTGTATATCGTAAACTCCCAAGTCATCCATCAGAACATGTAGAAATTCATACATATCTCTTGCCATTTTCACGGACATTCTTTCAACATCCCTTCGATGCCTAACTCTTGTTATATCGAATATTTATTAACCCAGAACACGAGCACACGTTTGATGACGTGCTCCCCACGCTGTAGTTGACACTTTAATGACCGTGTGAACAGGCTTGCTGCGTATTCGTTTTTAATTAAGCGAAACTATTTGCAGATGACATAATTATAATTAGGAGTTGTCTGAATACGTTATATAAGTACGTTGAGGCTTGATGCCTTGAGGTATACTCATTTGGATAAATCAAACGTCGTGTTTGTAGCTTTTAAAGAAAAATCACTGGTTCTGATAGCTAGTTTGTCTTATGAAGAAAATCAATTATAGCTTGCCGATGATTTTAGACTATGGGTTTGTAATGTCAAATCTTGCTGTGTATGCATTTGTGTAGGTCATACTACACCAATTCATTTTTCATAGGCCTACCTTATAGCTCTAAGCTCTGTACTGAGTTCACTAATATAGGAAGCTATATGTTTTATTACTTGTTTTGAAAGACAAAAACATACAGAAGCCATACATTGAATATGTTTTGAAAAAGCTGGTTGGGTCGGATGGTGCTGACCCACCTACTTGCATGTAGAAACATGAGGAAAATATAAAATATACTTCTTTCTTTGATTATGCAACACATTATGAATACATTGCACAAATGTATGATTTAACCTTTATAAGTACTCTTCAAAATTTTAATTTTAATTTTTTAGCAAGATTTTTTGGTTTGTTTACCTTGACAACCAATCAAAATTAAGAGATTCTGTGTAATAGCTCCGAATTTACCCTGGAACTTTTTCCCTGCCCGCTGATTGCTTGGTAATTGGTGTAGTCTGATCTGTAACTATTGTTTGTTTGCATACGTGATTTTATTTGACTGTGGCTCTTGAATGCTACATTTACTGTTCGACTTTTATGTCTGTTTTTATATGTGTCATGGTATGGACAATTTACTTTTAATATTAATACAGAAGTCGCTATGTAGAACATCTTCGAAAGCAGATGAAGATGAAATTGAATTGGTAAAATATAACTTAGATCTGTGTAGTAGTTGTTAAGATATTAATTAGCGCGCATGTGTGTCCAATTGCTTTAATAGCGGCTTTTTAAAATCGTCACCTCACCCCCTCACCCCCAAACCCGAATTTTCATTAATAAATTATGTCATTGTGGAAGCCCTATGTTGCCAGAGACGTCTGGTTCACCTCGCCCAACCCCTCCCCAACCCCAACGACCAAACAAAAAAATGTTTGAAGAATGCAGTTGGTGTATTTTCTGAGCAAAATTATTTCTATGCTCGGAGATTGTTGTGTAAAGGTACCTAAACCTAGGCAATAATTAAAATTATGTTTGTTTACAAGAATGGGACCGATCAAAAACAATCCGCACGACTCCTAACATTTTGTTCAGTAAAAGTATGCTTTTTTTAAACATTGCCGTTGGGTAACCTGATCAAATTGAATAGCCCATTGACAGTGAAAAAAACACCGGTGTTTCCTTTTCATCTTTATTATTTTTTAATAATTGTTTTAGATAGGAATGTTATGATTCAGTATTGCAATATACACCCAGTATACGAAAATCATTATAGTAATAAGTAAAAATAAGTAGTGTCTTAAGTCCTAACAAGCAGTTAAACTTTAAACATCATTCACAAACATTCACAAACAAATCTGACATATAGATGGAAGGAAAACAAAATAATTTTCCTACCTACCTAGCCATCTGAAAAATTTAAGGTCGGGCGTGGGCTAACCAAGATATGTTTAAGTGTGGCCTTAGTGTGTTTGTTTTTGCCGCATGACGTACGCACGTGCGCATATGCGTACACAGTATCTACGCCTCGGACCTATTCCATACGCAGCGAGTGTGGAATAGGTCCATTTTATAGATTTCATTCACAATTAATTTGTGCTTATTTTGAAACTATCATAATATTGTAAAAATACGTGTGTCTAAGTATTGCTGCTGGTAACGTACAAATGTAACTCTGGTTCGAATCGCCGTTCTGGGGTTGTATTTGAGAAGTTTCGGTGTTCATCCACACGGACACTTCGGTTTTCCCCGAGTAACCCGGTTTCCCCCCATTCATTAAGATGTTTTAATGAAAATCAAGTATAGTATGCGGAAATAAGCACCACACACTATACATCACATGAACGACAACAACTGACGCAAGAAAATGACGTCTTTTTGTGAACGGGGGTATATTTCGTTAAACGTCAATAGCCAGAAAATGACGTGGACTTTATATATATATCTTGTTACGAATCGATTTGGCTGAAATGACTAAATAACATATAAAAAAATAGATAGATTTTTCCGGAAACGTTTTTTCAGTATTTTCAATCAAACATATTTTCTTTGTGAAAAACGGAAATTTCAAAAACACAAATTTTCATTGTAGTTTTTCGAACAAGTTTACAGCTGAATATTTCTTTTATCTTAGACAATCGCTTGAACAATATATAATATTTTCAAAACAATCGTAGAACTGGCACTAGTATAAATAAAATTATGCAAAATTTCTGGAAAAATGGGTGTCTGAAAAATGGCGTCAAAAGTGACGAACCATGCATTCTTTACGACGTCATATCTTCAACGCCTTAATGATTATCAAAAAAATTAATTCAGTTTCAAATTCAGAAAAGTTTAAATTTTAATTTGATATAAATTTCATATGCAGTTTCAAAAACAATCATAAGTGTGATTTCATCTTAATCATAAACCATCGTTCCAATAGGAGGAAACTTTACGATTCTTTAGTTATAGCTTCTTGATGATTTTCTAGCATGAGTTACATGTTTAATTATACGGACAATTTAAGTTGTTACAGAAGTGTCTGTGTAGCAAATCCCCTGACAGCGATGTCGCCTTACAGTAACACAACACAATTTGAAATTAATCATAAAACATCGTTCCAATTATTCGACGATTAAACAGAACACTTTACAAATTACAATGCATTATTTAAAACTAGAAATCCTAGAATGATCCAGTATTCGCCGCGATTTGTAATTCCCAACAATATTATGATGTAGCGCCGCATAGAGATCCTAACACATACAGCTCCCCGAGGAGCCATATGCGTCGATTAAAGAACCGCATAGAGCTCCTGTCCCATAGAACTTCCGAGGAGCTCAATGCGTCAATATGCCCGAACGTCCATCATTCAGCTCCCCTTTTATTAAATATCAATTACTACAACATAAACTACTGAATATTTTTACTGCAAGTTCTACTCCTTAATTCCTCAATCAACATCATCAAGAACAACAAATCACCATCATTATGGACGTAATCATCATCATCATCATCATCATCATCGTTATCATCATCATCATCATCATCATCCTCATCAACATCATCATCATCATCATAGTGATTCAGATAATCATCTAACGTCGACGTCGACAACAATCATTACAATCATCATCCGAATCATCATCTATTTTCTAAAACTTTCGCCTTGCGATTATTTGCGGTTAAAAGTTATCTTTGGCTTAACATGTCGATTAAATTATGACCCGAGAGATCGGAGTCCCGATTAAAAGGATTTTCTCGGCAAAATGATAAATGCATGCGTATGCAATTAGTGACATGGTGATAACATCTCTACCATAAAATGCAGGGGTATACTGCAGTGTGATATAATTATGGAGCACATTCACTGGGGGGCCAACTAGGTAAAACCAAAATACGTTTCGCTAGGCGCTGCAACGACATAATGGTATACCGCATGATCAATATCGTTAAAAGCTATGATAATACGTAGAAGACAGTATCTGTTTCCATACGTAGTAGATTTTAATGACTGATGCTCAACGAATTCTAAATGTTAAGTACTGTAAGATATTGATATTGCGGTGCACAATTTGGTCGTAGCGCCACCTATACTGGACTATACGCCCTTTTGTTTTACCTAGTTGGTGTCATGTGACATTAATCAAGAGGCTTCTGGAAGAAGCTATTCATCAATAATTTGACATCTGTACATAACGCATAAATAGTCATGATGATTATTTAGACACCACATATGGTGATGTTAAAGGTTGTACTGATAACAGTGACTGTGAGTATAACAATCATTATCGGAAGTGGGGAGCACTTTGCGTCAAGAAGAAAGACCCATTTTAAAGTTGATGTGTTCCTTCGACGCATAGAGCTCCCGGGCGGGAAGATCTAAGCGGCAAGGCCTGACGCATACAGCTCCCTGGGAAATCTATGCGTCAGGACGCAAGCATATGGCTCCTCTGGGAGCTATATGCGTCGGGAGCTCTATGCGGTCTAACAAAAATGCACACTGTCAGATACATTCATTTGCAGATTGAGATAAAAACAAAACATGTAAATTATTCAAGCACTAAGCATGCAGTGCGCTTTAAAATAATAGGATAATAGCCTCCATTACCTGCTATTATATATATTTATCACATAGCTTATGGTGTGGGAGTGGAATAACACCATTCTATATTTTCAATATACCACTAGTTATATAAGTATGCAAATGAGCCTAGTACGCTCTGTCAAAAAAATCGATGATGACTATGATCCAATTCTCACGGTTTATGTCGGTTTCGCGTGTTAAATGCAATAAAAGTCGATATGTGAGTTATGTGATAAATAAAATCTAACATTCGTTCTCATTCATTTTTGAATTTATTAAACTTTTTAGCAAAAATGATATAATGCTCGGCAAGAGCCTCGCATTATATCATTTTGCCAACTCGTTTAATAAATTCAATAATGAATGAGTACTCATGTAAGATCCTTTATATGTGATAATAATGATTCGGATATTACACAACGTGTAGTCCACCTCACTATAGGCTTTACGTTGCGAAATACCTTGTCCCAGTAGAGTTATACTTATATTGCATATTGATGCTGCCGTGTTTGTTAAAGAATATAACCTGGCGGTGATATCCTTATTTACACTTTTCGTTTTAATGAGATGACCATAGATAACAGTGAGATTTGGTGCACCCTAGAACCTGGTTTAAAGCCCCCGCGGATTTTTTTTGCCACTGACCGTTCCAATGCGGTAGACATATTGTGATCCCTGTTATGTTTGTGATGTCATATCTTACCTATTAGTCATCTTTGTAATTATTGTTTGTTTCTAAACGTATTTTTGGTTGACTAAATCCTTGAATACTACATTTCCTGTTCTACTGTTACATCTACGTTTGTTTTAAAAGCAGATAAATTAAAAGTATAATTTAATTATATGTTTTAAAATTTTACAAAGCTTTTTTGAAGTGTGTGGTAAACGTAACCATGATGGAGTAGATTTTAATGTCAGTATCCCCATTGTCAATCAGTTTTTGTTTGTGATGTTACATGCCTTCTTCTTATTGATACTGCAATTGTTATTTGGTTTAATGGGTCTTTTTGGTGTACCGTGCTCTGTGAAAGATATATTTCCTGTACGACTTGTATACCTTCTTTCAGTTATACAACTGTAATGAATACAAATATAAAGTAGTCTAAGAAAAAACTATACAAAAGGGGAAAAAAAGGAAACTCGGAAATTTCCGCTGTATATTGCATTTATTGTATGCTGTTGTTAATCGAATGGTACATGGTTACATTAGACCTTTCCCTTTAGTAAAATACTAAAACAACACATAGTGTCATTAGTGACAGAATACGCGTTTGGTTGAAGAAGGTGAGCGAGCTAAGGATGAAAAATTGTGTAATTTTATCTTTACATTAAATACAATACTAAAATGGATCAATTTTCAAAGCGGAACTTCAACTTTTATAAATTTCGTGGTAAAAATGTCTTTGATGATCAAAGATTTTGTCCTTTCTCTAAAACCTTTATTTTTTACAAACCATCCTGAGATTTCTCTGGAATATTACGTGGATCTTAATATATAAGAGTCCAGTATATAAATTATAGAGCGGAAATTCCCGAGTTTATCCTTTAGTATATTACTAATCCTAAAGACGTGCCAGTTGAAAAGTCAATTGACTCTCTGATTTACTGTCTGTCTAAGAAGGATATCATGTTAATATCTTAACATGATACGTCTGGATCGATTAAACAAACGCATAAGTGTTTCGTAAATTGATCAGACAAAACTGCGAAGATCGAAAATTGATCAGACTAAACTGCAAAGATATTTACTCAGGATTCTACATGTATTCAGTTCCCAAGCTCAGTAAAGAAAATTATGAATTATGAAGCTATTCATAAGGAAGGTAAAACACCAATCGGAGTTTTCAGTGTTTATTTGCACGTTTAAGAAATATCTATACTTGAAGATTTCTTTTGTCTTGAAAACCTCCGGGTATGCGTAAAATTTAATAGCACCGTATCGATATATTGCCTTTCTTAGTGTTTTTATTTAATATTAAATATATTGTTTACTATGCCGTTTCTAACATCAAGTATAGGTAAATCAATATTTAATTATATACATCAAACTTTAGAGTATAGCTTTACGTGGTAAAGCAATTTAAGACTAAAGAAAATGGCTCGATCAACGTCCTAAATATCTTTACAATGTATTGAAATACAACACTTGGTATATTTGCGATCTTTTGTGAGTAAAATTATCATTATTGACACATTTATTTTTCAATAATAAAATACAGCAAATTCAATACATCGAGCATAGCAGATGTGTTTTATTCCATCTGGAAACAGACCAGATATACGAATTCAAAAGGTAATCACATCACAGACGATGTCCAAACTGATTACATTTAAATGAACTCTAGTAGATGCAGACATGTCTGATCTAGTAGGTTAAGTATTCGATGCATCTTGGACGGTTATCATTAACATAACTGAGGTTATTGCATATCGATACTGTCCTTTTGTTTGCAGAGATTCTGGGTTTTCTTCGTAGTGTTGTAGAATTATAAAAAAACTGGTTAGTGGAAGTCGCAAAATACAACAACTTATACTTGTAACATATAACAGGAGTCTCAGTATTCTTGAAATACTTAGGAATTTTGTCAGTCGCCAGCATGTCATTCAATACTCCAGCTAAATACACGAAATCGATGCCTTTATTAACATAATTTATCTTTAAAAATGCATTAAATGGTCAGATGGAGCATCTATATGCGGACGCAAAATATGTTGCGTGTAGCTTTGAATAATAGATGAAACCTCATATAATGGTTTAGTACGGACGTAAATGGCATCCGCTTCTTCGTCACGTTTCTGTAAGCAAGAACATGACAGACTGACTACTTTGCTAAGGAGGGTGTGTCTATCCGAACTCTTATAACTAGTATAAAGGTCTGCAACACTAAAGATTTTCTTAAAAATTCGTTTAATGTTATGGTTATTTCTGCAACCATGCGACCGTCGTTTACTGTTACGAATAGACATTATGCTAAATGGATCTATATCCGGGTTATCGGAAAGGTTTCCTTCTTGATAAATGTTATTGTTTAGCCCCAATGGATACGGAGTTTGTAACTGCTTTATCCATTTGTGTTCAGCGATATGTCTAGCTCGTATCTTTTCACCTTTGGTAGCAGTTTTATCAAATTCAATAAGTTCCACAGGCTGAATGCTAACATCATCTATGGAATGGCCCGAATCCCTAAAGTGTGTATAAAGAAAGTTTTTAAATCGTTTCGACTAAAATTTTCACGAAAACGAACTTTCATGCATCGACCAGTTTGTTGTATACCACATTTAGGTTGATGTCACGATGCGCCAGTTTCGGTGTTTGGCCTGGCTGGCTTAAACCGTTAACTTTATGATTTGGTCTTTCAAAGTATGTAATTAATATATATACTGAAGCGAAAAAGAAACGCAACTCGGGAATTTCCGCTATATATTTTATATACTGCACACTTAATTCCACATAATATTCCAAAGAAATCCCAAGATGTTTTGTAAAAAACAAGTTGCAGTTAGTTACAGAAAGGACACAACTGTGATGTTGTAGACGTTTTAATCACAGTACACTTTGTATCAAGATATTCATAACTGTAGAAGTTCCTCTTTGAAAAATTGAGCCATTTAACGTAAAGAGTTTGCAAAATGTTGCATCCTAAATTCTCTCATGCTTGAGCCAAACGTGTACTTTATCAATAATGAAACTTTGACGGAACACTTTGTCCTGTGTTATGTATTGTTTTAGTATTCTTTCCGAAAGGAAAGGTCTTACGTAGCCATGTACAATGCGATTAACATCAGCATATTCTACATACAATATATAGCGGAAATTCCGGAATGGCGTTTCTTATTCGTTTCAGAATATATATACCTCGTCATCAGTAGGTTTAGGCGGTGCATATGATGTCAAAGTTGGCTGTTTTTGTTACTCTAAATGATTATGATTTTGATTCTGCTCATAATAAATATCTATACGAGTACTATATATATTATTTTATTGTAATAACATTTGTCTAAACCTATCCCAGGTATAATAGCAAAGTACCAACGCATTCGAGGTTAGATTTACTAACGTATGTGTCTTCCCTTCGTTATTTACAGCTCCTTATTTGTACGATTCAGGCAATAAATGACATGATCACAGTCTGCATCGTCTTGTAACACTGATTATCTAGCATCAATTACTTCCTTCTAACGACTTAATGTGTTATTTACGTACTTCCAGAGTAACTAAAAGAAATAATGCATTAACATCAATCAAATGAGACACTTTGGTTTTAAATTAGGGAGATGTTCGACCGGAATACGATCACAACTTCCGATTAACAGTTAATTTAATCTGACTGAATTTATTCCCCCGAATAAAGAAATAACGGAAACAATTTTAAAGGAACACTCAGACCATCAAATATATCTCTTTTAACGATGTTAATCTTTTTCTTCATTACAGATTTTTTTAAAGGTAAATTAAGATCTTAAAATTGATCACAAAACTGACTATCGCTACTTCTATATATGCTAAGCATTTTAGATTGTTGAACTCTGTATTGATAGCAGTATCCATGGTAGCGCTATATTCGCACCGATGTGTTACATTTAACATGGAGCCGGAAATTGCGCAATTATTATAAACTAACTATACATTTAAATATTGCACATGACCGTTCCGCTACATTGGCATTTATTATTGATCGAGATAGTTATATGCGTACACGTTATTGTAAGCTGAGTTCACCAATTTTTGAGGATTTGTTTACTTATTGAAATAGTTTCGCCAGCCATTGCTATTTGTTTTACATCAACTCGGACTCAGACTTATTATAAATGTTTGTGTTGCATCAATGCCATAGCACTGACATCAGTGTCAGACCAAATCCGGAAGGCCATGAGCTCTACTATATCACGTTTACATATTCTGAATAAATAGTCGACTGCAAAGTCATTGAAAGTTTATGTTTCAATTGATTGATTTTCTGTGTCCTATCTAGTTTACAGCCCATCACGCATTATTTCCCAACCCGTGTTATATCTCTACAAGCTTTGACTGTGAGCAGTCTGACACATTCTTGATATTGATACTCTGAATACATACAAGAATAGTTCACGCCTGACCATATCAAGTTATTGAGAGCTAATAAAAAAAAGCTGTTTCCTTAAACAGTTGGACAGTTTTAACATACCTAAACACAATGGTTAAAAAAGGATACTAGACAATATCACATTTAAAAAAATGATAAAGCATTTGTGTAACTTGACTAGTTGAACAAAAGCACACGAAAATACAGCAGTATAACGAGTATGCATTATTATTTTTGTATTGTTATATCTTTTCTAAACACAAAGACAAACAAAACAATAGCGTTTTCAAGTTCATGTACCACTGCAACTTATCAACTGTATTAAACTGTTGACCTTCTTTCTTTCCGTGATTCATGAGCATTTTATAAAATATTGCTGAAAGGTTTATGAAAAAACAAGAAATCAATCTTATTTGGTCATTTGATTTAGTTTGTAGTAGAATGCGGGCCTTTGGTGCATTTGCGCGTTGGTGCTTTGAATTGTAAAGGACCATCTTGCTCATTAATCGTTTATTAGACACATATCTATATTTAGGCCAGTAATTATAGCCGAAAATAAGAGTCAAGGTCAAAGAAATTCCATCAGCAAGTATTTTAGGATTTTTAGAATCGCTGACATGTGATGTGTTTCAGAAAAAAAATCTTCAAGATAAAAATGATGGGAAATGCTACATTTTGTGGTAAAAGAGAAAAGCGTTTTTAAGAGAAAATCTCCGTAAACTGGAATAATTCTATAAAAAACATTTGAGCAAATTAAAACCATTTAATAGTGCGGAAATGCTCTTCCAAATGAATCTCTGTGTAAATCAAGGTTTTATAGATGGATATGAGGTTAATAATATGGGATTTTGGGGCAAAACTTGGAAAAAATGAATAAAATCGTTGATTTCTGTAATACATTTGGTGTTACAAGGCTTTAAATGAAAAAATACTAAATGAGCTATAAACAATTAGTTTCTTACTGTTTTGCACAGAGAAAGGTACAGAGATGTCCCAGAAAAAAATCCTTTTGAATACGATGATCTGAAATACTTTATTTTTGGGTCTAAAAATGTGTTTTTCATAAAAAAATTGCTGAAAACAGGAATCATTTTGTAATAAGATGTTTGAACATAAACTAATCTAATGGAACTGATAAAATGGTGCACAATTATATATACAAATGTTTCATTGTATCGTAAGTTAATGTGAAAGTTCACATTGTGAGAATTTGGGGCAGAATGTTGAAAAAAATGAATAAAATCGTTGATTTCTGAAATACATTCGTAGTACAGGGCTCGTTTTATGGAACATCTTACGACGAATTTGCTCTTAAGTGAAATTATTAAATTTATTGCTATAAAAAAGTTCATAAACATGTTTTTTAACTATCTAATACATATATTGTTCATTTAATATTTACACCCTTAGTTGTTTGCTTCAAATGCTTTTAAGAAAAATGATGGAAGGTATTTTATTTTGACTTGAAAATACGGCATATTATATTCATTTTAAATTGAGGAAACCTTTTTCCAAACCCATCTTCATGTGAAACACGGAATCAGAGATCGATAAGACGCTAATTAAATTAAAACAATTTTCCTTCATCAAAAATCACTGAAAAAGAATCACAAATAAGTATTTCAACAAATATAATTGAAGTGAAATATGGTGTATACAACGTACATTACATATGTTTGATAAAATCAGAACTTAGAAGTTAATAAGATGCTCAAATTGCGAGGTCAGGGTCAAAACGTGGAACAGAAATGGAGAAAAAACATCAATGTTTTTGTGATACAATCAAATTACTGGGCTTTAATAATGAAGTATGGATGAACTAAAAGAGACATTTGTAAAAAATACTCGGTCTACATTTGGAATCACACCTATGTGTTTCAATGAAAATCTTAACATTGTGTTATCCGAAGTCAACGGGACATACAATAGTTCACTGTTGCTGTATTCTAAACAGTATGGCCGTTAGCCACCCGTGTAAAATGTAAAATCTGCATTGCATGTTTTTTTACTGTAATAAAGATGAAGGTTATATCAGCGATTACATGTAAATAAAATATATATAGATCTATCGGCCAAATGACATTGTAAAACTGATGATAATTTTAGGTTTGACTTTTAATGGCTTTTGGGGGGAATCTGCTGGGGTCTAGGGCGCCGCCATATTTGTATGACATAGCCAGTATGGATTCCTTCTACATACATTCGAAATATGATTCTATGGAATTAATCGAGCTGTTGCGAATGCTAAGAGATCAATTCTAACGGTTTCCCAGATCAATTCTAACGGTTTCCCAGAAAGCAATGAGCAACGATGTGTCAGTATCCAAGGGTATGATGAATGGAAATGCCTTTTGTTTGCGAAACAATACAATTTTCATCAACATTCGCTGAAAACCAGAATCGTTCTTAAAATCGTTTTAGCTCAAACAACAATACAATGATGTCACACAATGTTTCACTATTCAATGTACATAATTATATCAAAGTTTTTCATTGTATTTGAAATTAAGAAGAATGCTCAAACCGTGACTTTTTTTGACGACTTGCTTAACAAGTGCATATAATCAACCTTTTCATACACAAAGAACTTGGTTATAAACTAAAAAAGTGTAGAAAGATCATTTTCTTGTATCAGTTTGGCGCTTTATAAGTGTTGCGCATGTGCACTACTGTGTCAGAAATAAGTCCACACACATACGAGGCTTTATGATTTGGGTGAAAAAAATGCAAAATATACATGAACCGATTTTCAAAAATCATTTGAGCAGTATAAACAATATTTTGGGAGTTATGAAATATTTCCTTATATGTACTCGCCCAGTTTCATTATTTCCAGATTGAATTAGATACTCACATTGCGGACATGTTGAAAACAGGTATACTCAAACATTGATAATTTTTGTAATTTATAGGGATAGTCGACTAGAAGATTTTCATGTGTCTAGATTAAAATATATTTTTACTTTGTTTTGTAATGGATAAAAGGATGCATGTTGGACTAATTAAATGTCCTAACCCATGTGATGCTATGGACTGTTTTGTTATGCGTAAAACTTAACATTTTCAATTGAGTAGTAATTGAGTGTATCAATAATTTGCACGTCACAGATGCTATTTGTATTTGTAACCCTGAATGAAATGGGTTAACGCTCATATTAGGTTATATTGAGAATGCAATTTCAGATGGAGATGCCATGAAGGGTGAAGGTTCCCATCAGACAAGTTTCCGCAAAGGAGCGAACCCATGCGGGCAGATTATTTGAGATGTAGGATGAAGTTTCCCATCATGCATGCCTCGGGAGCGAACCAATTGGGGCAGAGGCCTGTGGCTCCAAAGTCATGGCCATATCCACTGGGTTAGCGAAGCCTCTTGTTTGTAACTAAGCTTGTATACATATATAAATACATGTATATAGCTTTTTATAGAGTGCGAGGCGTTTAGTCCAAAACACAAAGTTTATATTAACGTACAAAGTTATTTTTGAAAAATAATAATAGTGATGGATATGCATGTTTTACAAGTGTAGTAATATTAGTGCTACAACTGAAAACACCAGTTGTGCAAAGTTTGTACCAAACATTTTCGTACAAGGGATGTCTGATAGTTAGCTAAATATATGTATTATCCCACTAGTAACACATTATCCCACTAGTAACACACTATCTTTATCTTGAGGAGTTTTTTCTGAAACTCATTACAGTCAGCGATTCTAAAAATCCTAAAATACTTTCTGTTGGAATTTGTTTGACCTTAAAACCTATAATTACTAGACTAATTACGAGGTACAACATATTGATTATATAAAGTTAATGTCTTAAAAGACATACATTTTTATCGAGGGATCAACGCAACATTGTTGCATCTTTCTTATGTAAGTGTTATGTAGAACCCTTGATGTCAGATAACACCGTTTATTGATCTCGATATCAATAACTAACGGATTAAGTGTTACACTAAGATTAGATGTATATATCTGTATATGATACTGACTATGTTGACTATGTGCATGTGCAGTACAGCGTTCGATCGTTTAGACATATTTTCATTTAAAGAAATCCCACCACTGCTATCTAAAATATTTAAAGCAGCTATCCCACCAACAACAGTCAAATTTTACAACATATGTATACCGTTTCGTAGCATACGGACGACGAGGTATATAAATAATCTACCTGTTTTGAGAATCCAATCTGTATAGACACATTATAAACCCCTTTAACTAGCCAGGCCATACCACAAAACTGGAGCGTTGAACAAAGAGTTACCGACTCATAATTCATAGCATATTCAGTCACGGGTATTTTAAAAACCATTGACTATGATACATGTAAATGCAAGCATGAGATGGTAATTCCATAGCATTTAATGGGCTCTCCGTGTTGGTGGTGGTAAATCATTAATCTACTCACTCAGTATTACGCAAATTTACATCACACGATATATTGCCGGACATAATCCAATTTCCAAATGTAGTTTACTGGTTTTTGAAAATGAAAACTAAGATAACAACGGCTATTTGAGAGGAAAGCGCATACTCGCATGGCGGACTGTTTCAGAAGGCTGGGTGAAATGTCTTTACAGAGACATATGGCGATATATACTACACAAAATAATTTAAGGACTTTGCAGATTTTGGTCATTTTTAAAGTGCTGTAATTGAAAAGTTAACTGTCTTTTCGCAATTTTTACGTTTAGTTGTATTATTTTACAATCGTTACATTAAACACACGTATTAACCTTTTGTATAAATATGAAATCCATAAAATTAAAGATTAAGTATTACTGTTTTATTGTGTGGTCCTTACATTATTTTTAGGAGTATAGTAAACTGAATATACCATTTAACATAACTAAAAAGGACACACTATAAGTTCTTCTTATGATTATTATCTTCAATCTCGTCTTGTTAAGTCTTAATGGAGAATTCTCTTCTTGCTCTGGCTTCTACCAAGTCATTGCGTACTTGAATTGTGGCTTAATAAGCTTTTAATAAGATTTTATGTTTTTATATGCATATATGCATGATCATCCTTGTGTTATACTTACATTGCCTATTAATTCAATCTAGTTTGTTAGAGGATATAGCCGTAAGAGTGAAGTTTGGTGACCCTACAACACGGTTTAAACTCGAGTGGCCTTTTTGCTACTGTAGACGGTAGCACTACTGACAATCATTTCATGACACATAATCTGCCTCTCTTTGGACGGTGCCGTCAACGTCCTAAGCAATGGGAATTCTGGTGCACAAAGAATTTCTACTAGAAACCAAAGAGCACCAGATTACAGCGCGATAAAAGTAGTATCATTTGCAATCCGGTAAATGGGCAAAAGATCCGTATATTGACAATATATGGATAAATATGTTAGCGCTGGTAAACATTAAATAACTTTAACTTAAGTTTAAGTAATATGCTGTTTTTGTAGGTATTTGTTCCTGTACAAATTAATGCGCATATGTCGTATAACGTAAGCAAGCGTCTACATGAGGTTGGGAGTAAAAGCCGGTGCGCACCGTACCGTACATTTATAACGAAAACAGCAGGTGTGTAGTATGGAGAATACCGAAAGTAGCACTGTATTTGCCCAATAATATACAAAGGCGATTGGATGCAATAATCAAAACATGGGTCATTCTCATGCCGCGTGGTCATGCTTTTTCTTGATTGGATCGAGCTGTTATTTTTACTGAAAACTGCAACGCCCTAAAACTTCTTGCACATGCGTAGTTGGATAAATGGCTAAGGTACACACCATTTATAGCATTTCTTTCTCGTATGCGATTTATACTGCACTCTCGAGCCTGCGGCCCTCGAAAAGCAGTATAAATCGCATATACTCGAGAATTATGATATAATTATTACTTATATCATATATTAGAACAATAAGCATGCATATATGAAATAGTCATGTATTAGATGTAATTGGATGTTAAATAGAATCCATGCCGTACGTACATTTGAAGAGTAAGTAATTCGATTATCAAGATATCAAATTGAAACCTTTTATTACATTACAATCATTTCAATATTTTGTTTGGCATAACATTTACATGTATATTGCCTAAAAAAGGCGGACTACATGTATTTTTTTGTATTTTTATATATATTTATCCTAATTCAGTGAAGTTTGTTTTGTTTTAGCCATATCGCCACCGAAAACGTCTTTGCAGAAATCGTATTTCCATATATTTAAGGGTCGATAACTCTGTCATGCATTCTTGAATCTTATTGGTTTTCGAAAGGAATCGAGATCTCATGTATACGTATGTTGTGACCAACTTTCTCTGACATTTTCATTTTACAATTATTCCCTTTTGGTACTTATAAAATTTAAACATGTCTACATAACTTCACTTTTTATCCCCCACAGATTAGGCGGAAGGATATATAAGTGTCGTTGTCCGTCTGTCCTTCCGTTCGGTCCCATACCTTTAGTTATGCCTCATCCGATTTCAATAATATTTTGCACAAATGTTCACCACCTTAGTACGCAAACCCGTTTTTTCGGAATCAATACTTTCTGAGTGGCACCGTCCATCAGCACTTTCAGTGCTTTGATTTATCATTGTATCTGTTCGCTGTGTTTTGAGCTGATAGTGGTCCTTAATTTCTACAGTTCGGCTTTTATATCTACTTTTGACATGAATTGACAAGCATGAATTGACAAGCATGAATTGACAAAATTGACGAGCATGAACTGACAAGCATGAATTGACAAGCATGAATTGACAAAATTGACAAGCATGAACTGACAAGCATGAATTGACAAGCATGAATTGACAAAATTGACGAGCATGAACTGACAAGCATGAATTGACAAGCATGAATTGACAAAATTGACAAGCATGAACTGACAAGCATGAATTGACAAGCATGAATTGACAAGCGTGAATTGTTGTAAGCTCAACTTGCCATCACATTATTTCATCGCACTCCCAATAAAGACAGACACTACAATTCATGTAATAAGGCAATTTCTAAACAGAGAATACATAACACATTTATTTGTATTTTTTAAAGTTTCCGAAAAACAGACCCAATGACAAACATTGCATTGCCATAGGCACATACACACTAGCAGTATTTGCTATAAGTTTTATATTGTTGTCGTTAAAATAAAATCACTCTGCTAAAGTTAAACTATAGTATATATCGTGATTGATGCAAATGATTTATTTCGGTCTGCTGCTATAAAGAACACAATATATGATGGTAAGGAGACATTTTGTTGAGTAATTTGTGTTCAGCGGTTGAAAGAGGATGTTCTCACGCAATGTATTGCTCCAAATGGTTCAAATAATGACCAGTAAATTACGAAAACATACAATAATTGTAGAATCGATTAGTGGTATGTGCACAACATCACAATAGTAACTGGTAAAGGAGAGTGCCAAATGGTCGTGGTGTAAGAAACTCAACATTTCCGATGCCAAAACACTCGTTTCATGTTTCTACAACCTACAGGCAGACAGCAGAATTGTCAATACCCTTTGTCATCTTGCAATATGATCACCCTAAACCAATGATTATGATTACAAGTATTTATTGTTGTTTGTTTAATTGTTTGTTTGTTTGTTTATTTGGTAAATATATAATTGTAAAATAAATGGGCATTAATAGTTAGCGTACCCTTGTGTGTGCCATGTACTAATATTTAAAACACCACAGTGAGCTCAAATTAATAAGTGGCCACCTGGTGCTCAGAATATTAACTAGAAGGGTGTTCCATTGAACATTTGTGTCACATGAATGTGCTTATTTCAGCAAGAACGCTCTAATTGTAAAGTTTGAAGGCATGGTGTGCAATCATTCATGCACTACAGAGCAGATTTATATTTTCATAATTGTTAACATTTATGAAAATGGGCATAACTCTGCATTGGAAAATTGAATGATAAGGAGGAACTATATGTATAACGTTTTATGACCATAGGTCAATGTTTTGCCCAGTAATGATCTAGGTTAAAGTGTTATGAAAAGGGCCATAACTCTGCCAAATTGAAGTCAAAGTTATTGAAAATTAGTAGCGACATATCTTTGGGTGAGATAAAGATGTATGTGAAGTTTTATGAACATACGGCAAAACACTTTTTAAGTTATGGTCACTTATCAGCTTGGTTAGGTTGTTAAGTTTTATGAAAAGGGGCATAACTCTGCTAAAATGAAATATAGAGTTATTGGTCATGGTTAACAACACTCCTTGGGGTAAGACGAATACGTGTGTGAAGTTTCATGAAAATAGGTCAAACATTTTTTAAGTGATGGCCAGTTATGAGCTTGGTTAGGTTGCAGGTTACAGTTTTATAAATAGTGGCATAACACGAACTGCCAAAGTTATTAGACATATTTAACGACATTCCTTGAGATAAGATGAAGATAAGTGTAAAGTTTCATGAACATAGGTCAAATACTTTGGCCAAGTTATGGCCAAGGTTATGTTGTAAGTTAAAGTATGACGGACGACGACGGACGACGAAGATGGACGACAGACGACAAAGTAAGGGGCATAACATACGTTTGCCTCCCGGTACCTTAGACTGTGATGTTAAAAAATGGGTATTTTTTTCAAATGAGTTTAACATATGTTGATACTAGTATATAGTAATTATTATATTTATATGTCCTTCTCCTTGCGCAAATTCATGTCGGATATTTCTGATGCATCTTTATGTATGCTTTTCTGCCATAATACAGTGAATAATGTATGTGTTTGTTCCCAGACACAAACTTTACATAATAGCGTAGCTTATAATACGTTTGTATGCACAAATCCGTGAGGGGTTTTATCTGATGTGTTTTCTGTTATGATGTATGCTCTTTTGACCGTAATACAATAAATAATGTATGTTTTTTTCTATAACCTAATATGTTGACGTACATTTAATGGTATTCAACTCCCTGTGGAATTGTAATGCGTGAATATTTAGTCTCGGCTACAAAACTTAATTATTCAAACATAGATTTAGTAATTTCTAAAATATTGTAAAACAGTCTGTTTGGCATATCATTTATTATTGAGATTTCAAAATAGATGTAAAAGCAGAACAGGAAATGTATCATTCAAGGAAGCAAAAAGCAAACAACAACTACAAAGATGGATACAAAGATACAAGATATGACATCACAAACATAAAACGATTGACAATAAGGTCACCGCCTTGGAGCAGCCAGTGGCAAATAATGTCGGTGGTGGTCTAAGCCAGGTTCTAGGGTGCACCAAACCGCACTCGTACCCTATCATCATACCAATAAAACTGGACAGTTTAAATTAAGATATCCCCGCCAGGTTATAGTCTCCGAATCATTAATTTATTAAAATGTATGGTATTATATCTAAAAAAATATATATATTCCGATTTTATCTTTCTCATCATGCAGCTTAAAGTAAAATGGCAGACTATAATTATAAAACTCAAGGTATATATATTTAATTTTAACATTGCCGTGAATCGTTCCAAAATGATATATAGGGTCCTATAGAAACCACAGCGTCCGAACGCAATGGCATCGTAGGTCCGCACTGTACTGCAAACAAGGACTTGAAACTACAATGAAAGAGACAAAAAAGAACAGAAAGGGTGGTGAAGACAGGGTTAGACTTGGAACGGTCAGTAGGCAATAAGACCTACTGGTTAGCTTGAATCGATTTTATATGCGCACAATCCTCGCTATTATCCTGTCTTCAGCGCCCAAATAGACAAGACAGATATAGATATCCACGTTATTGTATACAATTTGCATTTATTTTTACTATAAAACACCGAGTCGTGCCTATGTGTAGAACATCTGCATACATGTGGGAGCTCGCGGGAGCTCGTGGGTTCAAACCACGACCGGGTCATATCAGAGACTTCCAGGGTCTTCGACAGGACATTTAAGAGCATATTCCCCCTATCCCTTAATTCTAAAATCTAATTTATCCCTACTCCTTAATAAACCCATATCCTTGGATCTCTGTGCCATATCCCTTAAAAAAATAATCTCTAAAATGCATTATACCTCTCTATAAATAGCTCCTTGTAGGCTATACTTCTTAAAGTCCTTTCATTTACAGTTGAAATATTCTTCAAATTGCATCTAAATAAATCACGATCCCTAAAAATACTGGTCACCCGAAGAGTACCTCCCTCGCACTCCCACCCAATGGCATTTAAAATTAGTTTTCCCTATCCCTTAAATAATTTCTATGGAAGACCCTGACTTCATAAAAATGGAACTAATAGCTCACTCCCTTCACTTCATCATATAAAGCGAAGTTCTAGGACTGGTCGGCCCGATGTGAGTATAATGTGATTGGGTAGGTATCATGGCATGTACACCATAGTATTCCAGCACTACAACATTGATCATTGTGTTCACCGCTTCAAGTAGACACTCTAGTGATATGACTAAAGGATTGCAAACAGCGACGGCAAATCCCGCACAAACTTACATACACAATCTGACCTGACGAATAACAATTATCAGGTTCACAAATAAACATACGCCAGTTATCTCTATACAGCGACATCTACGAGCATTCTTATCAGATTTCCAATTTATGTCTTTTGACACAAATACAGAAATATAACTAGATGTAGTCGATGGTGAGCCATCGCAGATCCCCACCTTTCTGAAGTGCAAGTCAGAGATTCATGGATTATCTGCCCTAGCTCCGTTTTCCGACATTGCATCACCGTTTCTCAAAAGTCTCATGCACATCCCTGGCAGTATGCCAATCAACCCCCAAAGTTTGTATCTGCCATGCATCATGATAAACAATA
Organism: Cyrtodaria siliqua; assembly: GCA_037043455.1. Classification (NCBI taxonomy): domain Eukaryota; kingdom Metazoa; phylum Mollusca; class Bivalvia; order Adapedonta; family Hiatellidae; genus Cyrtodaria; species Cyrtodaria siliqua. The sequence continues at coordinate 148,914 of JAWPHD010000087.1, read as the reverse complement.
CCATAGCTCCCTAGCAACAGTAGTCGGAAAAGACATGCTCAAAAATATTGAATTTTTAGTGTATTTGATATTTTGATCCCTGGGACGGAGTCAAAAATAGTGTTGCTCGTGCACGTCGTTATGATGTGGTGAAGTACTATACAAACTTTGGTTCAATTTATCAGACATAATAATAAAAAAAGATTCGACCCCACCTTGGAGGTTGAAATAAAAAAAACATTTGATATGTTGTGTATCTTATATCGATGGGTATAAATACCAATTGGTATGTAAAAATAATAAAAAATAATAATGTAGTTGAATTTTGGGGCGGAGTCAAAAATAACGTTGCTCTTGCAAGTTGTCAGGATGTGGGTAAGTTATATACTAAATTTAGTTGAATTACGCCTAGCCGTTTAGGAGGAGTTACGCAACATTACACACGGACGTACGTACGTACGGACGGAAGGACAGGAATACATGTAACCCACTTTTTCTTAAAAAAACGTTTGGGTTAATAACTTTTCAAATTCCATAACTGCAGTAACCTATTTAAAGAAACATTTGAATAGCTTTAAACATGTACACTTATAAACAATAGATCCACGAAACGTTGAGTTTAGTTTAAACATATTTCTTTTACATCGATTTAATTATATTAACTTATATTAATCACACTTGATGTTTTCCTGTGTAGAACCAGAACTAAACAAAAGTATAACGCATGCGAGATATGTAGACGGTTTTTAATAATCGGTTAGTTTGTGGAGGCTTTGTTCAAGTCACATACCTGTAGTCGTCGATGTGGAGATGACAGGAAGGCAAAGTGAAGAATTAAAAGATACTGTATGAATACAGATACGTTTTTATTTGGTCTTAGGTATACATTAGTATACATGTTAAAGGGAACATATTCAAGTAGTTTCAATTAAACGATTTACACCTGAGCTATTACAAAGGGAATTTCAGTGACCATGCTACAATATAATATAAAGTCATATTTACTTAAATTTTACAAGTGATTATCATATGGGCCCTATTTATGTTCATGTTTTAGTTGTATTCAGGCTCAAAACCGCATCGGAGTTGCCGTTAAAGCAATCAACTTTGCATTTTAAATGAATTACAAGTGATCTTATAGAAAATAGTTAATTTCTTTACTTCTTTACTTAATTATAATACTCAAATATAAATGTGTGCCGATACGTCTATGGTAAAAATTAAAATAGATGCCGAAATGGTTTGATGCCGAAACGTCCTGAATCGATCTTGATCACACAGACGCAAAAAACTTGATAATTGTCTGCATTTCTTAATAAGCATTTTCCATCTACTGATCATTGGGACCCTGCTTTAATTAGACTAATATACTATATACAAAATAGTTTTCGTCTAGACAATTATCTTGCTTAAGAATGAATTACATGTCCAAGGCGAAGCAATGACTTCTCGATCTGGATTCCGACGCTCTTCCTTTGGCCCACGCGCTCACAAACGTTGTGTTTGTAGAAGAGAGATGAATGCAATAGAACATACATAAAACCATCATGTTATGTTATTTTTGTTTGCGTAATTAATATACATTTACTTTTTCCTGGTCAACAATATTCGTATTGTATGAACATTTCCATATCGACGCAAAGTATCTTCAAACAACACGATACAATAAGGAATGCTGTGGAAGAAAACTTATATCAATACAACATTCCGTAGTAGATAGACTTTAATTTTAGTTTTACTTCACAAATCAATCAGCCTAACTATTAAACAAAACATTAACAGCGAATAGATTAAAGCATCAATATAATAATACGTTTAAATACTGTAAACTTGGAAGCAACAAAGACAAACAAGAGATAGAAGTACAGACTCGTATTGAATCTGTTCATGAGAAGTTATATAAGATGCAACACTTCTTACGCCCTCTACCACCGGCTTAAGAGGTATTTTTCTTTAAAATATGTAATCATGTGTTTGTATGACGCAATACATAAGTATTTACTCTCAATGCAGTTAACATCAGTTTTCCAACATACAAAGCTGTAATGCATCATTATTTATGTTTTAAAAAATAATAAATTTTGATAAACAGTTGCATATAAGTTTTTTTTTTTCTATTTTGCTTTGGGTAAACATTTTTTGTATTTAGCTTGGTCTTTATGTAATGTCTTGAATCGTATAATCACGCGTTTGTGATGCAATTGTCTATTGTATATATAAGAAAACAGTTCATTTTGAATTTGAATTACTGATCGATATCCTAGATGTGCTATTTTGACATTCATATGTGTAATACTTATATTGCATTGTTTGTTAGAGAATATAACCTGTGGCGGGGATATCTTTATTTACACTGTACCGTTTAATTAGGATGACAATAAGAGTGAGGTTTGATGCTCCCTAGAACCTGGTTTAAAGCCCTAGGCGGCCCGTATTGCCACTGACCATTCCAATGCGGTAACCCTATTGTCAGCCATTTTTGTTTCTGATGTCCTATCTTGCCTTTTATTCGTCTTTTGTTGTTCGCTTCTATGTGTGGTTTTTGTTTGACTGTATTCCTTGAATGCTACATTTACTGTTCGACTTTTACTCGCTGCCGGTTTTCATAATTGCACATGGTAAGGTTGCAATGGACACTTTCTTTGAGCTTTTCACTTTGATAACGGTTATAATTACACATGGTAACGGTAAACAGTTTATCTGTGTTGGAATGCAGGCTAAGACACACGCATCCATTACATGTGAACAATCGTATTTATGTGCTGTTGTGTACTTCTAGCATGTCGTGCTACAAAGATGAATATGTAATCAATATGTAACGCATATTAAGGATTTGACGTCGTCCACCTTGATTCAAAATGTTTGGTAAGAAGAACTGACGGCAGAAATTGGGAAGAAAGTTTCAGGAAAAGCAGCATTCAAGGACGACAGTCAACCACAAACACACACAGAAACAAAGAACAAATTTTAAGATGAATAAAAGGCCACATTTACAAACACAAAAGGGTTGACAATAGGACTACCGCCTTGGAACGGTCAATGACCAAAAAGGCAGCTCGGGATTTAAACCAGTTTCTAGGGTGCACCAAACCTCACACTTACCCTACTGTCAACCCAATAAAACGGAACAGTGTAAATAAAAAAATCCCCGCCATGAACTAGTCTTTAACCAACAAGGCAGCATTAATAGGCAATATAAGCAAAACACAAAGTTACTCGTGTATATATAATACAAAAAAACAATAGCCTATAAATCCACAAAGAAGTTACTCATTCACTTGGCAGAAGCCAGAGCAACAAGAGAATAAACCATTGAGGGCAGGACAAATCAAGACTGCAGACAAACATTAAACGTCACCGTCCTGTTGGTCTTTAGCTAGACGTCATCAAAGAGTCCACAGCCTGTCCGGTCATCGCACAATTACAGAGTGACGAAATGTAAATGGGTCCACCACCAAGCATGCATTGCGTTGCAAAATTATAGGGTCATAACCTCTTTTGATAAACTTTTAACAAGTTTAACAAAGAAAGTATGAAAGTGCTCATGACCAAGGATCTTACGAAGTTTGTAAATCACGTCACCATAGAAGGCTGGAATACACAATCTGGTCAATATATTTTATGTTCAAACTAATATGAAGTGCTTCAATATCGTTAAACAAGTCGAAAGACTGATTTATGTATACTTGTTGGTTGTATACCTCCTTGGTATCATGTAATCGTTACAGTAGTTAACGTGATATGGATATTGGTAGTTTTTAAAATTATAGTTGTTTCTTTAATACATAAATAGACACAATCTAACTGAGTTACTTTTGATCGTCAGTTTTTAGATTGTCTCTGAAATATGCTAAATACATCAATCGTATACCATTTTGAGAATAGCATTTGAATATTAAGCTAATATATTTATAAACATATCACTTATACAGGTAAAAAATGTGTTTATGTAGTTCCTTTGTAAATATAAAAGCTACTTTTCCTGTTCCGATTTTTAAATCTATCTTTACTGTCACAATAATGTTGTTTGTGCCGTGAAGCGGCCGTAGAAAGTCTCCGCGTACATCCAATCAATATTGTTATCTTTTCATCACGTAGGGTTTCTATGACATTCATTGATACAGCTTTTCCTTAAAGCTACAGAGTCCCTATATCAATCGATTTCTTCTTTGTAGGCGTGTCTTTATTTGTAACGTCATGTTCACCAGCTCATGTCGAAATCGGGTATTTAAGCGAGCAAATATAGCGCAAGAAATCATTTACTGTATATACATCGACCACTGCACATCGTACCTGTACACAGGTAACATTAATTTTTACAGAAAAAAAAGTTAGCTTCTTTCGGGGCTCGAACACACGACCTTCTGATTTCAAGTCCTGAGCTCTATCCACTGAACTAAACCGCTACTTGAGAAAATAGTATACTAACTACTATATATTATGAGGCAAAATAACTTAACATATTTGAACGCAACTAAAGATGGATCAATAAATATGCAGTCCATATTGTCGCACGTGTAAATTAACATTGCCTGGTGTAATACTGTATCTTATCAATATGAAACTAATACTTCGCCTCAAATCAACCATATCTCGACTTGTTATTTAGCGCTTGATGAGTTTGTGTGCGCGCTCTTGTTATTACGTAATGCATATTTAGTGTTAAAAATGCTACAAAATACCAATAAATAGCAGTGGTCTAGAGGTTCAGCATACATCTTTCAAATCTTACAAGTGCAAGGCTGTGGTTCAAATCCATTCCGGGCAACTATTTTATCACATATATTCTGGAGCCGTATATTTATCGATGTTACCTGTACGGAGGCTAAATAAAAATGTGAAATTTTACGTATCGATTTCTCCTTATAGGGTGGTTCGTCGATTTGAAACTACTTCACACGTGACTCATTCATATTCATGAGTTATTACCAGTTAAAATAGGGACTGTACAGCTTTAAACACGTGTGTTTCTTCTGTGTGTGTTTTGTTTCTGTCGTCTTTAAATGCTAACTTTCCTGTTCGCTTTTTATATCTACTTTCATTTTATGAAAAGAAAGTATACGTAATCGGAAAAGCGGAGGGTATTTGAAGCTGGCATGGACTTTGGCCTACATTACGTGGTCCTAGTATTAACATTCATATCCAATTCAACCCCTTCTCCAAGAAGCAAAATCGGGGTTGGCTGGGGTATAAAATAAAACCCTAATTTCGGCTTAAAAAGTTTGCAGATGGTAATATTAAAACATTTAATAGGTCATTTTAAACAGGTTATCGCAGTTTTTCAGTAAAACTGTTTTCCAAAGTGTTTTATTGTCGAAATATCCGTTATAAAATAATGATGATATTAGCTTTCCAGTCGCTTAATGGAATTAAGGCGAAACAAGGTAATGATACTAAACATCGTTGGAAAATGGGTATGTATTTTAATGAGATGGTAAAACGTAAGATATATTTCACAAATATAATTTATCGTTTTGATATCTTGAAAGCTTAATTAATGATTTCAGACATATCTACATTGGAAAATAAAATATTTAATAATCATTTAAATTTTCAAACCTATTAAGTTTTAGAAATGGGTATGCTACGTGCTCTCATCTTTCTTTGCACTGGATGTTTACAAGTAAATACAGAAGTCGATTAAAGTAATATAAAAAATATGCTTCATTTTAAAAGTATAATATTAAAAATGCGGTAAGTCAACATATTATAATGATATGAAACATTGCATTACAATTGCAAATTCTATCTGCTGAGAATATGAAGAATACATCTTTAAAAATAAGTTCTATGCATGAATCAAATGTGCAAATTGAATTAAACTTAAACGAATGTAACATGCGGTAGTTACATTTGTCGCAAAGTGGAATATGAACTTGTCGATTCCGATTTAATCAAACGAATTAAATGTTTTCGTCAAATTGAAATCATCATGCACTGTCATTTTAATCAAGTTTCACTGAGTCCGTAATTATGTCTGTACAAATGCTAAGAAGATGAACGAGTTCATATCACAGAGCCAGCTTAATTACATTGAACAGTATGGCCACAGCTACCACACCATTACGTGGTCCGAGTATTAACATTCAAACTCCAACCAACCCCTTCTCCAAGAATCGAAAACGGGGTTGGTTGGGTAATGAAATAAAACCTCAATTTCGGCTTTAAAAGTTTGCATATTGTAACATTAAAACATTTAATAGTTAATTTTAAACAGATTATTGCAGTAATTTTCTTTTTTAAACTTGTTTTGTTGTCGAAATATCCATTATACAATCCTGATGATGTAAGTTTTCCCATCACTTAATGGCATTAAGGCAAGGCCAAGTAATGATTATCAATGACCATACGCAAGATGTTATACAATGTGTGCAAAATGTAAGATGTTAATGTTTGCATCTGTCAAACAGAGGAAATATAACAGACGAGAATCTGAATAATGCTTTTAATTAAAACAAAACTGACGAGAACAAATGGAAATTTTCAATGCCCATCAACATATAAATGAAACCAAAAGGGTGCAATATTCGTCTAACACTTTAGTCGGAACAGTTTAATCGAATTTGATATACGTTAACTAAAGCTTCAAATCCTGTTCTTTTGGTAGGCTTGTCTTTATTAAATTTGCTGTTTAATTTTCACCAGTTCACGGCGAATTTGGTTAGTATAACGACCAAATTTAACAGAGGATATCATTTTCTTTATAAACATCGAGTATTGCACATAGTACCTAAACACAAGTAAAAATAGATGCAAAGATCGAAAAGAAACGAAGAATTCACAGAAGTCCACCATCAAGAAAAACGCCTGCTTTTTTATATTCATTTATACATGATCATTGTCTTGTTATACGTATATTGCCTGTCAATGCTTTATAGTCTGGCGGTGATTTATTTATTTACATTGTTTCATTTTATGGATATGACAATACGGTAAAAGTGAGATTACGCATCTTATAACCAGGTGTAAACCCCAAGCGACCATTTTGCCACGGACCGTTACAATGTAGTACCGCTATGTCAACACATTTATGTTTGTTATATCGCATACTGTGTTTTACTTTGATATTTGTGTATGTTTTGTATGCAGGGTTTGGTTCATTTCAAGTCGTCCTGTTTGACTTGTATACCTATTTATTAACGCACACTTGTCTGATATTATTTCGGATAGTTGGTGGCATTACAAAACTATAGGCGTTAATGGTGTTGGGGACATATCCTTCTGTGTCACTGACGAGAAAACAACATTTGTTATGAGATACTTAAAATGTTTTAATTTGCAAAGAGATAGTTTAAATTGTATTAAAGACGCTGTTAGAAACTATCTGCCATTGTGTTTATCCGCCATTGTGTTTGATATTTGCCGGTGTTGTAAACAATCTTTGTCGCTGATGCTAATACAACCTGCAGCTTCGTCACTGTTTTTGAGAAAATATCGATCTTTGTCCATGTATTTTGATAATCTGTTTTAAGAAAACATAGATCCTCGTCATTGATATTGTGAAAACATCGATCTTCTTCTCTAGCATTTGAAAACACATCAAACTTCTCACTTTAGTTAAGAAAACAATAATCTTCATAATTATCTTTAATATGGTATCGAAAAAAACACGTCGTCATTGTACTGAAGAACACTATCTTCGACACCGGGTTGGCAAAAGCATCAAGCTGTGTTACAACTTTTTGAGAAAACAATACTCTTCGTCATTGGCAGGCATTGCATAAATGTCATCGCTCATATTAAATTATTTTGTTTTTCGTATACAGCAATGTGGTAAATAAAACGGATGACATTGTTTACCACAATGGCATATGTATATTTATATTGTATATAATCTTGTTATTCTAAAAAGAATGGCACAGTTGTATTTTATAAAGTGTTGTATTGTAAATAATATTGTACTGTGATGAGACTTACTATTTAAATATATACGTGTAGTTTAATGACCATTGTAAACAAAACAAATAACACATATCACGACCAGTTTCTGTGTTCAATTATAATTGTTTATTGGCTTTGTTTCTTTTCTGAGTATTATTGAATAAACTAATGAACTGAAATCACCATGCTGAGTCAAGTTATGACATATGTCAGCACAGGTAAACCTTGAAAGAAATGAGTCTGCATTATTGTGTCAAATGTTAACATCTTAAGTATATATATATAAATATATATATATATATATATATATTATAATCATGATAATACATTTCACAAAGTGTGAACGTCACAAGACAGAATGCCTTAAATGATATCAGAAATGGATTGTTTTTTCTTTAGTATTGAATGAAACGTTTGCTGGAGGATTAAGTATGCGATGAAACACTTGCTGACGGATTTAGTTTAAATGAAACAATAACGTGACGCAGTCTACTACATATTGTATTGATTTCGTACGACTTATTTTAGTGATACGTCATAGAAGAGAAAAAGGTTTATTAAAACAGATGAATAAACAAACCATTCATTACATATTGTATTACACACGTGTGAGTTTTATATTGATTGAAATTATATGTTTCCTATGTATATAACAATTTTACTATGGAGCTAAATATCTAATCGTTTATACATTTACATAATCATCTGCAAATATCGTCCCAATACTAGCAATTGACTAATTTGCAATATTGAGAATTAGTTTAATACAATTTCAACGTTAAGTGCAACTAACTCCATCGAAAGCTTTTTTTTTCAAGGAAAATATAAACGACGGTGTAAGACCCTGATATTTAAAGGAAAATAATGGTTAATACGTTTTATAGTTTCGTTATTTTGTCGACATATGAACTGTAGTCATTTCTTAATATCCCAATTAACTAGCAATATTTCCTGTTTGTTTTTATAATAGTATCGTCTTCAATATCCATGAATTTGCGAACTTAATTCACCCACTTTTAGTTTTAACACTTCCTCTTTTAGAGTGATAAAGAGACATTACCGCCAAAACATATGTTTATTCTCTTGGTTGTGTTTGTTGGTTCCAAAGGGTCTCCAATATCAGTATGTATTAAGCAATGGATTTAGTCACACAGTTTTGCAACTGATAAAATTTGAATATATATTGAATTGAATATTTACAAATTCCATCAGCGTGAGCACAAATAAAAACGACAGTGTAATCGCACTGTCTTGTCAAACAGTTACATTTTTCGTGCCCTCTTGTCTCATATACATAGTAAACGGTTTCGTATATTGACAACAATACATGTCGTGTCTGTAAATCTGGAGCGCCTTTCGTTAGCCGTATATGGCTTGCAAGTAACGCTTTAATATCCACCTAGTTATTCGGATCATTTGGGTATGTAAGTATGATACTTTCACAAAAATGACGCAAGCATACATTTAAAATGGTTTATAACTTTTATAGTATCCCCTTTGTGAGGTACATGTTTAGTTTAGTACATCTTGTAATTTATTTAAAGCCATCCCACGATGATTAAGACATGCAACTTAAAATCAGATCAATGTGTTATTAATAAATCAATAACTGACTTGAATAATGGCATTCTAAAACAAAGAAAAATAAGTATAAAAGTCGAACAGTAAATGTAGCTTTAACAGAACACAGTAAAGCCAAAAACACGCAAAACGACAAACATGAATGGCATTGTTAAAAAGGAATGAAGGCATATGACGTCACAAACACAAAAATCGTTGACAATAGGGCTACCGCCTTGGAATGGTCAGTGGCGAAGAAGGCCGATCAGGGTTTAAACCAGGTTCTAGGGTACACCAATCCTCACACTTACCCTACTGTCATCCCAATAAAACGCGCAGTGTATATAAAAAAAAATCCCGCCATGAACTATTCTCTATCCAACAAGGCAGCATTAATAGGCAATATACGTTAAACACAAAGATGCTCGGGTATGTATCAATACAACAACAATAGCCTAGAAAGCCAGAAAGTAGGTACTCTTTGACTTGGCAGAAGCCAGAGAAACAAGAGAATAAAGCACTGAAGGCACGACAAGACAAGATTGCAGACAAACATCAAATGTCACCGTCATTTTGGGCTTTAGCTAGTCGTCATCATAGGGTCCACAGCCTGTCCGGTCATCGCATATTTAGAGAGGGAAGCATAGTGACGAACTGTAAATGGGTCCACCGGCAAGCATGTAGTGCGTTGCAAAATGATAGGGTCATAACCTTTTTAGATAAACCGTTTAAAAAGTTTAACAAAGATAGTTTGAAAGTGATCATGACCAAGGATCTTACGAAATTTGTAAAAAAACTCGATTAACTATTAATTCGACGGTACAGTTTTGAAGTTTGGCCTGTCTGTATACAGCCGTCCGATTGCGCCTTGTATTTTCAAAATATGTAAGTTGTATAATATGTACTTCGTCAACAGTAGGTTTATAAACCTTTGTAAAGGTTGGCTCTTGTTGGCGGGATAGGGACTTTAAATGTGTAAAGTTATTGGTATGGTAAAGGTAAACTATCAAGATAACTGAGAATATAGAATGTGCAAGAAATGACTATATACGATGAAATAACATGAAACTAGTAACCGATGTTTAACATAAAGGCAGTAGATAACTAATTCATTAAACAAATCAAATGTAAGACTACCAATAACCTCCGTTTATCAATATGACAACTGTGCACCTTTTATTGCTTTTCTATTACTTTAACAACCAACTAATCGCATATTGTTAGCTTAGCAATAGTAGAGTATTATTTCACCTCACAAAGATCTAGATGCATGGACGTCATTATTTATTTAGTCCTTGTCGCCGAAGAGAAGAAATAACTATTATATTTGGAAAGAAGATCAGGGTAACGGTAATACAATTTTGCAAAGGTTTTACGAAGTTTATGGTAACGGTAGCCCTGATGGAGTAGCTCGAGTACAAGCATTAGAAAAACGAATAAGTTGAGACACATAGACCCTATAAGAACACACCCATCTAAATGGGGATAGTTACCAATATCAAAGTTAAAATCATCTCTCTTGTCATAGATTTTGCTAATTATTTCAGCATTTTCAATAGAGAGGTGTAAATCGAGAAAAGAAGCGTTAGTATCAGATATATTGGCTTTGTTAAGTTGAATTTCTTTAGGATATATATTATTAACCATAGTAGACAATACACGTTTGTCAATGTTCATCCAGATAGCTAGTGAAAGACTCAACAAGAAATCTCTTTCATGGCAATATAAAACAAATCTGCGACTAGGGTTGCACAGTTCGTACCCATAGGGATACCAACAATTTGTCTATAAACGATAGTTCCACGCATTAAAAGAAGAAAACTAATATGTATCATGCAATAATCCTAACAAGAGCCTAACAAGAGCCATGAGCAAACCATCAATATTTTTCATTGATAATACAATTGTGGCATGGTAAGATGAAGGTTCCATGTTCATTGTCATATGCATACCATCTTAGGGATTCCTTTTATATATTGGGTTCTGGTCATTCAAACCGAGACAGAATTGATTTTGTATAAATCGTGTGTGACAATTTCCAAATTTCTCCTTTCATACTCTATTTATACACTAACATATATTATATTGAATATTAAATGCATGACTAAAATAACAATATATTCAGATACATAGAGAATAATAAATGGGTATTTTTATATCACACCCTATATCAGGCCTGAGACACCATATTTAGCTCGAGGGCTGATATGGGTCGAGGGCCTGATATAGGGTGTGATATGAAAATTATATTTATCATATACTTCAGCAATGACTTTGTTGAACTGTCAACTTTAGCTAACTTACTACGCTGTTTTCCAGGGATAAAACAATACTATTATTAATAGATGTAATCCCATTCTGATGTGTTCAAGACTGTCGCGTAAGTGTAGATCTACACGACATTCTTTCTTCGAAATTTGATTTAAAATGAACATGATGAATGTCATTGAATTTGAAATTGTCTGATTCAGAAAATGAATGGGCACAAGTTGTTATTTCATCTACGGATGGATCTATAGCATTGAGATTATTATAAAATTGTTCAACTCCCTTTATAGTGTCTGTATTATGCCTTATTTATTTATCTTACTTCTAGCTAACTATCGTCTTAGTATTTCTAGTCAAGTCATTTCCGTTGAGTTATGGTAACAGATGACAGCTCAACGTTCACATGTAGATGTAGATGTATAGCCAATAACCTGGCGCGAAAACAGGATGGAATGCAGACGACAAACAATACGTGCGACAAATCGTATACAAACTGATCGGTAATTTCCGTATCAGTCCGTTGAAAGAGACATAAAGAACATTCGGTTATTTCCGTGATATGACATTTTTTCACCCTTTATTTCACGCTTGTTATAAAGCTTTATTTCCCGGCAACTAAATCCTGATTGATATGACTAGCTAGGTCTATGTCGTATCGTATATTCAAAAATAACGTATTTATAGGGAAGTATGTGATAAATAGTTAAAATAACAAATGGCATGATGTATTGCTGAAATGTATGTTCGTGTTATTGTTAGAGGTAATAGGACATTTTTGGAACCTATTTGTACATTTATAATTACAATAACCCTATATGAAGGCAATATCATAGTATCAGAGCATCTAAGCCAGAAAACGCTTAATCGTAGGTATCATATTCCGATTATGATCGCATATTTTCAGTTTCTCTGACTGTCGTAATTGCAGAGTAACGGTCTCATTGAACTGTTATCTGATCTCCTTTCTTTAAAAACCTATTAATTATAAATTAATACCTAAATGATACAAACTAAACATAAATCAAAGTGCTGAAGGCACTGATGGGCGGTGCTTTTTGTAAGTGTTGGAATGGATGGGAAATGGAAGTGCTGTAAATGTAACTTCCATGGTAGGTTTTTTTACATTCAGTGATGTTTCAGATGATTGATATGCATTACCAATTTCATATTTAAACATATTTTAGCTAACTCATATGGCCGGAATTAGCTTCCGTATATTTTTTTCTGAGCAAGCTCTTCAGCGAGGCATAGTATATTATACAGAGTGGAGTCTTGGTGTGGAGTCTTGGAGTGGAGTTGAGTGAATAATTGTAGTTACCTTGGAGTCACATTTTGGAGTTACCTTGGAGTCAGATTTGGAGTGACTATTTTGGATAATTATCAATTTAATATTTGTGAATGACCCTCACAAGGTGCACAGTTCCTAACATACTCAGTACAGCTGCATTGTCCCATGAGACATGTGATAACCTTAATGTGAGGGACAGACCATCTAAAAACAACATAAATGAACTTGGATACCCAAACATTAACCCTAAGTATTGAAGCATTATGCCCCTTTGGCCTGACATAAACTAGTCCCGAGTGACCAACTAATCTCAGGTCAGGACACTGACATCCAGTGTCAGGGGTATACAGGTTTCCAATATGTCCAATATGTCAGTCATACCACAGAGACTGAAAACAAAAATCATTAAAGTTTATGGGAACCTAGAGCTCTCTCAGCCTAAATGTTCCACAAACATGGATTATTTTAAAACATGTAGTAACAGTGCCCAAGTTAAAATTAGATTTGCAGTTTTAGAATTAGTTGTTGAAATTGGATAGCTTAATAGACACATGCATTTTAAAGAATTATTTAATAAATAAATAAGTGTAAGTGCAAATGAAATAACCCATGTAAATGTATTAGTTTCTAAAAAGTTATTAATTGTAAGAGAAATTAAGACTTTAAGTATAAACTAAAAAATTGACTCCAAAATATTCACTCCAAATTTGACTCCAAGGTCACTCCAAAATGTGACTCCAAGGTCACTCCAGTTATTCACTCCACTCAACTCCAAGACTCCACACCAAGACTCCACATCAAGACTCCACTCTATATAATATACTATGCCCTTCAGCGAGCACAGACTGTTCTATATTTAGTAACATGATACACTTTCTATTATAAATACACACATACCGTCTGCTTGTAGCACGATTATAACTCAAGTTATAACCTTTTAAACAGATGATAAAAAGTTGACTTAGTGAAATGTTGATAAAATAGGTATGTATGACCTAAATAAATAATAAATTGCCTTTATTCTGAACATTGTTTCTTATTTAGGGCATCAAATTAAAGGCATGCATGGGAGACTACTTCGTCTGGCGTAGTGTTGCATAGTGTTGTGCTGTTAGATTTGTCACATTCCTAGAATGCCATTAAAAAACCCATTTTACCTCTGACGGTGCTTTCGCACCGCTAATAAAGATATAAAAATCGAACAGGAAAACCAGCATTCAAGGACGACAGACAACCACAAACACACAAAGAAACAGAGAACAAATTTAAAGATGAATAAAAGGCCAATTGAGACATCACAAACAAGAAAGGGTTGACATTAGGGTTACCGCCTTGGAACGGTCAGTGGCAAAAAAAGGACGCTTAAGACTGTTTAACTAGTACAGATTACTGGAATCAGGAATCCTTATCTATAATTATCACAGCAGCCTCTAACTAGATTTCTCATAATTATTATAAGATTAAATGTTGTACTAAATGAAATACTTAATGTACTTAATCGTACTGTTTATACTATATAAAAAGACTTACAATTATAACATTTGGATTTAAAAAATATTTAAAAGCCCATCTAAACTAAGATAATATGAATATGACTATCGAGCAAGAAAGCTAATTCTTCCAAGAAGAGTTCATGAGTAAGTTTTTGTAAATGCCGTCACGCATTATGTTTCATCCAATGAAATGACATTGAATACAGTACAATATGTCAATGAGGTGGAGCATTTTCTTAATTCTTACCGGAAGTAACTACCTGTTTAGCGACATAAACTTTGGAATGGATATTGAAAACATTTACTTAAATTATGTACACGTATAACGAAACGCGGTTATAAAGTATTCAATGATTCTCTTTTTATCGCGCACGATTTGTTTGCAATCTACGGATTTGGTTATTATTACCTGTGTTTTGTACACACAGTCGAACAGGAAATGTAGCATTCAGTGCCTATTTCGGTGGCTCAGTTTTGTGATCAATGTGTTTCTAGATTTTCTATATATATTCCAAAAAAATTACGTATGTTGTATCCGAAAATTTGATTTGACACAGTAATGTCTTCCTTAGGAGTGTATGTGTGTCAAAAGCTGTCCTAAACATGATCATCTGGCATCTCCGCATTGTTTTGGTCGCTTGCATTTGTAGTATGTACGTCAATGTTGTTTAAGTCAGTATTGGGTGGAGCAAGTCGTCTTATTACATCGATGAAGTGGTCACAAGTCTAGTGTTTATCCAATCAATTGAAACATACACACTGATACATTCTACAACTGCAATTATTAAATCAAATATCATCAATTAATAGCGATAGCTTTCCATATTCCTTAATTTCGTCGACAATTGCACGTGATCAATCACATACGATCATCAAAGACAATCCACAATTCGTTCTGATACACTCCAACCCTAAATTGTGATATATTCTAAAGAACCTTTGTTTACAAGACCTTCATTCAAATTCTTTATTCACTTAGGTTCGTACATATGAACAGCATAAGCAACAGTTACAAAATACATTTATATCAATGGCGACAGATTATCAAATATAATTCTAAACACGTAAACATCAGGAAACGACTATATACAAACTATCTAACAGTGCGGTTTATGGATTTCTAACCGCAATATGAGTATACTAAATAGTATACTAGATGTTACAGGATTAATAATAATGATAATATGTCTTTATACAAAAATAAAAAAAATAAAGTTAAAGTAGTGTTAAACAGGTTTTTAAACTAATTTTGTATTTCTGCAAAAGAGAAAATACTACAGAACACTATATTTTGAAGAAGGATGAGGCCCGACTGTATAATTGTATATGTAAATTTAAGGTTGAGTAATTTGGTGAACGGTTACAGCACATTAACAGACAATCCCATAAATAAGGTATGGCATGTGTGACCCAAACATACATTTATTGTTTACATCCTACGAAAATTAGTGTACATTTATTTTGTTATATGTACGCTTCAACTTGAAATATTTACACCTCCGGAGACCGTTTTTTGAAACATCTTACGACAATTTTGATCGTAAATCAAATTATTAAATTTATTGCTATATGTTAAGTAAACATATAAAACACTTTTCCGAAGTTTAAAGTGTCTAACACATAAATTGTTTATGCAATATTTCCACTCTCCATTGCTTGCTTCAAATGCTTTTAAGGAAAATGGTAGAAGGTATTTAATTTTGACACGATCAAAATGATGATCGTAGGTTGTTTCATAAAACAGGACCCTGTTCTGTTCAGCTAAAAATCACGAAATTGCTTTTACGTATGATACTTTTCTTTCTTTCATCCATGACCTAAACATTTAAAATCGCAGTGATGAAATGTCTTTAAGAACCTATTTCCCACCGCTAGTTGGTCATTGAAAATGCATAGAAATCTTGCAACAAGACCAGCAAAGGAGTATAAATTGAGTTCTGACTATAGGGTTTTCTGTGTATATTATTGTTATATTAATTATTATCGAATAGTATAGCTATACAACACATTATACTTAATATATGAAGGAAAACATATGACAATTTACTGTACTGAATTTTTTTTCGATAATTCGTTATTGTTTTAGAACAATAGTGAAACCAAAAGACAATTAATGAACACGCTGCTGAGTTGTTGTTATGTGTTTACTTATATACAAAAGCTTTATTTGCCGGTCAAATGTCATATTCCAGCCAATCCCGTTTTCGCTTCTTGGAGAAGGGGTTGGATGGGGTATAAAAGTTAATACTCGTACCACGTAATGTTGAGGTCTGATTATAGGGTTTTCTGTGTATAGCATTGTTATATTAATTATTATCTAAGACTATACAATACATTATACTTAATATATGAAGGAAAATATATGACAATTTACTGTACTGAAAAAAACAACCGATTTCGATAATTCGTAATTGTTTTAGAACAATAGTGAAACCAAAAGACAATTAATGCAAACCCTGCTGTGTTGTTTTAATATGTTTATTTATATACAAAAGCTTTATTTGCCGGTTCTCATCATCTGATTCACAATTAAATAGCACACTTTTCTCATACTGTTGTAAGTCTAACAGAGTCTTACAGTTACCTATACAAATTCCCTCCCCTCCCCACTTCCCCACCCCAAATACATTAGGCTCGAAATAGGTCCTTAAAAGTATATACTCTTTTTTCCTTTCGGTCTATTCGACATGATTGCGATGGACACATTTAGTGTGTCAAAATGGCACGACCACAACTTGCACATAAAAAGCGGTTAACACGCATGTATGCAGTAATTCAAGCATGGACAAATTAAAAAGGAAGTGTGAAATTTAACAATAGTCTAGTAAGCAGTTTGTCAAATTATTTTCAGCTGAAAGCAGCTGATTTTTAAAATGGATTTTTGGACGGTGCCGTCATGCAACCGTCCTATGTAGTGGGAAATTTCTGCTAGAAGCCAAAGATCACCAGATTACAGCGCGATAAAAGTGTTACCATTTACAAGGTTGCAAATAAATGCCTTAGTAAATATTAAGTGATTTTAAGTTAAGTTTAAGTAATACGCTGTTTTTGAAGGGATTTGATCCTGTGCAAATTAATGCGCATATGTCTTATAACGTAAACAAGCGTCTACATGAGGTTGGAGGTAAAAGCCGTACCGTACCATACATTCCAAAATATAAAGCAAATAGCAGGTGCATAGTACGGAGAATACCGAAAGTAGCAATAAATAGTTTAGTAACGAATCTATTAGAGATTTTCGGTATATTATCAGTGTATGAATGATGCATATAACGGCAAAGGATAAGTAATAGATAGAGTATGGTTTCACTGAGTTGGTTCATTTAAACATCGAGATGGGCGTAGTCCATCGAGGTGTTTAAATTAACCAACGAGATGAAACCATACTCTATTTGTTTTGTAGCATGTCCATTTCAGCTCTATTTCAGTTATTCTAACTGTTATTCTCACTGTTATTCTCACAGTTATTCTGACAGGTCTTATTTTCAATTAAACGATTTACACCTGTGTCTGAACAAAGAGAATTGTCTGTGACCATGCTACAATGTTATTAATTTATTTATATCATATATTAGAACAAATTAGCATGCATACATGAAATAGATATATATCAGATGTAATTGGATAATAAACAGAATCCGTGCCGTATCGTACATCATTTGTGATTGTGTCACAAATAAAGATGTAATGTAATCAACATTATTAAATAAATATCCGACATGAGGTTAATGACATGACCAAGAAATAAATATTGGCAATAAATAACGTAACAATTCAAATTGGTAATTTAAAGGTGTGACAAACACTTAGGCAGATTTCAAGAGGCATTCACAAATCTTAACACAGCAGAATACATGACTTATCAGCAATATTTATACCAATAATACATATTATCCTTGGCAAACATTTGTTAATCTATTCACACCTTGTCTGCAAAAATCGAAGTAATTAAAGTTTTTTTTAATAATTACATTCATTACATGCACATTTGAAGAGTAAATAATTCGAGTACCATGATATTTAATTGAAACCTTTATCACAGTACATCAAAAGCCGTTCATAAATTCGCGAGTAAAAGAGATTATATAAATATATACCTCTGACATCTCTTTATCAAACCATACAATTATTTGCATCAAAGACGACATGTATTTTTTTTATACTAAGCCTAACTAACGTCTTTGCAGAAATCCTATTTTCCAGACATTCAAGGTGCGAAAACTCTGTCATGCATGATTGAATCTGACTGGTTTTCGAACGGAACCGATCTCTCATTTATATGTATGTTGTGATCAATTTTCTCTAACATTTTCATTTTAATATTATTCCCCTTTGACACTTATATAATTTAAAAATTTCTTCATATCTTCACTTTTTAACCCCCACCTATTAGGCGGTTGGATATAGAATTGCCGTTGTTTGTCTGTCCTTCCGTCCGTCCGTAAGGTCCCATACATTTGGTAATGCCTTATCGGATTTCAATAATATTTTGCACAAATGTAAACCCGTTGTTTTCGGAATTTGATTTTGGTCAATACTTTCTGAGTGGCACCGTCCATCAGCACTTACAGTGCTTTGATTTTATTTGTTTTGTCTCTAGTTAGCTGACTGTGAATCATGTAGTTGACTCTACACATGCTTTACAACTTGAATTCCTAGATAACTCGTCTAAACAACCTGAATGGTATAAACACATATTTTGGAATGTTCAAAGGTTACCTTTTCGACTGTGGATTTGACGTTTTCGTAGATCAGTCTACTCAGCATGCTCAGTGTAGAACGCGGCAATGTTATTTCCGGGATCTTTACGTCCGGGATTTTTACGGAGAAGAATAAAAGCGTAAATGCAACTGAATGAAATCGCATGTATTGGAATGGAATACATGGAATAAGTGCAACTCTTTAAAAGTATTTTCATGGAGGATGATCCGTGAAATTTATTGAATTCATGAATATATAACGACAACGTTGTCATATCGGTTTTATTTATGATGCAAAAAGCAGTGGAAAAGAAGCAAATTCAGCTTGTCCACACTGCCATTTACATTTTTATCGATTTGCATTTGAATGATTATATCAGAACCTAATTCTGACGTCAAGTCGAACATTAAAAGGTCTGTGCTGTTAATTTGTATAACTATCATTAAGAATTATATAAATAAGACCTTGGTCAAATTTTACAATGAACACTATTGACACATCCAGTACATAGTTATTGCTTTTGATAAAAACGGCATCACTTATTTCAGCTTGATAACGATCAGATTTTCATTAATTATACAAACAATTGTTTGCATTCCTATCAGTTCACAGGCCCACAGTTATGTGTTTTAACTTATCGGCAGCTTTTTGTACCCTTGCTAAAACCTTGCGTGTTTCATATGATAACATTTAAAATAATGCATTATTAAAACATTCCACGAAACATTGCCAGATGCCAGGCTATTCGGCGCTCGATTCATGCGGTATTGACGTTACGTAAATTTACTTTAATAAATACTGAAAAGGTGATCCATTGGAAGCAACAAACACAAACAAGAGAGAAAAGTAGCAGACTCGGTTTTATTGACTCAGTTCATGAGAGGTAATTATAAGATGCAACACCTCTCTCGCCTCCTAGCACCGACTTAAACGATATTCTACTTTAAAGCAATACATAATGGGCTTGGAGCTCCCAAAGGATCAGTAAATAATAACACTACTAATTTGTAGTCGGAGAGCCTTTTTACGGCCGCCACACAGCACTAAACAAACGCTAGTGTGAATTTCAATAAATACTGAAAAGATGATCCCTTGGAACCAACAAACACAAACAAGAGAGAAAAGTAGCAGACTCGGTTGTACATGAGTCTGTTCATGAGAGGTAATTTTAAGATGCAACACCTCTCACTTCTTCTAGCACCTGCTTAAGCGATATCCAATTTAAAGCAACACAGAATTGGCTTGATGATCCCAAAGGACCAGTAAATAATAGCACTACTGATATGTAGTCGGGGCTTGTTTCTACGACCGCCACAGAGCACTAAACAAACGCTAGCGTGAATGTCAATAAATATTGTTTCTTAGCATCGATTTTAAAGACCTCAAAATAGTTTTAATACCGACACTTATTTGTATATAGATATACCCTAGTTTAAGATAACACTAGTGGAACGATAGTAAATTCTGGCTAATAATGTATCATCCCCGTTTTTTGTCGTAAAGTGTGTTTTATAATGAAGCAGGTGTTTAGATCAACGTTCATATGTTTAATCACTTTTTGGTTATTAATGTGTTTCGCATTTATTTATTTTAAATACCTACTTTCCCGGAATCATTCGTGATCCAGTGATCCGGAAAGGGTCTTTTAAGAGGTGTACTAGTCTTGACCGTATATATACTTTATTAATTTCTATAAACAATAGTTGACCACTGGATAACAATGACTACCGTATTGTTAAATGTGACCATTTTAGTATCAAATCCTATTTGAATTAATGTGTTATCTACATTGTAAATCATGTGTTTCCATTGTATGTCATTTTTATTAGAACCTAATCTCATAACAGCATGCATGGGTTGGAAAACGTGTTCAAACTTTGTAAATATTGATATAACAAACACTTTTAGAGCAGAACAAAATATGTCTATTATGTATGACAAATCATCTGGGTGCATGCTTTTGGTTTACTGTGTTCCGTGAAAGTTACATTTCCTGTTCGATTTTGGTTCTTATTTTTATACAGCCATTTGCGACGTCACCTTTGTTTGATATGGCGGCAATATATGATAAATACTGAAAAAGGAGACAGCTCAGTCGTCTATTATAATTTAACCTTCTTTAATTGAGCATGACTATGCTGTTAGATATGTTGGTTTTAACCTGAATAAATTCATGGGCGTATTTAAGAAATAAACGTAACTAGATTAGTTTTTGATTAGCATACTTATCGCGGTGACATAGTGGTTTGCAACTTCGACTCTGAATCCGTCAATCAAGGGTTCGAGCCTGACTGGCACCACTGGGTTACTTCTGTATTTCCTTAGACAAAATATATCTAGCCCCATCTGTCAGACGGGGAGGTAATCAAGCGGTCCATGTATCAGAGTATATCAAAAACCTAGAACGTGAGTAACATCACGGCATGCTTCCCGAAATATATGTACCATTCCTATTTCTCAAAATTATTTAACAGTATAATATATAACACCATTAGTGGATTTATTTCACAATTGGTATATTTTATAAAGCAATAGAATTCTAAACGTGTAGTTTTTCCGGTGAAAGACTATGGTGGCATATTTCTGCCACGAGATAGCTAGATAATTATCATGATTATTTCGAGATAGTACCCTGTATTTTTCGAGATTAAAAGAATTTTCGCGAAAATCTTATAAAATTTGTAAGATAAAATTATCTCAAATTCTTTAAGTTATCATGTTAAATACCACGCTAATGCCCACTTCTGCTATCATGATTCTGGTTTCTAGAGAATTATCGCGATACCCGTACCATGCTTTATTCGAGATAGTAATTTAATTTTCACGAAAATCTCTCAGTTATTTTGTTAAATGCCGTGATACTAATGATCATGATAGTTCTGGTTTCGCGATCAATAATTTTATTGAGTTAACTATAAATTTTACTCGATAGTAAGGTGAATTTTCTGATAAATAGTCGTAATTATTACGAAAACAAAATTTCAAATGTTTAAGACATTTCTTACCGCGTTAACTTCTGTGCTAACGTAATGACAGAAGAGGGCAGTATCGCGGCAAGTTTTGTTAGATAAAATTGTTGAAAGTTAAAGAGAAAAAGTAATATTATCGCGAAAAATACACGATAAGTTATCTAGCTATCTCGTGGCAGAAATATGCCATCATAAAAGACTACGTGCGCAATTCCTGTATTGTTGTGTTTCGTCGTGAATTGAATTTAATGCTTTTCACAGCTGCTTAAACGACTGCAATACAGATCGATTTTTTAATATATAATCCTTCAGAATACGTGGTACATATGGTAATAATGCATTTTTATATTGTATTGACAATATTAAACACATAGAAACAAGCACGCATATGGCTATATTAATGCCAGCGATGCGGAGGACGAAGAGAAGGTAGTAGACAACTCTTTTTATTACGTCTGTTCATGAGAGGTTATATAGGAGACATGACCTCGCAGTCCCCTTTGCATGAACCGGTTTACAAGGGATTATACTGTAAAAAGAAAAGAAGAAATGAAAAGAACACGATTAATGCAAAAGCCATATAGTGCTTTGGCTCGATGATCCAAAAAGATATGTTAATAATTACACTACTGAATCAAAGCGAAGGGATACATTTGTTCTGCCCGCCACACTGCATTAAACGTACGCTGGTGTGTATGTCAATAAACATGGACATATTTCCCGACTGACCGTTACAAGATGGTAACAATGTCTTTATGTCGTTAATTTGCTCTTTTTGGTACACTACGGATCTACGGTGCCATTTCGTTTGGGTGCTGTGATTTCTATTTCTAGGACCATTTTTGTCGTTACTTATGTTTACTTATATCTTATCATCAACATAATGTTCACTTATATCTTATCATCAACATAATGTTTACTTATATCTTATCATCAACATAATGTTCACTTACATCTTAGCATCAACATAATGTTCACTTATAACTTATCATCAACATAATGTTCACTTGTATCTTATCAACAACATTATGTTGATGATAAGATATAAGTGAACATTATGTTGATGATAAGTTCACATATATCTTATCATCAACATAATGTTCACTAATAACTTATCATCAACATAATGTTCACTTATAACTTATCATCAACATAATGTTCACTTATATCTTATCATCAGCATAATATTCACTAATATCATATCATCAGCGTTATGTTTACCTATAACTTATCATCAACATAATGTTCACTTATAACTTATCATCAACATAATGGTCACTTATAACTTATCATCAACATAATGTTCACTTATATCTTATCATCAGCAAAATGGTCACTTATATATTATCATCAACATAATGTTCACTTATATCTTATCATTAACATAAAAATGCGGATTGTATATAGCCAGATATTTTTTCTATCTATGTGTTACGTATACTGATGTTTTTTTGGATCGATTCAACAATCTGTTATGATTCCCTATGGATAGGCCCACTTTGTTTTAATAAATAATAGAAGTTTTCAGTTTAAGTTTTGATAAATAAACAATACTCAAAATCGAAGTGTTTTTTTCCGAACTCTAGCCATGTTTAGGACTCTCAGATAAAACGTATCTTATCTGATCACTTCAATGAGTGATTTGATTGTTTGCATTAGTATATGTAGTAAGCAAATGATCTACGAGCACAAAACACTCCCTCTGGGTGCTCTCTTGTATGCGTAATGTAAAAATATACAAAATAACAAAGGTCCCTATTTAAAAAGTAATATGTAACTAGTTGTTTTATTGGATGGATGTATATAGGGATTTGTCAGGCGGCTAGGTACATGGATTCATGGGTGGAAGGAATGATGAATTGATGGACAAGACATTATATCATGTTCGGTAAGCAAAGAAAACTGGCAGTCTAACTAACGTCTGTAAGAGAACACTTTCGTAGTTAAACACGCCCCGTATCTAGTATTAACATCAGTGTGCTATACCATACAGAAATATGTTTTGATATTGCTTTATTTGTGTAGCTGTGCACATTTAAAACTCTGAAAGTTTGGTGTCCAGTGGATTGGTGTTCACTGCCAGTCTTAGACTCACACAATGTTGATGAAATATAGTTGATTCTTTCGATGGTCATGTATGTATTGTTTTTTTCGTTCTATCATGTCAGTATGCCAGTTTATTTTAGAACTGGATATTGTGCATGAACCTCGACACATGGTGTTACCCCTAGATTTGTTTAGCATATTGATCTGTGTGAAGAACGAGTTGTAGTTTTGCCATGGCCGCCATCGAATTGGTTCTAATTAAATTGTATTTTCTGGCTTTTACAATGACGTTTTAGTGGTTAACTGACGTAACGTCTTGCGCCAGAGGTATCGACTAGAATTCTTAATAACTAATCAGCAGTGATCAATTTCAAACCAAGTTAGATTTCAAAATATTTTACTTAATACACCATATGAAAAGAGAACATGTGTAACGTTTAACAAGTCAATATTTATTATCGCATTGCAGTCGGAGTTATTGTCATAACCGGGAAATACCAACATGTCCAAGTACATGTAAAAGTTGTTATATATACTATTAATAAGGGTGTCTTAATATTCATTTGCAACACAAGACATCAACACATAGCGTCTATTACACACTGACGCAGCAACACAAGACATCAACACATAGCGTCTATTACACACTGACGCATTCTCAGTTTTATACAATGATAATACGTTATAATTACTGATTCTATAAAACCGTATTTTCTTAAAGTGTATTCTGAATGTGTAACAGAAATATTAGAAATTACATAATTTAACTGTTGTCAGCACATTCAGATAATTTAGATTATTGTAATTCGTTCACGTACACATGGTAAAGAGGAGATGAATCGTTATTTATATCTAAATATAATACATATTTCTCTAGTTCTTCACAATGCCCAGAGGTTAGAATTCTCAAAGTCACTTAATAAGGATTTGTTAGCGAGTACGTATGTTTCCATTTACTGTTGTTATACTGTGTGTCGGTATAAACGTCGAACAGGAAATACAGTTTTCACAGAAAATAGCCAACTAAATTACGCAATCAAAGTACATAACAATTACACGGATACAGAGTAGCAAGGTATGCGACACCACAAACACAAAACAATTGGAAATAGAGATAACGGTCAATGGTGAAAATAGGGATAACGATCATTGGCGTAAACGTCACTCGCAGTGGGAGTTTAAACCAGGTTCGTGGTCCAGCCTTAATTCCATTACGTGGTTCGAGTATTAACTTTCATACCCCATCCAACCCCTTCTCCAAGAATCGAAAACGGGGATAGCTGGGGTATGAAATAAAATCTTGATTTCGGCTTAAAAAGTTTGAATACTGTAAAATTAAAACATTCATAAGGTAATTGTAAATAGATTATCGCATATAATTTTCAGTAAAACATGTTTTTAAACATATTTTATTGTCGAAATATTCCTTAAAAAATCCTGCTATTAATAAAAGCTTTCCCATCGTTTAATGGAATTAAAGCGGGACAACGTAATGCCATTAAAGGGGGTACATCAGGATTTTCTAGAAACATCTTAAATTATAAAATTGTTCCAGTTCATGATAAAACATTTATATCAACCAAAATATGATGTTAGAACCATTTTGTTAATGTCTAAACTTTGACAACACCATATAGCTAGAACGGAATCGGACGTAAAATGCTAAAATTAACCCTGGTGCGTCACCTAGGATAGCACGTATTACTGTGCAGAATGAATTTCTTTGCAAATAAGGGATAATTGTTAGGCTCATTCATTATGTTTTGGCCAAGTAGAATGGAAAATATCAATATTTGTCAATTTTAAGTCGGGACACCTAGACCCCATGAAAAGCCTGATGTACTCCCTTTAAGCGTTGGGAAAGCTTATATTAGCAAGATTTTATAACGGATATTTCGGCAATAAATCAAGCTTATAAAAGATTTATAAAAAACGTTTACTGACAAATTGCGATAACCTGTTTAAATTACCTATTAAATGTTTTAAGTTTACATTATGCAAACTTTTTAAGCCGAAAAAAAGTTGTTTATTTCATACTCCAGCCAACCTCGTTTTCGCTTCTTGTAAAAGGGGTGGATGGGGTATGAAAGATAATACTTTGACCATGTAATGGGTAACACCAGAAATAACTATTATCCTATTGTCAGCCCATTAAAGCCAGACAGTGGCAGATGAGTTTTTTAAATATTTTTTCTATTCCGACTATGGTCCTTGAATGCTGCATTTCCTGTTCGACTTTTATATCTACTTTTGTTTAATATTGTTGTTTGTAAATAAGCTAACATTACTAGTTTTACTTCCTGATCTTCTTACATAACAAATCAATTCAATTTACAAGGTAACAGTTCCGAAACAATTTAGTATAGAGCAGCATAACAGGACTCTTGTTTTTGTGGGGTTTTTTGTTTCGTTTATGGAATATGATATATTGTGTATGTATACCTGGCGAGATGTCTTGCCAAATTATACAACAAATTTTATTTTACATCGATTATGTAAAAATGCAGAAAAAACATAACAACTATTTCTTACATAGTTACAAGGCAATTCCAATGGCGATTTGAAACGAATGACCCACGCATAGAATACACTTTGACAATATGAAGCGCTGCCTACAACATAGAAGAAATACAGATCTGACCGACATTCGGTGTTTATCAAATACTGTAACAACATGTTTACATCTATGTATGATGTTCTCCAATGTCAGCCATTTCTGCCAACCCACCTTATTGTTTAGCACTTAGCTAAATAATATATCGATTGGGGGATAGGTGGGTATCATATTGTACGCTCAAAGCTCACAATAATTGTAATTTTGAGAGCAACAACTACTCAGTTTGGTGAAAACTATTGCTAAATAAGTAAACGTTATTTTTAAAAGAAAACATCTCCAAAGGACTGAGTTTCACGAACAAGTATATTATATATTTAGTATTCTTTACCATGTTTGCCAATTTAACCTATTGCGCATTTAATCTTTCTGTTTTCATCCTCTTGTTAGTCCAGTAAAGCGGAACGGTAGCAGAAGAGTTATTTTCATTACTTTTCTATTGCGATAATTATGGATAATTATGTAATCCTTGAATGCTGCATTTTCTGTTCAACTTTTATATCTGCTTTTGTTTAATATGTTGCTTTGTAAATAGGCTCTCGTGGAAAATTACTAGTTTTACGTATTCACCCATTAATAAAAGAATCACTTTAGTAATGCAGCGAAATTCACCAATTATTATGCATTCATTGTATGGTTTTATTGCCACTCACACAGTGTTAAATTACTCATTGCAGTGAGCGACATTCGCCCAATATTACAGTACTTATTCGCCCTACTATGTTTGCCACGGGAAGTCATTCCGATTTGCATTTACGATTACACAACTGCGTTACACGGGGACACCTGTTTTATTACCAAATAAGATTTTTTAACAATGTTGCGTATTGCCCACTCAAAAACTATATAAAAGCCAACAGGCATTCAATTTTACTGTAGTAACAGCACTATGTTTTGCATTTATGCATACTTCTCAACATAATTTAAGGACCACATTTAGATTTTGCTCATTTTTTAAAGTGCCGTAATTGAACTATTTGCTGTTGTTTTTATGCAACTTTTAAGTTTAGTTGTATTCTTTTACAATTGTTACATTACACACATGTATTAACTTTTTATATGAATATAAAATCCTTAATGTTAAAGATGAAGCACGTATTACTGTCATATTTTGTGGTCCTTAAATTATTTTGAGGAGAATATTTCAACAATGAAAGGAAACTCAGCAATCAGCCACTCTACTCAAGCTAAAATGGTTATATCGATTTGAAGATAGGCGTTTATATTCTGCTAAAGCCACGTTAAGCTTGTTTCATCTAGTAGAAGCAAAGAACTAAAAGCAATAATAGTGCGAATGCTTGAGCGACATTTAGCTTAGACCATGGTAAAATATTGATTCTTGATTGTCCAACATACCTAATTAAGAACTGACCGAGTCATTTAACAATCGCCAATATAGAGAATGCTGCCACAAATATACTGGAAATTTCGTGTATTTTCTGATCGACCACATTAAGCTGTGCACAACTTGCTGACGTTGCGGTATCTCTATTCCATTAATTCAGCAATGCATCACACACATTAAAAACAAAAAACAAAAACAAAACGTTTTCTATACGTTCTACAGATCTTTTGAAATACATGGATATCTTGCAAAGACCAGCTAAGGAATATAAAGCATTACGTTGTCCCGCCTTAATTCCATTAAGCGATGGGAAATCTTATATTAACAGGATTTTATAACGGATAGTTGGACAATAACACATATTTAAAAACATGTTTTACTGAAAACAAATGCCATAGCCTGTTTAAATTTACCTATTAAATGTTTTAATTTTACAATATGCAAACTTGTTAAGGCTAAATTAAGGTTTTATGTCGTACCCCAGCCAACCCCGTTTTCGCTTCTTGGAGAAGGGGTTGGATGGGGTATAAAAGTTAATACTCGTACCACGTAATGTTGAGGTCTGATTATAGGGTTTTCTGTGTATAGCATTGTTATATTAATTATTATCTAAGACTATACAATACATTATACTTAATATATGAAGGAAAATATATGACAATTTACTGTACTGAAAACCCTGCTGTGTTGTTTTAATATGTTTATTTATATACAAAAGCTTTATTTGCCGGTTCTCATCATCTGATTCACAATTAAATAGCACACTTTTCTCATACTGTTGTAAGTCTAACAGAGTCTTACAGTTACCTATACAAATTCCCTCCCCTCCCCACTTCCCGACCCCAAATACAATAGGCTCGAAATAGGTCCTTAACAGTATATACTCCTTTTTCCTTTCGGTCTATTCGACATGATTGCGATGGACATATGTAGTGTGTCAATATGTCGCGACCACAACTTGCACATCAAAAGCGGTTAACACGCATGTATGCAGTAATTCAAGTATGGGCAACACAAATTAAAAAGTAAGTGTGCTATTTAACAATTGTCTAGTAAGCAGTTTGTCAATTTTTATTCAGCTGCCTAAGGCAGCTGATTCTTAAATGAATATTTGGACGGTGCCATCAGGCAATCGTCCTATGTAGTGGGAAATCTAGCATGCAACGAATTTAGAAACCAAAGATCACCAGATTACAGCCAGATAAAAGTATTACCATTTGCAATGTTGTTAATAGGCAAAAGATCCGCATATTGACGAAATAATGATAAATATGTAAGCGCTGGTAAATATGATTTGATTTTAAATTAAGTTTAAGTAATACGCTGTTTTAGAAGGGATTGATCCTGTACAAATTAATGCGAATATGTCTTATAATGTTAACAAGCGTCTACATGAGGTTGGAGGGTAAAGCCGTACCTTATCGTAAATTCCAAAATATAACGAAAATAGCAGGTGCGTAGTACGGAAAATACTGAAAGTAGCAAGGAATAGTTTAGTAACGAATCTAATAGAGATTTTCGGTATATTATCAGTGTAAGAAGGATGTATATAATGTTTATTAATTTATTGATATCATATATTGGAACAATTAGCATGCATACATGAAATATATATATATCAGATGTAATTGGATAATAAATAGTATCCGTGCCGTATCGTACATCATTTGTGTAACAGTTGTCACAAATAAAGATGTAATGTAATCAACATTATTAAATAAATATCCGACATGAGGTCAATGACATGACCAAGAAATTAATATTGGCAATAAATAACGTGACTACTCAATTTGGGAATTTAAAGGTGTGACAAACACCGAGGCAGATTTCAAGTGGCATTCACAAATCTTGACACAGCAGAATACATGATTAATCAGCAGTATTTATACCAATAATAAAGATTATCATTGGCAAACACTTGTTACTCTATTTAAACCTTGTCTGCAAAATATTGATTTTGATGTAATTAACTTTTTTTTAATAATTACATTTATTACATGCACATTTGAAGAGTAAATAATTAAAAACCATGATATTTAATTGAAACCTTTTATCACAGTACATCAAGGCCGTTCATAAATTCGCGTGTAGAAGGGATTATATAAATATATACCACCGACATCTCTTTATCAAACCATACAATTATTGTCACCAAAGATTACATATATTTTTTTACATTTTTTTTATACTAATCCTGAAGAATGTCTTTGCAGAAATCCTATTTTTCAGACAATCAAGGAGCGAAAACTCTGCCATTCATGATTTAATCTGATTGGTTTTCGAAAGGAACCGACCTCTCATGTACACGTATGTTGTAATCAACTTTCTCTGACATTTTCATTTTACAATTATTCCCCTTTGACACTAATACAATTTAAACATTTTTTCATATCTTCACTATTTATCCCCCACCTATTTGGCGGTGGGATATAGAATTGCCGTTGTCTGTCTGTCATTCCGTACGTCCATCAGATCCATTAACTTTTGTAATACCTTATCGGATTTCAATAATATTTTGCACAAATGTTCACCACCTTAGTACGCAAACCTTTTTTTTCGGAATTTGATTTTGATCAATGCTTTCTCAGTGGCACCTTCCATCAGCGCTGTCAGTGCTTTGATTTTATTTGTCTCTAGTTAACTGACTGTGAATCATGTAGTTGATGATACGCATGCTTTACAACTTGAATTTCTAGAGCACTCGTCTAAAAAACTTGAATGGTATAAATACATATTTTGGAATTTCCAAAGATTACCTTTTCGCCTGTGGATTTGACGTTTTCGGGATATATATACATGGAAATACATGGAATAAGTGCAACTCTTTAAAAGTATTTTCATGGAGGATGATCCAGAAATTTATTGAATCCATGAATATATAACGACAAAGTTTAGCGTTTTATCGGTTTTATTTATAATTACCAAAATAAGTGGAAAAGAAGCAAATTCAGCTTGTCCACACTGCCATTTAAAATGAATTCTGATTTCTTTATCAATTTGCATTTGAATGATTATATCAGAAATTAAATTCTGATGAAAGCTGTCAAGCAGAAACGTTAAATGGTGTGTATTGTTAATGTTTGTAACCATCATTAATAATTATATAAATAAGACCTTGGCCAAGTTTTACAGTGAACACTATTGACGCATTCATTGTATAGTTATTGCTTTTGATAAAAACGGCAACACTTATTTCAGCTTGATATCTCTCAGATTATACAAACAATTGTTTGCATTCCTATCAGTTCACAGGCCCACAGTTATGTGTTTTAACTTATCGGCAGCTTGTTGTACCCTTGCTAAAACCTTGCTTGTTTAATATGATAACATTTAAAATAATGCATTATTAAAACATTCCACTAAATATTGCCAGATGCCAGGCTATTCGGCGCCCGATTGCTGCGGTATTGACGCTTAAGCCACATTCTACTTTAAAGCAACACCGAATGGGCTTGATTATCCCAAACGACCATTAAATAATATCACTACTGATTTGTAGTCGGGGCGACCTTTACGGCCGCCACACAGCACTAAACAAACGCTAGTGTGAATGTCAATAAATACTGTTTCTTAGCATTGTTTTTAAGGACCTCAAAATAGTTTTAATATCGAACACTATCGTAGATAGATATACCCTAGTTCAAGATAACACTAGTGGAACGATAGTAAATTCTGGCTAATAATGTATCATCCCTGTTTTCTGTCGTAAAGATAAATTTATTTATAATGAAGCAGGTGTTTAGATCAACGTTCATATGTTTAAAAACTGTTTGGTTGTTAATGTGTTTCGCATTTATTTTTTTAATACCTACCTTCCCGGAATCATTTGTGATCCAGTGATTCGGAAAGTGTCTTTAAAGAGGTGTACTAGTCTTTACCGTATATATGCTTTAATAATTTCTATAAACAATAGTTGACCACTGGATAACAATGACTACCGTATTGTTAAATGTGACTTAATTTAAAATCATAGTTGAATTAATGTGTTATCTACATTGTAAATCATGTGTTTCCAGTGTATGCCATTTTTATTAGAACCTAATCTCATAACAGCATGAATGGGTTGGAAAAAATGTTCAAACCTTGTAAATAATGATATAACAAACACTTTTATAGCGGAACAAAATTATGTCTATTATGTATGACTTTATTATTACTTTTGCCTTCTTGTTTGTCTGTTTGCGTGTTTGTTTCTGTGTTTTGTGGTTGGCGGTCCTCCTTGAGTGCTGCTTTCCCTGTCCGATCTATTTATATTTCTTTAAATCATGTGGGTGCGTGTTTTTGGTTTACTGTGTTCCGTGAAAGCTGCATTTCCTGTTCGATGTTTATACTTATTTGTATATAGCCATTTGCGACGTCACCTTTGTTGGATATGGCGGCAATATATAATAAATACTGAAAAGGGAGACAGCTCAGTCGTCTATTATAATTTAACCTTCTTTAATTGAGCATGACTATGCTGTTAGATATGTTGGTTTTAACCTGAATAAATTCATGGGCGTATTTAAGAAATAAACGTAACTAGATTAGTTTTTGATTAGCATACTTATCTTGTTTCGTCTGTCTATACCGTGGTTGGTCGCGGTGATACAGTGGTTTGAACGTTCGACTCTGATTCGTCGATCAAGGGTTCGAGCCTGACTGGCACCACTGGGTTACTTCTGTGTTTTCTTAGACAATATACATCTAGCCCCATCTGTCAGACGGGGAGGTAACCAAGCGGTCCCTGTATCTGAGTATATCACGAACCATAGAATGTTATTATATAGTAACATCACGGCAGGGTTCCCGAATTATATGTATTCATTCCCATTTCTCAAAATTATTTAACAGTATAATATATAACACCATTAGTGGATTTATTTTCACAATTGGTATATTTTATAAAGCAATTCAATTCTAAATGTGTAGTTTTTCCGGTAAAAGACTATGTTCGCAATTCCTGTATTGTTGTGTTTCGTCGTGAATTGAACTTAATGCTTCTCACAGCTCCTTATAACGACTGCAATACAGATCGATTGTTTAATATATAATCCTTCAGACTACGTGGTACATAGGGTAATAATGCATTATATATTGTATTGACAATATTAA
The DNA here is from genome assembly GCA_037043455.1 of Cyrtodaria siliqua. Taxonomy (NCBI): domain Eukaryota; kingdom Metazoa; phylum Mollusca; class Bivalvia; order Adapedonta; family Hiatellidae; genus Cyrtodaria; species Cyrtodaria siliqua. Next base: position 115,676 of record JAWPHD010000087.1, on the reverse strand, counting down.
AACATTAAATATGGAAACAAGCATGTATATGGCTATATTAATTCCAGCGAAGCGGAGAACAACGAGAAGAAAGTAGACAACTCTTTTGATTACGTCTGTTCATGAGAGGTTATACTACATGAGAGGAGCAACACCTCGCAGTCCCCTTTGCATGAACCGGTTTACAATGCATTATACTGTAAAAAGAATAGGAGAAATTAAATGAACACGATTAATACTAAAGCCATATAGTGCTTTGTCTCAATGATCCAAAAAGATATGTTAATAATTATAATACTGATTCAAAGCGCGTGGGTACGTTTGTTCTGGCCGCCACACTGCATTAAACGTACGCTAGCGTGTATGTCAATAAACATGACCATTTTCCCGACTGACCGTTACAAGACGGTAATAATGTCTTTATGTCGTTACTTTGCTCTTTTGGTACAGTGCGGATCTACGGTGCCATTTCTTTTGGGTTCTGTGATTTCTATAGGACCATTTTTCTCGTTACTTATGTTTACTTATATCTTATCATTAACATAATGTTCACCTATATCTTACCATCAACATAATTTTCACTTATATCTTATCATCAGCATAATTTTCACTTACATCTTATCATCAGTATAATCTTCACTTATATCTTATCATTAGCATAATGTTCACTTACATCTTATCATCAGTATAATGTTCACTTATAACTTATCATCAGCATAATGTTCACTTATATCTTATCATCAGCATAATTTTCACTTATATCTTATCATCAGCATAATTTTCACTTATATATTATCATCAACATAATGTTCACTTATATCTTATCGTCAACATAATGTTCACATATATCTTATCATCAACACAATATTCACTTATATCTTATCATCAACATAAAGTTCGCTTATATCTTATCAGAAACATAATGTTCATTTATATCATATCTTCAACATAATGTTCACTTATATATTATCATCAACATAATGTTCACTTATCATGCTTATATCTTATCATTAACATAAAAATGATTGTTTATATCCAGATATTTTTTCTATCTATGTATTACGTATACTGCTGTTTTTCTGGATCGATTCAACAATCTGTTATGAGTCCCTATGGATAGGCCCATTTTGTTTGAATAAATAATAGAAGTTTTCAGTTTACGTTTTGACAAATAAATAATACTCAAAATCAAAGTGTTTATTTTTTCGAACTATAGCCATGTTTAGGACTCTCAGATAAAACATATATTATCTTATCACTTCAATGTGATATACAATTAGTATATGTACAAGCAAATGATCTAAGAGCATAAAATACGCCCTCTTGGTGCTCTCTCGTATGCATAATGTAAAAATACACAAAATAAAAACGGTCCCTATTTAAAAAGCTAGTTAAAAACACATGTCACAAACACAAGTCATGATGTTATACTTTCGGCCGATAAACGTTTATACCGTCGCACAAGAAACAACGCTACCAATGTGCTACTATGACAACCGACGATCAAGTAAACGTTATATGTCTACACAAAACTGTTTTTATATGAAATGTATGTTCTCTATTTATGGTTGGCATTATTCTGAGGGAAATGTATGAACAATAAAAGTGTATCGGCTTTGATGTGCTTAAAATGTCGCATACAACAGAAGCCACGGCAATGTTGCCATAGTTCCAATAGAACAATTTCGATACTATCAAAATAATTATTATATTCGACCTTACCGGTGGTAAGGCATCCACTCGTTAAAGTCCGTTTGAAAAAAATGTATTTTGCAACGGTTTCACTTACTTTATTAAACCTAGTTCAATTATCATTTATAATTGTTCTGAATTGTGAAAATGTGTTATCAACACATGATCGTACGTTACAAAGAGCCGCCATAGTGAGATGGAAAGATATGTAGGAATCCGGAAGCCATTCCATATTTTGTTATTATTGACAAACATGCATTTATCGTTCTAGAAGGATAAACGACTATATACGTACGTCCCCATACGAAATTCACACCAAAGAAAACCAACGCCGCCAGTGGGATTCGAACCGGTAATCTCCGGAATCAAAGGTCATCCTTCTATTCACGATTACCTCTGAAACAGAAAATCACGATTTCGAGCCTCGCTGGAGCCATTGGATTTCTGCTGAATACAATGATATAGAGTCCAGCTATATATACACACTCTGCAAAGTTGTATTATACAGTTATTCGTAACTCTTGGCAAGCCGCTTGGTATTTGTCAGTTAACAATAAACTCCATTCAATTAAACCGTTACTTGGTGAATGGCGTTCTTCTAGTATAGCCATTCGTCGAGAAGAAGTTGTCCTAGCCTGGTGCAGGATAGGACATACACGTTATACACATTCATATTTATTACAAGGTGAGCAATTACCAGATTGTATACCCTGCTTTGCACCGTTAACGGTCAAACACATCTTGTTGGAATGTGTAGACTTTGATCCTATGCGTCAAAGGTACTACACTGTTAATACTATGAAAGAGTTATTTGATACTATAGATTTTAGTCTTGTTTTAGGTTTCCTAAAAGAAATCAGACTATATAAATCTTTATAATGTGTTCTTATATATATTTACTTGTTTATATACCCGTTGACGGGCATTTGTTGATTTACATATATAGTTTATATTACTACCATATCATCCCTTATTTTTTAATTGTTTTGTCTATATTTTTACATTAAATTTTAATTATTACTTAATTTCTTCATCTTTCGTCGGTTTTTGCGCACAATATGACCTATTTATGTGTCGACGTGCCGTAAAACACCATTCATTCATTGTATATCACAATAATCTCACACGCACGTGACTGTGAATCACTCCTTTATGCTACCAGGATAAATCAAGATTTCTATCACTTTCTTGCAGAAGTGTCTAACAATGTATGCCCTCCCTGCAACATCTCACATAGATTCCCACTCCAAAAAGTATGTCAATACTATAATTTGCCTAACGCGTCTGCAAAACCATAATGTTCCTTTCGGAACGTGTGAATTACATTCATTTATCTTCCGATATAATGTGGTGCTAATTGAGTATTATGTTGATCTCAAATATAAGCTTGCCTTCTTTTACAAATACGGGGGAATGGCATCAATTATATATATATCAGTGCGTGGGTTAATGGCTTTTAGGAAGATAATTCATCGCGTGAATTATTTTTCCTACAGGGTATATGGTTTTTTTTATATGTTAACATCAGATCATAAGAAGTGCAGATAGAATTTGTTTAACATTGAAATAAATATCAGAAAGGTAGCATATTCGAGTGTTGATAGCATTTTACCTTGATTTTGAGTAAGAAGCATCAACTTTATACATACAATGATATATTATAATAATATTAAATATATATGTTTTACTTTGCTGCAGGAACAAGTACATCTCTCCGTTATCGTCTTGTCATCGTTACTCATTGACATATGCGGTTGATCCTTTTGGGAGTATTGCTTCAGTCATTTGTGAGTCTGATGACACGGCTGGTGCAATATGTCCAGGACCAATCAGTAAGTTAAATGTATCATATTATTTTACTGTTGTAAATGAAATTTCATCGCATATAGTCTCTTCTGATTCTTTTAGAATGGCATAGTTAAAACCATGTGTAACGTTTTATTGTATGTACTATGGCGAGACTTTAATAAACTATACAACTATGAAAGGTGGAGGATACATTAATACAATCATCATATTTTTCAGTAAAACATGTTTTTAAACATATTTTATTGTCGAAATATCCGTTAAAATATCCTGCTAATAAAAGCTTTCCAATCGTTTAATGGAATTAAGGCGAGACCACGTAATGCCATTAAGCGTTATGAAAGCTTATATTAGCAGGATTTTATAACGGTTATTTCGACATTAAATCAAGCTTATAAAAAGGTTTACTGAAAAATTGCGATAACCTGTTTAAATACTTGGACCACGTAATGGGTAACATCAAAACTAACTATTATCCTATTGTCAGTCAGTGGCAAATGCGTTCTTTTAATATCTTTTCTATTCCGATTATGTTCCTTGAATGCTGCATTTCCTGTTCGACTTTTATATCTGCTTTTGTTTAATATTGTTGTTTGTAAATAGGCTAACTTTAGTAGTTTTACTTCCTGGTCTATCTTACTAAAAAATATATTCAAATTACAAGGTAACAGTTCCGAAACAAATTAGTATAGAGCAGCATAACAGGACTCTTGTTTTTGTGGAGTTTGTTCGATCGTTTATGGTTTGTTTGTTTGTATGGTGTTTTACGTCATTTTCAACAAATGTAAGGTTATATATGACGGTCGAATTTTTGTGGTGGAGGCAGACCACCCACTTTTCCTGGGTAGAGCCAGTACTGTACACCTCCCGCCATCCGTAAGAATCGACACTTCCTCACTTACATGTCGAGCTCCCAGTGGGATATAATGTATTGTGTATGATGTCTTGCCAAATTCTACAACAAATTTTATTTTACATCCATTATGTAAAAATGAGAAAAAAAATATAAAAACTATATCTTACATAGTTACAAGGCAATCCCAATGGCGATATGAAACGAATAACCCACGCATAGAAAGCACTTTGACAATATGAAGCGCTGCCTACAACATAAAAGAAATACAGATCTGACCGACATTCGGTGTTTATCAAATACTGTAACAACATGTTTACATCTATGTATGATGTTCGCCAATGTCAGTCATTTCTGCCTACCCACCTTATTGTTTAGTACTTCAGCTAAATAATATATCGATTGGGCGATAGGTGTTTACCTTATGTTGGTGACACTGTATCATATTGTACACTCAAATCTCACAGTAACTGTATCTGAGAACAACAACTACTCCGATTGGTGAACACTATTGCTAAATAAGTAAACGTTATTTGTAAAAGAAAACATCTCCAAAGGAATGAATTTCACGAACAAGTATATTGTATATTTAGTATTCTTTACCATGTTTGTCAATTTAACCTATTGCGCATTTAATCTTTCTTTTTTTTCATCATCTTGTTAGTCCAGTAAAGCGGGACAGAGGCAAACTACTTATTTTCATTACTTTTCTATTGCGATAATTATGGATACGAGAATATACCCCACTTATATTTGAACACTTTTATTGTGTAACTGAATCAACTATCTTGAAATTCTCGCCGAATACGTTGATTGTAATGTCAAGTCTAATGATTCCTTCGATATTAAACATTATGACATGCACTATTATGTGCTTCCTAATGTTGCTGCATCCGCATTTTTGAAAATGGGTAGAGAATGACATTTTGAAGCAAAAATCGTCAATTATAACAATAACTGCAATACAAATTTTAACACAAATGCTTTTAAAATATCGTTAAGGATTATAGTAATCCGATATGTCCATGCCTGAACGTAGAAAAGTGTAATATGCATTTTTTTTTAATTTGTCGATTTTCAAGATTTTAGCGAAAATTAACATGAAATTCAACTATGAAAATGACTAAATTTACGAAAGCGTCTATTTCAAACATTAACTGCAGGCATTTTTGTGACTTCCTCCGCTATAAAAAACAAGTTTCATAAGTTTCTCAAAAGAAAAGATAGAAAAATATATAACTTAAAATTTAGGGTCAAAACACACACATTTGCAAATAATGATAAAAATAATATATTTGTTTACCAAATATATCTTTATAAGGTATACGATATACATATATGATATACATCAACAATAACTGTTCATGTTTTTATATCACAAAATATGATGAAAACAGTTATTTTGGTTAATTTATAAAATTATCAGTAACACAGGAGCAAATTTTCCTATTATCTGTCAATGTTTTAATATTGCGATAAAAAGTCGAGCTTTTAATTCAGCATCTATATTTTTGTCTTCAAATAAAACCTACGATCATATTTAAATTATAAACACAGGTTTAAACAATTATGATATGCATTTAATGCAATTATTTGGTTTAAGGTAAAACTCCACGGCAACAGCAACATATAGGCTTCAAATTAGAAAATGGTGTACACCTTATTCAAAATGCAATTTAAAAAGGACCGCGTGAAATTGGATATTATTTTTAAATGCATACGTTCTAAATGACAGTTTCACATCATTAAATCACGTATTTTTTATGACAATCACTTCCGCTGAAAAAACCCACCTTAAACAAAAGTGTTCAAATATAAGTGGGGCGCCTCTCGTAATTATGTAATCCTTGAATGCTGCATTTTCTGTTCAACTTTTATATCTGCTTTTGTTTAATATGTTGCTTTGTAAATAGGCTCTCGTGGAAAATTAGTAGTTTTACGTATTCACCCATTACTAAACGACTCACTTTAGTAATGCAGCGGAATTCACCGATTATTATGCACTCATTGTATGGTATTAGAGTCACTTACACAATGTTAAATTACTCATTGCAGCGACATTCGCCCAATATTACAGTACTTATTCGCCCTACTATGTTTGTCACGGGACGTCATTCCGGTTTGCATTTACGATTACACAACTGTGTTACACGGGGACACCTGTTTTATTATCAAATAAGATTTTTTAACAATGTTGCGTATTGCCCAGTCAAAAACTATATAAAAGCCAACAGTCATTCAATTTTACTGTAGTAACAGCACTATGTTTTGCATTTATGCATTCTTCTCAACATAATTTAAGAACCATATTTTGATTTTGCTCACTTTTTAAAGTGCCGTAATTAAAGTATTTGCTGTTTTTTTGCAGTTTTTAAGTCATGTATTTACTTTTTATATGAATATGAAATCCATAATGTTAAAGATGAAGTACATATTACTGTCATATTTTGTGGTCCTTAAATTATTTTGAGGGGAATATGTTCAACAAGGACAGGAAACTCAGCAATCAGCCATTCTACTCAAGCTAGAATGGTTATATCGATTTGAAGATAGGCGTTTACATTCTGCTAAATGCCACGTTAAGCTTGTTTCATCTAGTAGAAGGAAAGAACTAAAAGCAATATAAGTGCGATTGCTTGAGTGACATTGGTCTTAGACCTTGGTAAAATATTGATGAAATGTTGATTAACATTCTTGATTGTCCAACATACCTAATTGTATTAAGAACTGACCGTGTCATTTAGCAATCGCCAATATAAAGAATGCTGCCACAAATATACTGGAAATTTCGTGTATTTTCTTATAGACCACATTAAGCTGTACACTGAATATGCTGGCGTTGCGGTATCTCTATTCCTTTAATTCAGCAATGCATCACACACATTAAAAACAAAAAACAATACAAAAACAAAACGTGTTCTATACGTTCTGCAGATCTTTTGACAACAAAGCGACTGTATCTTTGAAATGACCAGAATCCTACACAGTCGACCCATAATTAAATATTAAAACATATCTGACTTGCAATGCAAACTCGCTTTTCTTTTATTCCGTTCTTGTATTAACCTCGTTTTGGAAATGCATAACATGTTTTTTGCACAACTAAGTGGTAGACATTTCAATTATTACGTAGGCGGTGTATAAATCATTAATCATATTAATAAACTGAAAGAAATAAGTTTAGCACATAAATAACATGGTAAATCACATTGATCAGATTCAAGGCTATGTGCTTCAGCCGCCATTAAAATATAATTAACATAATTAACAAGTATATGCAGGACATTATTTTTAAACGATATCTGCGAAAAAAATAGCAACATGTTTTAATTTACCTGCTTTACAGAAATTATAATTTCGTTCTTATTTCAATATACAGGGAGATAATTTTAAAAGTTAAAACCTTTGTTCGTAATTTGATTTTAATGACAAGGTTAATGTCAATTGTTTTTTGCGTTTTTTAACACTCGAAACCCAGAATAGTTATTTATTAAAGTTTAATCCTGTTCTTGATAATATTCTTATTGTTAATGTGAAGAAATGCTGTTTTATATAAATGGGAGATAACTCTGATGCTTACTTTGAATCACACGTAATAAGTGAAAAACAAGAACACCTTCTGACATGCCAAAGTTATCACATGCTTCACATTATAAAACAAACATTCGGTTTCTTTAAGCTAGATATGCAAAAGACTGAAAAAACTGCTTGTTTTGATATCATCGTTTTGGGGGACAATGGACATGCTAACATGTGTTAAAGAGTGCATGTCGTTAGTTCAGTACACCGGACTACACACAATAACTAGGCTTAACTAACCTTATATTTACATCTTTGTCAATGTGAATGTGTATGTTACGAGCTTTGTGAAAGTCACTGTTTGATTTACAACGAGCTTTGTGAATGTCACTGATTAATTTACAAAGAGCTTTGTAAATGTCACTGTTTGATTTACATCTTTGTCAATATGAATGTGTATATTACGAGCTTTGTTAATGTCACTGTTTGATTTTCAACGAGCTTTGTAAATGTCACTGTTTGATTTACATCTTTGTCAATGTGAATGTGTATGTTGCGAGCTATGTGAATGACACTGTTTGATTTACAACGAGCTTTGTGAATGTCACTGTTTGATTTACATCTTTGTCAATGTGAATGTGTATGTTGCGAGCTATATGAATGTCATTGTTTGATTTACATCGTTGTCAATGTGAATGTGTATGTTACGAGCTGTGTGAATGTCACTGTTTGATTTACAACGACCTTTGTGAATGTCACCGTTTGATTTACATCGTTGTCAATGTGAATGTGTATGTTACGAGCTTTGTGAATGTCACTGTTTGATTTACATATTTGTCAATGTGTATGTTACGAGCTTTGTGAATGCCACTGTTTAACTTACAACGAGCTTTGTGAATGTCACTGTTTGATTAACATCTTTGTCAATGGGAATGTGTATGTTACGAGCTTTATGAATGCCGCTGTTTGATTTATATCGTTGTAAATGTGAATGTGTATGTCACGAGCTTTGTGAATGCCACTGTTTGATTTACAACGAGCTTTGTGAATGTCACTGTTTGATTTACATCGTTGTCAATGTGAATGTGTATGTTACGAGCTTTGTGAATGCCACTGTTTGATTTACAACGAGCTTTGTGAATGTCACTGTTTGATTTACATCGTTGTCAATGTGAATGTGTATGTTACGAGCTTTGTGAATGGAACTGTTTGATTGACAACGAGCTTTGTGAATGTCACTGTTTGATTTACATCATTGTCAATGCGAATGTGTATTGTGAATGCAACTGTTTGATTTACATCTTTATCAATGCGAATGTGTATGTACGAGCTTTGTGAATGCCACTGTTTGATTAACAACGAGCTTTGTGAATGTCATTGTTTGATTTACATCTTTGTCAATGTGAATGTATATTTTAAGAGCTGTGTGAATGTCACTGTTTGATTTACATCTTTGTCAATGTGAATGTGTATGTGACGAGCTTTTGTGAATGCCACTGTTTGTTTTACAACGAGCTTTGTGAATGTCATTGTTTGATTTATATCTTTGTCAATGTGAATGTGTATGTTAAGAGCTGTGTGAATGTCACTGTTTGATTTACATCTTTGTCAATGTGAATGTGCATGTTACGAGCTTTGTGAATGCCACTGTTTGATTTACATCTTTGTCAATGTGAAGGTGTATGTTACGAGCTTTCAGAATGCCACTGTTTGATTTATTTACAACGAGCTTTGTGATTGTCACTGTTTGATTTACATCTTTGTCAGTGAATGTGTATGTTACGAGCGTTGTGAATGACACCGTTTGATTTACAACGTGATTTGTGAATGTCATTGTTTGATTTACATCTTTGTCAATGTGAATGTGTATGTTACGAGCAGTGTGAATGTCACTGTTTGATTAACAACGAGCTTTGTGAATGTCACTGTTTGATTTACATCTTTGTCAATATGAAATTGTATGTTAAGAGCTTTGTGAATGCCACTGTTTGATTTACAACGAGCTTAGTGAATGTCACTCTTTGATTTACATCTTTGTCAATGTGAAATTGTATGTTACGAGCTTTGTCAATGCCACTGTTTGATTTACATCTTTGTCAATGTGTATGTAACGAGCTTTGTCAATGCCACTGATTGATTTACATCTTTGTCAATGTGAATGTGTATGTAACGAGCTTTGTGAATGCCACTGTTTGATAAACATCTTTGTCAATGTGAATGTGTATGTAACGATCTTTGTGAATGCCACTGTTTGATTTACAACGACTTTTGTGAATGTCACTGTTTGATTTACATCTTTGTCAATGTGAATATGCATGTTACGAGCTGTGTGAATGACACCGTTTGATTTACAACGGGTTTTGTGTATGTCATTGTTTGATTTACATCTTTGTCAATGTGAATGTGTATGTTACGAGCTTTGTGAATGCACTGTTTGATTTACATCTTTGTCAATGTGAATGTGTATGTTACGAGCTTTGTGAATGCCGCTGTTTGATTTACAACGAGCTTTGTGAATGTCACTGTTTGATTTACATCTTTGTCAATGTGAATGTGTATGTTGCGAGCTGTGTGAATGTCACTATTTGATTACCAACGAGTATGTGAATGTCACTGTTTGATTTACATTTTTTTCAATGTGAAATTGTATGTTACCAGCTTTGTGAATGCCACTGTTTGATTTACAACGGGCTTTGTGAATGTGATTGTTTGATGTACATCTTTGTTTATGTGAATGTGTATGTTACGAGCTGTGTGAATGTCACTGTTTGATTAGCAACGAGCTTTGTGAATGTCACTGTTTGATTTACATCTTTGTCAATGTGAAATTGTATGTTACGAGCTTTGTGAATGCCACTGTTTGATTTACATCTTTGTCAATGTGAATGTGTATGTTAAGAGCTTTGTGAATGCCGCTGTTTGATTTACAACGAGCTTTGTGAATGTCACTGTTTGATTTACATCTTTGTCATTGTGAATGTGTATGTTACGAGCTGTATGAATGTCACAGTTTGATTCAAATCATATTAGAGCAAGCAATTCCTGTGCGTATTTGTGTGCCATTAAACCAAATTAAAATGCTATCTACGGTGCAATAGCAATCCCTGGAAAAAAAGCAACGAAATAAATTATTCACAAGAACTAAAACAAAACAGGTAATCTGGCTACCGTGGAAGAGAACACACATCCACAAAACAACCACAAACAAACAACTATTCAAACAAAGCACATACATAAATGAAACTGAGCCCAATAGCGGATATAGCTTGTTCTAGTAACTAACCGTATAACTATCCAGCTTGTTCTAGTAACTAACCGTATAACTATCCAGCTTGTTTTAGTAACTAACCGTATAACTATCCGCCATTGAAATAAATTATTTGTTGTTTCGAGACACAGAATTCATAATTGCATATTTTTTTATTTTATTAAAGTGACAGATCAAATAAGAAATAATACATATACAATCAATTCAGAAGAACAACGGTACGTTTATGTAAGCAAATGAAGAGTCGCGATAGAAATATCGATTGTACAACTCGGGATAACAGATGTAAACATAAAACAATTTAAAACTGATAGACCAATTGACAAAAAAGAACAGAACAGGACAGACTTTTTATTTACTTAAACTTTACAGTTTCAATACCAAACCTGTAATTATTAACTGTTCTCTAGAATACAAAAGTTACTGAAACGTGCATATAACAACGGATTAAATAGACCGGTATTTCTTTTGTTTGTGGACAAATAAATACTAAATACTAAATAGTCAATACAGTACAATGTAGGTTTAATTGTTGTTTTAAGGCGATGTATAATAAATTGTCCCATGTTCAATGCAATTGTTTCATTATTTAAAAGAGCTTTATTTACTTTTGCCCCAGTAGGTGTCTGATCACTATTCATTTAGTTTATGCACTTCTTTTAATTCGAGAGGCACTGTATGCCGAACGGTAGGTGATTTTTCTGAAAAGATTAAACCATGTAAGTAAATAGAGAAAATATGGCAAGAAAGGGAAAGGAAAACAAAGCCATTTCACGTTTACATGGTTGGCCTAAGGCAACTTAATGAACGAAAACGTACTCATCTCAACTGGTATCATTTAAATGAGATTAGATTTTAAAATAGGAAGTTTAAACTAATGAAACCAAACTCCTCTACTGATTTCCTTTTAATAAGATTACACTGCTCTGTGTTAACTGTTATAAGGATTCGGAAGAACTAGTTCGTAAGAAAAACAAATTCAAATGATTGATCTAGTTCTTAAAAGTAACACAAGGAACAACTTATTTATAACGTCATTGGAAGTCATTTGGTATGGCTTAATGACATAGAAATATAGCACCCACAACGTTTCTTTATTTTGTGAAAGTTTTATCGACATAGACTTCGCTTTAGTTGTTGTTTTATGAGAAGTGACAATGTTGCTGTACAAATCGCACTAGTGGGAATATTTGTTAACTTCAACATCTAGACGCTGATTTTCTATCAGCGTTCATGCTGTCGTTCTGGAAAAACCGGTAAGATAAATAGTTTGTGTTTGAAAAGGGCGTCATGGTAACGTGACGCAAATGAAGGACTCGGCGGAAAAGGGGCTGTTCTTTAACTGATGGAGGCTGTACCTAATTTAAAATCATATGTGTAACCGTGTTTGTTGTTACCTTGTAATAGTAGTTGCCATAGGCACCGACGTACAATTACTAGTACTGACGCACATGCAACTGGTGGCTATATTGAATGACGTCATGTCGAAAAGTCTGGCAAAATGCTAATACATAATGTACATACGTGAGTTTGTGAACGTTAATCTAACTATATATATTAGTTTGTGAGCCGTGACGTCAGCACTGTTTTCCTTAGTACGTCACTATATATTATCCACATATAATAAGGTCAAGATTAAAGGATTGGCATGCAAACTATGAGTAAAAGTGTTTAATCTATTCAGTATAAACCGATGAGTAGCGTGACAGACCAGGGATTACACTATCTAGAACAATATAACTAGATCTTTCAGCTGTGAATTGGATAAAAAGAAGCACTAATGTGTAAAATGGAATATCAAAATTAAAGTCTAATATTGTTCTCGGTTAATGTTTCTGGGTTAATTCGACAATACAATAAGTTGTATCCGATGTAAGCTGTTAAGCTAATATAGTTACTTTCTAATCCTACGTTTGTTTCACCACCGGTTATTCAGTACAGACAACCATCAGTGATATGTTACAAGAGTTTTCTTAACCATGTGAGTCAACATCACCTTGTCGCTGTTTGTGTTCGAAAAGGGCGTCATGGTAACGTGACGCAAATTAAGGACTCGGCGGAAAAGGGGCTGTTCTTTATCTGATGGAGACTGTACCTAATTTAAAATCATATGTGTAACCGTGTTTGTTGTTACCTTGTAATAGAAGTTGCATAGGCACCGCCACAGATTTACGCATGCATTTTCTATTCCAACATCAACACGAGAAAGAAATTATACTATTTTTCATATGTTCATCGACCAATCTATAATTTTATTTACGATGACGTTTGCTGTTTGTCTGCAGTCTTGTCTTGTCGTGCCCTCAATGGTTTATTCTCTTGTTGCTATGGCTTCTGCCAAGTCATTGAGTACATTCTTTGTGGCTTTCTAGGCTATTGTTTTTTGTATATATATCAGTATATACACACGAACATCTTTGTGTTTTACTTACATTTCCTACTAATGCTGCCTTTTTGGTTAGAAAATAGTTCATGGCGGGGATTTAGTTATTTACACTGTCCCGCTTTACTGGGTTGACACTAGGGTAAGTGTGAGGTTTGGTGCACCCTAGAACCGCGTTTAAACCCCCAGCGGCCTTTTTTGCCACTGACCGTTCCAACGCGGTAGCCCTATTGTCTACCCTTTTGTGTTTGTAATGTCTTATTTGGCCTTTTATTCATCTTTTTTTTCTTTTTTCTTTTTTGAGCCGTCTTCTGTAAATATGTTCTTTGTTTCTGTGTATGTTTGTGATTGACTGTCGTCCTTGAATGCTGCTTTTCCTGTTCGATTTATATATATATATATATATTTATATTTATACATTTACATTTTAAAAAGAAATCATGTAAATCTAAATCAGTCAATCTTGTACATGTTTTATCATGTAAATTGATTTAACATATTTGACGGGTACTTACAAAAGAACAAAAAATAAGTAGCCAAAAATGAAATCAAATTGGCAAAACATAATAATTTAAAATATCGTGGCATACAACTGATTTGGAATTAATTAACAAAGCATCCTAGTAATAGAAATGGGCATACAAGTCGAACAGGAAATGTTTCATTCACAGAACAGTCAACCAGGAAAGCGTAACAAACACAATAAAGTATGCGACACCACAAAATAAACTGGTTGACAAAATGGCAGTGACAAAAAAGCCGGTTGGGGTTTAAACCAGGTTCCAGGGAGCACCAAAACAGAAGGCTAAAATCTAACTTTTATAAAATATATCTGTTATGCTACAACCGTTTTCTTCAACCCCATTTTTATCCAGACGTGAACGAAAGTGGAAACTTGTTCTTGCGACTTTTCTAAAGAACCTATATTATTTTCGAAATACCAGACTGAGTCGTGTTTCGTTTGGTAAATCTATACGTTTGTTATTCAGTCTCATTTTACATCTCTAGATCTGTGCTTCATGACCTATAAAAACTCATTAAAATGCCATAAAACCAAAGAAATAAGAAGTATAATGTCATGTTTCTTTAAATTGTAGAAAATTACGAATAAATTATTTACGAAATGCCTGTCTAATTTTAATTTCCAGTGCATTTCTGTTACTGTTTATTTCTGTATATTCCATGAACAACTGCTTCTGAATCAATAATATTGCTTGTACGAGTATTTATTGTCTTTATAAGCTGCGTTTGTAGAGAATGTATGTGAAAACAAGAGAATATTGTACAATTGTCGTTCAGTATTACACATTACTACTGTGCATTTCAGGGTGCATAGACGTCGAATATGAATCGAGAATGTTTTGTATTATTCCGTATGTTTTCATAATTGATATGGTTGAATAGATGAAAAGAGACGATCCTGGATCTATTTGCAATCTTGTCATAGCCATACGCTAAGCTTCGCAAAGGCAACAAATCATTTTGACACCCCCATGTTTTCATGTAATTTTATTGACAGCAAAAAACAACAAAATGGCGACGGCGGAACATTCCATTTTTCTAGGTAAGGGTGACTTTAAAAATGAAATTGACCAATACTGGTGTGAATAACAAAATATAAACGGAGTATACTATGTACCTACCTTTTTATGTGCTAGATATAATGGTCTTCATTCTAAAATAAAAGTGAATTATAATCGATTGTAGGAGATGCTAAACATTGAACAACAACACCACCCTGCATAGCCTACATTTTACTTAGTACATCCGAGCACTAAAGACAGACATGCGCAAAAATAACGCCACCATGTTGTTTTAAATTACAATGTAAACAAGTGGGGTCAAAATTAATATTAGGCTTTGTGAAGCATAACGGACGGCCATGGCAAGATTGTAAACATATCCAGGTGCGTCTATTTTCATTCTATCTAACCATATCACGTATGTAATAAACAAAATCTTGAATCATATTCGACGTCTAGGCTCCCTGAAATGCACAGTAGAGACTACGACATAACCCAACTAAGGAGCATTAATAAAAACTCACGAAACCTTATACATGTTAGTTTGGTTATTCCAAACGAGTTCCTTTGGTTTGTAAACAATCTAAAACGCTGAAAATGAGATCCCTTGAAAACAAGAAACACAAACAAAACAGAAAGGTAGTAGAATTGTTTTTTGATTTTGTTCAGGAGAGTTAATGTAAGGTGTAATACCTCTGACACCCCCTAGCACTGGCTTTATTGGTATTCTATTTGAAAGTCTCAACGGCTGGGCTTGGTGATTCAGAAGGATACTGGTTTGATTACAACTTTATGATCGTATTCGAATCCATCAAAGTAGGTGAAAGAGATTTATTGTTTTATAGTTTATGCATTATTTTGTTTCACTCATTTAGCAGCAATGCTCACGATTAATATTGACCTTAAAGTAGCTATCCCGCCAGCAACTGCCAACTTTTACAACATCTGTACACCTTTCCTAAAGACGAGGTATATATATACCACTTATTTTGAGAATACACAATATAAACGACTTTAACCAGCCAGGCCAAACCGAAAAAATGGAGCGTTGAATTAAGATTTACTAACTCATAATTCATGTTACGCATATTCAACCATGGGTATTTTAAGATCACGTGAACATACCTATAATTTTAATCGACACATATGCATTATTATATGACCTGAACTCCTGGCTAGAGTTTTGATAAACGGTTTTAAATTTGCCTTTTTTGGTGGATTAGTTTCTTTTAAACGTATTTAACTCCCGAGTATTACTCCTTAGTGTTCTTAAAGTAGTAAAAGGTAGATCTCGTTAAAAATACATACACTGCCATGTTATCTGACTTGTATATACATTGTTAAAGAAACTAACCCGCCAAATAAATTGACGTTAATGTGTAAATACGTACATCTCCTATTTTTTAATTTTCATTTTTGTCAATGAATTAAAAAGAAAACATGAAATAGTCATAAAGTAAGTTTTGAATTTGTTTGGCAAGTTCATTTAAATCATAAATAGACATTTATTAAATGTGTGAAGGTTTAACTGGGCCTAAAAATCAAGAACTTGAACAATTCAAGCGACTGTGTTTGACGTTCATATTGTGTATTAGAAACGCTTATTCGGCATCGCATAAACGTTTTTAATTACTCTAAAATGTTCATTCGCCATTTGTATATAAGTTTATTGTCAAAAAAATACATGATTTCAAGGAAATATGATATGATCTGACATAAGGAAAATGAGGAAGATTGTCAGTATGCACACGTTCATAAAGGTATCAGTCACAAACGGGCTAGTCAGAATGTAAACGCAGTTGCGATTTTGAAGTACAGCTTCAACAATCTTCAGAACTTAAATATAGTGATAACCTCCCTCTCAATATTTTGTTTATTCTGTTATCAGTCTGTATATGTTCATCTTGTTTACGTTTGTATTCTGGCGTACGTGTTGACAGTAGCTTACATTGTGCTGATTTTTAGAATTGAATTGAATTGAATGAATGAATGTTCATATTGTGCGCAAAAACCGACGAAAGATCATGAAATTAAGTAGTTATTAACAGTTAATGTAAATATATAAAGATAACATTATTAAAAAATAAGGGATGATATGGTAGTAGTATAAACATATGTAAATCAATAAATGCCGTCAACGGGTATATAAACAAGTAAATATATATATAAGAACACGTTATAATGATTTATATAGTCTGATTTCTTTTAGGAAATCTAAAACAAGACTAAAATCTATAGTATCAAATAAATCTTTCATAGTATTAACATTGTAGTACCTTTGACGCATAGGATCAATTGAACTGGATTTTATTGTCACACAAATAACTGAGGTCATATAGCGACTTTCCAGCTTCCATTTTCTTGCACGAGCGGGCACCTGGGTAGAACCACCGACTTTCCGCAAGACAGCTGGATAGATTCCTCACATAAATATTCCTAGGCCCATTAGGGATTGAACCCCATAAATGATTTCAAGTCAGACCACTCTAACCACTCGGCCACGGACTCTCGTAGAAACATTCAAATTCGGTGAATTATTATTTATGCAGGTAGATTTTATATTATTCGTGGACACAATAGCTAAGCATTGAGTCTTCTTTGTTATATAGAGTTTAATTAACATTGTTGTTGTGATACGGGAAATAATTCCCGAATGAGAATCTTTCTCACGAGGGAATAATTTTCCGTATCATGACAACAATGTTAAAACTATATATTATACTATTAGGCGAGATAGCAGAGTAGAAGAAGAGATATGTTATAGATTTTCTCAAACTGGGAAATTTCTATAATTCATCACAGAATATATAATATATATATTTCATTTATTTAAAAAAAACATTGAGCAGAACACGACTGTTTCCATTAAAGCTCAGATGCAGCAAATGTTACAGATAAGTGCTACCATGTGTAATCGTATCTTTTTTTCCCCGAAACATATCTATAAAACGTATAAAACGAGTATGACCTGGAACTATGCACCCGGCTTATATTTTCATTAAACAATTGCACGCATTATTATACACATGCTCTATGCCTAGTTAGTGAATTGATACAAGACACGATTGATACTCGACAAATTTAAAGGGACACACGACAATTTCGATTTGTTTTAAAAATCACCACGTCAAGTTAGTTTATCTACGTAACTTGCATTTGTTCGATCATTAAATACATATTAATTATAAGAATATTATAAAGCAAATGTTTTCGAATATTATTAACTGTTGGTTATATTGCACCAAGAATATTATATGTAAACCAATGGTAGGATAAGACGAGAAAACTCAAAATGTTGTTTAATTACATGGAGACAGGTTTAAAGTCAAAATAATACTGGATCAATAAATAGAGACACTAATTTCAATGCTTGATACACAATTCAAGTGTGTCGTGTGTCCCTTTAACAGACAAGGGCATTCGACATTCCTAACGCTCTAACATGAATATATATATATAAATCGAACAGGAAAAGTAGCATTCAAGGACGTCAAACACAAATACACACAGAAACAAAGAACAAATTTAAAGATGAATAAAAGGCCAAATAAAACATCACAAACACAAAATGGTTGACAATAGGGCTACCGCCTTGGAACGGTCAGTGGCAAAAGAGGCCACTGGGTTTAAACCAGGTTCTAGGGTGCACCAAACCTCACACTTGACCTACTGTCAACCCAATAAAACGGGACAATGTAAATAAAGAAATCCCCGCCATGAACTATTCTCAGCATTAATAGGCAATATAAGTAAAACACAAAGATGCTCGTGTATATATAAATAAAAAAATAATAGCCTAGAAAGCCATAAAGAAGGTATTCTATGACTTGGCAGCAGCCAGAGCAACAAGAGAATAAACCATTAAGGCCACGACAAGACAAGACTCGAGTATCGGGAAGCATATATTTTATAATATAACAGATGGTAAAAAATCGTTCCTTAACTGGGACTGGTTAGGAATCGATTATTCACCATTTACCTGTGTTACAATAAAAAAATGTTTTTTTTTCTTTTATATCCTGTAGCATGATGACGTTCCAAGGCGGTGGCCCTATTGTCAACCCTTTGTGTTTGTGATGTCGTTTGCTTTTATTGTTACCTTTGCCTTCTTGTTTGTCTGTTTGCATGTTTGTTTCTGTGTTTTGTGGTTGACTGTCCTCCTTGAATTCTACTTTCCCTGTCCGATCTTTTTATATTTCTTTAGTGTATATTATTTTTTGTTATTTGAAAAACACATATGTTTCAATATGATGGTTGCAAAACAGCAAAGAGTGATTTACTTGTAGTTGTTACAGCTAGTGTATAGTTATAAAAAGCAACATGATATCATTTTCTTTGCGAAATTGGCAATATCTACTGAAGTTTTCAGGAATTAAATATATTTTTAAATATCTGTGTTAGCAAAAGGTTACTGACGATCTCATTAGCAACAAGGAACGTATTATACGCCTGGCAAAATTACGATCTTATTTTTCGCGGTATTTGTCTTTTTACGCACACTTTTCCACATATCTTCTGATTAAAAAAAAGAGATCAACCTAACAGTTGCCACCTTAATTGGTATCACTTAAAGCAGGATGCGTTTTTATACATCAAAGGATAAGTGCCTCTTTGCATAGTCTCAGATCCAGAGAAGAATCTCATCTTAAAATAGTATTTTGCCTCCGAGTCTTCCTGTTGATGTGTCGTTATGTCTGCTCTCTATGTTATTTATGTGCCAGCTAAAGGTTACTGACGAGCTCATTAGAGATATGGAATGTATTATCAAACATGTTTAAGCATGTTAAGACAAATTTGGTGAGCAGTATATTATTTAGACCAAAATTTGCGCTCTATGCCTAAGATAAACATAAAGTACTACCTTGAGACTAATGTGTTCTTCTGAAACAAGCTACATTGTCATTAACGACCGTCTGAGAAGGTCATTAAACAGACATGGCCCAATAAATTCATATTGAAGAATATATTTTTTAAAACCTGCCACATTGTTATTAACGATCGTCTCAGTCAAGCATGAACATTACTGTAACGATAAGTACTCATTAGTTGCTAAAACAAGTAACAGTGTAATGGAATCGTTTCTTTTACTTTACTTTTAAAACAGTTAAGTATTCAATTACTCCAAACCATGCTACCTTATAACTACGGTTCGTTTAACCCCTAAAGTGCATGTAATGTAGCATCATTAAATTACAAACGTGTATTTGTCATAATACTGCATTTGTTCGATCATTAATATCAAGTATAAGTATAGTATAAAGCAAATTGTTTTGCAAATTATTAACTATTGCTATGTTTAAACCTATGGTGGAATAAAATAGTATGAAAGTGGACCTTTGGAAACCGTCGAACAAGACGAGTTTATTAAAGCACAGAATTGTGTTAAGTTATAAGCTTGCAATCAGTACTGTTATTCATTCGATCTTTGGAGATCGCTGAGCCCGATGCTTATATTTAGTTATCGGTGGTACATTTTCAATTTCTTTTGTTTTCTTACATACTTTTTGATTCGGTGGTTCCACTACTCCGGCCGATAAAAGGCTCTGGGTATTGTTTAACCACTCATAGGATATGTTGTCAGCTATTTGATACGCAGGCTTCATAACCGCTGCTCCCAACTAAATTCCATTATGTTTATTTCGCTCTTCGGGGCATTTAATTTTATTAGATACTGGGACCATACGCCGTACGACATGGGGAAGCGTTACACTCCATGTCCACCGCCATATGCATGCCATCTTCGGGATGGTTAAAATTTTGTACTGTTGATTTTATGAATATTTAGTTCTGCTCAACCCGGGGCTAGAGGGCGTGAGCGGTAGCTGGCATATTTCACTACCGCTCATGAACAGTCTCAGTCAAACCGAGACTGCAATATTTCGTATGTGTCGTGCTCGGCCGTTTCCAAAGGTCCATTATCATACTCTTTTTTATACGTAAGCAGGCTTAAAGTCAAAATAATACTGGATAAATAAATAGAGACACTTATTTCAATGCCTTTTATAGACAAGAACAGTCGACATTCCTAATGCTCTAACATGAAAATCGAGTATCGGGAAGCAACAAAATGTTGTTGTTTTTTGTTTCCATCCGTAGAATGATTCTAATGAATATTAAGTTATGTTATTTAAAAAACAAACATATTGTTTCAATAAGAAATTCGAGTGTTGCAAACAGCATAGAACGATTTACTTTTAGTTCTTACAGCTAGTGTACTGTATAGTTACAAAAAACAATATGACAATATTTTTTCTGTAAAATTGGAAATATATATTGAAGTATTGAGAATTAAATACCATTTTTAAATATCTGTGTCCGCTTTTAAAGATGTTTTACGGACGAGCTCCTTAGCAACAGGGAATGTATTATAAGCCTATTACGACCTAATTGCATGCGTTTTAAAGCATGCTAAGACCTGTTTGGTGAGCATTATATTATTTAGACCAAAACAATTTAATCGTGTTCGCTGTTTCTGTCGTTTTACGCACATTGTCCCACATATTTCCTGATCAACCAATATGTTGACACCTTAATTGGTATCACTTAACGCACGATGCGTCTTCATACATCAAAGGATAAGTGGCACTTTACAGAATCTCAGATCCAGAGAAGTAAAATAGTATTTTGCCCTCCGAGTATTGCTGTTAATGTTTCGTTTTATCTGCTCTCTATATTTAAGATAAACACAAAAAACTACCTTGATACTAATATGTTCTTCTAAAACATGCTACATTGTTGCTAACGAGTGTCTAAGAAGGACATTAAACAGACATAACCCAATGTATCCATATTGAAGCATATTTTCAAAACCTGACAAACAAGATCACTAACGATAACTAATGATCAGTAGTCATTAGTTGCTAAAATAAGCTACAGTGTAATGGCTCGTTTCAGACAACATATTCCCGTCTTTTACTTTTAAAACAGTTAAGTATTCTATTACTCCAAACCATGCTACCTTATAACTATGGTTCGTTTAACCTCTAGAGTGCATGTAATTTAGCATCATTAAATTAAAAACGTGTATTTGAAATAATACTGCATTTGTTCGATCTTTAATATCAAGTAAAAAAATAGTATAAAGCAAATTGTTTTGCAAATTATTAACTATTGGTTATGTTTAAACCTATGATAGAGTAAGACGAGAATATGAAAACACAGAATTGTGTTTAGTTATACGCAAGCAGGTTTTCAAAAAACACTGGATAAATAAATAGAGACACTTATTTCAAAATCAAAGTAATCAATTACTCCAAAAAGAGTACGAAAGGGTAAATTTGGAAATCGCCGAAGGCGATAAATAGAAACGATATGACAGTCTCGGTTTGTTTGAGTCTGTTCACGAACGGTAATGAAAAGTGAGCCCCGGGTTGAGCAGAACTCAATATTTAAAATGTCAATATTTACAGACAACTGAACCATTCCGAAGGTGATATGTACATTACGATGAAAAAGGAACATTCAATGAGGTATTTTCATACCATTCCATGGCCAGCGGCGTTTGGTCGCAGCTTCTAACAAAATGCTTTGCCCTAAACGAGAAAACAATGGGCGAAATAAACAAAATGAAATGTTACATTATAACTACGAATTGCTTAATCCCCAAAGTCCAAGTAATATAGAATCATTATATCACAAATGTGTATTGTAATAACACTTCATGGGAATTTAATTTCGTCTCATAAATTTATATTCACATTAGACAAATTAACCGATATACATTCAAATGTATTTCTAGGCAAAGCTACATTTTCAACAAAGCTCGTATCAGATAAACATCAACCCACAATGAAGCTATTAATTTATTAACTAAAGTATACATGCTATTTTTAACTCATCTGCAATATTGTATAATTTTCATATTTTATTTAAAATGACTAAAGAAACCTTGGGAAAAGATGAAAAATTATCATAATAATTTAAAAATAAAAGAAGGAAATATGACCTATTGAAATTTGACAAAGAAAACAGAGTATTGTAAGAATACTATCATTTTATCTTGTTTTGTGTTAATGTTACGCCAAAGAAATCCATTCTCATATCACTACTAAACCAACTGACACTCAATTTACCTCCAACCTAAAGTTTGTTTATGGCAAACGTTAGCGAGCTCTGTAAAAGTCAGTAACTTCTCTCTATAAAGCCAATATAGACATACTTTGTGGAATAAATTGCTCATTTTTTACCGACCTACCATAATTTCGTCATAAAGCCCTTTACCTTTTTACAGCAAATTGATATATATTGACTGAAACACAAAATGAGCAATTTTAAAACAATTAAATATACAAATATTGTATGAATTTATATTTATTTGTTTTGATGTTACTGATACACATTTTTCGAAAAAAATATGAGAAATTATATACTCAGCAAAAATAAAAAGTATCCACTTTGTTTTCCTGTAAAGTCTGAGACTGTAAGAAATAACTAACAATTGTAGCATAATTTTCTTTAATAACATCGTTTTTTGATGTTCACACAAAATGTCATCGAAATATACCGAATGCTTAAAAAATAAATCAAACTTTAAAAACATAGGTGTGGAAACGAAATTAACAAAACTTAACAAATGTAAAGATTAGCGACAATAGCACAGAAATAGCAGTTTAAGCCCATTCAAATACAAAGAAAAATGCTCAAAACCTCGCTAATATCTCATGTGTCCACCGTTACACTCAAAAATGCGACGTCGCATGCTTCTGACGTAACGACTGACGAAGCATCGAGCATATTTGTACGTCAGGATGACCCTATCCAAAGTGTTCAGGAACGCATTAGCTCCAGAATTCATCAGTCGTTACGTCAGAAGCATGCGACGTCGCATTCTTGCGTGTATTCGGTGTAACGGTGGACTTATGAGATATTAGTGAGGTTTTGAATATTTTTCTGTGTATTTGAATGGACTTAAACTGCTGAATCTGTGCTATTGTCGTTACCTTTACATTTGTTAAGTTTTGTTAATTATGTTTTCACACCTATGTTTTTAAACTGTGAATTATTTTTTTATATATTTTGATGAAATTTTGTGTGAACATCAAACAAAGAAGTTATTAAAAGAAAATCATGCTACAATTGTTAGTTCTTTCTTACTGTCTCAGATTTTGCAGATAAAACAAAGTGGATACTTTTTATTTTTGCTGAGTCTATAACAATTAAATATACAAAGTGTAAAATGTATACATGCTATGCACATTGTATGAGTTTACCTTCATTTGTTTTGATGTTATTTGCTTTCATCTGTATTGATCAATACGCTCTACATGGTAAATAGCTTTATGACTTCATCGTTTAAAGATGTCCGCCTCCATTTATCTTTCTTAGCAATGTGTTAATATGTCATGTTAACAAAATGTGATATGAAATTTCAAGATTTATTAGACCTTTTTTACGGTTATTAGATCTATTTTAAATATAATATGGGCTGTTACTCCAATAATAGCCAGAGATATTGGGAGGCAGCACCCACGGTTTTGTTAGCTTGCTCTGCAATTGTAATATTCGTTTAATTGCGCATGCGCAATCTTTTTTCTGCCTTTCCCGGCCAAAACTTAATTACAGCGGTATGTAGTTTTGTTCATGTTATGTAAAATAATGAATTTTTCCACACCCTCCTCATCCTTTCTTTTCATCGTTATGTAGTTCTTTGTCATACTCGTTAATAAGTTGATACATTACTTTTCGACATATTACATCTGTTTCGTTTTTGTTTAGGCCAAAATTGTAAATCCTCCGTTAAGAAAAAAATGCTGCTATTGTCTGCATATCATTTCAGGCACATCCTTGGAGCAGAACTAGTGTGACTTCGAAAGCAGAACGATATACCGGAGGATCCGAAATCGATGCAGCTCCAGAAGCGGAACGATACAACCGACGACGGTGCCAGTGCGGGTCGGCAGCAGAATGATATACCAGATGATCGAAAATCGGTGCGGCTCCAGAAGCAAAACGATTACTAGAAGATCGGTGCGGCTGCAGAAGAATTGCCGTCTGCGAATCTTTCAATTTAGCAAAATAATGAATGAATGAATGAATGAATGAATGAATGAATGAATGGAGTTTTACGGCACGTCGACACATAAATAGGACATATTGTGCGTAAAAATTGATGAAAAATAAAGAAATGAAGTATTAATTAAAAATTAATTTAAATATATAAAGATAAAACTATTTAAAAAATAAGGGATGAATAAAGTTTAATGACAATTAACAATTTTACAATTAGTTCAATGTAAATACTGACCTCTGTTCACCAGGGTCGGGATTGCAACACAAACTATTAAGCCGTCAGCGAATCCTTCAATTCAGTGAAATCACAGTTAATGACAATTAACCATTTTATAATTAGTAAATTTCAATGTAATACTGACCACTGTTTCCCAGGGTCGGGATTACAGCATGAAATATTAAGCCTTTTGAGGCTTATTGTTGTTGCATCATGCCTAGTTCGGTCGTGCACATTATTGTAATCTTTAAAAAAGAAATAACTTTCAAGTAATTAAATGAAGAAACATTTTACTTTAGAATTGGAGTTTTGAATAAACATTTTATTTAAGCATTTTGGGGCTTCACTAAGGGTATAAGGCTGTTGTACCATGCCCTCGTTTGTTTAAGCACATCGGGGCTTCATATTTTGTTTAAGCCTACTGGGGCTTCATTAAGGGTATCAGGCTTATGGGCCATGCCCTCTTTTGTGAAACATGTTAAGGGCTGCCATTATATATGTATGTGCTGCCGGCAGCCCTCTATTTGGAGCCGCGCCCAATATTTGCCAAAACTATATAATATACGATCAAACATTTTAATAAAGGATAATATTTTCTTGTGTGTTTGTCAAGTTGGTGCCTTCCTAACAACTTGATTGAGAATATTGCAACAACCACCACTTTAAAGTTCGTCTGGATTTATTTTTTTCATTTGACCCTATCATTTTGTAACACACTACGCACATGCTTATACTATTTTACATTTCGGCACAATGACTATCCTTTTCTGTTAGATTGTGCGATGACTCGACTGACTGTGGACCCTATGATGTCTACCTAAATCTTGAAAAGGAAGGTAACGTCTAATGTTTGTCATAAATCGTGTCGCGCCCTTAATGGCTAACTTTCTTGTTGATCTGACTTTTATCCAAGTCATTAAATACTACGCTGTGGCTTTCGAGACGTTTTATATTAACATACACACATCATCTTTGTCTTATACTTTATTGCCTTTTAGTGCTGTCTATTTTTTTAGATGATATAGACTAGCGGAAATAAACATTTGATAAGAATGATGTTTGGTGCACTCTGGAACATGGCATTAAGCCTCCAATGGCCGTTTTGCCACTGACCGTTCCAAGCGGTAGCACTGCTGGTAACATTTTTATGTCTGTGATTGCGTATATTGTGCTTTTATTTATTCATGTAATTGTTGTTGGTTTTGAATACATGTGTTCAAATGCGGTAACCCTATGTTCAACACGTTTATGTGTTTTTGTGTCGTACACTTTCTTTCTATGTATTCGTGCAAATGTGCTTTCTTTTCAATAAGTATTTTTCTGCTTTAATACTCCGTGAATGCTACTTGTCCTGTTCGACTTTATACTTAATCTTATTTTGAATGTCTGAGTTCAGTAAATGGTACATTTCCTGTTACATTTTGTATATTAGACTAATTTAAACATCAACCCACTATAATGCGATAAACGTATCTACATTAAAGTACCTACTTATGCTGGAAGGGATTTCTTTCTGTACAGTGTCTTGTTTAATCAGGATGACTATATAATAAGAGGGAGGTTTTGTGCGGATGGGGACGTAAACAGGGCGGTCCCGTGTATCGGTTTATACTCCGAGCACGTTAAAAAACCATAGGAATCTATTCGATAATAAGAGTAGGGCACGGTTCCCGGATTTCTATGTATCCTTCCGCGCTCTCTGGTGCGGCTCTAAATAACCTATACTGTGTTGATGAGCTGTTAAACAACATTCAATTCAATTCAATTATTTACTGCAAACATGCCTCGTGACCGATTGACCGATTAGTTCAGGTATATAAACTGAGGCCCCAGTTGTAGTCATTTCTTTGTATTGTAATGTTATATGAATAGTATCTAGGGTATATTTCATACAATACTTTGAACTTTACTTTTATGAAGTTTACCGAAGACCTCGTTTCTTTTGATAATTCTTTATTAAAAAACACAATAAATAAAAATCCTACTTGTTTAATGTTGTAATAAAAACGCTTTATTGGGCGGGCCTCACCATTTGATAAAAATTAAATAACGCCATTTGTAATTTTATGCCTAATAGTGATTTACAGTTAGCTGTACATTATCTCTCCCTTAAATCTAGTGTGGGGCGCGGGCATTGCAAATGACTGTACCCATGTTCTCAACCCTTGTTTTTGTATGTTTGTGATGTCGCATACTTCGCTTTTGTTTTTCATTGTAATTAACATGACGACAGGTGTCAATCATTTATACATTTCAAACATTCAAACCAATAAGAAATCTCTCCGATAAACAATATCACGTGCAACTGTTTTCAAAATGAACGCGCACCACTATTATAATAAAATCTATTGTCAATATACTCCAACATCATTGATAGGGCGGAGATATCTAGGTAGTGGCATCATGTTTATAGATGACTGAGTTTTATGAATGCTAAATATCTTTTTAGCATCAACTTGGAAATTTGCTAAAATGTAATTAAGTTCATTTCATATGAACATAAACTTGAGGGAGCATTATTTTATCAACATTATACATATTTTATTATGTATTTCCTAAATATGTATCTGCTACTAAAGTACGGTGAATTATAATGTTAGTTCATCTCAAATAGTCGCCTTTAAAACTACACCCACACCATGATTGCCACCAGAACAAAACATTTAAGGTTGAAATAGAAACATTATTTGATATGCTTTGGATATTTCTTTTATGTTCTGTATATTTGTCCTTTCACCGGACCTAAAGGAAATATACACACATTGCTTAATATTGGTATAGTAAAGAAAACAATCGGAACTATACAATTTTAAGACTAAACAACTCACTTATTGTTAGATCGCTCGTGTATGAAGGCGTTTTTACCTATTAATTTTTAACATTAACTGTCTGGTCTGAAACGGATATAATTATATAGTAACACTGGTAGTTTTTTCCGTTCTTTGTTATATAAATTTTTACATTCATTGTCATATGTCCTAATCAATATACCCTGCTGTTTGTGACAGGTCATTCCACAAACGGAAATCAATGCACTCGACACTGAGTTGACGAGTTAATCTAGATTCCCCTATTTTGGATATATATTCATTCAGGTTCTCTTGAGCATATCATTTTAGAAAGAACTGAAGATCAATATTTGCTGAATCTTGTCTGCAAAATGTTAATTGGTTTAGCTTTTACGTAAATAAAAGGAACAATACATATTGCATTGACTTGCTTGGGAATAACAAAACGATACAGCTTCAAATTATATACTGAAAAAAACAAAACAAAACGCATAATAGGTATTTCCGCTATACATTGTATGTTGAATATGCTTATGCTAATCGAATGGTCATTAGGCATGTCCTTTCGGAAAGAAGGTTTAAACAGTACCGAACACACCAATGGTTACCCCTTTAAAGTGTCATTATCGAAAGAATGCGCATTTGACCCAAGCAGGTGAGCAAACTTATGCGGACCCAAACTCGCTTTCTACTTGGAAAAAGTCAATTCTTAAAATTGTAGATACACGTATTAACTTTTATAATGCTAACCCCTCTTTGCTTCCTCCGAGACCTAGGTTTTCCTTTCGTAATTTAAAATCGGGAATTCAGGAATTTCATAATAGATTTGTTTTAGTTCCTGCAGATAAAGCAGCTAATAATGTAATTATAGTTTGACGCCTACATTACGTCAATGTTTTATCTCTGGAACTCGGCAGCACCAATTCGTTTACTCCAGTTAATTCTACTGAGGATGATGTTGTTTCCGCACATATCACTCGGTGCACTACTTTCAAGGCTGGTGTAAACGATAAGCAAAATAAACTGCCTACTATGTACTGGATTCCTAAGTTACATAAAAATCCGTATATGGCTCGCTTTATTTCGAATTCTAGTGCCTGCACCACAACAAACATCTCCAAACGTTTAACTTCTTGTCTTACTGCCGTTAAAGATCACGTTAAATTATTTTGTGATAAAACTTATGAAATCTCTGGGATTAATTTATTTTGGTCTATAAAAAATTCAGGAGACGTTCTTGATAAAATGTTCAATAAAGGTCAAGTTTCATCAATAAGCACTTATGACTTCTCTGCACTATATACAACCTTACCACATCACCTTATTAAAGACAAGCTAATTTTTCTTATTCAAAAAACATTCGCTACAGAAAATACTAATTTTTGGCATGTAATAATATTAAAGCGTTCTTTACTAACGGCAGTTTGGACAATTATATTATACTATGTGGACTTGCTATGAAGTTTGTGAAGCACTCATCTTCCTATTAGATAATATTTTCGTCAGGTATGAAACCACCGTTTATAGACAAATTGTTGGTATCCCTATGGGTACGAACTGTGCACCACTTGTCGCAGATTTGTTTTTATTTTGCTTTGAAAGAGATTTCATGTTGAGTCTTTCACCAGATACCCAGGCAGATGTTATTGAAGCCTCTAATGACACCTCTCTGTATCTGGATGACATATTGAACATTGACAACCCTTTCTTTCCAACTATGATTAATAATATTTATCCTAAAGAACTTCAGCTTAACAAAGCTAATATATCTGATAATAACGCTTCTTTTCTTGATTTAAATCTCTCCATTGAAAATGGTGAAATAATTAGCATAATCTATGACAAGAGAGATGATTTTAATTTTGACATTGTTAATTATCCCCACTTGGATGGGGATGTTCCCCGAGCAACTTCTTATGGGGTGTATGTGTCTCAACTTATTCGTTTTTCAAGAGCTTGTACTCGAGTAGAGGACTTCAATATTCGTAATCTTTGTATAACTAAAAAGCTACTCAATCAGGGTTACCGTTACCATAAACTTCGTAAAACCTTTGCAAAATGTTATTATCGTAACCCTGATCTTCTTTCCAAATATAAAAATAATTTAAGGACTCTTCTGCGACAATGACTATCTCAACTTATTCGTTTTTCAAGAGCTTGTACTCGAGTTGAGGACTTTAATATTCGTTATCTTTGTATAACTAAAAAGCTACTCAATCAGTGTTACCGTTACCATAAACTTCGTAAAACCTTTGCAAAATGTTATTATCGTAACCCTGATCTTCTTTCCAAATATAAAAGTAATTTAAGGACTCTTCTGCGACAAGGACTATCACAACCTGACTTCTTTGGTGATGTGATTTATAAACTTCGTAAGATTCTTGGTCATAATCACTTTCATACTA
Source organism: Cyrtodaria siliqua (assembly GCA_037043455.1). Classification (NCBI taxonomy): domain Eukaryota; kingdom Metazoa; phylum Mollusca; class Bivalvia; order Adapedonta; family Hiatellidae; genus Cyrtodaria; species Cyrtodaria siliqua. Next base: position 85,234 of record JAWPHD010000087.1, on the reverse strand, counting down.
TCTTTGTTAAACTTGTTAAAAGGTTTATCAAACGAGGTTATGACCTTATCATTTTGCAACGTACTGCATGCTTGGTGGTGGACCCTTTTACAGTTCGCCACTATGCTTTCCTCTTTAATTATACGATGACCGGACAGGCTGTGGACCCTATGATGACGCCTACCTAAAGCCCATTGGGACGGTGGCGTTTGACTTTTTTTTCTATGATCTTTCTTGTCGTGCCCTTAATGGTTTATTCTCTTGTTGCTCTGGTTTCTGCCAAGTCATTGAGTACCTTCATTGTGGCTTTCTAGGCTATTGTTTTTTTGTATTATATTTACACGAGCATATTTGTGTTTTACTTATATTGCCTATTGATGCTGCCTTGTTTGTTAGATATTAGATCATGGCGGGGATTTCTTTATTTACACCGTCCTGTTTTAATGGGATGACAGTAGGGTAAGTGTGAGATTTGGTGCACCCTAGAACCGGTTTAAACCCCCAGTGGCCTACTTTGCCACTGACCGTTCCAAGGCGGTAGCCCTATTGTCAACCATTTTGTGTTTGTGATGCCGTTTGCGTTTGTTGTTTGTTGTTGCTTTTGCCTTCTTGTTTGTCTGTTTGCGTGTTTGTTTCTGTGTTTTGTGGTTTACTGTCCTCCTTGAATGCTACTTTCCCTGTCCGATCTTTTTATATTTCTTTAGGCTTATAATGTTGAAATCGCTTTACATTAAACACAATACTCAAATGGCGTGACTTTTTCAAGCGAAACCTCAACATTTATATATTTCGTGTAACAACGTATACTGATTAAAAGGTCTACTACATGACAGAGTTGTCCTTTCTGTAATTAGTTGTTGCCCATTTTTGTACAAACAAGTTGAAATATATCTGGAAATTACATGGAATTAGGTGTATATAATAATGTAGTATAGGCAATTTTTTGATTGTGCGTTTCTTTTTCCCTTCAATATATATAAAAGAGAACATTCAAAACAGAATGGGATCTACGACACTGTTTTATATATTCTAAAATCTGATCGCAAAGGTGTGAGAGCATAATGTATTTAACAATTCAGTCCCTTTCAGTAGAAAGTGTTGCACATAGGATACTCATACAACTTTCAAACATGTTTTGATAGCCAAAAACTTACCTATCAACCGGTTGTATATTATCAAGCACTTTTCTTACACACCGACCTTCCTTCAGTTTATTGCCTCTGCATAAAAACTGACAAATGTTACGCTTGATATTGATTATCCTATAGAACCAATTAGTTATAACACTACTGATCTGTTGTCAGGGTGACATTTTACAGCCGCAACAGGGCACCAAACAAACGTTAATATGCAATAGTGAATGTTAATACACATTTAAATGAGGACCTATTGGAAACATTAAACACCGACAAAAAAAGTAGCAGACAAGGTTCCAAGTCTGTAACTCTGTCTTCACCACCCTTACTGTTGTATTTTGTCCTTTTCATTGTATAATTAATTAAATATTGCTCCTTGTTTGTATTACAGTGCGGACCTACGATGTCATTGCGTTTGGACCCGATATCTCTTTTTTGATGACATATTAAAAACTGACGACCCTTTCTTTTCTACTATGGACATGATGGATAACGCCATTTATTATCAATAACTTCAACTCGACAAAGCTAATGTCGGTGACTGTCGCTTCTTTTCTCGATTTACATTTCTCTTATGCAAATGGAGAAATAATTAGGAAATACATTACAAGAGGGAGGATCTTACTGTTGACTTAAATATTCGTAATCATTGAATAACTAATTATTTGAGTACGGGCCATGGATGCCCGCACTGAAAACAATCAGCAAAACAAGTAATATTTGACGAATAAAGGACCGTAACTTAGTTAATACCAGGTCGATTTTGACGCAGAATCGATATGCACATTTTGACGTTATAGGTAAGTACCCGGTAAAACTTTTCGGGACGATGGGCGGACGTACACTCGGAATGACGGACGGACGTACTATCGCTATATTCTCCCTTACCATTCGGTGGTCTGGGCATAACAAGTTAATCCGTCAGTGCTATCGTTACCATAAACTTCGAAATACCTTTGCTTTTTTTTAATATTGTAATCGTGATCTACTTTATAATATAAAAGTAATTTAAGAACTCTTCCGCGACAAGGATTTTCACAACCTTATTTCTATCGTGACGTTATTTACAAGCTTCTTATGATCATTGATCATAATTACTTTTATACAGTCTTTAATATGGGCCTATCATTTTGCAACGCACAGTATGTTTAGTGGTTGACCCATTTACAGTTGTACAGTTGTAATGACCGGACAGAGTGTGGACACTGTAACAGTGTCTACCTAAATCCTTAAACGACGGCAGCGTTTGATATTTGTCTTAAACAGTGTCTTATCGTGCCAATTATAGTTTGTTCTCTTGTTGCTCTGGCTTCTGCCAAGTCATTGAGTACTTGCATTATGTCTTTCTAAGCTTTTGATTTTTATATTCATACTTACATGATCATCTGATATGTGTTATACATATATTGCCTAGTAATGCTGCCTTATTTATTAAGCGTTATACATATATTGCCTAGTAATGCTGCCTTATTTTTAAGCGTTATACATATATTGCCTAGTAATGCTGCCTTATTTATTAAACGGTATACATATATTGCCTAGTAATGCTGCCTTATTTATTAAACGTTATACATATATTGCCTAGTAATGCTGCCTTATTTATTAAGCGTTATACATATATTGCCTAGTAATGCTGCCTTATTTATTAAACGGTATACATATATTGCCTAGTAATGCTGCCTTATTTATTAAACGTTATACATATATTGCCTAGTAATGCTGCCTTATTTATTAAGCGTTATACATATATTGCCTAGTAATGCTGCCTTATTCATAAAGAATATAACCTGGTGGGAATTTGATCCCCGAGCGGCCTTTTTGAATATTACTTTGTTTTATATTATATTATACATATTAAGGATCAGAGTACTTGATGGACGAATCCTTTCACGAACAGGATGGATCAATGTCCTCATTACGTGGTCCGAGAATTACGTTAATACTCCCATCCAACCCCTTCTCCAAGAAGCGAAAACAGGTCTGGCTGGGGTATGAAATAAAACTTTAATTTTGTCTTAAAAAGTTTGCATATTTTAAAATTAGGTAGTTTTAAACAGGTTATCGCGCTTTTTCAGTAAAAAATGTGTTTAAACATGTTTTATCTTCGAAACATCAACTGTACAATCCTGCTGATATTAGCTTTCCCATCGCGTAATGGAAGTAAGGCGTGACCACGTAATGTTCTCTTTTGGACAGGATTTAAAAACCAGAAGTGGATACAGCATCATGAAACGAGATAAACTGTCAAATAGATTATTAAACTGTACACATGGTGGAGAATAGGTTTGCAATATGTGCCTTGTATTTGCACAGTAATGCAAGCTTATAAATACGTGGCATATACATTATTTTGGGTTATGGGGTAAACGTTTGGAACCTAATTTAACCGTCAGCTACCCTTTCTCCATTGCGGCGATTCCACGGCGGTGTCCCTGTTGTCAACCCTTTCATGTCAATGTTGTCACAAACCTTCATCCTAGTTATCCTTTTAAGCAATGCTTGTTTCGAATGATACATTTCCCGTTCGAATTTGTAGATTCTGTGTTAAAAATAGCAATTTACAGTTAACGCCTACTTGGGTTCCTTTGAGACATCAACTGTCAAGATGGTTTACATATTTGCCAAATTGATGTATGCAAGCAATTAAGAACTACATTCCTTGTCAAATATATTCCAAGATCTTAGAAAGCAAGAAATGTCACCAGTAATTGTTACACATGCTCCCGACAAAAACATATTGCAGTATTTCTAACATTTTTGAAATGCTAATGGTTACCGATAAAACACAATGTTGCAAGGAAGGTAGAGTGCATGACTGCACAACACACGTGATCCATCTATATTTATGAAAGTAGTTTGATTGTTTTTCCACATGGATATTATGATTTATGGCAAAGACACACCATTTTATGCACTTGTTATTTAGCCTCTAAGTTTGACATTGACCTATGAGACACATATGTAAATCTTGCGCGTGACACACCTTTGCATTTCCATTACGTTTGTGTGAAGTTTCATCAAATTCCATTCAGCACTTCCAAGGTTACGGCTGAGGCAAGAGTTCGATGAGTTTGACCTTTGATCTCGAAGTCTGACATTAACCTATAAGGCACGGACTTGATTAACGTTTCTGCGATTTTTCATGAAATTCCCATTAATTTAACATTTGACCTCCAAGTGTGATATTGCCATTGAAGGTAGGGATCTGATACTCGATACCTACTTGCTTTTTATGATTAACATTGGTATGAGTTTTCAAGAGTGTGTGTATGTGTGTATTTCTAAGGATTATAGTCCCTCCACCTACGACAGGCGTCCTACCCGACGATTATAGGCACAATGTCTGGACTTTTATCTGTGTGTTGTTGTGTGATGTGATGATATGTCTACTTGAAGCAGCGAACTCAATGGTTTCTTTATAGTGCTGCCACACTGGAATACCACGCCGTAGTAGACATGATACCCCCACCCACCCAGTCACATTATTCTGACACTGGTCAATCAGTCGTAGCACTACCCATTATTTGCTCGTCAGGCAAGGGTTACAAGTGACTACTCTATTTTTAAAGTCTTTGGTATGACGCGGTCAGGGGATTCGAACCCACAACCTCCCGAATGCAAGGCAGACGCTATAACCACTACACCACAATGCTTCGGTATGAGTTTTCAAGAAATTCCCTTCATTGCTTTTATAGCCGATACACGAATTTGACTCAGTTGTCCTCCCTGTGGGACCTTGACCATTGAGGTAGACTGCGAAGTCTTACGCACGACACGCTCTTTAAAACGTTTGTGTGAAGTTTCATAAAATTACCCGTAGAACTTTCAAAGTTATGGATGAGTCACGATTGTTCCTGACGAACGGCTCAATTACTACACAACTCTACCTTCGGTGCAATATGTATACTCACGGTCAATGAAAACGCACAACAAAACAAATCCTTTTAAAGTTAGAATTTTTAGGCATTTTGGACAAAATATGATATAATTCATATAACGAGTTGACATTTAACATTTATTACGCATATCTAGTTTTAGTGCATTCCACATTGGTGTTATGAAATGCACGTGCATTTCCGGTTTTCTAGTTGCATCTCACAAAGAAATAATTTCACAAAAACATTAATGGCAAAATTCTTCCAGACGGCAAACAATAAAAAGGCCAGTAAAACCAAATGGAATTTATTCCGAGATGGATTAATGTAGCTTGAAATTTAGTGGAAGAGTCTTCTTTTTATGATTGTCTATAGTAAACAACGTTAAATGTAAATAACTGCGATACTGCTTGTCATAAAAGTCTGCCATTAAACATATAAGATATGTTAGGTATCAAGATGAAATACTAAAACAATAGAAAAAATATGGTTCAGCAGCCGTCCTAAATAATCCTACAGCATACACATATGGAGTCAAGAGTGAGTTTTTATTGACCGTCAGTATAGGTTTCTGCAAAGAAGAACAGTTTAAGGAATCTAGAGTACACAGTAAACCGAAATGAAAATTATACTTTTATGTATGTCTCACTATAAAATTATTTTTCCTTTGACAGCAGAAAGCCTTATATGCTTATAAATAGTAGTAGTGGGTTTGTCGATTTTACATATGTTTCTAATTGATCACGTATACTGTAGTATAAAATGTTTTTTTATTGAGAACAACATGATACTGGATACATGGAATTTAAATGACGTACGGATTTCGGAGAGGCATGGTCATTTTGATACAAACTCTGGAATATTAGTACACAATAGTGCAATAAGACATTTTCAAAAACTGGTTTATTTTCCTATTCGTTCGCATGATTTCTGTGTGGAATGACTATATCAAAAATACAAGCAGGTCACTATAAAATAAGTGTAGTGTCGTGTGAAAATATAATTACAACTGAATATGCAAAGAGGTTATCAAGCCCCAAATATTCATATTTTCGATATTCAGTTAAATGAATAGCGTAGTATATTTTTTATCATTGAAAATGCATGAATATTTCCACAATTTATCCAAAATGAATAAGCGACTACTTAAATCAAGTACAATGTATTATGTAATTTGATATATTCACTGTTTTTACGTTTTACCATGGAAAGTGTCGATGATTCTTACAGATAGGGAGAGGTATACAGTATTGGTTCTACCTACGAAATATTGCGAGGTCTGACTCCATCACAAACAACTCGACCATCATATTAGGCCTGAAATTTGCGACGTAACGACGTAAAACACCATTCAACAACAATCAACAACAACAGTTTTATTCAGTTTCCATTCTATGACAGGTATTTAAATCCATACCTATATTAGACTTTATTCCATCAGTCTTTCATTATTCATGTACATAAAATATACTTTTAAATCTTGAAAACGGGATCCCTTGGAAGCAACAAAGAAATATAAAAAGATCGGACAAGGAAAGTAGCATTCAAGGAGGACAGTCAACCACAAAACACAAAAACAAACACGCAAACAGACAAACAAGAAGGCACATAAGAGATAAAACTAGCAGACTCGGTTTTAATGAGTCTGTTCATGACAGGTAATATTAAGTGCAACGCCTCGCGCACCACCTAACACCGGCTTAAGCGATATTCTACTTACAGCCACAGATATTGGGCTTGATGATCCCAAATCACCACTAAGTAATAATACTACAGATTTGTAGTCGGGGCAACGTTTTAAGGCCGACACACAGCACTAAACAAACGCTATTGTAAATGTCAATAAATAAACAATAACGTCAATAACGAAGGAAAATAACGGCGATACAAAGGACAATTTCGTCTATCAAATGAAGATATTGATTAGAAAACAAGTGCCTACGCAGCACTGCACACTTATTATTGTCATTAGAAAACGACTTCCATTACATAAAAAATGCTAAAATATGTGTAAAATGAACATAAACGTTACGTTGTTATGAGTACGAACATTCTGTTATATCCAGTTACCATCGATTTCAAGAGGAAATAAAAATATAAATTGGTTTATATAATACTAAAAACATTGTTCAATATAGATATACAAATCGAACAGGAACAGCAGCATTCAAGGACGACAGTCAACCAGTCACACATACACAAAGAAACAAAGAACAAATTTAAAAATGAATAAAAGTCCAAATAAGACATCACAAACACAAACGGGTTGACAATAGGGATACCGCCTTGGAACGGTCAGTGGCAAAAAAATGCCGCTGGGTGTTTAAACCAGGTTCTAGGGTGCACCAAACCTCACACTTACACTACAGTCAACCCAATACAACGGGACAGTGTAAATAAAGAAAACACCCGCCATGAACTATACTCTAACCATCAAGGCAGCATGAATAGGCAAGTAAAACACAAAGATGCTCGTGTATATATAAATACAAAAAAATCAATAGCCTAAAAAGCCACAAAACAGGTACTCAATGACTTAGCAGAAGCCAGAGCAACAAGAGAATAAACCATCGAAGGCACTATAATACAAGACTTCAGACAAACATCAAACATCACCGTCCTTTTGGGCGTTAGGTAGACGTCATCATAGAGCCCACAGCCTGTCCGGTCATCGCACAATCAAAGAGGAAAGCATAGTGGCGAACTGTAAATGGGTCCACTGCCAAGGATGCAGTGCGTTGTAAAATGATAGGGTCATAACCTGTTTTGATAAACCTTTAATTAATTGATACCAGTTTAACAAAGATAGTATGAAAGTGATCATGACCAAGGATCTTACGAAGTTTGTAAATCACTTCACCATAGAAGTAAGGTGTGATATAGTCCTTGTCGCAGAAGAGTTCTTTAATTATTGTTATATTTGAAAAGAAGATCAGAGTTACGATAATATAATTTTTCAAAGGTTTTACGAAGTTTATGCTAACGATAACCCTGATGGAGTAGCTTTTCAGTTATACAAAGATTACGAATATTAAAGTCCTCAACTCGAGTACAAGCTCTAAAAAAACGAATAAGTTGATACACATAGACCCCATAAGAAGTTGCTCGGGTAACATCCCCATCTAAATGGGGATAATTAACAATATCAAAATTAAAATCAAAATATCTTGTCATATATTTTGCTAATTATTTCACCATTTTCAATGGAGAGATGTAAATCAAGGAAAGATGCGTTAGTATCAGAAATATTATCTTTGTTAAGTTGAAGTTCTTTAGTGTATATATTATTAACCATAGTAGAAAATAAAGGGTTGTCAATGTTCAATAAGTCATCCAGATACCGAGAGGCGTCATTAAAAGCTTCAATAACAGCTTCCTGGATATCTGGTGAAAGTCTCAACATGAAATCTCTTTCATAGCAATATAAAAACAAACCTGCGACAAAGGGTGCTCAGTTCGTACCAACAATTTGTCTATAAACGGTCGTTCCACACCTGACAAAATATTATCTAACAGGAAGATGTGTGCTTCACAAACTTCTAGGCAAGTCCATATAGAAAAACGCTTTAATATTATTAGGGGCCAAACATGTTTTATTTTCCCTTGCGAATGTTTTTTGAATACGAGCAATAAGCTTGTCTTAGATAAGGTGATGTGGTGAGGTTGTATATAGTGTAGAGAAGTCATAAGTGCTAATAGATGAAACTTGATGTTTCCTGCACATTTTATCAAGAACGTCTCCTGAATTTTTTATAGATCAAAACACATTAATCACTGAGTTTTCAAAAGTTTTATCACAATATTGTTTAACGTGATCTTTAACGGCAGTAAGACAAGAAGTTATATGTGTGGAGATGTTTGTGGTGGTGCAGGCACTAGAATTCGATAAAGCGGGCATTATACGGATTTTTATATAATTTAGGAATCCTGTACATAGTTGACTGTTTGTTCTGCTTTTCGTCTACCCAAGCCTCGAAAGTAGTGCACCGAGTGATATGTGTGAAAACAAAAGCATCCTCAGTAGAATGAAGTATACTTATTAGTGCTACCGAGTTCCAGAGATAAAACTTTGACGTAATGTAGGCGTCAAACAATAATTACATTATTAGCTGCATGCAGTTTATGATTTAACTAATGAATTATCTGTAAACAGCTAGTGAATCAAAAATTGGTCTATAAATTAAAAGCAATATTAAAGTACAGACGAAAGCGCCTATAACGCTATTATCTAACACACGAGTTTCAGGAAATGACACACGAGCTTCAGGAAAATGAGTGTTCATTAAACTATGAGTTTTATCTTTCCAACTTGCTGATTTATTTCTGTAATTTAATTTAGAAGACGATATATAACTGTTAAGATCGGAAATTGGATAATGGCAAAAACCCATAGACAAATTTAAATGAATACTTTTTGTTTCCGTACGAAATAGCTTTTTACTAGTTTTTGAAATTAAACACCATTCTAAAATTAATGTCGATTTCTTTGAAAGGTTATAGGCACGCGCATTCGCCTTGGCTGTTTTTTCTAGATTGTTTTGCGACATCTTTAACAAGGTGGCGAAACCACGTGACTTTCTGGTCAGATTCACGTCAACAAATGGTAAACAAAACGCTCGATTCAGATAAGTTTTCGTTTCATAACTGTATCAATATTTATCGAATGTTATTCAATTAAAGCGCACATACCCCTTCTAAGTGAGCTCTTTCCTCCACCGCAATTGGTAATTTGATTTATCTAGTTTTCTGAGTCTTGGAAACGAAATAAATATATGTCCGTGTACATTTTGGGAACGTAAAAAATACTGAATGAACAAAACTGCCTTTTGTAGCGGAGGAAATAGCTCATATTATTAGGGTATGTGCACGTTACTTGAACAAAATTCGTTAAAATATTAAGGAAGTTATAAGAAAAAACATAACTGAATTGAGCGCTTTGATTACATTTGTTTTGCTCACCGTGAAACCAATCAAAATGTCACGTGGTTTCGCCACTCTGTTAAACTAAATAGTATTCGATATGTTCATGAAAGCGATTCTATACACTTTAACACCAACTTAGGATCACCTTTAAATCCGAACCACCAAGACCTGTGCGCCACTGATATCGGAAAATCAATAATGAAAACAATGGTTCTCTAAAAATCGCAGCACCCAAACGCAATATTAGAATTCAGCTATGTGAGATTATATGTATCACATAACTCCAAAAATACCACATAATGGGCATTATGTATAGCTACCTATATATACTGTTTTCGTATAATGACATCATACGTTTCAAATGTTGATGTTGTATATTACTTCGGACTCCTCCGTACGCCACCGAACAAAGAAAATGCCTTCATCTGTTATGAAAATCGACGAGGCTATTCCGATTTCACACCGAGGTGAAATGAAAAAGACTATTCGACCTTCAGTTGCATATTTATTACGCTAGTGTATGAAGATCTCTATATAATGACATTATTGCTCTCCCAAATCGAAAGTAATGTGATAAATAATTATATAAGTATACAAGGGTCTTGCGAGAAGCACACATAATGAACAACGCATGGGTTATAAAAGAGAATTAAATTATTTCATATTGACAAAACTGACAGTCTCTTAATTGTGTGAACAGAAAAAAGCATTCAAGTCATAAGTATAGAGCATAAACAAGTCGCAATGGATGCTAATGATTTTTCTGCCGCTGGCAGCCACCTCTGTAATGGTTTTCATAACTAACTGCCCATGTTCAAATGAAGGTGTTTACTGTAGAAGACAAGTGTTAAAATGTGTGTTAAAATAAGAAAATAGACCCAGTCAAGCAGTAGCAGTGAATGGTTTCTTTGATTTTTTTCATTTTTGTAACACTATTGAAATATCACATGGTATCAGTGAATATTTTATAGATTTGACCAACTGTCAAATGTCAATCACGTTTTCAAAAAAAAAGAGCCGAGCATGGTTAGACTTTAATCATCACAACGAGCGATATTCTACTTTAAAGCCCAATCTTTGTGGCTTTAAAGTAGTATATCGCTTATGCCGGTGCTAGGCGTCGTGAGAGGTGTTGCACTTTACATTAACTCTCATAACAGACTCAATCAAACAGAGTCTGCTACATGTACTTTTATCTTTTGTTTGTGTTTGTTGCTTTCAAGGGATCCACTTTTCAGTATGTATTATCATTCACACTAGCGTTTGTTTAGTGATGTGTGGGTGGCGGCCGTAAAACGTTGCTCCGACTACAAATTAGTAGTGTTATTACTTACTGGTCCTTTTGGATCATTAAGTCCAATGTGTGTTGCTTTAAAGTAGAATATCGCTTAAGCCGGTGCTAGGAAGGGTGAGAGGTGTTTCCCTCTGACATTACCTCTCATGAACAGACTCAATCAAACCGAGTCTGCTACTTTTATCTTTTGTTTTGTTTCATGGGATCCACTTTTCAGTATTTATTAGCTCTCTGCTGATGCGTACTTCTAGCGTTATGACTAAAGAACGTAGCATTTATTACAAAGGACCCAGTGTATTACAAGTCAATACATGGTAATTATACATCGTTGAGGGACTCTTAAAATGTTAATAATTGGGAATTAAAATGCTATGTAGAAAATCAGTGATGGTATGAATGGGAAATAATGAGGCTAAAAAAATGTAAAAAACGTTCGGGTCCTGTTCTTCAAAACCCATGTATTCCTACGCGACATCTTGTATTCTCCATATTTTAAAGCCTTCTATGTATTACTTGATCTAAGATTTATTTATTTTATATATATTGTTTTCCGCCAGATATAATGCTATTTGCTATCGATTGTTATTCAACGCTTGCATAAAACATTACTAAGTCTTGTTCTAAAAGTATACGGATAATTAGAGCTAAGCTGTCAGCATACTGATTTCGCAGATTTTATGGATGAAGGATTTACTATGATATTGAATTGGAACATAGTAACACTTCAACAACCCTATATTCTGTTCACATTGCGATCAAGGCTCAAATGACATTGCTTAAGATCAAATATTTCGATTGTTGCATCAATCAAGTTACCTACATTAAAACGAATTGAAGAATTGTTCGTTTTAAGGCTTATCCCATTCCTTCGTTACAAAAAACAAGAACGATGCATTAAGTTTTTATATAATTTCAAAACAAAACATATTACACTACTAAACGTGCCAGCAAGTTCAAAACTCTTTTAAACTGTACTTACTCTACCTGTACCGATCTTGCAGGAATCACTGTGTTTGTGTACAGTAAAACATTTAGTACTAGTTTTTTGCATGGTATATTATAGGATATGTTCAGGCAATTTAAATATGTATCATTATTTGAAATCTTACTTAATAAAATACGTTAACGTAGCTGACGTCATGTAAACAGCAAAACGACGTCATAATTTCCCTTACAAATTGCCGCCGTATGCAAGGTAAATTGACAACATTAAAGTGAAACTATCACGTCGTAGGTGTGTTATGTGATAAATATAATCTTACATTCGTGATTGTGTATTATTGTCTTTAATAAACGAGTTGGATAATAAGAATACTCGACAGAGCCAAGTATCCTATCATTGTATCCAACTCGTTTATTAAAATCAATAATACACAGTCACTCATGTAAGATCCTCTATAAAATACAAATAGTAACAACTCAGTTTTCATGATACTCAAATAGTTATATTTGTTTAGCAGACAAACCTACGAACATCCACGTCGTTAAGTATTAAAGTCTATTTTATTTATCATTCAAGTAGAGCGGATGAGACGAGTTTTATCTTGATTCATGTCTTTGTGTCTTCATTATTTAGCTTAAGTTACGATTCATTGTCACGCTATATCGTTGATTTGTCCGTAGTTATCTGGATGTACTATCATAAGCTTAATCGGTCTAAACTGGTGTTTAGATAATGTATTGGCCCATCCGCTTTTACTACGCGTTTTCACTGATTAATGGGTGGTTAGTATCGTATGTTTTCTGTTTCAGATGCTTACTGTATAGTAGCTGAAATATTATGTTTTAAACATGTGGGCCTATCGTAATTTAGAATGTCGATTTAAAGACGGTTGTTGAAACTATTCTATATTAAAAAAGAAATAAAATCCTTATTTGCGTCCTTACTTCTCTGTATCGACAGAAGGCGTTGATTTATAAGGAGTGCGATTGAGATTATCTGTCTTTATAGGACCATTACGCAAGATAGCGTGTCATAAAATGACGATTACCATGACATTTCCTAAGAACAGTCGGTTATAAAGAAAATATATAAAGAAGCCATGTGGAGTCAATACCTTGCCATCTGTGGAACTGGAGTACAGAGATACATTTTTTGTTTTTTATGCTATCATCAGTTTCTCTCAAATCATTTTTTAGTATCAACCACTAGCAAACAAACTAAACATTTAAAAGTTAATGACAAATAACACACCTTGCCTGTGTCTTGCCCTTTCTTAATCAACACCCCCGTCCCCCTTTTTTTTTTAGAAAAAAACTTTTTGTATATTACTCCTTTGAAAAGAAATCCTTAAAACTTGATAAATGACTTACTATGTTATGTTTTCAAAGGATGGAATATTATTAATGAAAATTCCAAAAACGAAAATATGAAAAACTCAGTAAGCTGAAATGCACAGATCTCTCAACCAATGTTTTGATTTGTTGATATTATAACATCAAAATTATCTGTGTATAACAATTATATAATTATGTATTGACACTGTAGATTGTAGACTGGATTTTCTGTTTTGAAAAAAAAAATCTTTACATTTATTAATGCCTTTCTCCCTAGGTTTATCGCTGCAATCCGGTAGCGCCCAGATAACGGTATACTCTTATAAAATGTTTATAATCACTATTAATAAATTATTTAACAAGTTCAAAAAAACTTTCTTTTTTTTGGCATCATACTAGTGACGGATTTAATTACATCCAGCTTTTAAAACACCCTTGGACTGCAGTATAGACCCTTTTTTGTAGCTTTAAATCAGAATTATAATATGATACATCTATAAATGTAAGGAAAAAGGAAAAACCGCCCCATGTTATACAGTTTCTGAATATAATATGCATTGGTCATTCCTCTTTTATAAATAGCTTATTTTGTGCATTTCGCTTCTATAAACTTGATGTATATTACGTGTATTTCTTGTAAGGTTTGTAGAGGGTTAGCCCTACCCGACCCGCACAAACATATGATGGGGTGAATAAACGGACCACCATTAACTTGTTGATTGAAATGAAAAATATATATATTAAACAAAAAGAAAGTACAGATCATATATATACATGATAACATTTCATATTGTATTATTCATTTCAGTTAGCATCGATATCATTACTATTTGCTATATTGTAATGGTTGTCATATAACTTTGTGAAATAGTTATACGTTTTAAAGGGACACATGGCATCTTGAGTTTCATTCAAACATTAAAATTTGCTCCTCAATTTAGTTAATCTGCGTCATTTTGACTTTAAAACTGCTTGCATATTATTAAATAAAAAATTAAGATTTCAATTTTCTTCACTATTTCACCAAATTTTTAAATATATTAAATAATTTGCTTTGAACTATTCTAACTATTACTATTAATGATTCAACAAATGCAAGTGAAGAGGAAAACTAACGGGAAGCCGTGAGATTTTAAAAAATCAAGATTGCCGTGTGTCCCTTTAAAGGCTTTGTTAAAAATGGTTCAATACTATTTATATTATACACAGAACAGATCTGGTAATTAAATAACAATACAAAACGAGCTATTGAACATAACTGGTACTTAAAATTAGATATAAAAATCGAACAGAAAAAGTGGCTTTCAAAGACGACAGTCAACCACAAACACACACAGAAACAAAAGACATCTTTAAAGATGATTAAAGGCCAAATAAGACATCACAATCACAAAAGGGTTGACAATAGGGCTACCGCCTTGGAACGGTCAGTGCCAAAAAAGGCCGCTCGAAGTTTAAACCAGGTTCTAGGTGCACCAAACCTCACATTTACCCTACTGTCAACCCAATAACACGGGACAGTGTAAATAAAGAAATCCCGCCATGAACTATTCTCTAACCAACAAGGCAGCATTAATAGGCAATATAAGTACAACACAAAGATGCTCGTGCATATATAAATACAACAAATAGCCTAGAAAGTCACAAAGAAGGTATTCAATGACTTGGCAGAAGCCAGAGCAACAAGAGAACAAATCATTGAGGGCACAACAAGACCTAATTGCAGACAAACCTCAAACGTCACAGTTTGTAAATCACGTCACCATAGAAGTCAGGTTGTGATAGTGCTTGTCACAGAAGTGCCCTTATAGGCTTCATTAAAGGCTTCAATAACATCTGCCTAGGTATCTGGTGAAAGACTCAACATGAAATCTCTTTCATAGCAATACAAAAACAAATCAGCGACAAGAGTGCACAGTTGGGATACCAACAATTTGTCTATACACGGTAGTTCCATACCTGACGAAAATATTATCTAATAGGAAGTTAGTGCTTCATAAACTTCTTGGCAAGTCCACGTAGTGTAATTGTCCAAACTGCCGTTAGTAAAAACCGTTTTAATATTATAATAGGCCAATAAAGTATATTTTTCTCTAGCGGAAGTTTTTTGAATAAGAGCAATAAGCTTGTTTGTGGTAAGGTTGTATACAGTGAAATGCACAGACCTCTCAACCAATGTTTTGATTTGTTTATATTATAACATGAAAAGTATCTGTGTATAACAATTATATACGTATTGACACTGTAGATTGTAGACTGGATTTTCTGTTTTGAAAAAAAAATCTTTACATTTATTAATGCCTTTCTTCTTAGGTTTAAAGGGCACTACTTCAATCCTGTAGCGCCCAGATAACAGTGTTCTCTTATAAAATGTTTATAATTACTATTAATAAATTATTTAACAAGTTCAAAAACACTTTCTTTTTTTTGGCATCATACTAGTGACGGATTTAATTGCAGCCAGCTTTTAAAACACCCTTGGACTGCAGTATAGCCCATTTTGTAGCTTTAAATCAGAATTATAATATGATACATCTATAAATGTAAGGAAAGAGAAAACCTCCTCATGTTTTACAGTTTATTTATTTATTCTGTTCACCTTAAACCTTTGCCACGACGTTTCCCTTGCCACATATATGAACATTGTGACACATTGTCTCTAAGTGGTGAGCTTTCTGCAAAATCTATTTTGAACAGATCATTTATTGCAGAGTTATGGCCCGGACAGAAGCTACGCAACACATCCTGTCTATGTGTAAAACATTTCTGCAAAATATAACTATATGTAGACGTGGTCTTCCAAAACACAGTGTGAGGGTGCATTTAGTTTCATTAACGGGAACACTTTTTTAAAATGCCTATCCAATGAGCATAAACAACATACAAAATATGCATAACATTATTGGTACAAATGTCAGGACATTTTGTTGTGGGGTGGGGGTGGGGGTGGGGAGGGGGTTTCACTACAGCTGTAAGATGATATTCTACTCATTAAAATATGTTTAATTATGCGTGCCTGTGTTCAATCGGCTACCTCACCTTATCATAGAGTGAAATATGACGTTTACTTTTGTTCATAACAGTAATAGTAGATACACAATTTGGACATGTAGCATTCACAGAACACGATCAACTAACAATACGCATTTAAAATGCATGGATGAATAAACATCTAGACAACAATTACAAGGGCAAATAAGCGTCTTATATCGGAAAGTAAATTTTCTATATTGCCTTACTATTGTTATCTAATGCCAAAATGCAAAATGTATTAACATGCATGGAATTCGACCTTTCTTTAGAAATGTCGAGTTCCAGGCATTGAAATTTTAAAAACAACAAACTAATTCGCTTCGTTTCAAACGAGCTTGGTTAAAAAATATTGCAATTACATCTACAGTCAATTAGTCGACGATTAGTGTCTGCCCACCGGAACCATCCACAATATATATACTGAAAGGAAAAAGAAATGCAGACTGGGTATTTCCGCTATATATCGTATGTTTAATATGCTACTGCTAATTGAATGGTACAGGGAGACATTAAGACTGTCCTTTCGGAAAGAATATTTAAACAGCACCGGACACACCAATGGTTACCCCTTTACCTTTCAATATCGACAGAATGCGCATTTGGCTCAAGCAGGTGAGCAAACGTAGGCTTTAAACGTTGCAATCTCTTAACATTAAACACAATACTGAAATGGCTTCACTTTTTCAAATTCAACATTTATGAATTTTGTGTAACAACGTATACTTTGATTAAAAGGCCTATTACATGACAGAGTTGTCCTTTCTGTATTTAGTTGTAGCACCTTTGTGCACAAAATACCTACGTTGAGATATATCTCGAAATTATTACGTAGATTTACGTGTATATAATAGTGTAGCATAGGCAATTTTTTGATTATGCGTTTCTTTTTCGTTTCAGTATATTATTTTCTCTGCTGTATAGACTACACTGTAGTCAAGTTACTTACTTGTAACTAACAGGTCCGAAACCTTATGTATGTCATTTACAAATTACCTAAGCCCCAACTCTTTTATAATAATGTAAGGATGTGCACCGGGTGCGCTCTCCATTCACAACACACTCGTCTATAACAACACGTTTTGGCAATAATATTGATCATATCGTTTTTATCACAATGGTACGACCAGGAGATTGTTGCAGTTCTGTGATGGTTTTATAAAGACCATACATATGTCTTTCTTACCCTACCGGCATGTTTTATGACCACAAACTCCCGTTCCGCCCCTGTTGGCATTATATAAAAGCATACTGAAACAGTTTAAAACTAAAACATAGCTTCAAAAGAACTAATATTAACTAGTTTATAGTTATAATATTTAGTTTACCATACCAAATTATTGCATTAATGATAATCAACTCGCACGATCATAGTTAAGTGCCTATGGACATTATGGAACTGAAACATAATATGATTGTTTAATGAATATTTGGACTGACTTGGCACTGACCGTTCCAAGGCGGTAGCCCTATTGTCAATCCTTTTGTGTTTGTGATGTCGTTTGCATTTATTGTTACTTTTGCCTTCTTGTTTGTCTGTTTGCGTGTTTGTTTCTGTGTTTTGTGGTTCACTGTCCTCCTTGAATGCTACTTTCCCTGTCCGACCTTTTTATATTTCTTTGGATTATTCGATATCGAATCCATTCACTTTAATGTGAAACATAGTCACCTTATATGGGGTCAGTTATAAATATTTGATAAAAGGTTTAAAACGATGTATACAAGTTGAGATCGGAAGCAATTTATACACTAAATTCCATCGACAGCCGCTTTAATAATATACTGTTCATTCTCTTTAAATGAGTGTAATAAATTTGATAAAAATAAAATTGAAAAAATGTTGAACTGTGGGTTATTTGCTTCAAAAAATGTTTTTGCAGCGTATGAAAGCCTACTTCACTTAAAATTTGCATTTGAAATTGTGCACTTTTCGTATAATCCTTTTTAGATTGAAGTTGAACCTATGATGGCGCCTACCTAAAGCCCATTGGGACGGTGGCGTTTGATGGTTGTCTATGATCTTTCTTGTCGTGCCCTTAATGGTTTATTCTCTTGTTGCTCTGGCTTCTGCCAAGTCATTGAGTAAATTCATTGTGGCTTTCTAGGCTATTGATTTTTTGTATTATATACACGAGCATATTTGTGTTTTACTTATATTGCCTATTGATGCTGCCTTGTTGGTTAGAGATTAGGTCATGGCGGGGATTTCTTTATTTACACTGTCATGTTTAAATGGGATGACAGTAGGGTAAGTGTGAGGTTTGGTGCACCCTAGAACCGGTTTAAACCCCCAGTGGCCTACTTTGCAACTGACCGTTCCAAGGCGGTAGCCCTATTGTCAACCTTTTTGTGTTTGTGATGTCGTTTGTATTTATTATTACTGGTTGAATGTCCTCCTTGAATGCTACTTTCCCTGTCCGATATTTTTATATTTCTTTATACTGGCAATATATATTAGAAATAAGACATATTTAATGGGGGATTTCACTTTAAAAAATATTTCATTTATCATAATAAGTGCAACTTTGAACACAGAATGTACACAGATGTCATTTAAACATATTTTTTTCTGAAAAAAATGCATCTTGCATTATCCCACCCACCAAAATCACAATGGAAGTGTCTGCATGTGTCAAAGGTAAAACTACGTCATGCATTTTCACGGCACAATTTGAAGAACATACTCATATTAAGAGCATTGATTATGCATTTGGGGTAATACATTAATCCGCTTGTAGTTCTCGTCGGCTTGTATTGCTTGCATCTATTATTGCTGTCAATAAGGCGCATACTATACACCGTTTATCTGTCGGTAATTTTAATGCACACTTTAAAGAACCTAACACTCCTGAATAACGGCAAAAGGCAATACAAAACCGTTTATCAAAACTCTAGCCCGCTGTTCAAATCTTATAATAATGTTTTCTTTGCCGATTAAAAGTATAGGTTTATTCAACCGGTTTTTAAAATACACGTGATTGATTATGCGTAAAATGAATTATGAGTTGGTAACACTTAATTTGACTCTCCAATTTTGGGGTTTGGTCTGGATGGTTAAAGCGTATTCTGTCTATAGAGTTTGAATTCTCAAAATAGGTAAGTTAAATATACCTCGTCGTCAGTAGATTAATTATAAGAAACCGTGTACATAAATTGTTGTAAAATTTGGCTATTTTTTGGTGGGATAACTCTTTCTGCGCAGTAACTCTAACTTTTATTTTAAGTTGAACTGGCGTGTATTTAAAGTATGACTATTTAAATATAACTGAGAACACTAACTTTGACACAAACTAGCACGATTTCCTGGGAATATTATTTCTAAGACCATTATTATGAAGAACATTTTTTCCCTATTTTTCTTTACCACTGACTTTATTAAAGTATTGACCAAACCTTAGCAAATATGCAGCCTTTGTAGAGAACCTAGATACGTTTTTACCACCTGGCGATGTTATTAAAGAAACTAACCCGCCAAATAACGGTAAAATTACACTAATAATAGCTAGGCGCCATAAAATAATAGATGTAATCATTATTATTAAATATTTTGGTCGGGAAATTGTTTATGTTAATTCATATGATGTGTTAAGCCTATACTAAATAATTTTGTTGTGATTTAACTACACGGTTATTTAGTAGTGTGTACAACTGCTAGCAACAAGAACCCCATATGTATTAATATGGATGCGTTAACAACAAAAATACACTAAGTCAACGTGATTTACACAGCATATTTGTGTTTTACTTGTATTGGCTATTGATGCTGCCTTGTTGGTTAGAGATTAGTTCATGGCGGGGATTTCTTTATTTACACTGTCCTGTTTTAATGGGATTACAGTATGATAAGTGTGAGGTTTGGTGCACCCTAGAACCGGTTTAAACCCCCAGTGGCCTTTGTTGCCACTGAACGTTCCAAGACGGTAGCCCTATTGTCAACCTTTTCGTGTTTGTGATATCGTTTGCATTTTTTATTACTTTTGCCTTCTCATTTGTCTGTTCGCTTGTTTGTTTTTGTGTTTTGTGGTTGACTGTCGTCCTTGAATGCTGCTTTCCCTGTCCGATATTTTTATCTTTCTTTACCAGCTGAAACATTTTCATAAACAATAATTATTAAACAGAACACGATACGCGTTTGTTTAATGCAAATTTGCATTTGATATGAATCTTAACACATGATGAATTACGCCGGCATTTAAATATGAGCGACATTGTTGAGAAACAGGGTACGAAACTGGGGACGAAACGCGATATTTCAATAAAACTTCTTATTTCGGTACAAACCATAGATCTTACTTATAACTTCTACCTCAGAATACGTCATAATAGCGTTTAGACATGAATAGGCAATGTAGGTATAAACCATGATCATTATATGTACAATTTGTGAATGTATATGGGTCGAGTACGAAATAAGCAAATTGTAATGAACTAGTAGCCGGATAGCACAATTTATCCGAATTTCGATAGTCTTTTAAAATTGTTTGTACTGAAGGAATTTTGTCTAATTTTTGATTTTGATCATCTATTTATACATAGTTTTAGAAAATATGATTAGCTATCTACACAAAAAGTTTCTTGTTAGATTATTATTAAATAAAAATTACCTATCAATCGAGAAAAGAGGTAGGTACAAGTTCTAATCTTGTGTTTTATGTGTGTCTACAATATTTAGAAAAAGTTACGATACATTGTAACGACATGCTAAAGGTTTAATGTATTTACCCATCCATTTTCACTACTCGTGATCAATGATCAGTGAGTGGTTAGCATTATTTTGTGTTCTATTTTAGATTCTTAATTCATTATACATCTTAATTAATAGATGTATAATAACTTAAATATCTGTTTCAAACCTGTGGGTGTGTCTATTTCAATATACAATGTCGATGAAAAGATCAACTGGTTAAACCGTCCTATATTAAGAATTTGAAATAAGAAAGATTGTCATTTATGTTCTTCTCCTTTGAAGCCGCTGACAATATTAACAATTTGATTTTTTTTAACTTTATTTATGTTCTTACTTCTCTGAAGGCGCTGATTTATAAGGCATTACAATAGCGCCAAGACAGATACAATGCCATTTCTTAAGAACACTCGGTTATACAGAAAAAAAATATATCAAACGCATTGACAATAGGGCTACCGCCTTGGAAAGAAAGTACAGGTCATATACAAATGTTAAATGCCATCCCATATTATACATGTAAACTACCGTCTAGTAGACAACATTTAATATTAACATTTGCTCTATTGTATTGGATTGCTGATATAGATTGGTGCGATGTAGCTGTAGTTTATAAAACTGACAATGACCGGTAATGGTCAGATTAGACCGTTGATTTGTATGATATACGATAGCTGTTCCAGAAGTCCGTGTACTTTTCCTGTACATGATTTATGCAGTATTTTGAAAAGACCTGAAAATGAAAACAGTAACAGAGAGCGTAAAAGTCTCCACGCAACGTCAACGAACGTCGGCATTCTGCTTATGTGAGCGTCATATGACACACATGATATGAGAACACTTGTAAACAGGACAGTTTTGATGTCACTCTTTTGAAATGATATGATCTAAGAGAGTAAAAATTATAGGTTTTTGACGATTTACTTTTTATTTTGATCCGTAGTCATAACACCATTATAAGATCAGTACAAATACTTTTGGAACAGCCGTCGTTTATTAGAATGAGGATTTCATAAACTAAGTTTTAAATGTCACGTATCTTCGTCTCCTCATTTTAAATAGTTTTAATTTTAAATTATTCCAATATCATATTTGATCATTGTATTTCTTTTTTAATATTTCTTAGTTTATTACAACTACATGAAAACGACCTCAGTAGAGAATGGCTTACACTACGTCATAAAGAAGCCTTTTTATTACAATTAACCCACATGATATTAGGCGCGTCGTTAACAGTTATTTGAATATGTGAGAGATTCTATTTGCGACGCATTATAACGATCTGTGAAATCATCCCTTAAATATATATGACATTGTGTATGAAATTATCGGGTGCAAACAAGTCTGAATTGAGTGCTAATGTACTGAATATTGGCTACTTGTTTCATACGATAACATGTTGTCATTGTATCACATGTTTGTAAAATTACATATTTCGGTAGATTAAGGATTGATATGTTACTTACAAAGATTCAGATGCATTGGTTTCCCAGGTGTGTTGTGTTTTTTTGCTTTAGATGAGTTTCAATTTCATAAGTCCAATATATCGAACTAATTGCTGGCGTAAATCCATTGTAATTTAAAACGAACCATCTTTAGTTAAAGACATGCCAGTACTGCAATCTAAACTGTTTCAAAGTATATACAAACACATGGAAAGCTTCCTACATAGCAATACATACAAAACATTAATAACATGCTCTTAAACTGTAAACAGAGGCGTACGTGTTTTAAAAGTGAGGTCCATATAGAGATACAATAGATAGGGTACCTCCTTGGAACGTCAATGGCAAATGATCGCTGGGTTTAAACCCGGTTCCGTGCACCAATCCCCACGCTTACCCTATTGCTAACAAAATAAAACGGGACGGTGTAATTAAAGACACGATCGCCAGGCTTTTGTTAAAGTCAACTTTTGGTAGGACAGTAGTTTTAGTTTAGTTTTTCCTCATGTAACCCAATCTGATCATAGTTATGTTGGTATATAAGATTATAATTAGGTGATCAGAGAGTTTCAGACGTTTTGGTGGTTGACTTTTATACGTAGATGTATTTGAGATGTTTTTAAAAGTGGATATAAAAGTCGAACGGAAAATGTAGCATTCAAGGACCACAAGCAACCACAAACACACACAGAAACAAACAATAACGACAAAGATGTATAGAATGCAAGATTAAACCAGGAAATCTAATCACAAAATGAATGAGAGTTTGACAACTAACATTGAAAGAGAATAAATTAAACTGACGTAGTATATATTCCCTTATTAAGGTTGACCTTTGGTAAATTGGAAATAGTTTCACGTTTTACCATTCATCCTTTTAAGAAAGGTGACATGCCAATTTAGATATTAATGAAGTTATTTTATTAATTGTAATAATGAGAACATTCAATCCTATGTATATAAAAGAAAAAAATGAAACCACGTTTGAACTGTGGCATTATCATGTTTGGACCTCGTTAATAATAACGTATACATTAACTGTAGACTGTTTCCTGTGGAAACTCATTGAGACCTAAGATATCCGATTTGTTCACTTTGCTTTTCTGGAAAACTATTTAGCTAATGCATATCGCCTGTCCAAAACAGGAAGTGAATAGTTTATGTCATTACAATAAAATTACGAATGATGAAAAGGCCTATATATATATATATATAAACAAGTCAGTATGGTCTAAAAATGTTCATCTGGTCTTGTAGTTAGAACTACTGTCATTACCACTCGCATCACGATGTTATCATCTTAATAATGTTATTATGAATGTTTTGATTATAGTTGTTCGAAAAGTATCAATATCGTTGAAATGACATAACGCGTGACTTAATAGCCTAGACTATTCCTTCTTACTGTTTCATTTTTTTGTGCTCAGCTACCATTCTGATTCTTTATTCTTGATTCTAACACGACCTGCGCAGTCTTTCATATACACAAAGAAGACAACTGTATGTTATTCTACGATAAAATACGGCTGTTCCATTAATTCCCCGCGTATATTTTATCCGTTGGGAGGGCCACGTTACATGACGTCACTTGGTAAATATACGTCACGAAGACAAACTCAGCAGTCATTTTACTGAAATGGTAATTACAACAAACTTGCCATGCTCCCAAACCTTGCACCCCCTCCCCACCCCCCACCCACCCCGATATAAACCTATCATATGCATCAGTACACATAACATTAATAAGCATCTTGAAAAGGTTGAGAACGTTTGACGTCATACAGCGCACGCAAGCTATATGACGTAAGCAATGACTTAATTGTTTGTCACGTTACTACTAGTGTATTTAAACATACTGTACCGAACTGAACTTTACATACGGGGGTGGGGCGCCCAATGGAACAGCCTGTAGTAAACATAGCAGCCTGATTACCTTGACCTCCGAGATAATATATAGTGCCCCCACAATAGCGTAAACAATGCGGTTATTGTTGTGTTAGAATCGAAATAATAAATACGTACCTGTATTTTATCGGTGAATAAAATACAGTTAGTCGCTCGGATGCGAGTAATGAACTCACTCGTGCTAACTCACTGGTGATTTAATTACTACGCATCCGAACTCCTAACTGTATTGTATTCACTGATAAAATACAAGTACGTATTTATTATTTCTTAATTATTGCATCCTGCTTTTACTTCTTACTTTTCATAATTAAAATATTTATTTTACCAAGCCATATCAAAATGTGACTTCTCTGAAAGGAGATGAATGATAAGCTTGTTTTCATATCCTTACTATTTATAATTTTTACACAATATCTATGTGAACATTACGAAATAAATATTGTTTAAATCAACGTGTGATATCAGACATAAAAGTAGATGAAAATGTTAATGTAGCTGGTAAAAAACAATTCCGGTATGTACACAGTCTCATTGTCATGAGCTTACATAGGGTGAAGCGAGATACGGTGCACACTAGACCCTGTTTAACATTGGCACATTCCCCAACACACACACACACACACAAACATACACACACACACACTGACCGGTTTGCCAATGAGCATTCTAATGCGGTTTCCTTTTTAAAAACATTTGTCGGTTTGTGATTTCGCAAACCTTTCTTATATTTGAGATAGCTGCGATAAATCATGTTCGACATTCTCTGTTTCAACTATTTTAAATAAACATTCCATTTTACTATTACTGTGCATAAAAACTGTGAAGTCTCAAGCTAAATAAATGTCACAGTTATAGCGTTTAATCGGTTTCTTTTCGATCACCCCTCGAAATTCTGCTTATCAAAATGTTAATTATCTTTCATTTGTCTCATATAAAAGTTTCCATTCATTGTCATTTGAACGTTACTAATCAATATCCTCTACATATTACATCTCATTCTGTAACAGGAAATCAATCAGGAAATCGACCAACTCAATTCAATGTTCAATTGATACGTTTAATCCAGATTACTGCATCTAGGTACTCCTGAGTATAATGTATGATTTCACGATCGATATCTGTCTATCCAGATATTAAACAGATATTACAGTCGTTGTCGAGTTACCTGAATAAATATCATGAAGACAACAAACATGGAGATGTTGATAAAAGGATCAGACACATATAAACAGGAAGTAGCATCTAGATCAGTGTGAGGTGAAATAATACTCTACTAATGCTTAGCACGTGAAATAAGCTTAGTTGCATGTAACCGACATTGTAAACAGAAATGAAAAGCAAGTAAAGGTGTATATCTGTTATGTTTGGAACATGCGATTGATTTGTACGCCAATCTTTTCTTAAAACAAGAAAAATGGAAGTTAGGGTTTTTTACTTTGATTTGTTTGATTATTTAGTTAACCACTGCCTTTATGTTAAACATCTGTTACATGCTGCATGTTCTTTCATCTTATATAACCATATCATACATGTACATATTAAACATTTTTTTCAAAAATTCCCTTGCTAATGACTCCAATTACCCTATTGTTCGGGTGTTTCAGCCAAAGGTTTATCAGCATTAACATGAGTAATACTTGCATACATTATATATCATTAGAACTGGAATTTTAGTGATAAATAAAAATGTCTTAGTTTTGAAAACTGGATGAGAAATAAATATATGTTTTGTGGTGGGACTTTTTCCATAAACTGAATGTCTTGTCTTGTTGGCTCTGTAAGCGTCAAAAAGTGCTATAAAACTTTCAGAGTGTCTTAAATTACATTTGTCCAACACAAAAGCAACTTGTTCATGTGACTTTTGTATTTCTCAACCGATTTTGAAAAGAAGTCCGGTATTTTTGTTAAGACTAAAAATGTCTGTTTACTGATATACACTGAACAAAATTGCTAAGTATCAACTTTTGTATCTTAACTAATTTTCTTATTTTAAATATATTTTAGAATAGATTTAGAACAAGAACTTTTATTAGTCTCGTCATAGGTCTAGTTGGGTCGAGGCCATCCCAAATAAACCGTACAAAGTACATACATATTATGCAATAAGTCATATATGACTCTTGAGCACAATTTTAAACAATTTTATAACAAACATTTCTAATATATCAATGGCGTTATGACAGTGTTAATATAAATATTACTTAGAATCATGTTTATCAAATAAAATGTTATATTAATCTAACAATGTCACACATGAAATGCGCTATTCTTTAGTAACAAGTGTTTTTAAGATATGAACATTTTAAGTATTACAATACTGTTGTTTAACAGCTTCTCTGTGAATATATGATAAGTATTTTGTTTTGACCCATAGTTTGTAAAACATTTATTTTTTGTTTGAATTGTTACATCTTTTGAGAGTTACCCTCCCTTTATATGAAAACATGAAATGTACTGAAAAAACACACAACATGAGTCAAAGGTCGCTTAAAGATATACAATTCTTAAAATTGGTATGAAATAATAGAAAAAATCATAACAATTTGACCCATTTATCGCAGATTTTCCGTCTATAAGAAAATGAAATATGCATAATCTTAAATTACCTCCCTTTACATTAAATATTGTTTGAAATTCAAGTAACTGTAATTCAGCGTTAACATTAAATATTTCGAAAATTTCGCAAACGCATTTGAAGTGGTAATGCTATTAAAACATGATGTCAAAATAATTTTAACTGGCATATTTTAGAATAAGAAACATCGAAAGCTTCACTAATTCGAAGTACTTAATAAAATCCTATATACCCAGTTGTATAAGTGTTATAACTTATTTCTAAGAAAACACATTGCCTTAAAAGTTTTAAAATATGTTCATGCAATCAGAGCAGAAGATTTACACTCATTATTTTGCAGTTTAACCGTATCTCTAATCAAGCTCAAAATACACAAAACAATGAGAATATTATTGACATATTCTTAGGTTGATACTTAGCAATTTGGTTAAGTATACATGCTATTCAGGTACAAGTTGAATTTTTTCTTAAAAGTCCAAAAATATTTGCCTGAAATAAGCGCCCCGTAATATAAACATTATTTAAAAACAAGTATAAAAGTCGAACAGGAAATGCAGTCTTACACAGACCACAGGAAACCAAAACACACGCGAACCTTTAAACCGTCATTCGACGACCTTTTTCCATGTTCCTTCCAATCATTTGACCACAGCTATTTCAAAGAACAGCTCATTTTCCCTCTTGCATCACCAATTTTAAGCAAATAACGCCTGTCATAAAGTCTTCTTTCTGAAACTGTGTAGTTCATTCAAGATGCATGGTGCTTCTATCTACATATATAAGTAAGTGCAATGCTAAGAGGTGAAATTGTTGCAACTATGTCCGCCTGGTAGTGGTAGAACGTTTAATGTATGTCCGGCTTCTAATGTTGATTGACGTACATATCACGGCATGTATGTTTTGGCTTGAAATGCACAACGTTGTAGTAAACGACATGTTGGACAAAGGGAATATATAACCTTTAAAATAAAAGCTAGATATATTGCACAGTTAAAGTGCATAAACAATTTGCTAACACCATACTTATACTTTTCCTTAATGACGATATTTATAAAAAGAAAATATTTCAAAAGACCTTGATCTTGACCTTTTGGCCTATAATTTCTAAATAAATACGTAAACTATCGCAGACATAATAGTATTATCAAACGGAAATCACCTGGTAATGTCCGTCGCTAACTAACATATTTTTTTAATAATCAGTCTAGAAAACAATTTATGATAACACGTCGGACTTCTTTGTCTATTTCTCCGCATAAATATATATATAACAATGGAACAGGAAAAGTAGCATTCAAGGACGACAGTTAACCACAAACACACACAGAAACGAAGAGCAACTTTAAAGATGAATAAAGGCTAAATAAGACATCACAAACATAAAGGGGTTGACAATAGGGCTATCGCCTTGGAACAGTCAGTGGTAAAAAAGGCCGAAGGGTGTTTAAACCAGGTAACACACAAAGATGCTCGTGTATATATAAATAAATACAAACAAATAATAGCCTAGAAAACCACAAAGAAAGTACTCAATGACGTGGCAGAAGCCAGCGCAACATAGAACAAACCACTGAGGGCACGAGAAGAAAAGACTGCAGACAAACATCAAGTCAATCGACGAGGTAGCAAACATTTTATTCGTTCAGACCCTTTGTATAACACTGTTTTCAAAAATCAAAGGTACACGCAACATACGATCCGACCCCATATTGTCAAGGAGTTTGACCACGTTAGAGATTTTCTATAAAAACGACATATATACCTTAATAAGGGTATTGATGTTATTGACATTACTTTGCGGGAATATCGAGTTATTGATTATATTTATGAATAGTTTAAAAATTCCGAAACTCGTAGAAATGTGAATAAGATTGGAATAAAAAAGCAAATATAATTATTATTTTCTAATACTACAACACAGTTTCTGAATGTGACAACTTTCTAATGTTGCAACGCTAGGGCTAGTTATGTCTTTACTAGACATGTTGATGTTATAGCAAAACGTATTACGGGCTAAAAATCCGAAATATAGATTGCCTTCCATCATTATTTCTTATGCGTATTGTCCAGTCCGATACATATTTTAGTACAGAATGGTGACGTAGAGGACATGCAGACCCCAACTTATGTTCAACTTGGAAAACGTCATTGTTTTAAAAAATCATAGATACCAGTATAAACTTTTATACAGCTAACCCCTCTCTACGTCTTCTACATGTATCCCTACATTTCTTCCGTCATTTGAAATCGGGAATCCAGGAATTTCACATTTCATTTAGTTCCAGCTAATAGTTAACTGATTGTATGACATCTACATTACATCAATATTTAATTTGTAAATCAGTAGCACTTATTCATATACTCCAGCTCAGATTACTGAGGATGATTTTGTTTCCACGCATATACCTCAGTGCGCAGCCTTCAGGCAAGGCGGGGGTAGACTAAAGGAAAACCAGACTGTCAACTATGTACTTGATTCCTAAATTACACAATCCATAATATAAGGTCCGTTTTATTTCTAATTCTAGTGTCTGCTCCACTACACACATCTTAGAACGTTTAATTTCTTGTCTGACTACCATTAAAGATCACATGACATATAAGAGTGCTAACGTTTATCGTAGATAAATTGCAATCAGCGTCAAGTTCCATCTGTAAGGACTTCTGATTTTGCTACATTATA
Source organism: Cyrtodaria siliqua (assembly GCA_037043455.1). Taxonomy (NCBI): domain Eukaryota; kingdom Metazoa; phylum Mollusca; class Bivalvia; order Adapedonta; family Hiatellidae; genus Cyrtodaria; species Cyrtodaria siliqua. Next base: position 55,425 of record JAWPHD010000087.1, on the reverse strand, counting down.
TATAACCAACCTTACCACAAAACCTAATCAAAGACAGTATTATTGCTATTACTCAAAATATATTTGTTGGGGAATAAACTACATGTTTGGCCTGTTACAATATAAATGCATATTTCCAAACGGTAATTTGGGCAATTACACTAAGTGGACTTATCAAAATGTTTGTGAAGCACTAATTACTATTCTCCTTTTCTGTGTATATTTAATTTGCTCTTTGGTTATGGTACTATGCGGCCCTACGGTGCCATTGCGTTTTACAACTTATTCGTTTTTTAGAGAGTGTAGTTAACATTCGTAAGCGCCGCATAGCTAAAATATACTCCATGGTGTTACCATTATCACAAACTTTGAAGATCCTTTGCAAAAACGGTAATTTCTATGTTGACGTGATTTACAAACTTCGTCAGATCGTTGGTCATAATACTTTCCATAAACTATTTAGTAATTGTGTTAAAAAGTTTATCAAAATGATGTTTTGACTGTAATTTTGTAACGCACTCTATGTTAGTGGTTGACCCAAATAACAGTTTGCCACTCTTTGATTTTGAGGAGAACCGACTGATTGTAGACGCTATTATGACGTCTACCTTAAACCTGAAAAAAATGTTAACGTTTAATGTTTATCTTTAGTCCTGCCATTTATTCGACATCGGCATTTATTTGATAGCTATCTTGAACTGGTTTGGCCCAGTGTATAATACTGACTTGAAATCCTGAGCAACTGAGTGCCATCGTTATTTCCTTGGGCTTCCATTATCCTCGTCCATAAGCTGTAGACGTAAATAGGGTTGTCCCGTGTATCTGAGCATTCCCTCGGAGCAAGATGAAGAACCATAGGAATCTATTCGTTAATACTAGGAGATATTCCCGGTGTTCCTATGCTAGTTTCCTCTCTATCTCTAAAGTAAAGCTTCAACTAAACTATACTGTGTTGACGAGTTAGGAAACAATATTTAATTTAATTCATTGAAATCTGAAAACATACACATGTAAGAGAAAGATTCATGAAAATATAAGCGGCCTCTAAAAGAAATTGTTCAACAAGTTTTGTCCACCACTCACGCCATTCCTCCACAACACTCTAAGTGTAAATGATATACGGCATTATCAAATTCCGTGATGCTAAACACGCACACTAGATAGTCGAATTTCAATCAAATTATTCATGAACAAGACACGAGGCATTCGACGAAAACCAGGTTTAATATAATGACATATATTTAAGGACAAAACTATTACAAGGACTTAAAACCGAAATGTTTTGAACATCATAGTGTTGTAGAACCGAAATATTCTCAATAGTATTTGTTCTATCATTAACTGTTGAAACGGAACAGCTCGCCAATCAAGATGCGTTATTCTAAATCAATGTTATACTTTTGCTCTCGCAAGTCCACAATGTCCTTGTTCCTTTTGTATGTGGTTAACGATCAATTGTCACGCAAGGATTAGCAATTCGAGTTGTAAAATTAAAATCTATTTGTTGATGAACCACCTAGGATTACCCTCAATTGTAACTTTGGATATGCAACAAGCGTTGTCCATTCGTTTCTATTTAAATGTCAAAATGTCCATAATTGTTATATAGCGGCATGTTCTCATTCTACTTATCGATACCATCAGTTAAGTGAGAAGGCTTTACATTTTTGAAAATGTATCCGACGAAGAAAATAATTCTTTATTTCTTTCAAATACTACATACAATTAATTCAGTGCAAAGAAGGACAGCGAATACTTTAACGTGCACTTGATATGGATCTCTCTGCACAGGAGACCAAAGGATGTCATGTTTTCACATTACCTTGCCTGGATAATGTACTGAGGGAGTGCGTTTGAAAAATCCGGGAGGAGACCTTGCCTGTAATCGAACCATCTATCTCTGGATCGGGAGCCAATAATGCTTAAAGCTCGGCCTCGCAGCTCATTATTATTATTTAAGGAAGTCAAATGTATTAGCAAAACGTTAAGTTTGTTTTGGCGTTAGCTGTAAATCACAACGCAATCGCTATATGTACCGTTTTTCTGAAGTATGCATTTGTACATGTATGTATGTATGCATTTGTATGTATACATATTTTTTTAAACGTCTCAACGTACTCTGAATATTCCGATATGGTGTGCCTTTTGTCTTCATTCGGAATGTTTATGATCTTTGTATTATGGAGTCTGATAATAATAAACACAAATATATGTATTTCCGTATGTTATTATTTACAACATCTATGTTACATTACGTGGTCCCGCCTTAATTACATTAAGCAAGGGAAAGCTTATATTAGCAGGATATTATAACGGATGTTTCGACAATAAAACATGTTTAACAACATCTTTTACTGTAAAGGATGCGATAACATGTTTAAAATTACCTATTAAATGTTTTAATTTTACATATGCAAACTTGTTAAGCCGAAATTAAGGTTTTATTTCATGCCCCAGCTAACCCCGTTTTCGCTTCTTGGAGAAGGGGTTGGATGGGGTATGAAAGTTAATACTCGGACCACGTAATGATGACTATGTTAAACATCGCTTGTTGAAATATGTGAAATGTTGAACAACAGTACCTAGTAGTTATGTGTCTACCTGTTATGTCTACCTTTTAGTCCATTAAACATTAATGTAAATGTTATAACTAAACGTTATAACCCTTTATCAAACAAACAGTAAATGCATAAAAAAGCACAAGAGAAAAACTTGTTTTAGCAAGTTAAATATAAAACTACATCAAACTAAACTTTTCAACATTAAACAAAGAACTATGCAATGCATGAATTTGTTTCAATATCATATGGACACAAAGTAAGACTAGGAAGAATATACAGATTCATCTTCTTAATTATATCTTATACCAAAACACGTACCTTTGTCAATGACAGTATAGGCTTAACTTCATGGAAAAAACACTCAGCGGAAATTTTGCTACAGACTGTTCCACGGAAGTACCCTTCTTGTCAACCCTTTTATGATTTAGGTGTCATGTTTTGCTTCTATTTCATTCCTTGTAATTTTAGATTGTTTTTGATGCGTAATTTGTGTGGACTACATTCCGTGAATGCTTCAATTCCTGTTCAACGTGTGTAGCTATATGTTACTACGTCATCCCTTTACTTAACCTTGTCTAACATACTATCAAGAAAGCAAATTTAAAACTTTCATATTTATACAAACGCAATCTGGTTTGAATGGAATGACATTAGAATACATTTAGAATGGATTACGTAACTAATAAGTGTTAGATATGATAGTAAGAACTATTATGGTTCTATATTATGTACCTACCATAAAGCTGTGGTTCTATTCCTTCGAAATATAGATATATTTTAAGGTTACAATCTGCATTTTCGGCGAGGTTTTTGAAGACATTATGAAGAGCCTGCATAAACAACCGTCATATTTCTCAGTTTCAATATCACAAGTGCATACATAAAACTCACCCAATGACGACTCAGAGAACACGGCTCAGAAAACCAAACTACAAGTGGGAGGAGTTACGTTTCCATAAATGGCAATATCAAGAAGTAAAATTTGGCTGCACAGACGACAAAATATAGATAGTCGTTACACAAATTGACTAGATCTGCGTGATAAGACTATCTTTGTTGAGTTGTATGCATGCAATATGTATGAAAGGTTGAGTCAATTATTCAGGATATCGACGTAAGTGCATAATCTATCTTTATTTCTAAGAAAATGTGTCATAGCTCTATAGTAGATGTAAAATATAAAACATTAGAGCTATGAATCTCCCAGCTGATACATGTTGAATCATTACGGTAATATTTAGTCTAAAAATCCAAATTACTTATAGCGAAAGAAAAGTATTTTATTTTACTTTTTTGCAGAGTTGTTTTATATTTTCATAGTATTTGTTCTAATTAACAAGATTCTAAATCGTATTAAAACAAACACTTTATTCACATAACTTTCGGCCTGTAAGTGATATGTATGTAACCCACATATATTTCTTCGGGAATCCATCACTATGCAAACTACTCAACACTACGTCACATGTATTGAAAACGTTTGTGGTCTAAAGAATGCAATTAACATTTCGCCAGTTGTTGATCAATTATTCATTTAATCAATCAAACCAACAAGATACCTCCGACAAGCAACAGCACTAGCTAATGAATTATGATAAAAGCTAGTGTCCCTATACTCCCACATCAACAATATGGCGGAGATATCCACGTACTGGCGTCGTGTTAATTGTCCATATACTCCCACATCAACAATATGGCGGAGATATCCACGTACTGGCGTCGTGTTAATTGTCCATATACTCCCACATCAACAATATGGCGGAGATATCCACGTACTGGCGTCGTGTTAATTGTCCATATACTTCCAAATCAACAATATGGTGGAGATATCCACGTACTGGCGTCGTGTCAATTGTCCATATACTCCCACATCAACAATATGGCGGAGATATCCACGTACTGGCGTCGTGTTAATTGTCCATATACTCCCACATCAACAATATGGCGGAGATATCCACGTACTGGCGCCGTGTTAATTGTCCATATAGTTCCACATCAACAATATGGCGGAGATATCCACGTACTGGCGTTATGTTAATTGTCCATATACTCCCACATCAACAATACATCGGCAATATGGCGGAGATAATAAAGTTGTTTTTTTTTGTTATTTTTTCTAAAGTATCCATTACATATACAAACAGAGCAATCTTTAATATTTTAAATAAAGGTATAGGAAGGTAAAAATTATATTATTTAGCAAAATAGATTACTGTAGAGCAAACCAGGTGGTGCGCCATCATGTGGTTTATGTTTTGACATGTGTCAGTATATTTAAATGTACTAGTATGTATAGATTTGCATCAATTTATTCACACGTATGCACTTTTATATATCTCATATAAACATATCTACATACACATCTACACATACACACATATATATGTATGTAAAAGTAATAAATTCAAATATTCACCATTATGTAATGTATAGACACGTATCCTTATATTCTCAAATATTCATATTCTATATTATGTTTATATATTCTACCCATTATCTGTATACATGCATCCATAATATATTCTCAAGTATATACACTTTGCAGATATACACACATATGTAAACACATAAATCATTATCTACACACTCGCTGTATGTATTGTTTTGTATATCCTGCTATTGAGATAATATAGTATTAGCATCATGTTAATTACTGTCGATGTGAAAGTAATGTAATGAAAATATCTCAAATTCATGTTAATTTATTTATGATTGTATTATACTTGCTTGTGGAAAAATGACTTGAATCTTACCCAAAAATTGCATCATACAATTTTACAAATGTTTTAATTAATATAATGTGTATATGCGTGTATACCTATGTATATCTATATGTCTAAACAAGTTGCACATATGTTGTTCCAGCTCATCCCAATGATAGTAGTACTGTATTATTGTGGAATTGGGATAGCAATGTGCACGTGTCAAACGAGGCGACCATGAAACTCAAGATACTTGTTCGCTGTCCTATGTCTTCATGTCATAGTATTAAACAGACTCGGATCACCCCTGTACACAACAACGGCATGAGATAAAAAAAATGTTGTTTAAGTCTTGAATTAATGTGAGAGTTTTTATTGAAACCATAGGAAGGCGACGTAATGTATCTCTGAATAAAACAAGAAATTAATTACTTGCATGTGGCATTATTTGCCTTGCTGAGTGCGTCCGTATAATTATGTCCCGTATAAAGTAACGTCAATCTATTACGAGTATTGAAGTCTCAGATTGCATTGCACGAAAACCTAAAACCTGAAAATGAACGTAACCTGTTATGTCTTGTTCTTCAGTTTTGTAATGTCGTGTCCTTAGCGATGTATTCTCTTGTTTCTCTGGGTCCATATTCATAAAACTTCTTAGCAATATCTTAAGCCAAATTGTATACATAATTTAAACACCTTTTTCTATCGTTTTTATACGTTTTCTTAATATTGTTAATAAGGTTATTCATAGATAAAAACTTACAGCTAAATATTTGTCTTAAACTCGAAGGTTTGTAGTGTCCCTGAGAGGTTAATACGGATATTTAAACATAATGGAAAATCTTAATTTTTCATTGACTCATGTAATATTTTCCACTTAAGCTGCTTTATGAATACGGGCCCTGGCTTCTTCTCAAATCATTGAGTTCTTACTGTGTGGGGTTTTCTGTGTTTTGTTATACTTATATTACATAGTCAGCTTTTTGTTTTTCTTATAATTTATTTTATGTTGCCTAGTTTCTTAGCGGATATAGTCTTGAGAACAAATATTTTATTTACACTGTCATGTTTTATTGTGATGACACTACGGTTGGTGTGAGTCCTGGTTGGTGTGCACGCTTGACTTAAGATATTGCTTATTAAAGTTCTCTGGCCATTTTTGTTTCATGAACATGTTTATGTTTATTTAAATCGAAATCAATACACAACAATATATATTTACAATTCAAACATTGTCATATCTGTGAAAAGCGAGAATCATAGTTTATTTGATGACGTAGAAAACTTTGAACAGGTAAATTAACCCACAGGTAAATGTATTTATCATTTATTGGGCAATATATTTGCAGCTATACAATTAAGATTTATCTCATTTCCCCGTGCAGTCACGCAGTGTTTAAAGTAGTATCTACGTCATACATGTCATACAAATAATACTTATTCCTACATACAACTTAGTAGTAGTTTTAAATATATTTGTCTCTCCGGGACAATCAAGAAATTTTCATTTGATGTTTTAGAGTTAAATTTGTTAATTGATATTACTACAAAAAGGGTGGCCATTCATCTTTAAAATTTAAATGCGTGTTTTTCGCTTCACTGTATTCTTCTCCGAAAGCTACAATTCCTATTTGACATTTATACTTACTTTTATAGATCTTAGATGAGTTTTAAAACAAAGAAAATCGACGCATTCTTACACACAGCTCGTGGTCAAAAACAGGAAAATTGCGGCTTGCAAAGTAAACAGTAATCGGCTTCCCCGAATTATTTTCTGGTGAGTGTACTATGACATTGTTTCAGGGATCGACACATACCAAACTCGACCCATACACAGGAGAAGTCTGTTCTTAAAAATGTCGAAAAAAAGTGAATTTCAGTAGTTTGTTGTCGCAATAATCTAAATATTTCTGGATTCTCAACACATATTGCTCAAATATTTCGATAACTTAAGCAAATTTGAAATCAAGTTTACTTAAATTGCCTTTGTTAATTAAAAGAAGTGAATTTATGTTGACTGCAATAATACTGACTATAATATCTGTTATAGTCAACGGTTATTGGAGGACACAAAATTAGCTCTCAATTAATGTCATAACCGCGTTCCCGTCACTTCTCTCATTTAATAACAGAGTCGTGTTCCCGTCACTTCTCTCATGTAATGTCAAAGCCGTGTTTCCTTGTCTCTTATTTAATGTCAGAGCCCAGCTCCCGTCACGCCAGAGCGTTTTCCCTTCATTTATCTAATTTATTGTCAGAGCCGTGTTCCCGTCACTTCTCTCGTTTAATGTCAGAGCCGTGTTTCCGCCATTTCTCTTATTTAATGTCAGAGCCCAGTTCCCGTCATGCCAGAGCGTGTTCCCGTCATTTCTCTAATTTAATGGCAGAGCCGTGTTCCCGTCACTTCTCACATTTAATGTCAAAGCCGTGTTTCCTTGTCTCTTATTTAATATCAGAGGCCAGTTCCCGTCACGCCAGAGCGTGTTCCCTTCATTTATCTAATTTATTGTCATAACCGCGTTCCCGTCACTTCTCTCATTTAATAACAGAGTCGTGTTCCCGTCACTTCTCTCATGTAATGTCAAAGCCGTGTTTCCTTGTCTCTTATTTAATGTCAGAGCCCAGCTCCCGTCAATCCAGAGCGTGTTCCCTTCATTTATCTAATTTATTGTCAGAGCCGTGTTCCCGTCACTTCTCTCATTTAGTGTCAAAGCCGTGTTTCCATCATTTCTCTTATTTAATGTCAGAGCCCAATTCCTGTCATGCCAGAGCGTGTTCCCGTCATTTCTCTCATTTAATGGCAGAGCCGTGTTCCCGTCACTTCTCACATTTAATGTCAAAGCCGTGTTTCCTTGTCTCTTATTTAATATCAGAGCCCAGTTCCTGTCACGCCAGAGCGTGTTCTCTTCATTTATCTAATTTATTGTCAGAGCCGTGTTCCCGTCACTTCTCTCATTTAATGTCAAAGCCGTGTTTCCGTCATTTCTCTTATTTAATGTCAGAGCCCAGTTCCCGTCATGCCAGAGCGTGTTCCCGTCATTTCTCTAATTTAATGGCAGAACCGTGTTCCCGTCACTTCTCACATTTAATGTCAAAGCCGTGTTTCCGTCATTTCTCTTATTTAATGTCAGAGCTGTTTCCCGTCACTTCTCACATTTAATGTCAGAGCCTTGTTCCCGTAATTTTTTCCATTGTATGTCAGAGCCGTGTTCCCGTCATTTTAGACCGTGTTCCCGTCACTTCTCACATTTAATGTCAAAGCCGTGTTTCCTTGTCTCTTATTTAATATCAGAGCCCAGTTCCTGTCACGCCAGAGCGTGTTCTCTTCATTTATCTAATTTATTGTCAGAGCCGTGTTCCCGTCACTTCTCTCATTTAATGTCAAAGCCGTGTTTCCGTCATTTCTCTTATTTAATGTCAGAGCCCAGTTCCCGTCATGCCAGAGCGTGTTCCCGTCATTTCTCTCATTTAATGTCAGATCCGTGTTCTCGTCATTTCTCTCATTTAATGTCAGTGCTGTGTTCTCATCATTTCTCTAATTTAATGTCAGAGCCTTGTTCCCGTCACTTTTGTCATTTTATGTCAGAGCCGTGTTCCCGTCACTTCACTTATTTAATGTCAGAGCCGCGTAACCATCATTTCTCTCATTCAATGTCAGAGCCGTGTTCCGGTCACTTCAGAGCATGTTCCCCTCCCTTCACTCGTTTAATGTCAGAGCCATGTTCCCGTCATTTCTTCCATTTAATGTCAGAGCGGTGTTTCCGTCAATTTTCTCATCTATTGTCAGAGCCGTGTTCCCGTTCCTTCTCTCATTTATTGTCGGAGCCGTGTTCCAGTCACATCTCTCATTTAATGTCAGAGCTGTGTTCCGGTCAGTCTCTCATTTAATGTCAGTGCTGTTTTCAACACGTGCAGTAAACTTGGATATTCTTGGACCTTTCTTATTGAAGTAGGTTAAAAAAATTAACCGAAAATTTACCATTGACAGAATAAGGTCAACCATAAACCCGGCTAAGTTTTCGACACGATACACGTATCTGTCAGTGTTTGCAAGCTTGCTGAACATGACTATACGTTGAATTCAAATTAATAACTGAATTTGCCAGCAGAGTAATAGACAATTTGCGTGCTATTTACGGCATATGCGTGGTCTGAGTCCATTAAATGCCCATTCGGTATGATTGTTTCGAATTTAAGTACAAAGATAAAACCGGAATGCAATTTGTCTAATACCATCCATAAATAAAACATATCTAACACACTAACATATTGTTGTTGTTTAGTTTTTACCATCATTTGCAATCATGAGTTTGTAATTGTCCATTACCGTTTAATATATAGCGGTACATTTTAAAATACGAATATTTGCTAAGCTATATTCTCTAACAATTTAGGCAGCATTAATTAAGAAATAGAACATCATTTACTGTGAATTATTGTGTAATATATCACGGTTTGGACTTCAATTGTAAACAATAATTTCACGAGCAATAATTTCACGAGTCCGAAGTGCGAGTTAAATTATTGATTACAATTGAACGACTAACCGTGATATAGTATACGGGATAATTCACCGTAAACGATGTTCTATTTCTATTCTAATACCCCTAAAATGTGAAAATAACGCACACATCTGAAATTTTTGCATTGCTTTGCATACTCTCCTAACGTTGCAAACGTTACAGTGATATATTTCGCATTGCCTTGCTTATTCTCCTAAAGTTGCAAATGTTACAGTGATATATCGTTGAATATAACGAGATATTTTATACTAGGCTATATAGTGAGGGCGTATTAGAAAATGCAATATAAATATAAACGAAGATGAGCATGTATATATGAATATAAAATGGTCACAAGGTAAATATTCAATGATGGGCAGAAACCAGAGCAACAAGAGTGTAAACGTTTACGAGCAATAATGGGTCTACCAATTCCATGTGTTGATTCATTAGAAACAGTTTCAACACATGTGTCTATATCAATGGATCTCCATGCATTGTGGGGTGTGACATTGCTTAAAATGTGTTACAAAATAAGTTTCTTCAAAGTCTGAAATATTAGTATTGAGTATGTAAACATAGACGTGTCGGCAACTGAATTGACACAAGTTCATTACGTGGTCCCGCCTTAATTCCATTAAGCGATGTGAGAGCTAATATTAGCATGATTTTATAATGTATATTTTGACAATAAAACACGTTTAAAAGCATTTTTTAATGAAAAAGATGTGATAAACTGTTTAAAATTACCTATTAAATGTTTTAATTTTACAATGACATTTTTAAGCTAAATAAAGGTTTATTTCATACCCGAGCCAACCCCGTTTTCGCTTCTTGGAGAAAGGGTTGTATGGGGTATAAAAGTTAATACTCGGACCACGTAATGTGGTACTATTACAAATTGATATTACTCAGGAAATAGGTAGCTACTTTATTTTCGCATATAATCACAATGACTGTTGTGTAAAATAATGGTGGAAAAGATTCTAAAAACACATACTTAGAATAAATAGTTCAATAATATAATAATAAAGTTACCATTAAAAATGAGAGGCTTTCCTTGTTAAGTAACTATAGTTTTAGTGGAATGGACATGATAATTGAAAGGTACACACGTTTATTCAGAATATAATAAATACTGAAAGGGGATCCCTTGGAAGCACATGAACAAACAAGAGAGAAAAGTAGTAGACTCGGTCTTAATTAGTCTGTTCATGAGAGGTAATATAAGGTGCAACACCTCCCACTCCCCATAGCATCGGGTATTCTACTTTAAAGCCACAACGAAAGAAGGACCAGTAGGTAATAAACTACTGATTTGTAGTCGGAGCAACTTTTTACAGCCGCCATAAGATTTATATAACATCACATGATGTCTATAAAGAAAAGAGTGTATTAAAACACAACATACTTTTTAATTCTTCATTTTAATAAAAAACATTGATAGTATGAATGATGCAATAACAATTGTATAAATTCACACTAATGTTTCAAATGTATGAAAATGTCAACTCGAAATTGGCCGGCAGTTGTAGACAGGAGGAAGGGACAAAAAGCTTATAAATCCAACTATTAATCAACTGGAAACGGCAGCATTGTGAAAACGTCAATTTGGGAGACTGTAACATTGATCAAACGCATGCTTAATCTAACTATAATAGGCAACGTACTAATCAAAGGGCAATATAAGTAAAACACAAAGATCTACTCTAGTCGCTTATTCATTCTCACGAACAAAAAAGCATGACTTACTTACCCAAATAGTTTATCCTATAAAATGTGTGAGAATTGTGGCAACTTAGGATTTAGTGTTGTAAGCGTTAGTCGGAGTATTGAACTTTTTAATGGCTTAATTCTGTTCTGATAAACAAAAACACAATAAGTACGGGTAATCTGATGAACAAAAACACAATAAGTAATCTGATAAACAAAAACACAATAAGTACGGGTAATCGTTTTGAAAGCTAGCACTTGCACTTAAAACGTGGCGAGGAAAAGAGTTTGGCATCCTGTCACCTTTATTGATGTTTTTTTGTTTTTGTTTGTTTGTTGTTGTTTTGTGTTGTTTTTTGAAACATCACACAATATTTTAATAGACCATACTATTTTCCACATGTGTAGCTTAGAAAAAATTCGATTGTAGGCCGAATAATAATCGAAAATGCCTTTGCATTGTCTGATTCCGTGATTACACTTGATTGTTAAAGACATTCATAGTTTGCCTGTTTTTCATCATCACGTTAAACTTGATTGAAAAGATAGAGAAATTATCAAACTGCAGGAAGTCTAAACATGGATGTAAGATGTAGTACGGATCTGCTAACATACCAGTGAAAATCAAACTGCAAGGAAGTATGTCAATCCGAAACGGATACATGATTATTTTATTTCTTCTGGAGTTTAACAAGTAGGGATGACTATAATTATCTTCAATACGTGCCGGATTCAGCACATGCATACATTTCATAAACAAAATGTGATCTATAATGTATAGTACCAACTGACAATTACAAATGATGTTTTAACATTGAGAAACCGATTAAAATAAGATTATAAGTATCTATCATGATGAGTATCCATGAGATAGGAAGCTCTTACCCGATGGTCAGAACAAAAACCAGGGACTAGGCTCTGCCGAGTTGATGATATAAACATATTGTATTGCCATATATTATGCAAACGGGTTTGGCCACAAGTTCTAACAACGTTAGTTTAATGACGTTCCCAAAGTTCCTGGTTGCAAATCTGATCCCGAGAATGAGATTGACCTGTTTCACATTCATGATGGATTATTTTTCTCCATTTTTCTCCCAGGAAGTGCTGAGTACAGGCATAATTCAAGGACTGCATTTGATTTTACGATAGCGACCTCACCAACTGGTCTAACGGCCAGATTCGTACTGACCGACTAGATTTTGAGTTCGTGACCCATAAAACCCGGCAAATATTCGCTTCAATGACAAGGACTATAACAAGCTGACATCGAGGTCAGGATCACATTTATACAATCTGTGTCAAACGAAAGTTTATCATAAGAGTTTATGATAATCATTTTGCAACGCACTACATGCTGAGGCCAAGAAAAATAGTTTTGTTTCTGGTCTTCCGACCGATCCTATTTTAAAACCCCGACCCTAAACTTTTGAGGGCTATTGTTTTTTTAGGTTTTCAAGGCATGTAGGTTTTGTAGAACACGCATAGTATGTTAATGTTCAAGAAAACATGCTTTTGATGTTCTTGATTTTAATTTGATATAGTAAAAAATAATTCTAAAAAAAAAAATAAAGAACAAAAATGATATTTCTACATCTAATTTTTTGGGGGGAAATACCAGGAACAGACCTATTTTGTTTTGGCCTGAGTGGTTGGCCAAGTTACAGTTCGTTTCATAGTCATATATACATGATGAGCTTTGTAATTTACTTGTATTGCCTATTTATGCAGCATCGTTTTTGTGTTTAAAGTTTATTTGGGAAATACCATTTAAGCCATTTGACCACTGCCCGTTCCAAGGCGATACCCAAATTGTGAATGCTTTTGGGTTTAGTGCGCAACTTTGCTTATATATGTATCTTTGTAATTGTTCTTGTTTGTTTGTTGTTGTTTGTTTGTTGTTGTTTGTTTACACATCCGTTGACGGACATTTGTTGATTTACATATACATAGTTTACACTAATACCATATCATCCCTTATTTGTAAATAGGTTTATATATTTATACATTTATATTAGTTTTTAATTATTAATTCATTTCTTCACCTTTCATCAGTTTTTGCGCAAAGTATGACCTATTTATGTGTCGATGTACCGTAAAACACCTTTCATTCCGTCATTCATTCATTCACTCATTTATTCTTTGTTGTTGTTTGTTTTGAATATTATTTTGGCTGATGGTGTTCTGTGAATGCTACGTTTCAAGTTCGGCTTTTATAAGGAAGATTATTTTGTTTGACATTATTGTCGGCTAGAATACAGGCATACTTAAGATAACAAAGTAGTTTTCACTGTCTGGTTAGAAGAGGTGAATGTCAAATGTTCGCACAAAATTAAATTATGTAGTTCCCATTAAGACTCGATGACTGGGATGGAGGATGTAAATAATGAAGAAAATGAACGTGGGAATAATTGTAGATAGCATATCTAAGATTGGTCAAGCCTATATCTATATATAAATAATATGAAATGTAAATATGTGTGACGTTCATCCAGTTGCAGTGACAGACACATTTGAAAATGTTTACGTTCAAAGATGGACTTGGACCGGGAACCAGGGGTTCAAAATGGTAGTTGCCGAATGTAGTCCTACAGTTGACAGTAGTGTTATTTGAGATGCTGTGTGAATGAAAGTGCACTCCACCGTAGTGTAGATTAATATTTGTGTGTAGAGAGTAGATTCCCAGATATTTTGCTGCAAGAATCAGGTTAATCAGAGCTGAGACAAGGGAATGGCACTACTTTTTGTGAGGTAAGATTTGTTTGTGTTCTTCGTCAGATTTGACCTGAAGTCGTCAGAATCGATACCTACTTTCACTTTGAGCAAAATTCTGAAGTTGAAAGCCGAAATGGAGCTTGATTTTTTGCTATGTCTGTGTTGTGCTGGCTTTGAAGATGGTTAACTGACAGTTTCAAGTATGACGGAGTATGATGGCATGTGTGACACCATATTAGGCTATAATGTAAGTCTATGGGAAATTAATAGTGGTCCAGTACCTGTATCGGACTCGCCAAGTGATGTAACGGTGTTCACGCTCGACGGTAATCAAGATGTTCGTGGTTAAACACCCGGCTTTGGCGAAACGAGGTTTAACGTATACATTTTCAAATATATATATAATACATTAGACAGGACACCTATCACAAAGGCTGGATCCAGAAAGGATACTAAATGATAGATTAATTTTGTAACAAATACAATGTGAAATATTATCATTTAACAGCGCTATAAAATAAAAAATAAAAATTCTTAACTAGCGTGTATAATATCAAAATATACTGAAAGGCAAATGAAACGCGACATGGGAATTTCCGCTATATATTGTACAGTTTTTTAAAAACAATTTGTGCATGTGAAATGTTTATTTCTCAGCCGTTTTTCAAAAGTGAAGTGTTTTTATTTACCACTAGTCCGTTTCAGTGATTTATATCTTATTTAAGTCCAGATACGTTTTGTCTTAAAAGTCCAAAGAACCTTTTGTCTGAAACAGGTGCCCAAAACAATAGAACAAAATGTACATAGGATCATTCAGATATAATAAAATGTTCTGGAATTGGAAGAGAATGTCCGCGAAAGGGACCCAGTTAGATTAAAAAAAATAAAAAGAAAAAAGAAAATAAAAAAATAAAAAAAAATAAAATCATAATAATAATAATGATATAACGGTAAAGCAACACATATTCAGACCGTTATTGAGAGTTTTAAACGTCAAAGCTTGTTCACATTAGAACGACAGAAATTGCATCGTCGGTTATGACGTCTCGTAAGTTTAATTTAATTTGCTGTTAATAGCATCCTGTGATATGGTTAAAACGTTAGTTCAACTATTTAAAGACACATCTTAAATATTAATAATTTAGCTGCTATTGGCATTCAGTTAAACATGCGTCCAAAAGGAGGATGCTATGAAGCAATGGATATCCGTTGATGCTGTATTTGTATAACCTACTGTGCATTTCAGGGTGCCTTGACGTCAAATATTAATCGAGATGTTTTTTTATTACTTATATTATGTTTTTATACTCGATATGTTAGATAGAATGAAAATAGACGCTCCTCGATCTGTTTACAATCTTGACATAGCCATCCGTTATGCTTCACAAAGTCTAAACAGTGGGGGTCAACGTGAATTTCTGGCTTTGCGAAGCTTAGAGGATGGCTACGCGAAGATTGCAAATAGATTCAGGAGCGTCCGTTTTCATTATTTTCTATCATATCAGGTATGAAAACATATAGAAAGTAATAAAAAAAAATATCGATTCATATTCGACGTCTGAGCACCCTGAAATACCCTGAAATGCACAGTATATATTTGAATAACTAGATAACTACTGTCTTTAAATTAGCTATCCCGTCAACTTATAGCAAAATTACACCTCAAAACCCTATCCAGGTGTTCTGGTCATATAATAATGTATACGTGCCGATTAAAAGGGAAGATTTATCAACATGTTATTAAAATAACTGTGAATTAATATGCGTAAAATTAATTTTGAGGTGGTAACTCGATAACTCGACGCTCAAGTTGTGGGTTTTAGCCTGTCTACTCATTATCTAACCTAATGATCTTTCGTTAATATTATGGCATTGCTTGAAACAACTTAGTAAAATAGTATAAATGTAGACAAATTATGAACCTGCATCAAAAAAGCGTGGTGTTTATATTTGAGAAGGAAGCCAGTACATTGTTGTACAATATGTGATAAACTAAGTATATGTTTACACTAGATCTTTACAATAGATGTATGCAATACGTTTAGGCAATGTCTGCGCAGCCATTGACAAATACATTTGATCTTTAAACTTGATTGGATCAAAGTACCAACGCAAATAGCTGGACGGTCTCATAAGATAAGTAAACCTTTATGCAGTTATTGAATGTCTCCGACATTTGATATCCATTCAAGAGTGCGATTTTCAAGCTGTGTTCCCTAATGAATCTTGTAATCATTCAAGTCGATATGTATGAATCAAATAAAGTGAGAAACAAGCAAGGTTTTACGCACGCGTATAATAGCTGCCGAGTGAAAATTATATATATATTATATTCGAACTGGGAATACAGTTTAATTTAATAACCGATCAAGTCTCGGGTGTTTAAACAATATGGAAAAAAATAATGTTGCTAGGAAGACGTAAACACGCCACGTCCGTTTCTTCTTACCAGACACTTTCTTCTCAGTTTTTACCCTCAGTTTTTCCTATCAAACATCTTAAATCAAGGTGGGCGACCTCGCTCCGCTCTGGTCAAATCCTTGACATGATTTACATATTGATTACATATTCACCTTTGTAGGACGACGTGCAAGATGTACACATCAGCACAGGAATGCAAATGTCCGCATGTAAGGGATGCGTGTGCAACACAGAAAAACGTTTCACTGATACCATTTGTATTTATAAGATTATTATCAAAGTAAAAAACTCAAAGAAACTGTTCATTGCTACCTTACCATGTGTTATTATGACAACTACTAGTACATATACGATAGAATGGAATAAATTGAATGGGTTTCAACAAGCGCATATCTTTATGAACACATAATACGGCATTCTATCATATTAAAACGAACCATTTATGACACAAAAACCTAAACATTCCATGCATCATTTTGTTTTCCTTTTTTTTTTTTGGATAATACGTAATTCCTTATCATCGGTAAAATGAATCAACATTGAATGTTACTCTTAGTCAACCGTATAACGACCATCCTTGCAGATTTCAGATAAAAGCGTTATATATTTACAATATGTTTTAATTACTACTTCATTTCGTCATCTGTGCACACCTATGTCTGTGTCGACGTGCAGTAAAACACCATTCATTCATTCATTCATTCAGATTAAAGCGTGTGATTCCCGGGGGCCCCGTTTGGTCACGGGGCAAACAATAGGGCCACTGCAGATCCTTTTGGAGGGATAGGCAGAGGGGTTGAATCCCCCCAAATTCATGTTCATTTTATAATTTTTTGTTCATGTTCATTAAAGGTCTTCATCATGATCCCTGCATTGTTTCAGGTGCCATCTCGCTCACATCAAAAGAGCAGTGGTAGAAAAACAATAAACGTGGCTCCAGCGTAATTGGAGTTTCTACGATAGAATTCGCAGCAACTCTGCAGTTCAGGGTGAGTAGGTTCTAGGCCCATTTTCCATATTTTATATCGATGTACATGGAGGATGAGCCTGGCATGTTCATGCCTGTTAGGCGCCATATAACCTTTCATGTGTTGGTGCGCCTTAAAACCCAATTCAATCAATCAGATTAAAGCGTAAATACGAGATGATGCAGCAAATGTTTCGCAATTTGTCTGGCACTCAGATCAACGGTGCTTACTGCGTCATAGCATGAATAGTCGACAGAGATTCAGCCCAGACAATACGAAAAACAGGCAAGTAAATGCGAATTTGTCTCATTGCTGAATATATTTCCCCATAGTGATTCAATAATCCAGATAAACGTGATACTTTAACGGTATTAAGAAAACAAAGTATACATATGAGATGTAAAAGGCGTTATTTTAGCATATGAGACTATTTCATGAGACAGTTCAACATGGAGTCCGTATCGCGAAAAAGGCATTACCGTTGTTCAAGACAACCTGTATAATTTGATAGTTTATTATTGCGATAACATTTTTTCAGATCTGTAATGATGCCCATGTGTATCATTTATAAAGACACAACTAATGGCATTATGTCTAAACAAACGGGAAATTCAAGACATATGAACGGATATGAACGGATGAACGTTGATGGAATGTCACCAATTCCATTAACGCATACATTCATTGACGTAAACCAGTCTGGTTCCTAATAATGATTAAAGGGTTGTGCCTCCAGAATTGAAACAGAAAATCAATCGAACACGTCTAAACTATATTTGAGAATAAGTTAAACATGATAAAGACATTGTAATCCATATTGTCCAACACGAAGAAGCGTGTTTGTTATGGTGTACTGAAGTCCGGAATAATAAAACGAGGATATTTATCTTAATTTTTCTTTTATAAATTCTTCCATTTCTTGGAGAACTGTCGTTAGACGAAATAACAAGGCGTAATTTCCTTTATCCAATATTTTAGAAACATACTATAAGTAATATAGCAAGTGTATGGAAGTGGTCAATCACGTCCATTAAGCGATGGGAAAGCTTATATTACCATGATTTTATGACGCATATTTCGACAATAAAACACGCTTAAAGACATTTTCTATAGTTTTTTCTGCATAACTGATTTTCTTTAAACATTTTGTACATAGACAAAACATGCAAATATAATGGTAGATCACCATAACTGTTAAAATTTTAAAAATAATTTGTAATGCCATATGGACTTGTTCAACTTTTTGGACAGATTGACAGATTGACTGTCCAAAAAGTTGAACAAGTCCATGAAATAGCTAAATAAGACATTTTTGAAGTCTAATCATTTATTCATTGGTCACAATTCTGCTAAAATTGTATTAAAGTAAAGAACATTTAATTACAATAACATTTAAAGCTCATCTTTATGTAAAACCTATCTTTTTTTACGAAATCTGTTGAGACCATTACTCACAATTTATGCACAAATTAGCCCATACTGATACAATTTCTTTTTTTTTTGCATGTTCCCAAAAATAGAATTTGTTTAAACTTTCTAAGCACATAATTTAACATATATAAAAACAAAATGTGCAATAAAAATGTTAGGTTCCCATACTTGTTTAGAATGTTATTTTTTTGAAACCCTACCCCTATGCTAAAAGGCCAAGTTGTTTTTGAAATTACATAGAAATGGTATATTTTCCTTTTTTGTTATGTTCCTAATAACAGAACTTGTTCAAACTTCCTAGGCATTTATTTGAACATATTGTTAGAAATATATGCTATTAAAATTATAGGACACCATGCATATTGAGATTTAATATTGTTTTTTTGGAACCCTACAATTATTCTTAAATGTTTTAATTTTGTTTGAATTTTGAAAAAATGTTATATTTTTCCTATTTTATGTATTTTTCTAATAACAGGCATTTATATAAATAAAGACAATAAATACAAGTAGACATCAAGAGCAACATTCCTGTAATTTTTTAGGAAAACCCATCCAACAGTTTTAGAAGAAAAGTCGCCCAAAATTCTGCGCATGAAAAACTACAAAAAATGCCTTTAAAAACATTTTTACTGAAAAAATGTGATAACATGTTTACAATTACCTATTAAATGTTTCAATTTTACAATATGAAAACTTTTTAGAGAGAAGTTAAGGTTTTATATCATACCCCAGCCAACCCCGTTTTCGATTCTTGGAGAAGGGGTTGGATTGGGTATGAAAGTTAATACTCGGACCACGTAATGACCAAAGAAGTCAGGTTGCGACAGTGATCATCATATATATATATATATATATATACATGTTTTATCTCGGTAACCGGATCCACGACCTTCTCATTTACAGACAGGAGCTTTCACGAATGTCATTCGGAAATTCTGGAGAGAGGTTTATATAATATTTAGATGTATTATATTCTTCTTAATCTTCGAGCTTTAGTATTACCATGGAACTCATAGCAAGAATATAAATTACAAATACTTTTTTAAAATTGTACAAAAGTGTGCATGACTATACTATTTAAAAATGTTACGCTTAAGGTATTGAGAAATATCTGTCGTGTAGTGGTATCTCCTGAAAACCGGAAGCCTCCATATTCGTATTATGGTGTGACCATATTTTTTGTTTGATTCTGAACTATAATCGAAAGAGTATTATTCGTTGATGCTAGTGATATTTTCCTAGCTAATGAAATGAGTTTTTGGATGGTATCATACTTAAGTTAATTGAAACGCGTTGAAATCATTCAATGCATATATATTCTTTAATTTTGTATGATTGTACGCTTGTTATCTTAATCCAAAAAAATGTTGTAAGTCCAACAGGAAGAGTAGCATTCACAGAATATAGTCATTCCAACAAGTATTCCAAAGCAAAGGTGAAACAAAAAGTATATTACAAACACATTCAGTAAAAAAGCATATCACAAACATAATATGGTTGACAACATGGGTAAAGCGTTGGAACGGTCAGTGACAAAAGCGACCACCGGGGAGTTTAAACCCGTTCAAGGGTGCACCAAACCTCACTCTTACCCACAAAATGGATCATCAGTTTGCTTACAATTTTATAAATATATTTTTACATGATGTAGTTTATAAACATTTACTATCTCAAGCAGCAAACACACATATGTTTCTAAAATTGCATCAGATTCTAGTACAGCTATCAAGTGTCAATAACCTTATTGTTCATGAACTCGTTTCTTAAGATATGAATATATCGTTTTGTTGCTTACAATCTTTAGATGTTATTGTTTCATTACAACCGATATTTTCAATATTAGCAACATACGTCATGTGAATCTTACCTAATAGCTTACAGGGTTTAATGTCGACACTGAAAACGTCTGCTATTAAGCTATTGTTATAAATTATATAGATTTATCTATAATATTTTTTTCATTTTGCAAATACATGCAGCAGTATTATGACATTACTTATTCCACTTCGTTTTCACCCATTATGTCAATTATATTTCTTGTTCTCATCAATATTTATATAACATAATGTAAGCGAAATGGCAAATATTATAAATACACTATATCTGCCATTATCTCTTATATTATTTTGTATATACCGCCATCATATATTTCATTTGTTATATACCAAGCTGACGAACTCTGTAATAATTACTTTCTTCCTTCCAATCCTATGCATTATATAATCGGTAAAAAAACGTTTTGGACCAGGGTATATAAAGTCATATAAAAATAAAACTAGTGAACAGAATTTAAGTATCTGTTTTTAGTAACCAAGGTCTACCCTACCCGGTTAATTTGGTACCATACAAATTAAATTCCAAACAAGATTTGATGTTAAAAAATATCGCGAACACACAAAGGGTCTGTAAAAAATGTTGCAAGGTCCATAAAAAGTAACAGTTACGGACACATTCGAGTAACCAATAAAAGTATTATTATTATTTCGCAAACTTTCATTGTAAACGAAAACTATTGTTGATTGTTGATCTATTGTGAATTATCAACTGAGATAATAAGAGTTATGGTCGAATGTCATGGTTCAGCGATCATTGTACGGGTTCGAACGCTGCCATGGTCCAAAACTTTTTTCACAGAGTATATTTTAATGAACATGATGTCAACATTTTTAAATGAAATATGTTCCTGGTTTATTTTCGTGCTGATCTGGCTTCTTCCAAGTCACTGAGTACTACAACCTGGTTTAAACCCCCAGTGGCCATTTGTGCCACTGACCGTTCCAAGGCGCTAGCCCTGTTGTCAATACATACTGAAAAGATGATCCCGAGGAATCAACAAACACAAACGAGAGAGAAAAGTAGCAGTCTCGGTTTTATTTAATCTGTTCACGAGAGGTAATTATAAGGTGCAAAACCTCTCACGCCTCCTAGCACCGGCTTAAGCGATATTCTACTTTAAAGCAACACAGAATGAGCTTGATGATCCCAAAGGACCATTAAATAATAACACTACTGATTTGTAGTCGGGCGACTTTTTACGGCCGTCAAACAGCACTAAACAAACGCTAGTGTGAATGTCAATACATACTGAAAAGGTGATCCCTTGTAAATAACAAACACAAAAAAGAGATAAAAGTAGCAGACTCGGTTTTATTGAGTCTGTTCATTAGATTTGTTGTGTCTGTGTCGTCATACGCCTTTATTCTTTATTAACATTGTCATTCGTGTTTGTCGTTTTGCGTGTTGTTGGGTTTTCTGTGTTCTGTGAAAGCTGCATTTCCTGGTCGACTTTTAGACTTATTTTAATGAGCACATTTCGGAAACTCCTTAAGCAGTTCTCGCACGCATCTGTCATTTGACGTGAGACTTTAAGGGAAGAGAAACGAACTGTAGCTATTTCACAAATAGTGCGTATTTCAAAACATATAGCGAAATGTGTCTTAAGCAATCAGACAAACGCGATATGAACATGTCAACATAAGATGGGCTATGTCCTTTAACTCGTATACATCCTGTCTTTACACATGCTGGAATCAAAGAACAATAGAGAAGATATATCACGGCTTCCCCTTGAGAGATACTCATTCAAACGTCTTCAGTTTTGAAAGACACTAGTATGACATAAAATAATGGATCACCACTACTCAAAAAATGCATAATCAAGTTTATTTCAAATCAGATTAGCAAGATTTTGCAAATCGTAAATATGCAGAGATGTACTACTATCTAAGATGTATTAATGCATATCCCAGTAGATGACGTTGTGTCAAATAGCTGCAGAGAGTTAATACAATACCTAAGTAGATGGTGCATTATCATATTTTGGGATAATTTATTAAAGGGAATGCTGGAGGTATTCTTACTAATAATGTTGATAATGACATAAACTACTCCTGATATTTCGACAGTAACATTTATGAACAATCCACCATTAAAAGGAAATATCTAGTCATGGGATGATAAATATTTTGGAGAATATATTCACGGAGGCTCGAACCCAAAACGTCCGCTCGTTATTCGTACGTTTTAACTTGTCAAGCAATGACGAATTACGTTTATTTTCACATAAGTATTAATAGTTTCAGAAGAAAATAGCACAGCATACAAGTTAGGGACTAGGCAATATTTATCGGAGGTTGGGACCTGTGCAGAATGGTATGGGACAGGTAATTATTTTGTCACGATAAACCATGGAACTATACTTTTTTTCGCTTGCTTGCCATGGGACGTAATTTTTTTAAGTATTTTTTTTTTTGCCAAATCTTTCAACAATACAAATATTGAAGCAGTGACCTTAGACCATTAAAGGGTGATTATGGACCAGGCAATATTTATCTGGGCGTTGGGACTGGTGCTAAATGGCATGAGACAGGTACTTTTCTTTCGCAACGAACCATGGGACGATAACTTTTGTTTCATTTGCTTGCCATAGGACGTAGTTTTATTACATAACATTTTTATTTGCAACCGTCTCAACTCCCCGATAAATATCGCCTGATCCCTTAAAGACATAAACGTTTCAAAGCAGCAAATTGCGATACAATTTGAATCATATATTAGTTAAACTGTCTTGCCTGCTGCTATTGTTTTAAAAAAATAGAAGAAATACTGAGGAGTGCGTTTTTTAGAACTAAAGAACATAAACAAGATAAAGAAAAATGAGGCACAGCTGACCAGTGTATAAACCGTATAAGAGTGTTTTACCTTCAGTAGCAAACATAAACCCATAACATATCTTACACCAGGATACATCCACTTTGTGGGTCAACCTTATTGTTTCCATAAGCACACACATGTTTAACACGACTAGAGCAATAAAGGATTACGGTTGTCGTATGCATGTGTAGACTGCCGATTCAGGCACAAACTGAACTAATTTAGAAACCAAATCACCCAACAGCAATGACACCGTAGGTCCGTACTGTACCACAAACTACGAGCAAATTAATATATATGGGAAAAAAATGCAACATCCAAAGGACATAACATATATTTTAACCTTAGCTGGTATATGTTGGTTTTAATAGGTCTACCATGCACAATTTGTTCATGCTTTGTAGGCCGGGGGTATTTGTGTTTTAATATTAAAGAAGTAAGGACACAACATCAAGAGTTTATTCTCTAGAATGCGTGGGACTCTTTCTTACATATCAAATATATGTGTTTCAAATGATACTTGGACGTCCGTGGTCGAGTGTTTAGAATCTCTGACTTGAAAACACTTGCCACTCACCGATGTGGGTTCGATCCCTCATGGGTCTAGGAATCTTTATGTGAGAAAGCTATCTAGCTGGCTTTCGGAAAATCTGTGGTTCTACCCAGGTGTATGCCCGTGCATGAAAATTGCCCGGATGGGTAGATGGTGTCTATTTGGAACTCTCGTCACATGACCCTAGATGTTGGTGCGACTATAAAGCCAATTCAGTTCAATTCAATTCAAATGATACTGTAAGGGAGTATATGTCTAAGTAGCATTATTCGCGTTAATGGGAGTGTCAGAATTACAATATATGTAATGTTAGTTTCTTTTTAATTTGTTTTGTCAGCCGTCATTGGTACATATTCATTATCGCATTTTCATTTACGTCCGTATGCAGGCGATGGTGAATAGTCGAGAAAACAATTATATTGAAGCAAATATAAAACGCTTTCACGTATTGCAGTCCAATTCAGGCGCATGTTATTAAACGATTCAGAGATAAATGTCCACGATACCATTATTGCAAATATATTGCCTCTTAACAGACTTGTCACTGAGAAAAGCTGCAGACACTTTTTAGTCAGAAAACGATTCATATAATATGCGTGGCACTGTCATAACACAGTCATAACACATCTCCCTGTAGTTGTAATGCTGTTTAATACATATTAACTGCTGTTTTGTATGGATTGGTATGTATAATGTTATACACATACTTGTATTAATTAGATAGCATGCATCTATATATACATCTATGCACAAATTTACTGAACCAAAATTATGTATGTCGCAACATGATAGTTTTGGCCTATATAATAACCAACCAAAATCAGTTTAACTGAAAGCGGTTGTTGCTATTGGCAAAATCTCAGGGTTTATAAGTATTTAAATGTATATATGTATCCTGGTTTCTTTTGTTTCATTAAAAATTTAATACTATAGAATTGGCCATAAGTCTTAATTATTGGAAAGGAAGATAGATGCATGAATGTCTGACCCGCAGGTGTTTTGATCTCACCCTGGATTGATTTTCTCGTTGGCTGCAACTGCTGTGTTTTTCTCAGTAAATATCTGGATACATTCTGAGGTGTTTCCATTTGTGTCCCTTTACTACTAATGTTGATGCTTGACTGTGAGTATCCAAACTATCCAGCCGCTCAATTGTCAAACATTATCTCAAATTATATGTCAGGCCTGATGACGCTTAGTTCTTTTTATAGAAAGGTACTATGTATATGTATATGAATATAGATATAAACATCGAACAGGAAAAGCAGCATTCAAGGACGACAGCAAACACACACAGAAACAAAGAACAAATTTAAAGATGAATAAAATGACTAATAAGACATGACAATAGGGTACGGTCAGTGGCAAAAAAGGCCGCTGGGGGTTTAAACCAGGTTGTAGGGTGCACCAAACCTCACACTTACCCTACTGTCAATCCAATAAAACGGGACAGTGTAAATAAATAAATCCCTGCCATTATTAGTTATTAGGATTCTTGGCAGCGGACATGGACTCACATTCCCTGCCTGGAATTTATATTCACCCGAGCCGTTAGGCGAAGGACAATATACTTTCCAGGCAGGGAATGTGAGCACATGTTCCCTGAAAAGAATCCTAATAACGAATTTGTCATACTTCAAAGTTGTAACCATTTATTTAAGGGAAAAAAACACCCAAAAACACGATTTCCTTTTTATTGCGCCAATTTCCCCTTAACGTGCCTCTAACAAGACGTTGTTTATTTTCGTGACGTCATCGCTCTAACGTCGTTAAATTTGGCGGATGTTTTAATAAAATAAACGTATTTTATCACTATGTTAATGTTTTATTATCTGTAAAATTGCAACAAAAAAATACACAATCGGCGGTTTCCAAAACGATTCGGCAACTTTATCGTCGCCATTTTGTTTTTGTGTATTTGAGTAATGGGGTACCTACGGAGAATGCGTCCTTTGTTCACGTCGCGAGACGTCGATCTGGGTTCATGTCTACTGCGCATTGACCGATGAAATCCTGAGAATTCTCTTTGCAGTATGACAAGAACTATTCTCTGACCAACAAGGCAGCATTAATAGGCAATATAAGTAAAACACGAAGATGCTCGTGTAAAAAAAACAATAGCTTAGGTAGACGTCATCATTGGGTCCACAGCCTGTCCGGTCATCACGCAATTAAAGAGGCAAGCATAGTGGCGAACTTTAAATGGGTCCACCACCAAGCATGCAGTGCGTTTCAGAATGATAGGGTCATAACCGTTTGAAGTTATACAGCTTCCAAATAAGGATGCCGAAGATTTGAGTTCAAAACATAATAATTCTTTTGATGATTTACAATGCAATTTTGACGAACTAAATAATGATATATCAGTAAAAGAAATTGAAGATATTGTGAAAAAAATAAAGAACGATAGGAGAAGACCGCTTAATGATCCCATATTTCATAGAAACTATTGATACTATTGCTCCTCATCTATGCAGTTTTTAATTCTGGTGTATGCCCTAGTTCATGGGCTGAAGGAATCGTTATACCGCATTTCAAGAAATGAGATAGTGAAAATGTGATTAATTATCGCGATATTGTGTTGGTAAGTTGTTTCGCAAAGATATTCACTGGAGTATTAAATAATAGAATCTCCAAATGGTCGGAAGATAAGAATATAATCACTGATGCGCAGTTTGGCTTCAGGTGTGTTAAATCGACTTTAGATGCTACTTTTTATCTCCATTCTATTGTTAAAAAAACATTTAAATGAAAATAAACGTTTATTTGCGGGTTTGGCCTTATGCAAGGGGAGATAATCTCACCTATAATGTTTTTCTTGTTTTTGGAAGATATGGAATTTCAAGACTCTTCTTACAGTGGTTTACAGTTAGACGATTTAATGTTGATCTCATTATTTTTTGCCGACGATATGATAATATTTGGAAAATCACCTGAAGAATTAAAACATAACCTAAATAAGTTCAATGAATAGTGTAACGATTGAAGTTTAGAAGTTAAAACAAAAAATATGTATTTCGGAAGCGAGGGTCTCTAAGGGTAAATGAAGTTTGTAATGTAATGGTTCACAGTTAGAGGTTGTAAATGATTTGAATTACCGTCATACTTGCAGTTGCTCGATGATATACATAATCAAGGATTACGACTCGCCTGAGATGCCTTTCGTACATCACCATTCGAAAATATATATGCTGAAGCTAATGAACCGTCACTGTCTCATAGACGGGACAAATTAGCCCTTCAATATGTCAAAAAATTACAATCTAACGCTTCAAGCCCAACTTTTGATACCGTTTTTAATTCTAATTTTGAACCTCTTTTTGATCGAAAACCGAAGACCAAATGGTCTTCGTATTAAACCAAAATTAACAGACATTGAAATCGACCTACATTTGATCGCCAAGTACAAAGTACCACAAATTCCACCGTGGACTTTGGAAACACCAACAACTGTTTTTGATCTTTGTAATAGTAACAAATCCAGTACAGATCCTACTCTCTTTCAAAGCAAATTAAAACGTTTATTGAAATTAAATCGAAATACGAAATACAGTAACTTTCAACATATATATACAGATGGTACTAAAGATGGTGATAAGGTAGCTACACCATGCAGCCAGCTGTTGTTCACAAAAACAGCATAAAGAACCGCCTGCAGACAAGGCCTCTATCTTTTCAGCTGAACTTAAAGCTTGCCTTAATTTATATTCAGGAATCTGATGATGACCATTTCGTAATATTTTCTGATTCCCTTTCATCTCTTCAAGCACTGGGTAATATGAAACATGATAACCCAGTTGTTCTTCAACTTTTAAGTACAATTCTCTTATAGTTAATAATGTTATTATTTTCGGCTGGCTTCTAAGCCATGTAGGAATACGTGGTAATGATAGAGCTGATAGTGCTGCTAAGGCAACATTATATTTACATATATCTAATGCCAAATTACCTTATTCTGATTTAAAAGTTGTATTAACACACATATTCGTAACTCTTGGCAATCCGCTTGGGATCTGTCAGTGAACAATAAACTCCATTCAATTAAACCGTTACTCGGGGAATGGCGTTCTTCTAGCAGACCCATTCGTCGAGAAGAACTTGTTCTAGCCTTGTGCAGGATAGGTCATACACTTTATACTCATTCATACTTATAACAAGGTGAGCAATTACCAGAATGTATACCCCGTTTTGCATCGTTAACGGTCAAACATATATTGTTGGAATGTGTAGACTTTGATCCTATGCGGCAAAGACACTACAATGTTAATACTATGAAAGAGTTATTTGATACTATAGATTCTAGTCTTGTTTTAGATTTCTTGAAACAAATCAGACTTTATAAATCATTATAATACCTTCTTATATATATTTACTAGTTTATACACCCGTTGACGGGCATGTGTTGATTTACATATATACATAGTTTAAATTACTATCATATCATCCCTTATTTGTAAATAGTTTTATCTTTATATATTTACATTACTTTTTAATAAATACTTCATTTCTTCATCTTTCATCAGTTTTTGCGCACAATTTGACCTATTTAAATTCATTCATTCTTGGTACAGTTTTTAACGTTATTGGGAATTTTGCTTTAAACCAATAATATGTCATTGGTAAAAGCTTAAAAGCACTTGATTAGCTTTTAGCAAATACACGCGAGTTCAGATGAAAACCAAGTATTATGCGCCAGCTGTTTGATGCATTTGTAGGATCCATTCTACATCATAGCTGCGAAACTCGGAGTTATACAAAATCGATACAAATATAAATAAATAATTTACAATTTTGTAAGAAACTACTTAAAATTAAGAGAAGTACATCTTCGATGGCGGTATATGGAGACTTAGGTAGATACCCTATGTACATAATTATTAAGATTTATAAGAATCATAAAATACTGTAAAATGTTAGCAATATAACCCTTTCCAATATTTATAACTCCTTACTGCAAGATTGTAATACAGGAGTTGTTAATTGGTTATCCAATGTAAAGACCCAACTCGAAGAACACGGCTTTGGTTATGAGTGGTAAGACTCACATAGCGTTAATCAAAAAAAAAAATTAAAAGAAGAATTATTGATTGTTTTATTCAAAAATGGGAAGAAAATATTGATAATAGTGGTGCATTATTTTCGTATACATACTTTAAAAATGTGTTTGCATTTGAAAAATGTATTGGTATTGTACCAAGTAACTTAAGGTTTTTTACCTCGAGGCTAAGGCTTTCCTCTCATTCTCTAAGAATTGAGCAAGGTATATATGGACGAAATGTAATAGAAAGAAATAAAAGATACTATACTTTCTGTGAAAAAGAAAGATATAGTAGATGAATAGCATTTCATTACTTTTTACAATTTGCCGCGCTTTTCATGATATAAGATGCAGTTTCTTATTGAAAAGTATTATAAACGTCCGCGCTTTATGACATTTTGTGAATTAATGAAATCTAAAATGAAAAAGAACTAATAAATTTGGCTAAATACATTAATAGAGCATTTGACCAAAGACCTATTTTATTAAATATTCCAGTTTAAAAAAGAGTATGATAATGGACCTTTGCAAACGGCCGAAGTTCATTCTATACTATAAGGTATATGTATTGTATAATCACTTTTCAAAATGTTATGATGCATGCTGTTAGCTATTTATGTTTCAATATTGTTCATTTGCTATTCATCAATTGTACAAAATATTGTATAATAACTGTATTATACTGTTCACTTAAAATCGTGTATTGTGTAAAATCATGTTGACCAACGAGGTACTATTTACAAGTTGAATAAAATTCTTTTCTGTTCTGCATAGTAAAATGCTAACGGTTTCTTTCAGAAATTGTATTTTTCAGTAATAAGATAACACTTTGGGATAAAAATGTAAATATTGTGTTACCTCTGATTTGTTACAATGTGTGGTGTCCGTGGTGTCCCGTGATAACAGAATACATTGTTTTGTATCGTAAAGGGCTGCAATAGAGGGAGAATTAAGAAAAAAGCATCTGCAGCTTTGTCAGTCTGCAGGACTAGCAGTATAACACTCCTATGTATATATTGCATACTATTGTCAACCCTTTTGTGTTTGTGATGTCGTTTGCATTTATTATTCGTATTAATTTTGCCTACTTGTTTGTCTGTTTGCGTGTTTGTTTCTGTGTTTTGTGGTTGACTGTCCTCTTTGAATGCTACTTTCCCTGTCCGATCTTTTTATATTTCTTTTTCGTATCAATGTACCTTAAGAATGGGAATGTAAATAGCGGCCTGTTGGCAGAATAAAGTCTATTTGTAATGGTGAACCGTAGAATTCCTTTATCTTTTCCTTTCTTTGTATATATAGTCGTCCTCTGATTTAAAACGTTAACGCATTACCGATACCTCGTGATGTAAACAAACCAGTATATAAGTCAATAGTGAATTTTATACTTCAAACAAGTATCAGTATTTAAAGAATTGTAATGTCCTAACGTAAGACATACATACAGACCGAGCTGTGCATTTTAGACGTACCAGCCCTTTGTTAGTCATAGAATATATGCGTGTCACAGACTGGTAGTTGTTTATGACAAAAATATTGCAGTGCTATAAATGGCGTTATCTTGTTCGTTTGCATATTGACGTCTATGACCACCTTCTGTATATTTAATATTTTATAGTTGTCATCAAGTGAGATTAAAGACAGTCAGTTAGGTTTGACAGTTTTAGAGGTAAACATTTCTTTGAGTTAACAAAAGCAAAACTGTATAAAACCTGATTATTCAATTTCTATCGAAGTACCCCGTGTGGTTTTTAGGCAAGAATAGGACCACTGCCTATCCAAGCAGAGGTATTATATTTATCCGAATGTTCATGTTGTCTTTTTTGATTTGTTCATTCAAGGTCTTCAACATCATTTTTTCATGTGCTTCTTAAGGGGTCGCATTAAGTAATGATGGTGGCTCCAGCTAGTTCTGCCGGTGAAAAGGTTCTATGCCCGTTCTGCATATGTCTTTCTCGATGTAAATGGAAGGTTGGCCTGGAATTGTTATGCCTTTTGTCTTCATATACCATATTTGTGTCTGTGCGCCATAAAACCCAATTCAACTCATACCTAAATAAGTTGATGAATAATAGGTAAGCCAGAATTTGCTCTAAATATTCGACTCTGGAAAAAAATACTTCTGATTAAAAGAAAGCTACACCCGTAAAACAGCTCCATTCGCAAAGTCTTTGTATTTCTCCAAAGCTTGCCGTCAAGTATTACATTTTTGGAAAGAGAGCCATGAATAAGGTAAATATGGTTACCCAGATAAAATCATGTCAATAGCAGAGGCAAGCGCAGTGTTTAAACTGATTACAAACAATATACTTCTATAATATATCAAAAGAAAACAAGCGTATTAGTGGCTATAGTCGATCAACGCAAAGCAGTGTACTCTACACTAGGCATAGTAAACTCCATCCATATTTCTATTTGAATGAACACGAGTATCTGTACCACGTGAGTGTACATTTTATGTCGATAAATGTCCGGTCAGTGAATCTACTATGGTCGACTGAAAGGGTTACCAAGGATAAGTTGTATTATTGGAAAATACCAAAAGGTATGACAGAAAGAATAATTACTGGCTAAGAGAAACCAATTACATAATTATGTAACTTGGTTAAGTAGCTTAAAGGAAAAAGCAATTATCTTTCCTCGGTCATAACGTCTGCCTGGGCTAACTCTTCCAATCCATAGTTTTAATCATTATAAAATACCCAAGTTGTGGCAGTAAGAGTAATTATCTGACTGAAGTCGTGATTTTTTAAGTAAACATAAGTCTAAATGTCTAACAGAGATGTAGCTTTCACAGAACACAGTCGACCAAAAACACGCATCTACACAAACAACAATTACAATTATGTTAATAAACAGCAATTCATGTGACATCCCAAACACAAACGGGATGACAATACAGCTAACAGAACAGAACAGAACACATATTTTATTATTTACAATCTCAGGTAACATCGGTTACAACAAGAGAGAAAGGTACATTGCATAAATGTACATATAAATGGTACAACAAAACGGTATACCAGGATCCGTACATATGTAAAATGTGAAGGGGGAAAGCATTATCAATAAAATACATCTCATATACGACGTTACTTTGCATTTTGTAAAATAATTTTGACGAAGACAGATAGGCGTATTTGGATTTTGATTGCGGGATTGGTTAAAAGCTCAATGTCTTTAATGACATTCGTGTGCTAATAGAAATAACGTGGTATGTACTGCTTGTGCATTTGATCAAAATGTGGACATTTAATAAGTAGTGGAATTTGTCACCTATGTCGGAATCGCAAAGTGTACAATGTCTGAGGTTATACGCAGTGTTAGTAAATCTGCCAGTTTCAACGGGAAACCTATGGTTAGTCGTCCGGAATTTAAATAAATAAATATAATTGCCTCTTGGTCATTTCAGATAATTGTCGAATGCTAGGTCATCTTCAAATCGTTTAACAAGTTGAAGCTATTATCGTTTAACAAGTTGAAGCTATTAATAGAATACAAGGTGTAGTCGATTAAGGATACATTTCGGAAAGTGCATTTTCCCACGTCTCTGTTTTTACCGAAACGGCCATTCAGAATTATTAAATTATTATTTTCTAGTGTGTCCTTGTCAAATTCAAAATGCTCAGCTAAAAAGGGTCCATTGAAACAAAGTCTGCCAGGGTCTCCCAATGAGGCCATGTGTTGCAATATTCCAGTTGTACCTCTGTAAAAATACGATTAATGATGAACCCATCTATATTCCATAATTGCTCCGAAATTAAATTAATTAAACATAAACGTGTTATAGCCTTGGCTGAAATTGTTGAATCATTACAGGATATAATTAAGTTTGACAAGTTTAAGTTTATTTTAGCGTTATTGACGTTGAATGAAACGGGAAAGGCGTCATCGTTTAAAAAGTTTATATATTTTAAGGGGTACTTTATTAAAGGTATGACCGAGAAATAGTCTTATACGTTCAATGTATGCATGGAGGTCTTATGCAAGTGACCGGAATAAACACAAGAGGAACGTTACTAGAATAATGATACTCCACATGTTACTCTTTTAAATTATGCAGTTTTATGGTCAGGCCTCCTTAGGTGATTTTACCTGAATAGTCATGTGACCGATTAATGTGTGGAAAATTGTTGAACTATCAACATTAAACTCATAATGACAGAATTTCAAAACGTGACATATATAGCATACACGCAAATATATACTTCTCAAAATTTGCTAAGGATCACTTTTTTGCCGTCTAAATTTCTTGCTGAAATAAATAGCATTATTCTATTTTTCATGAAATTATTTAGGGCAGTGTATAGTCATTTGATCTCATGACTTGATTCAAATTGTGGAATTGTGGAATTGTGGAAGTATCAATGAAATTAACATCGTTATTGCGAATTAATTTCTAATAAAATTATATGGAAGAATAAAAGTGATCCTTAGCAAATTTTAAGTAGTATAGTAAAGATAATTTATGGAAAGAATATAGACTAACTAACCACTGTCTAGCGTTTTCAATTCTATAGCCAATGGTTACAAGAACGGTCCTTCTGCCTAACTATAAATAAAAACGACGACAAAGACACCTTGACCACTTAGAAAACCTAAGAAGATTGTATAGTTATTGTCGGAAACAAATAAACTCATAACGACAGACATTCTTGCCTTGAGATATGTAAGATACACGAAACAATTGTAAATCAGTATATAATGAACTAGCCTCCGTCGAACGGATTCGAACGTATAACTCTCGGATAACAACAACGACAATATCGCTAAACTGAAACCGTCCACCTCGCGAGCCTAAAATTACTAAATCCGAACCTTATATATGCTGCGGATATCTCAGGGGATTTCCGTTAACAAATAAATAATTAAGGAGAATTATGGGGAAAGGAGTATATTAAAAAATTCTACCTCCTAACACTCCACACAAAGCTATCGGATGACAATGGTATATTAAATCTAGAGACTTTGTAATAATATTACAATATAATATTCTATTGCGAGACTTTCTAATTCTTAATTACAGAGTTTGTTCACGTGGAAGATATGCAATTTTAAAAATATACATAAAGAACTACATAAAATAGTTCAATGCCCTACTAAAGATCTTTTAGTGCATCGCGTATTTGTTAAGGCAGTTCGGATGAAATACCGAGACTGAAATGCGTAGAAATATGAATCCAGCTCGAATGTGTGGACCCACCATATGATGACATTATAAAGTGTCAAAACGCAATATTTCGGGAAGTCCAGTATAATAAAATTGAATGCTGTTTAACTTCTCATCAACACATTATATGGTATTATATCTAAAGAGAGGAAGGATTTCTTGTTGGGATTTGGGGGTGGGGGCCTCTTAACTTACAACCCCCCACTATCAGGCATCCACCACAACTCTTTCCAAATCACACTATACGTTTTTCGTCAATGCAACACTGGTCACCCGATATTCTGCTTCCAACTTTCATACTTGGGATATGGCAGTATCTTCGATGACATATTCATCTCCAAGCATGCATTTTCCAGCCTTATAAAGTTCTGATATAAAAAACAAATAGACAAACAGTAACATATCTGACATCAGACGACGGATTTGCCTGATTTAAATTTAATTTTCCTCTCACGATCGTTTGATATAACAATTAAATAATCAATTACAAATGTCAGTGACAGTGTTAAACCACGTACCACAATTACCGTAAGTTCGTTACCCGTGCGGGACGGAATATAATTTTAGGACCTACAGAAAAAACATATTGCATCTGGTTCTTTATTGTTTCTCGTGTATCCGTTGAAATGTTATGCAATTCAGAATTCAGATGTCTAAAGCAAAAGAAAAAATGTGTAAGAGCTGTTCTGTGGCTAACTTACTCGTATCTGGAGGTGAAGACTTCAACACAAATTAATAGTTCGCTCCCGATGAATTGAATTTCATAAAGCCCGGTTTGTTGAATGCTATTGCGTTTTCACAAGCAGAAACACGAACAAACGTGTTTAGGAAGACGTATTCCAAATTATACGTCCTACTTGATCACTTGGCAAAACAGTGACTCATTTACCAATATAGGATGAAACGTCCACGTATTAGATTTGAGGAAAACTTTTGGAAGCACGTGAGTATCATTACGTATATTTTACTCAATGTTATAGGTTCAGCAACTAAACTAAACTGTGCATCAGTTTGGTTCAGCAATAAAAAAAGATTATTCACAGTAACACAGAAGCAGATTTATTTATTCCTACATGAAAAGTAATATTTACTCACCTATACTTGTGTCGAACCCGCCGAGATATTCCGATGTCATAAACTGTTGCGTTAAGGCGGTTTTTCCAACTCCAGGTGATCCAAGAACATAAACCCTTGATGGGTAACCCATATTTGGCGCAAAAGACACAGGACTTGTGCCTATACTCTCACGTGACATAGAGCTTGATGTTTTGGATAAGGGCGATATAGGACCAAACTCCCCCTCTGACGAATAAACACTATTACTGCTTCGAGATCGCATCGAATCATCTCGGTGCACTATGATCCCTTTTGAATTCATTTTAAATGATCGGACGGTGTAACGTCCCAAATCGGGTTCTATGTTTAACCCTAAATGCGTACGCAGTAGAATTGGTTTCAAAAACGTGTTTCTGGTTGGCATACTGCATGTTCGTGGTCTCATTTCATCATTTAGAAAATAATCTAAATTTTTCTCCCTTGGTTTTTTAAAAGATGATGCTCTTTTCCGACTCATTGGCTCAATATTTAAGTTGTTTAAGTCACCCAATAGAGGACTTGGACAACGATAACGACCTGGTGAAGGTGAACCACTATGCTTTTCTGGCGGAAGCGAAATCAGTATGTGTGTGTTTTCTCGACTCATCGTAAAAATATCCTATTTGCCCGCTAAAATACAGCAATTGTCTCCTTATTGCAAAGATAAACACGTTTTCGTTTTCGTAATCAACTACGAATCCTAAATCTTTAATCTAAGATCCATGTTAAAATTGGCAATATCCGTTTGCATGATATATTACGTATCCTCACTGGAATAAATATAACTATATATTTGTCATACGACAGCTTATTAAATAACGATATATACTGTATAGTAGTGCAAATTCTCAGATATCCACCTGATAACAGCAATCCTTCCACAGCAGCCAATGGATTACAACTATCGGTTCTGTCATTAGATAGGCTATTGACGCCAAACAAAGAGCATGCTATTAGTGTTCCAGCACGTTAATGCCTCAGTTGTGCTGGTGATTCCGCCAGACGGGTACATTGCTTAACAACTCATAACATTGTAGCGATCGCTTCACATCTGAACCGTTATTTCTCGATTACCACTGACTGACTCGTTAACGGATGCACTTGATTTTCCATTATCAAACAGTGCGATTAAATTAACAGAACTCAAGCTATTCAGACTGTTTTGTTTAATGATCAAACCAATATAGATATTCGTGGCTAAGTTGTGTTTACGTGGGCATTAAGATCTTGCACACAATGTATTTTTATTGTAAAACAGTTCAAAGTAAACCGATATTAAGTGGTGCTAGTTTGTTTAAGCCCAACGAATCAATACCTCGACAGCTGGTATATGTCAGACAATATACACTTCTCAAAACTGCTAACTACACCGCTCACGTTTTGGGTTATATATATCGATGGGTTGAATGTTTTTCAATAAAATAAAAAGGAAATACCAATTCAATCATTTTTACATCATTTCATTTTTTTTTTTTTTCATGGGCAATGCTAGAACTAAACCACAATAAGCAATTACAAACGACCCATGTAAACACTAAAGTCACACTTTTATGAACAAGAAATGAAAAGTGTGACTTTAGTGTTTACATGGGTCGTTTGAAATTGCTTATTGTGGTTTAGTTCTAGCATTGCCCATGAAAAAAATAAAATGAAATGATGTAAAAATGATTGAATTGGTATTTCCTTTTTATTTTATTGAAAAACATTCAACCCATCGATATATATAACCCAAAACGTAGCGGTGTAGTTAGCAGTTTTGAGAAGTGTAAGCCAGTACAATTACAATTTTACGATTTAATACATTTCCTAAAATATGTTCGTATGAGACATTTAATAAAATTGTGATGAAGATCTGCATGTCAGTTGTTGCCTAAACTACGTGTAAGGTATTACAATTACATACTGAAATGGAGAAACAAAATCACAATAACAATTTGCTTTGCTCCGGTATTCAGTTTTAAATGTATATCAATTTATTTTGCAAGCAGTATTATAATGACACTATCTATGAAGAACTAACTTAATATTAAAATGTAATCACCTTATGCTGTATGTCCATATTCAAATACTGCCGGCGATTCATCGATGGAAAACTAGATACTGTGATGGAATTTCCCCTACATCACATATATACTGATGGAAAAAAGAAACGCAACTTTGGAATTTCTGCTGTATAATTCATATACTGCTCTCTTAATTTCTAGTAATATTTCAGATAAACCCAAGATGTATTACAAAAATAAGGTTGCAGCTAGTCAGAGAAAGGGCAAAACTGTACTGTTGTAGCCCATTTAATCACAGTATACTTCATAAATGTTGCACTTCCGCTGTGAAAATTTGAGTCATTTCAATACGTGTATACTGTCAGTAACAACTAGGAAGGGATAACATTTGGTGTCTGATGTGTTGATTTAGTCCGTTTGAATATCAGCGGCAGTATAATGCATACAATATATAGCAGAAATTCCCGAGTTTCATTTCTTTTTACCTTTAGTAGCTGTATAATCACGGCTGACAGTAGCACAACAACAACGACTTCCCACTGTCGAGTTATGTGTCAACGGTGCCTACACAAAAAATCTCGTCTGCCGATGTTTCTCAATTTTACAGATGCTACATTTTGTCATTACAACTGCATGTTAATGTGACATTTTTTCCGAAATGTTTTA
This sequence comes from Cyrtodaria siliqua, assembly GCA_037043455.1. Lineage (NCBI taxonomy): Eukaryota > Metazoa > Mollusca > Bivalvia > Adapedonta > Hiatellidae > Cyrtodaria > Cyrtodaria siliqua. The sequence goes on along the minus strand of JAWPHD010000087.1, from coordinate 17,255 downwards.
CTAATTTATATAATTAAGACGCCTCGTAACCGAAGAGATCGCCTCTTGAAACCTATCAGTGAAAATCATAGCCATTGTGTTGTTTTATTGTGCCTACCATAGAGATCCGAATCACCCCATGCCCCCACCCTTATAAAGTAGGTACAGTATGTGGCATGACTTAATCCGCAATTTTCGAGGAGGTTTCTAAGACGTAATGCATGCATAGACAACCGCCGTTTTTCAATCAGCTCAGCCTTTATCATCACACGTTCAAGCATAAAGCTCACCAAAGTGGAGTATTTCAGACCGATCTGGTATTTTTAACGAATGTAAATTTCAATGTCTTCCTCTCGAAATATCATATGAAACATACAACGACAACGCCGCATCGCTAAAGCGCAGAAGCCTTAGACCACACTGACAGATAACTTGGTTTCAGTAGACCTGATTCTAAGGCTTTTACTAATCACCTTTCGTTGCCGTCAAACATGTCACATGACTACAATCAAGGTCATGTTAGAGGATTCCATTACATTATATAGTGTAAAGTTATGATGCAGGATTCTCATTACATATTATTTTGTAAAGTTATGCAAGAGGATTCACTTTACATGTAATAGTGTAATGATAGTGGATTCACATTTTATGATATAGTGTAAATTTATGATACAGGATTCACATTATAAAAGTAAAATGATATTATATGATGAAGTGTATAGTTATGCTAGAGTATTCACATTACATGCAATAGTGTAAAATTTTGATACAGGATTCCACAACATGTCAAAGTGTAAATACACTATATCGGACTACACGATATGATGATAAGATATGATATAGGATTCATATTATATGATGTAGTGTAAGGTTATGATAGATAATCCACAGTACATAAATCTAATCCCAGACATCTATATAAGCATACACCATAGAAGACACACAATGACATAAATTACCTAGACTAAACAAAGATGCAATAATGCGAATAATGGACAAAACTGTTTACGTGAACTGCATCATTGTATCTTAGATGTGCAGGAAAACGAATAGCATATTCTTGAAACTTAGACCAATTTGTTTAATCAATAATCTTACATCTTCAAAATTAGTCTATTCTATTCTGTTTACTCACCAGAGAAGCGCAAAGGACCGTAACACAGTCTACTTCAAAATACGGCTACAAACAAAAGTTAACAGACGTTCCAAACAATGCACGTTCTTTTGTTTACAAAAAATGAGATCGGCAGATGAAATAAAACTGTCAGTTCTTTCTTTTCTACGTATTTCTAATAGTGATAAATTAGTAGTTGCTCACAGACCTGTCGTTTCAAACACGGATGTTGTAGTGCACCCTAGAAGCTGGTTTAAATCCCCCAGTGGCGTATTTTACCACTGACCGCTCCAAGGCGTTAGCCCTATTGTCAACCCTGTTATTTTTGTGATGTCATATCTTGCCTTTTATTCATGTTTCATTTTTATATCTCCGAACTTTTAATATTCCAATATGACACATGTCAACAAACCAAATATAATTAAATGAAAATAGTATTATGAATAACGTATGTACAATATAATAGCCTGTATTTTCATTTAATTAATATCTGCCGCCTGTCAGTGAGTGTTTGTCAATATAATGCAGACATTGATATATTGAGACTGTTTAAAAGCGTTCAACAATAGTGAATAGATATTAGTCATCAATATTTAATAAGAAAACAAAACTGCATGATCAATGTTGAAGCAGTACATGATTTCATTTTATAACATTTTTGAAAGCATACACTAGAATCCTCAAGGCAATATGAAATACGAGTTAAATATATGGTACTTGACGAACTTTTTCTTAAATCAATGCAGATACAAGTTCAAACATTTTCAAAAAAACAAATATTTGTTTTGTCTCTTTCTGAAAGTATCTGTTTCTTCTCTTCCTGAAGTTATTTTACTAAAACATTCTATAAAGTCGATATCAAAAAAGTCACATCTGGTTTTGGATTACATGAAATTTGCATATTACCTACATATTTTGTAAAAAGTACATAACTCGTTTCCTTCATAATTTACTCGTTTGGTTCATAAGATATTTTCGCTCATCATAACTCGTTTTCTTCATAAGATACTCGTTTGCTTCACAAGATATTTTCGTGAATACTGAACAGGTGTAGGAGAAGAGAATTACGCGTATTAAGAGTGTGCTTTTTAAAAACAAAATGTGTGTACTAGTTCTTCTGTTGGAATATATTATTTAAAATGGACGAATTCGGTCCAGAATTGAATCACTGGAAATAATTGATAGTTCTATGGAAAGCGCTAATTGTACTTGCTGTTATTGATACACCAGACAAATAATAATAGCATACGCCAATATACTGTAAGCATGTTAATTACTTATATCAATATATATATATAAGTTTCGATAGAGATAAATAGATTGATTTAGTTACTTGTATGGTGCATCGCATTCAGAAGAAAGCAAACTGAATAGTATGTGGATATTTAATACGGACTATTTGCTTTTTCATCTCCGAATTGCAAGGTTATAATATGACAGTAGGCTGACATTCCTTAAGCCAAGGTAAATATATTTAGATAGTGGAGGATGTAACCCCACCTCCCCACCGAGTACTGAATACTCCTTATTTTAGAGACCGAGTACTGAATACTATTTAGCTCCGGACAAAAATTCTAAGTATAAAATTACAAAGAACAATAACTCTAATTTGAATGATGACCTAAAACACCTAAGAGTCGGGATCTGCTAGATGAATGACGGCCGGATTATCAAAATTAGACCTTTATTTACATTTTATGATTTTTTTGTACATATTTGGTTTTAAAAATACATTTTATGAGTACTCACTACTAAATAGTGTGTTGTTCGAGTACTGCCCGTGCGTACTGAGTGAATACCGCCTAAAACGCCCTGAATACTGAGTACCAAAAGGGGTGTGTGGGGGGGGGGGGGTGGTGGGGTGAGGGGGTTCAGCCTCATAGTGTCAACCGGATCACAGTATGGAAGTATATTTAGTTTCATTAACGGGTGTTTTCAGTGGGTTACTAAATTCACTTGAACATCCTTTCAAATGAGCACAAACACAATAGAAAGAATGCACATTAATGATAGCCTCATAAGGATTTTTTGTTGTAGCTGCCTATATATAACGTCGTCGTATGATGACGTCGTATGTCTATATGATGACGTCGTATGTTTACTCGGCCTTCTCTCCGTACAAAACCGAACTACGGAACTGTCTCGTCGATTTTCGTAATCCTATATTTTCAACGCTTACGGAAATCGACGACATAATTCAGATTCACATGTCATAACGATAATTCGGCACTCATTTGTAAATTACTTGTGGATTATTGAAAATATTGTTAAAAATATTGAATGGTGTTAGTTATATCATTCCTTCGCCCTACATTATTTGATAAATACACTAATTCACTTTATTTTTGGTTAATTATAAATCTGTGAATAATGGTTCAAAGGTATGAAAGTCAAACAGGGAAAATAAAATGATACACTAAAGTTCAACTAGATCTACAAGATGCTGTCTCTTTAAATGCATATAATGTTTACATTGATCATCATGATCATTGAATGTCTCTATTTGACATTCCGACAATATGTATTTGCCATTATATCTTCCCCCTACACATTATACTAAAAATTCACTCATAATGTGTAAAATAAATTGAAATGTTGCAATTCAGTTGATATATTATGTACACGATGTATCAATAATGTAGTGCATTTGTCTGTCTGCAAACGTGGCCCAACCTTAATTCCATTAAGCGAGGGAAAGCTTACATTAGCCGGATTTTATAACGGATATTTCGACAATAAAACACGTTAAAACATTTTAATTGAACAAATGTAAACCTGTTTAAATTACCTATTAAATGTTTTAGTTTTACAGTATGCAAGCCTTTTAAGCCGACATTATGGTTTTATTTCATATCCCAGCCAACCCCGTTTTCGCTTCTTGGAGAAGGGGTTGGGTGGGGTATGGACGTTAATACTCGGACCACGTAATACTATTATCATTTGGTGCAAAATATAGACATACGTTGTCCTGGACTAAAATTTGGCGGTGTCAAAGAATTTTAAATAGTAAAATAGCATTGACCAGATTTTGTTTGAGAAAGAGCTTGAAAACCAGAGTGGTATTTAAAAAGCCGTGTTGTAAATATACTTCAGAAAATGTAAAACGGGGATGTTGAATATGGCAAGTGAAACGTTGCCATATCCAATACTTGCTCATTTATATTGTATATTGACTCATTCATATTTTATATTCTGTCATTTATATTCTATTATTGATCTTTTATATTCTATATTACTATTTGCATTGTACACATTTTCATTTATATTCTGTATTTTGATATTTATATTCTATAACTGGCATATTTATATTGTATATTTTGTCATTCATATTCTATAATTGTTCATTTACTATTTGTATTCTATACATGAATTTCATTTTTTTATTTGAATGCACATTACACAACGATCTGAGATCTACATTGTTTAAAAAGGACTTTTCGAAAAACAGCAACATGTTCAAACTATAGAACTATTTCAGTCAAAAAATAAGCAACAATTACGAAACTTAGCCACATATGTATTTAAAGGATTTGAAAAAATAAAAAGTATTATCTGTGAAAACTCCCAATAACAATTATGTTGGTGTTTTTATTTAACACGCTCCGTGCAACTTAGAGTTCTAATATATCATGTAAGTCAACATTCAGGGAGAAGCTGTAAAACAACAGTATTGTAATACTTAAAATTTAATAAAACACTTGTTACTAAAGAATATCGCATTTCATGTGTGACATTGTTAGATTAATATAACATTGTATTTGATAAACATGATTCTAAGTTATATTTATATTAACACTGTCATAACGCCATTGATATATTAGAAATGTTTGTTATAAAATTGTTTAAAATTGTGCTCAAGAGTCATATATGACTTATTGCATAATATGTATGTACTTTGTTAGGTTTATTTGGGATGGCCTCAACCCAAATAGTCCTATGACGAGGCTAATAAAAGTTCTTCTTACCATGTTCATTTATATTCTGTAATCTGTTTATTCATATGCAATATTCCATGATATATATGTGCATTGTTTCATATACATGTGTTATAATTTCTGTGTATATTGTATAATTTTCCATATATGTTCTATATTTTGCTACTTATATTCAATACGTTAGTTTATTTATATTGCCTATAATTGCCTGCTGGGTAAACTCTGTCAAATGGAATGGTTATTAATAACACGAATACTATTGCGCATTACCACGGTCCGGGAGTTGGCGTGGTGTGGTAAAGTATGATGATTTTGACGATGATGATGGTGGTTGTGATGACGATGATGATATGGTGGTGGTGGTGATGGGGATGATGATGTCGTTAATGATGATTTTGCCACTGATTATACTGATGATCTTGGTAGTTTTGGTCGCGGAATTGTTGATTGAGGTGATGATAATTATGTTAATGATCAAGCCGATGATGATAATGATAATAATGAGTATTACGATGATGATTATGATGCTTGTGATTGTGATAATGCTGCTGCTGCTGCTGCTGATGATGCTGATGATTATAGTTTGGTTGTGATGATAATGCGGATGATGGTTGCGGTGAGGGTAGTGGTTATGATGCTGCTGATGATGGTGTTTATGATACTGACGATGCTTATGGAACTGGTGGTTGTTGTGATGTTGCTGATGGTTATGTATATTGTGGTGGTCGTTGGTAGTTTTTATGCTGCTGCTGCTGTTTTTGCTGCTGCTGCTGCTGCTGCTACTACTGATGATGTTGATGTTGGTGCTGCTTTTGCTGCTGCTGATGATAATGATGATGATGATGATGATGATGACAGTGATGTGGTGGTGGTTGTGGTGGTGGTGGATGTGTTATGGTGATAATGATGAAGGTGATTGTTGTAGTGATGGCGATGATGATGTATCTGATGTTGTTGGTGCTGGTGATGATAATTATGCTGTTGTTAAAACTGTTGTTCTGGTGTTGTTGATGATGAGGATTACAAAGATGACCAGAACCACCATTTTATCAGCAGCAGCGTCCACCACCACCACCATCCATATTACCATCCACCACCAACACCGCCACTACCAGCAGCAGCCGCAGCAGCCGCAGCAGCAGCAGCAGCAGCAGCAGCAGCACCCCAACCCCAACCCCCACAAGCAACAATCATCAGTATAATCAGCGATACAGTCATCATCAGTGGCATCATCACCGCCACCACCACGATCAGAACCGCCATCATCATCGCTTATTTCTTATTTCAACCATGTAAGCCTGAACGATTAACCTAACCTGAGATATGCAGAGTTGGTAAGAGTGAGATACGGTGCACCCTAGAACCTGGTTAAACCTCTATCGGCTTTTTGCCACTGACCGTTCCATTCCAATACAATAGCCCTGTTGTCAACCCTTCTGAGTTTGTCACTGACCGTTCTAATACAGTACTCCTGTTGTGAATCTGTTTGTGTTTGCCACTGACCGTTCTAATACAGTACCCCTATTGTCAACCCTTCTGTGTTTGCCACTTACCGTTCAAATACATTACCCTTGTTGTCAACCCTGGTGTTTTTGCCACTGACAGTTCTAATACAGTACCCCTGTTGTCAACCCTTCTGTGTTTGCCACTGACCGTTCTAATACATTACCCTTGTTGTCAACCCTGGTGTTTTTGCCACTGACAGTTCTAATACAGTACCCCTGTTGTCAACCCTGGTGTGTTTGTCACTGACCGTTCTAATACGGTGTTTGTTGTGGCGCTTACTTTGCTTCTAGTTTTCTTTGGCAATGTTGTTTGTTTTGTAGGCAGAATGTATACCCTGTTTTGCACCGTTAACGGTGAAACATATCTTTGTTGGAACGTGTAGACTTTGATCCTATGCGGCAAAGATACTACGCTGTTAATACTATGACAAAGTTATTTGATACTATAGATGTTAGTCTTGTTTTAAATTTTTTGAAAGAAATCAGACTTTATGGATCAATATAGGTTCTTATATATATATACTTGTTTATAACCCGTTGAAGGTTATTTGTTAATTTACATATAGAAATTTACAGAAATGGAATCGCCTTATTCAAGTCAATGGTCAATTTCCCCTCAATCGTAACTACTCGCCGATTTTCGGCAAGCGTCGGAGATAGTATATCGGCGAGTAGTCTGGTTCTCTGACCTCCCACAATGCTTTGCACAGAACCAGGCTAATCGGCGAGGTATTCCGATTGCCGTTTACCATGATTTAGGAAGACTTCGCTTCCTATCATTGGGGCTAACGTTTACAGGGTCAGGTAATGCAATGCTGAGTGTAGATCTTCGTTCTTAAAAGAACGAAGACAAATGGAAGAATTTCTGGTAGATTCTGGAGTGGAACCGTATAGCTTTAAATACATGAAGAAACGTCTTCTAGACCACTTAAAAGATATAATGATTTTATAACAGAAATAAACGGAAAATCGGATGTAGTTACTTTTAGAACTACTGCTTCTGCGCTTCTGCATGATTTCTACTGCGAGCCCAAAAAGGCCGACTCGAAAGATATCAGACTAGACAGATCAAAGTTATAGCCCTAGATTTTTAGAAAACATTGTTTTCCAGTAGGCCTTAGACTATTCAAGTCAGTAGAGTGATACAGGCCCTCTTGTGCATCTTGTTCCCGGAAGACTACTGAATGCACGCCACTCTGTAAATGTCATAATTTTAGACAGACATTGTGGTTATCTTGAGTGACAGTTAGGCCATAAAACACAAATCTGTCTATACATTAGCAATTTCATACAATAATATTCTAGTCTAGATTTGAAACAGTTTAATGACAATTGATAACAATATATTTGAATGGATCGACCCTCTAAGATTTGTGTAGGTCACCCAAGATCAACAAGTTGGCTAACACTATGTAAATTTTATAGAAATTTAAATGTCCAGCAATCGCGCAAAAATTCATTCAGTCTTTCCTTTCAAACCTTGCATTCTCAATACATTCAGTACTTTGATTACACCTAAAGATGTTGCTACAACGAACGACGGATTAAAAAAAAGATGTCTTGGTATAGGTATCTCCCCTTATATACGGCTTTATGACCAAGTTTGAGCAGCTTTTGTTAGTAATACACCAAGAATAAAACCCCTTCCATATACTTTAGGTACACGCCCATCCTCCTTATATACATAATTATATAGTATATTTAAAGAGTGTGTGTTATACTGACCGATATTCCTAAATTACCTAAGTAATACGCTCATGGTATTTTCTGACTCCCACAAAATCATAGAAAATTGTGGTGCTTCTTTTGAAATTAGAAATGTATTAATTACATTTGTTTATACATACGAGAAGTATCAATGACGGTGCACCATAGAACCTATTTAAACATCTCAACCACCACTAATTTAAACCCTTGTATGTTTGTGATATCTCACACTTTTCTTATATCTGGAATAGCTGCGATAATTTCTGCTTCTGCTATTTTATACCAAATTTCAATTTTACTACCACTGTAAAATCAATGAGGTCACATGCTCATTAAATGTAACAGTTGTAGTTTAAGTGACTTCATTTCGAACACCTCTCGTAATTCTCCTTGTTTAATCAAAACGTTAAGTATCTATCATTTGTTTCTTATATTATTAAATGTATCCATTCATTTTCATTTAAACTTTACTAATCAGTATTCTGGTTTATATTACCACTCTACTACCCTATCAGCCCTTATTTTTAAACAGTTTTAACTTTATATTAATATATTTACATTAATTTCTTCATCTTTCATCAGTTTTTGCGCACAATATGACCTATTGATGTGTCGACGTCCTGTAAAACACCATTCATTCATTCATTATAACATATGTCGTTCTAAAACAGGAATACAACAACACAGTGTTCAATTTAAGCTTTAATTTAGATTCTTATCCATGAAAACTGCATCCATGTACTCTTGGGTATACTGGATGATTTCAAGATCGATATCTGTCTGTCTATCCATTAAGGACATATTTCGAGCCTATTGCATTTGGGTGGGGGGATCATTTCTATAGGTAACTGTAAATCACTGTTAGCCATGCAATTTCATGAGAACATTGTGCTATTCAGTTCTGATTCAGATTATTAGGCCCACCCAATAAAGCCTTTTTGTGTGCAGTAATATTAACGTACAACAGAAACGTGTTAATTTAATGCTTTGCTATCATTATTGTTCTAGAAATAATAAAGAAATATCAGACAAGTTTTATATTTAAACAAGCTAAATTATGAATATGCTTTTCTAAATTACAAAGTTGTGTTTAGCCTTTCTTACCCAAGACAATATCTAATATAGCAATGTAACACAAAGAAAAACTACAAGCGAGCCTCAATTTATATACCTGAGTTGATCGTTCATGGAGCATGCCGTCAATAAATAAAAATGATTCCCATGCTTTTCCAAGGAGCAAGTAGCGATTAGAAATACTATTTGTGGGGGAGTGAGAATGTCTATAGGTAACTGTAAATCACTGTTAGCCATGCAATTTCATGAGAACATTTTGATTCAGATTATGAGGCTCTCCCAATAAAGCCTTTTTGTGTGAAGTCAAATATAAAGACACAGCAGAAAGTTGTTAATTTATGCTTTGCTATCATTCTTGTTCTAGAAACAATAAAGAAATATCAGACACGTTTTGTATTTAAACTAGCTTAATTATGAATATGTTTCCTAAATTACAAAGTTGTGTTTAGCTTTTCTTACCCAAGACAATATATAATACTGTAGCAATGTAACACAAAGAAAAAACTACAAGCGGGCCTCAATTTATATACCTGAGTTGATCGGTCATGGAGCATGCAGTCAGTAAAAAAACAAGATTCCAATGTTTTTTGAATGATCAAATAGCGATGGAAATTACTGGGAAATACGTCCTTAAAGCTTACACAGTCCCTATATCAATCGATTTCTTCTTTGTAGGCTGTCTTTATTTGTAACTTCACTAGCTCATGTCGAAATCGGGTATTTAAGCGAGCAAATATAGCGCAGGAAATCATTTACTGTAAATACATCAACCAGTGCACATCGTACCTATACACAGGTAACAGTAATTTTTACAGAAAATAAAGTTAGCTTCTTTCGGCATGTTCGGGGCTCGAACACACAACCTTCTGATTTCAAGTCCGGTGCTGTATTCACTGAACTACAACGCAGCTTGAGAAAATGGTTATACTAACTACAATTTATTAACAGGCAAAATAACATATTTGAACGCAACTAAAGAGATAGATCAATAAATGTGTAGTCCATATTGTCGCACGTGTAAATTAACACTGCCTGGTGTAATACTGTTTGCTATCAATATAAAACTAATACTTCGCCTCAAAACAACCAAATTTCGACTTGTTATTTAGCGTTTAATGACTTTGTGTGCGCGCGCTTATTATTACGTAATGCTATTTGGTGTTAAAAATGCTACAACATAAAATAAATAGCAGTGGTCTAGTGGTTCAGCGTACGTCTTTCAAAACATACAAGTGCAAGGCTGTAGTTCAAATGCTGTTCCGGGCAACTATTTGTTTATCACATATATTCTGGAGCCGTATATTTATCGATGTTACCTGTACGGAGGATAAATAAACACGTGAAATTTTACGCGTCGATTTCTGCTTATATACCGACTTTTGGGGTGTTCGTCGATTTTAAACTACTTCACACGAGAATCATTAATATTCATGAGTTATTACCAGTTAAAATAGGGACTGTACAGCTTTAAAGCAGATATTGTACACTGAAGAGGTACCTAAATAAACATCATGAAGAAAATCTAGAACATTTTGAGGTGAAATAATACTCTACTATCGCTAAGCAAACAATATACGCTTACTTGATTGTCAAAATAAAATCGAAGCAATAGAAAGCGCACAGCTGTCATATTTGATAAACGGAGGTTATTAGTGGTTTTACATTTGATTTGTTTTATTAATTTAGACAGTTATCTACTGCCTTTATGTTAAACATATGTTACCCGTTTCATGTTATTTTATCGTATATAGTCATATCATGCACATTATATATTCTCCTTTTAAAATCAAAATGAAGCCTTCTCTTGATAATTTATCTTTAGGATCGGTTTTGCCGTTATTTTGCGGGTTAGTTTCTTTAAAACTGCATTCGGCAAACTCTGGTCCATGTTTAGGATGTTTTATAACGCCTAAAATATTCAGTAACTCCATTAGAGACATCTATTTTAAGATAATCTCAAATAAAGACTGCTTTACTCTCCTAGGATGGACCGTAACTAATATTGTGAGAAATTGTGGCCCGATCCTTTTCCTATGTTAATGTTTATGGGCAATACAACAAGTTTGAACTAGGTCTCCTTTCAGAAATAGTGTATTTCATTCAAGGCGCATGGTGTTTCCATCTACAGTCACGTTCCTCGAAGAAAACGACGAGGAACAAATATCTGGCAATGATTTAATACTTAAAATGGAAGAATTTCTAGTAGATTCTGGAGTGGAACCGTATAGCTTTAAATACATGAAGAAACGTCTTCTACACCACATAAAAGATAGAATGATTTTATAACAGAAATAAACGGAAAATCGGATGTAGTTACTTTTAGAACTACTGCTTCTGCGCTTCTGCATGATTTCTACTGCGAGCCCACAAAGGCCGACTCGAAAGATATCAGACTAGACAGATCATAGTTATAGCCCTAGATTTAAAAAAAGTTTTCCAGTAGACCTTAGACTATTCAAGTCAGTAGAGTGATACAGGCCCTCTTGTGCATCTTGTTCCCGGAAGACTACTGAATACACTCCACTCTGTAAATGACATAATTTTAAACATGGAGGTCATCTTGAATGACAGTTTGGCCATACAATACAATTCTGTATATCCATTAAAAATTTCATAAAATAATATTCTAGTTTAGATTTGAAACAGTTTGATGACAAGTGATCACAATATATTTGAATGGATCGACCCTCTAAGACTTTTGTAGGTCGCCCAAGATCGCCAAGTTGGCTAAAACTATGTCAAATTTATGGAAATGTTAAATGTCCAGCAATCGTGCAAATATTCATACAGTCTTTCCTTTCAAACTTTGCATTCTCAGTACTTTTAGTACTTTGATTACATCAAAAGATGTTGCTACAACGAACGACGGATTATAAAAGATCTCCCCTTATATTCGGGTTTACAACCAAGTTTGACCAGCTTTAATTTGGTAATACACCAAAAATAAAACTCCTTCCATATGCTTTAGGTACACGCCCAGCCGCCTTTGATGTTGGCAATAAAGATAAGAAATAATAGTAAGATAAAGGGATACATATTAACAATTAAGAATTTAAACTATCACAAGTTGGCGGATGACACTTCAGTGATTCTAGACGGTTCAGAGACATCTCTCAATGAAAATCTTTATGAATTATCTTACTTTGCAAGTACATCTGGCTTAAGGATTAATTTTTTTAAAACGCAGGTCGTCTGGATTGGAACCAAAAAATACAATACACACTCAATTAAAACAAGAAAAAGCTGCTTGGGGAACCAATATATTTAACTTATTATTTATTAATTTTAATGTAGATCTAGACAGGATATTAGATATTAACTATACTGATAAGATCTTGAAGATTCAGAATTCTAATTAAGCTTTGAAAACGTTGATATTTAACTCCGTTAGGTAGAATAACAGTAATAAAAAAACTCTTTTATCACCAGTTCTTAACCATTTATTCATCCCCCTTCCAAACCCTACCGATTACATTATAAAACCAGTGACATTTTCTACGAATGTCTATGGGAGGCACCAGATAAAATAAAAAGTAGTGTTTTGATCAAAAGTATAGTGAGGGGGAGGTGAAAATGATCAATCTGAAAGCATTTGTATATGGGTTAAAATCAAAATGGATAAGAATATAGATATAAAAATCGAACAGGAAAAGCAACAAATTTAACTCTTAAACATAATATGAACATTTCTTGAGAACACTTTCTTCGACAGAAACATATATTGAAAACCGCTACTTATTTTTTTCGTAAAAATAAGTATTATTTGCATGACCATGATGACGTAGATACTACATTTACCACTGCGTGACTTGTAATTGAATGCTCCTTTCCCTGTCCGATATTTTTATCTTTCTTTGTATAGCTGCACAACTATTGCCAGATAATTGATAAATATATTTACCTGTGGATTAATTTACATGTTCAAAGTTTTCTACGTCATTAAATAAAATCTTATTCTCGCTTTTTACAGATATTGCAATTTGTGAATTGTAAATATCTATTGTTGTGTATTGATATCGATTTAAATAAACATAAAGATGTTCATGAAAGTTAACAAAACATGGCCGGAGAACTTTAAAGAAGAAAAAATGCCAAAGAAGCCTCATTCTTAGCAGAGTACCATAACCCATATACTAAACCTAAAAGATATTATAAATCTAGGTAACTTTATCAGAATACCTAATAAATAAAATAAGCTGTAACTAATATAACTATTGCTGGTAAGATGTGTTACTGTCTTGGATTATGATTCATTGCATCTATAAAGACATTTGCAAATAAATTCACCATTAACAAATATACTAAAAGAATATCCAAATGGGAAGAGAGTAGAGAGTATCATATAGAAGATGAAACCTGGAAGGACATTTATATAGCTCCCTTTAAATGTGCACATAGTACAACATTACAATGGTTCCAAATACGAATTAACTACAGAATACTCCCTACTAGAAGATTTTTACATACGATAAACATAGTTGATAGTCCATTATGTAAATATTGCCAACAGGAGAAGACGTTAACTCATATGCTTTGGGCATGTCCAGAAACACAATCTCTACTCACAAAACTTAAACTTTGGCTTTTAATAAGTAACATAGACATATCATTAGTAGAAGAATCCTTTATATGTAATATTGGAAATACATTTTCCTCTGAAGAACTATACATACTACTAGAAACCAAATACTATATTTTTTCTGCCAAGCGTTTGCAAAGTCCATTATGCATTGAGGCTCTAAAAAATAGAATTAAGAGATCGTATATGTGCCTTCAATGCATTGCAATACAATACAATACAATACCATGCAAATATTTTATTTCAGTCTCACCTCTTATAACATACAGTTACAAATAAAAGTATTGCAAAGTATACATGATATTTATAAAAGCAATCAGAGTGGCTCTACATAGAGCTATGACAGATAATTAAAACGTAAAACTCAGTACATTGCAAGTAAATTTGATACTATTTTCTAATTAAGAGTTTATAAAAATACTTAACTGCATATATTTACATTTTCATCACAGCATTCGCATACATGACACAACTTAAAGCAAATTAAAATACATAGGTATATGAATTGTGATAATTGGTCTTAAAAGTACAACAAAACTATTCAATACACCTTGAATAAAATACTTGAGAGTAAAGATCTAAAAGTATAACGACATCAGGTCCTATATACATATTTACATTTAAGATATCATTTATACAGTATATTTCTCCTTTTCCTTAAAATGTCATTGCATAATTTGGCAGATAACTTTATTAAATATTCGTCATAACAGCTTAATATGAAATACATCTTTTCTGATATGGATTTATATCTGAGGTCAGATATATTAGCATATATCTGCTCGAAGTACACATTTCTAATATCTTCGTTTAATGGACACGACAAGAGTACGTGCAACAATAATACGCTTGCTGTGTTTGACAATCTATGTAATGAACTCTAACTCATAATGAATTAGTTTTTTTTGTTGTTAGCAGCCAGACAACCTGCATCTCACAAAGTCTTATGTTTAACACGGCACATGCATGGAAACAAATACATTTTTTTAGTTATTGTAATGTTAATGACGACAGTGTGGATCTAAGTGGTTTGGAACTTATGGAGATGGATAGAGTGATAAAAACACTATTTGCATTTTTGTATTTTTCTTTTTTTTTATTTAAATATTCTTTGCATGTTCTAAGCCATTTTTTAAAATGTATATTCTTAATAAGGGTTCTAATTTTATTGACATTTTTTCGAGATAATCATGTTATTGATTGCATTCCAAAATTGTTAAAAAAGACAAATTGGCTATAAATAAGTGTGAAAGGCCAATTTGAAATATATATTATTTTTTAGATATAACAACATAATTTCTGGTTTGTTTTGAAACATTCAAAATGTTGCTATGCTCAAGCTGATCGTATATCTTGCCTACACTGACTGATTATGATGCATGTCGCCCACTTCGAGGCTGCCGTTGAAGATCACGTTAAACAATATTGTGCTAAAGCTTATGAAAACTTTGGGATTAATTTATTTGGGTCTATTAAAAATTAAGGCGACCTTCTTGATAAAATTTGCATAAACATCAAGCTTCATCTATAAGTAATTATGATTTTTCTACATTATATACAACTTTACCACACAAGGTAAGCGATTTATACGTTGCATATACCTGACCTAAATGCGACACGTATACGTGGCATATATGTCACTTTTAAGTGACATATATCCATTAGTAGGTCAAATTGAATCCAAAAGAATGATACCAATGGGTAAAATGAAACGTCATAACAAAATAATAAAGCTTATTAATTTTAATTCATTAGTATAATTATCATCAGTTGATCTAAATAAAACACAACATCAACATAGCAGTCCTGTTGAGGCAGTTTGTTTTCCAATGCTTTCTTGTTGGCTTTTGTTCTATTTATGTTTACCTGTCACTCTGAAAATATTCATTTTTCATGAATAAATGATAAAAGTCAAGAATATATATGACTCAATGTATTTTCCTGCTTCTTTAATATCTTTTGAGGATGGACAGAATATGCCCCGTTTTCGAATAAAGCATATGGACATTACAATGTTATTTAACTGACATGTTTAATATCACATAATTAGGAGATAGACGAATTAATCCCTCAAACATGATGTTTGGTCTTTGGCACCATTTAACATATGTATGTATGTATACCAACATATAAAACAACTACATAAATCTAGTGATCATTGGAACCTTAAGATGATTGGTTTTTGTACAAGAATAACAGGTAAATAAGAAATAAGTATAATGTACTTACCAGCCAATAATCCCATACCATATATCTTCCGTTTACATCAGTATCCTAAGCAGGTTTGGTTTCACTTTTCAAAATATTTACAATTACAACCAAATCCTTTCCATATTTCAAAATGATAAAAAAATGTTTCTAATAAATCCTCCAATCAACTCACAAAATCTCGCAGTATTTTATGTTTATTCCTTTAAGCCTGCTGACATTAACATTTTACAGAAACATGCAACTTCTATCCCAGTTGAGATTGTTTCTTACTTCTCAAAATGAGGCATTTCCGTTAAAAGGTTTTCCCACTGCCATAAGGGAGTGTCTGATTACACGTCAGTTTGACTCAACGTATTTCATGATGAGAATATTAGCGCTTTCATATAACTGGCTTATAAATGCTCTCCAATATCAGATTCACATATAAATGGCATATAAAAGTAAAAACGTAAAGTGTTTGTTTATTATAGTGTCATCTCTATTGAAAGGGCCAGTCAGTTTTGACTTATGAGACACCTTTGTCTTGAACATCATTACTTCTCGATTCCTATTCTTTAATGCTAGGCACCAGGCAGGTAGGCAATCGGTAACCGTTATTTAACTAGCTGGCGGCTCACCAACCGGTTTCTCTTCAGTAACAATCCCGCCTCTGATGGGTCTCGAACCTTCGACCTCCGGATTACGAGACGGATGCCTTAACCACTAGACCACCGTAACTCCGTAACAATATAAGTGACTTATATGTCTCCATGATCTAGACATATAAGCCACTTACACATATAACTCACTTAGACAAGATATTAAGTGACATATATGCGAATTATATGTGACATACAAGTAAGATATAAGCTGCATATACATGTAATATACGTCACTTATATGTAGATTCGGTAAAGGATACATTTTGATCAAATATCAAATAATAAAATATCCGCCAATACACAGGATATTAATGACGCGTTTTACAAAACTCAAGTAGAGTCAGACAACTAATAAAACCCGAGAGAGTGTCTATTGATTTTCATAAGAACATATATATAACCCAAAGTGCAACCTAGTATACAGTAAACTAATTCTGACAAGGATTTTAACACTAAATGACATTACTTACTCACTCTTACAATTCTATTAAAGAAATAAAATCGAAATAG